>CAJQZP010001094.1:3287500-3969079 GCA_907164705.1 Parnassius apollo
CGGACTAAAATTAACGTGGTAAATGAGGTTCTGAAACCCAAATTCGGCCTAAAGTTTGGACCCGAAGAAGATTTTTTGGAACTGTGCAAATCTACAGAAAAGGTAGGAATCATTACATGATAATATTTAAGTTTATGTTACTTGAAAATATGCTATATTAACAAAATACACTTTCAGCTTGTCGCACCCCGAGCAGCGAAAGACATTAATAACAAGTGGTATTTTATTTTGAATAGAGAGAAGGAACCACAACAAAAGTTTCGAGTTGAAATCTGCGCGTAAGTGATCAAAGCAAAACTACGTTTCTTTTTAAACAAGCAAAACAAAACAGCAGCTAAACAGCTCATTACAGATTTTTATAGGATAAGGTGACAAACGAGCACACAGTCCACTTGATGGTAAATGGTTGCTGTGGCCCGTAGACATCTACATGTATCCTCGATTACGAATCAAAATGCAGACGCATTGTCACCCGTGAGAACTAGTATGGAAAGCCTCATATCCAGTAAAAAGGGTCTCCGGTCTCTACACTCACCCTACGAAACACAGCAGCATTTGGCTACTATTTTACGCCAGTATTCTGTGAGTGTGTGGCCTACCCCGGTCGAGCCGACCCATTCGTGCTACGACTATACTACTAATATAACTGCAGCATGGCTCTATCACATATAGATATTGCGATTCCCTTCAAAGCTTTTATTTTTAGAGAAGGGGAGAAGAAGGTTCAACCGATGTAAGGCAGGATTATAACCAATCATTTAAACAATTCATTCAATTATTCAGCCGATCAAAATTTAACTGTTGACTTAAGCCTCCCCCATAGGGGGAATATTTGTCATAGTTGCCACGCTTTTTTTATTTAGATTTGTTATCATAAAGACGCTGTTACCCATTTTTTTATTTCCCTCTATCGTCTCTTACGACACCGATGGGATGATATTGGGGTAGTAGAGTGTCTTACACTGCCACTACACGGTGAAACAATGTTTCCTTTTCACATATAAACTATGGTACGTGAGGGTAATAATATGGTCATCCGGTTAATATAGTCACTTTCTTATAAATCAAAAACTATAGCCTTGTTAGCATAGATGGCTCTGTGTTACGATAGCTCTGCATCAGTGAATCAAGTAAACAAATAATAAAGGGCAAAAGGCCGCTGCATTACCTAAACTATTTTGACAGTTGACATTTTATAGTTTTTTAAGTTCATTTTTCGAAGTATTCCTATAGTTCATAAAAGATAGCTTGATCTCTGCAACAGCTGTCAGTAAAAATCACGCCTATGAAGTCCTGAATTTCTTAGTAGTACAGACAGTACGCCGACCTAATTAGTGCATGCCCATGAAGTATGACATTGACAGGTACTGTCTATACTACTAAGAAATTCAGGACTTCATAGGCGTGATTTTACTGACAGCTGTCGCAGAGATCAAGCTATCTTTTATGAACTATAATTGTTACCAATACTTGTCTGCTATTTTTTTCTTAATATATACGTTCTAGTATACTTCTTTATGTTTTGTCTTCGTCCTCCTAGTTTTGGTTTTATATGGCGACATAGTTTAAGGCATATTACTCTCACGTATCTTAATATCATCGCTAAGCTATAGCTGATAAGCTTCATCATAATCATCACCACAGCTTCTATTGCCGAACATAATCTTCCTTACGTGGTAGAGCCATGCTGCAGTTATATTAGTAGTATAGTTGTAGCACGAATGGGTCGGCTCGACCGGGGAAGGACCACGCTCTCACAGAATACCAGCAAAATAGTAGCTTAATGATGCTGTGTTTTGTATGGTGATTGTAGAGAACCGGAGACCCTTTTTACTGGAAACGAGGCATTCCATCTTAGTCCTCACGGTTGACAACACATCTGCATTTTAATTTGTAATGGAGGATAAATGTAGATGTATATGGGTAGGGAGTAACCAAACGCTGAGTTCGCTGGTATACATAACTGCTAGTCGAGAACCTTTCTTCCCAGTTGATCGTTGTTTCTTGAATTTGAATTTTAAATTAATGTATTTTAACTTGCAAGTATTTAAGTATGTCTTACAGTGAACATTGTTATGGTTATGTTGTTTTCCAGGAAACAGAGTGCACCTTGCTCCCCTGTCGCCCACTTCGCTCAAGGTTATCGAGGAAGGTGCATTCAGAAATACGTGCTGCGTATAATGACAGCCATCGATAAGTACGGTGACATAATTGAGATGCCGTTTCGTGTCCCTAGCTGTTGCTCCTGTGTTTATAGAGTAAATAGCATATACCTATAACTTGTATTTTTTCTTAAACCTATAATGTTTAATGCCTTGCTACCAAATTAAGTCGTAAATATTACCATATTAGTTTTCGTATCCTATATTTCATATCTTTTTCTGCCGGTGCTTTAGCCAGAGATGCTCGGAGAGAGATTTAGCGCAGACTTTCTCCTCCAAATGTTGCCATATCTTATAATCCAGTGGGCTTAAATCTGGACTAGAAGAGGGCCAGTCTTCATGTGCGATAAAGTCAATTTCATGGGCGGTCAACCAGTTTTGCGTGATTCGTGTCCTATGAGCTGGTGCAGTCTTGTTGGAATATCCAATGTCTATTTTTAAACATTGTTTGAGAAAGAGGTTCCACTGTTTGATAGGACGATATATTGGTACACCCCGGCACTGGTTTTTACACCTTTTTTATAGAAAAACAAATCAGTTAAGCCTGAATATGAGACTCCAAGCCAAACCATGAGTGACGAATGATAATGTGCTCGTTGAACCCTCAGAATACGCGTTCTTAATATCCTCCTCGAATACCTTATCATTTTGTTTATTCTAACTTTCTTCGATGTTAAAAATTTTTTCATCCGAAAACAAAATTTCGCGGTAATTTTTTCCCGCGCACCGCCGTAACAGAGCGCGGGATGTATTCAGTCCATTGAAGTAAAATGTACTTACGTACTAGAACAGCTATTTCAAACAAAAAATTTGCGCTACTCTGTATCCGCGCGGTTCGTGTTTTTTTATCATAGAATAAACATAGGTAGAATGATTAGTAGGTAATAGTAGATTGTGAACAAAAAAAATTTTATAATTTAAATTGAAAAAAAAAAAAATAATTTTATTTTTTTTTTTTTTTTTTTTTTTGACAAAATTAAAAAAAAAAATTGTTAAATAGGTAAATTATATCGAGAACAATATTTAAATTTTGTCATTTATTTTGTATATTATATTTGCTTATTTAATATAATAGTACATAATCACAATTACATTTTAATGATATTTTTATCTCAATATTTTAAAAGGTATCTATGTCAAATATAAAAAACATACTAATTGTATGTTTAACAAAACTTATTAGGTAATATAACATTTAAATTACAAATATATTTATTTAAATTAGAATAAGAGTCGTTAATAAATGCTAGGCACGCGAGAGTTAAAAATGTAGGAATTTATTCCACTTTGACTTTGACTTGAAAACCTAAAAATAAAATAAAAGAATAATGAGCAGATAAATTAAATATTAAAATTTAGCCTAATCAACAAAGTCTTATCGTCGAAATGCACATCATCACACGGAAATAATAAATCAGTATTCATTCATCAAGATTTAAAAAGTTTTTTTAAGAAACGACGCAGTGAAAAAACAATTTCAACCTACCTACTATATATATGTTTCTACAAAAAAATGTGTAAAATAATATATTCTTCCTATACTTAAGTACCGAAATGTTGCATCTGAACAAATTAATTTCATAATCTATATTCCATGAAACGAGATGGCGTCTAAGGAATAATTTGTTTTATTATTAATATATAATGCTTTTTTAACCGATGAAAAGTAATTCCTTGGTTTTTACTGACATTACTTGAACTATTTGTGCAATATCTAAGTACATACGACGGCATATTTTTATCAAGAGATTTTTTTTTCAAGAAATCAACACAACACGTGACAGCTCTACAAGCGCCTAGCGAGTGACTGATTAAAGTGCGGTGTATGCACCGCAGTTGAGTGGAACAGAGTAGCTGAATGCAGTGTCGCCTTTAGTACGTAGTACATAATAGCTCAATGATCCAGTCTAATTTTTTTCAAACGCTCGTTCAAAAATGTCCGGTCTTCTTACGATAAACTCGTAGTCTTAGGTCTTCATTGATCACTCTTTTGACCATGGTTCTGCTTAGGCCCATCTGAAGAGCTAAGCTTTTTTGTTTACGAACAGGATTTCGTTGGATTCGCGCAGATTCGCGCATTCACTGCTTTGATGATCGCGGATGTCCCACTGTACGAGGTCAGCCGGTCCTCTTACGATGTTCGAAGCTTGAATTTTCAATTTTTGTAGAATATTGAAAATCTCTTTTGACACGTAACCACAGCGGTGCAACGCGATATCCGCTACTCTATCTTCTTTCTGCGACCACTCCATATTTGAAAATGAATGAAAATTACCTAATATCTTTTTTATTTTCGGCAACGTTATATTTTTAAAATTGGTGAAGTTCATCTAGCCAGTATTCAAAAATTTTAAATAATAAGGTTTTTGACAGAAATTATGACCCGACCATAAATAAATAAATATGTAGCAAGCTAGACCCGACTAAGTATAAAAATGTATTAGTTGACCACAGCGCCACCTATTGGATCTTATCGTAGCTATTAATAAACGTAGTGATTATATTCTCTTTGGCTATAAAACATCATCTTGACACACCATAGATTAAATAATGTTATTACGTAAACTCAACACACAAATTGTTTAAAAAGTAAACAAATTTTAAGTGGGGTCCACAAAAATTTATCTGGTTTCGATAGTTAAGAACAAAAATGTTGGCTTGGCTTTACCTATCAATGTAGACAGATAACTACCTACTCAAAAAACCTTAAGGACGCAAAAAAAATTCAAAATTTTCGGTGATTTTTGACAGGTTGTATTTCAATTAAAAATGGTCCACAGGGAAAAAAAGCTATCTTGACTGAATTAAATGTTCTTGAGTCAATAAAGTTTTAAGGTCAAAGAAGGAAGGCCAGAATTCTTCGATCAATCGATTTAATTAATTTTAATTTAAAATCTTATGTCAATTAATTGTTCCTCAAGTCAAATAATCTTTCACGATAAAATGAAAATACTTATTAATTAATTCAAATTTATTTTTCTTAATTAAAATCCTAAAGAAAAAAATATTTAAATCAAGATTTTTTCAAGAACATTCATTTAGTTTAATCAATGGTAATATCTTTTGATTGGAGAAAAATTAATTTTACCCACTAAATTCCATTCTTTTGTTAGTAAGTAATATAGTTTTTCCAGGCAATATGACCCCTTGAACGGAGAATAAAATTTCTTGGCTCAAGAAAATTATGTTCTTGGTTTAAGACAGCTTTTTCAACAACTTGTTATTAAATCAATCACAATATATTGTTTTAAAAATAAGAAAATCATTTTGACTAGGATTTTTCCAAATTATATAGTATGATACCATATTTGTAGCACGAATGGGTCGGATAGACCGGGGAAGGACAATAGCAGCTCAATACTGCTGTGTTTTGTATGGTGAGTGTGGAGATCCAGAGACCTTTTTATTGGAAACGAAGCATTCCATCTTAGTCCTCAGGAGTGACAACGCATCTTCGTTTTGATTCTTAATCGAGGTTAAATGTAGATGTCTATGGGCCACAGCATCCACTTACCATCAGGTGGACTTATTCTATAAAAAAAGATAATATTTTTATTCTAAATTCTGTGCTTTGTCTAGTGTAGTATCCAAAAATGTGATTGACTGTAAGGTCAGTGTGACTGTTGAGCCAAAGATATGGGCAAAGTAAATAGACTCCGGCAAAGACTGGAATGGCTTAGTTGCTAAAGATCTCGCGCGACGCCGAGTTGGTCTGGACTCGATTACCGCGTTTAGCGATCAATTATTTTCTCAATTTGTTTAAATACAACTCAACAACTCATTAAGAAAACTTACGCTTACCACGAGTGGTTAAGGGGAATAGTAGTTAGTAATGTTTATAGAATTGTTAATATTCTTTGAAAAAAAAAGCAAAAAAAAAAGAATAATAAAAAATAATAAAAAGAAATCTTCTTTTCTATCTTCTGAATATATAATTGTTCTCACAGTATTATACCGTATTTTAACACAATCCTTGGGGATGAGACGGTGGGCCCAAGCTATTTCTATAATGATTTGTATATAATGGCTTCTCTTCTTATATTTACGCGAGCACTATCAGTAGTAGGAGGGAGGGGACATGACACCATCCATGATTATGGCTTCTACAAAGCACCAGAATTATCGGGAATTAAAAATATATAATAAATAGTCCCATAGTAATAAATATCTTAACTGAAAAAAAAATTGTTTCGATAAAATAATTAAAAAAATATTTCGATCCGTGCACAGCATGTTCGCTTCAACGTCTCAAAGTAACGACGATGGCTTTTTGTTTGGTTAATAATTCTAATATCAAATTAATTTCATTTTAAAAACATGGTTTTTTTTCAAAATTAGTCATTAATTTATTGATTAGCGTTATGTTATCATCGCATTTGAATTATTTTTTTCTTCATGGATACGTTAAAATTCGAGTAATTATGGAATATGAGCACCGTCGTGGCAGCAACGTTTGTTCTGTGTCTGGATGTAATTTATCTATAATATTTATGTATTTAGAAATATATAAGTATGTTTATCAGTTGTCTAGTACCCATAACACAAGCTCTGCTTAGCTTGGGACTAGATGGCGTTGTGTTATAGTTGTGGAATATATTATATTGTATTAAAGTCGAGAAATTTGTTAAAATTTCTCTGAATTATTATTATAGACACGAATTATGAATCTACCATTTTTACATTTATAACAAAAATTCGTAGAAAGATCTTTCACAATATTTTATATGCTCGTAACAAATTTATGGCTTTGATAATGATAATTAGTGATAATACTGATTAAATAAAACTATACTGCAAATTATGTAGCGCTAATTAAAATACTGCGTTAAAAAAATTACTGATAAAAATTTATTTCCAGCGTTAATAACGACGAAATTTAAAAGCAACTTTTTTAATGCTAGTAACTTTCTACTTGTTATTGCATACTGCACAGCTGGAAGTAGTGGATGCTGGTGATAAGAAGACTGGTTATTTTCTCGCTCAAAGGCTAAGTATAGCCATTCAGCTAAGAAACGCAGCCAGCGTTCTGGCACTAAGCCGCGGAGAGTAGGACTATCATCATCATCATCATCACAGCCCCTCACAAGTCCACTGCTTAACATAGGTCTCCCCCAAGGAATGCACGGTCGCAATCCACCTGCATTCATCGATTTCCTGCATGTCTTACAAGGTCGTCACCACATCTAGTGGGAGGTCGACCTATACTTCGCCTACCGGTACGAGGCTGCCACTCGAGAACCTTTTTCCCCTTCGTTTGTCGGTTCTTCAAGCTATATTGCCGGCTCATTGCCATTTCAACTTACTAATCCCTTGGGCTATGTCAGTCACTTTGGTTATACTGCGGATATCCTCATTTCTAAGTTTGTCACACAGAGAAACTCTGAGCATATCCCTCTACATAGTACGCTGAGCGACCGTGAGCTTCCTCATAAGACCAGCAAAGAAGGACCATGTTTCTGATCCGTAAGTCTCCACTGGTAACACGGGTTGTATAATCTCATTTTCAAGTTTTGAGGTATACCTGACAAGAAGGTGTTTCGTAATTTCCCACAACGCTGCCCAGCCGAGTTGAATCCGTCCATTGACCTCTCAGTCGAAGTTGGACTTACCTTGCCGAAGTATTTGTCGCAGGTAAAAATACTCGTCAACAACTTCGAGCTTAGTACCCCCAACAACTACCGGCATAGGTGTGACATGGAGGTTATACATGATCTTTGTTTTGTTTATGTTCATCTTAAGACGTATTCATTGGGAGGCACAATTAAGGTCATTGAGCTTAGTGTTTAGGTTATTACATTTTAAGCGAATTCGTGGGATACCTCCTCATCTACATAATAACCGATTTTAATATCTGTGTCTAGCACATTCTTTTGAGGAAAAAGCAGTTTACCATTGTAAATATTTAGAGCATTACAGCCTATAAAAGTCTACTGCTGAACATAGGCCTCCCTCATATATTTCGTCACAGGGAGAAGTTTCTTATAAAATGAACTGGACGATTTAGAAAAATTCTGTTACCGTAGTGAAAAATTGATTATTAGTAATGCGATGAATTCTACCCATTCCAAAAAACAAACCCTCTCAGAAATATGAAGATGAGCATAGGTCTCTCCTATAGATAGCGTGCTATCTTGTTGCCACGCTTAATCAAGAATCAAGAATCAAGAATCATTTATTTGCATAAAACACGGTAAATAAGTTGTTACATCAAATAAAAGATCAACATGTTTTGTCCTGTTAGGACGTGCAAATATTTAAGTATATATCAATTGAATTTAAATAGTTATTATTTAAACAGTCAATTATTATTATTATTATAGTATTCATATTTAAAATCATAATTCATTACAAACAGATTGAATTGAATTAAATTGAATTAAAATTAGTTATTATTTAAACAGTACAATTATTTTTATTATTATAGTAGTCATATTTAAAATCAAAATACATTACAAACATTATATTCATGGTCAAGTGAATTTATTTGTAATTAAAAAACTCCTTAATATTATAGAAAGCCCTGTCCACCAACCACTTAAAAAGTTTGCCTTTAAACTTACTAAGAGGCAATGACTTTATGTCGCTAGGGTAAAGTGTTTAACAACTGGTTAAACACCTTTATTGCCATCGAGTAACAGCTCTTATGAGAGGTTGCCTTCTTTCTAAATGGAAGAACTAGTTTATCCTTATACCTTGTATTAAAACTAACATCACTATTTTTTGTAAAAAACTGTTTATGTTTTTTGACCAAGACACCCAACTCGAAAATACAAATGCTAGGAAGTGTTAGAATTTTTAGGGTTGGAAAAAGTTCTCTACAAGAATATAATGGACCAACCCTGCAGATCGCCCTTACACACTTTTTTTGAGCAATAAAAGCTTTGTTCACTGTAGATCCATTTCCCCAGAGTATTACGCCGTATCTCAAAACGGAATCTATATAGCCATGATAGGCGAGTAAAACAATTTTTTGAGATGAGGTCCTTGACAATCTTCGCAATGGGTAAATGAACTTATTGATTTTTGTACATACTTCTATAATATGTCTTTGCCAAGTACAACCATCATCAATATGTATCCCCAAGAATTTTGTATTTTGAACCTCCTCTAGTTTTTGTCCATTTATATTAATGTCAATATTTCTTTCTACTAATTTACTTTGAGTCTATTCTTGTATAGCCAATCTGTGACACTTATAACAGCTGTCATTATTTTATCATTGTAATTGGATTTAGTGTCAGTACTTATTATGATTGAAATGTCGTCAGCAAAAAGTACAGACTTGCAATTGATAAAGTCAGGTAGGTCATTAACGTAAAGCAAAAAAGAGAAGAGGCCCCAGGACACTCCCTTGTGGTACTCCACTACGGTTGTGTTTATATTTGGATCTGTACGATATCATTACATTATTAACGTCTATATCATTTATTTCAACACACTGTTCTCTACCGCTTAGATAAGACTTTATCCACTGTAATGCTGGGCCCCGAAAGCCATAGCAGTACAGCTTATCAATTAAGATATCATGACACACTACATCGAAAGCTTTACTCATATCAAAAAATACTGCAGATACTAGGTGATCTTTGTCTACACAATTAATTATTTCGGTAACCAATGAATAGGCTGCTAATGTGGTCGATTTATTTCTTTGAAATCCATTTTGCTCTACTTTTAGAATGTCAAATTTTGTTAGATAATCGTATATTCTAGAATACATAGTTTTTTCAAAGATTTTAGACAGTAACAGTAGGTACTAAAGTAATTGGTCGATAATTATTTATGTCGCATTTATCATCCTTTTTATGTAGCGGTTTTACTATTAAAAACTTGAGAGCTGTTGGAAAGGATCCTTCTATAAACGATATGTTAACCAAATGTGACAGAATTGGCGATAATTCTTCAGCACACATCTTAAGGATTCCAGTTGCTATGTTGTCGTAACCAACTGATAGTGTGTTTTTCAACGAAAGTATTACTTTTTTTATCTCATATTTATTGAAGGACGCAAAAAAATACTTTTCATATTATGTTTGGTTAATGTTTTATCAATTTGCTTCATTTTATTCGGTGAATGAATAAAATATTTGTTTAAATTCTCGGCCATTAGTATTTTGTCACTAATAACTTTATTATTTATTTTTAATTCTTTAATACTTTTTGGGATATTATTAGCTACAGTTTTGTTTTGGATAATGTTCCATGCTGCCTTGCATTTGTTTTTACTATTTGAGATATACTTGTAATTACTAATTTTTTGGGATTTACTTATAACTTTTTTTAGAATGTTAGTATAAAGGTAATATTTTGACTTGTTTGATATTTTTTCATTAGGTCTTGATGTATAGTAAATGTACCTCAACTTCCTTTTTGTTTTACAAGACTTTCTAAGTCCTGCTGTTATCCATTTAGGGCCACAAGTTTTTATCTGACGTTTAATTTTAATCACGGGAAAGCATAAGTCATAGAATAATCTAATTATGTCATGAAAATTACTAAAAGCTAGGTCAAAGTTTGATTCGTCATATATGTCATTAAATGTCAGTTGCTTCATTATTTCTTTAAATTTTCTCCTATTGTCAGTGCTATAGTCTCTTCTAAGTACCCAATATGTATTTATGTAAGTTTTATATTTATAAGGAAGTTTTATACTAAGCGTTTGACCCGTGTTATGGTCAGATAACCCCAATTCATATATTTTACCTACGGCTTCTCGGTCATTGCTTATAATATGATCTATACAAGTTTTCTGTCTGGTAGGCTTTTGTATGTGATGAGTGAGGTTATTGTTTAGTAAAATGTCTTTGTAGAATTCAGAAGCTTGTGTGCACTTAAGTGTGTCTATATTAAAATCTCCGGCTATAATTATTTTAAAGTCATTATATCTGTCACAAATATTATAAAGCATGTCTTGAAATTTATTTAAAAAGTCTGTTACATTGGACTTAGGTATTCTATAGATGCAGATAACACAACAGCGATGGTCTGGCAAAATAATACCACATACCTCAAAAGTGTTTTCTGCTTGATATTTATTAATTATTGTAAGATCTACAAAGTTAAAATTATTTTTACAAAGTATGCATACACCACCTCGTTTTACGTCAAGCCTTGAATAACTATTTGCAATAGTGTAGCCATTCAAATGCACACACACTTCTTCACCTGCTTTCAGAAATGTTTCACTATGACATATAACATCTAATTCATATCCTATTTCACGAGGAAAATCAGTTATGTATATCTGCAACAAATCAGTTTTATTAAGAAGTCCAGCTATGTTTTGGTGAAAAATTGTAAGGATTTGGTTTTTACAGACGAAAAAAATTGTCACGTTTTGACCCTTCAGCTGTTACTTCGATATTAGCATTTACAATTTCGTTCCGGTGCCTCGCATAATTGTTTACATAGCAAAAATAATCTAAGATAGTTTTCTGTGTGATTTTTCTACTTTTCTGTTTATTGACATTTTTATGGGGGAAACGGATTAAATCATGACGTTTGTTAAAACTAAGGAATTTTTCGTTGTAGTCGAGGCTATCTATTAAAAAATTTAATTTAGTACAAATGTCAAAGCGTTTTGTTTTATCGTCAATGTGAATGAAATGACAATTATTGAAATTGTTACATAGAAGGCGAATGTTCCTATTCAACAGGTTTTCATTCAAAAAAACATTTTTTAGTACGCTTATTACAATAATAGTTAAGTTCTGGTTTTTTTTCAAAAATGCAGATAGTTCTAATAATACTTTAGTGGGGTTACAGTCATTTTCACCAACATTAATTACTATTTTATCTTTATTATTAAAAACAACATTTTCGCATCCGTTAAGAATTTCTTCTGTAGGCGCTTGCGGTTTTGTATCTGCTGTAATACAATATTTTTCATATTTGCTGTTGAGTCTTGATCGAATCAGTGAAGAAGCTAATCCTACACATTGTTGCCCTCCAAATATGTGTATCTTATTTAAAGTTTCTTTAGCCGTAGTAGCAGTTTTAGGCGACGTGATATCTTCTAGTGACGTATCCTTATCGCTTTCCTTAGTTTTAGCTTGTATTGCAAAATCAGGGCAGTAGCTTGTTTGTATTGAGGAATCGTCAAGGGATTTGTTTTGTCGCATAAATGTTGAGTCTCCTTTTATTTTTGACTTGCGCTTTCTGACACTCCGTGAACATATGGCAGTTAAGTGCTGAATTCGATTTTTTTGCTCATGGACTTCTTTTTTGTAATACATTCTTTTCCATGTGCAAGTTTTCTATTTCTGTATGTGCACTGGCAAGTTTACTATTCAATTCCTCAATTTTTTGCTTTAATTGAATATATTCGTCGTCATAGTCACGAATAGAAAGATCAGGAAGGCTTCTTCTGGAGATAACGAAATATCCTCCAAAGAATTATTATTTTCTTCTAGTAATGAGTGACCTTTTACGTCATTAATTATAGGTTCGTATTCATTTTCCCTAGTAAATTGCTTTCTAAGAGTTATGTTGTCTGTCATAATATTAGAATTTTCTTGTGCCGTACTCGTATATGCTTGTGATGTGTTTGCTTTAGGAGTACTTATAAAAATGGGATTAATTTTACATGATTTTGTAGGTAATGTATGTTTATTTAAGCATTTGTTGCATTGCCATTGATTCTTGCAGTCAGATGTCATCAAATTAAATTTCCTTATCGTCATATTTACACATGAAATGTCATAATTATTTTTAAATATAGAACACTTGACACCTTCCTTTGTGACATTTTTCTTATATTTAAAACATTTTTTGGTTCTGGAAGCGGGTTTTTTATTTATTGGCGTCATATCAGCAAAAAGAAAAGAAAAAATAAAATAAAAAATAAAAAAGTAACAGAGTTTGTCAACCGGATTTGAACCACCACTTTCCGGCCGTTAAATAAGTCTCGGTTCAACACTGTGACCGTTAAGCTTCGGTAACGACATGCACTTACGACGAAAAGTCTGTACAGGTTGCTCCATCAAATTGCGTTTGAGTCATTTTATGACCTTATATGGTAATAGTTGCTTTCGAACGCGATCACCCGATGAGTCACACACGTCACATAACACTTTTAGAATGATACAACCAAACACGTTTGAGCCGTTATTTATACACTAATATCACTTTTGTTAAATGTTAAATCTACACAGTCTTCTCAGTTATTTAAGAGGAATCGATTGGTATATTTTTTTTGTAAGAATAATCCACTTTTAACCCTTAAAAATAATAAAATACACGGAGACAAACTAAGTAGGTACGTGCGCTCGGGCTAACCGATTCGATAGTCTTAGCAAGCGCGTTCGCAGCCGCAGTTTTCAATTTTAGTCGTTATTGGGAAGACTAGTCATTTTTTTATGATTGATTATGACCCCCACCGACGGGAGTATATTGTCAGATTCCACAGATAAGTTTCGCTTTTTTAAACATTTTTTTTATGTAATTATTACACTTATGGAGCTGGTTGCGCGTTTCTGCGATTTGAATACTAGTTATTAGAAGACATTAGAGAGACTGCTGCTCATCTCCTGGTCTTTTTCCTCTGTCGCCTCTTATGACACCTATGGGATGCTATGATATAGTGAATAATCTTACACCGCCACTACGAGGGTAAAAAATTGTACAACTTAAATATTTATTTGATTTGATTAATATTATAGCTATACATCACATCATCATAATCTAATAAGTAATTCTTTGTGAGAAAACCCAAAAGCATAAAATAATCACTACGTTTTAGGGATGACAATAACATTCCTTTAATGTTTATCTTGTGTGATGCTAAAGTATGCCAATAAAAGTTCTCGAACTTGGAAATATATTTTCGAATTTGGTATTTTTAACTTAACCATTAACCGGGTCCACACCGGACGATCCAACGTGGTCCAATCACGCACAACAGATCAAGAGGAAGTTTTTAAATTAATTATTGTTTAAAACTTTCTTTAAATTAGGCTACTTGTTGTCAAATTTTTAGCGACTCGGACCGGTTACTTGGCAACTCTGTCTGTGCCACAGACACAGACACAGAGTTACAGTCACAGCGTAGCAGATGCAAATGGTAGCAGAGTACTGTAAAATAACATTCAGTAGAATCCACTATAATAGTAGTGTAGTAGAATCCACTATATATCATAGTTAGCATACTAGTTAGACTGTGAAAAAAACAATCCATGAAATACCCACGGGGGGTTTTGGCGGAAACTTGGCCGTCGACGGATTGTCGCTCTTGTTTTTTCGCTTGAATAATGGTTTGAAGTGGATTTTAATACATAGAAGTGATGCGATTTTGTGAATTAAGTGTCTGCGCCTGTGACCTATTAGATAAAACGACGAAACAAGTGCTTTGATGTTGATATAAACCTCAAGTTATTTTGATCGCTTGAACGCCTTATTGACTTGAAGGGGTGTCGTTATCGACTGTCCGCTGGGTTGAGCTGTCGTCAAAATCTCCCAAAAACTTCCCAATGTGGCGCATCATCATATTGTGAAGAAAAAATATATAAAATGAAGATTAAGAAAGAAATGATAGGCTCAGAAAGGCTAGAACCCAGAGCCGTAAAGCCAGTTAAATAAAAAAACATGTAACTCAATGCAACAATTATGGAGTGTAGAAGTAAGGAGTACAGACTGTGTATCAAAAAGTGTCTATAGAAAACCGTTAAATAAGGGTCGCGCCGCTATAGTTAAGTTAAGTGGTTAAGTTTTAAAGAACGTGCCGAAAAATATTAGTCGGATAGACGACATTTTCGAGGTTATATTTACTAAATAAAATTATTTTAGATTTTGGAGCTACTGAGCAGTTTAGCAGCACATTTCAAACCGTCGACAACTGCTAAGTTCATTTCATCCCAGTAGCTACTCTAGCGCTGTTGTGGAGAGTTTTTGAACTGTTATTTACTGCTTTAATATGGACACTTTTTTAACTATCCACTAGCACGTCTGTGGAGAGTATAATAGCCAAACAAAATATGCCGTCATCCGTCCGGCATAGTATACTATCCAAAACGACACGTTGTAAATATTGCCATCTAGTTTAAAAATGCCGAAATAAATGAACGTTGTGCTTGACAAAAATGATTATCTATGAAATACTTCACTAGAAATAAGAGAAGAGGGCAGTGTTTAGTGTTTGGGTAAATAGAATTAAAAATAACTTCAGTCGACTTGTCACGAAAGTGTTTCGGAGCACCAGCGATTATGTCCTAAGTATTTCGTATTTTTTTACTTAATTGTTAGATTATTGTACATCAAAATGAACTTTAGAATTTGTACTTTGTGATAATACTTAGGTGGTAAAGTTTCACGTACTAAATCGGCTCTAATTTGAAGTTCAAAATATTGTTGTTACCAAAACAATGACGTCTTTGTAATTCACAGTCGCTAGTCGTCTTGTTTATTATTGATTTACGTGTTGTTCAGTGAAGTAATATAGTGATTAAATTTCTAATAAACATACTCATACACTTTTTTAGTTAAAATATATTAAAATGTCAAAGGATTCACAATTAATATCAATGTGTTCTTCAGGTTTTTTCGTATGGGTACTGCGGTATCCAGGGACGTTGCAACAAGTTATAAATAAGGGTCTCTCGAAACGAGGAAGTGTGTTTTTAATATTTAATACTGCTTGATATTATCACGTGTTTTATATTTGTTGTAATATATTAATAGTATTGATTCATTTTCATACTTGTTTCGTGTTTCGAAAATCGTATTTGCACACTTTTACTGTATTTGAAATTTTAATGTTTTTGTATTTATTTACCTTTTGTGATATTTTTTTTGTTCTAATTATTTCAAAAATCAACAATTTATTTCTCGGAACTAATACAACACATTACGAAGTTTTTGTTCCTCCTTTAAAATTTACTTTTCTTAATACGATTTTTTTCTTCGGGGACGACGATTTTGCAAATAGTTTTTTTTTTAATTTTATCGTTTTAAGCCAAAATTATAAATCAATAAAATATTTTATCACTTATTCGTATTTCATTCAACCTTATCGTGTATAGAAAGCCTTAGACCAGTGATTTCCAAAGTGGTCTATATCGACCTTGACTATATCGACTAGGGGTCTATGACAACCTGCAAGGGGTCTACGTCAGCGAAAAAATTTGGGGTCCATGAAATGAAAATGGGGGTCCACGATAGTGGATCTCAACACATACACTGATAGTACCTATTTACTTACATCATACCATCTTATAATATCAAAACATATTCATTATTTATAAAAGTACCTATGAAGTAAAAAATGTATTATATATGTTTATAAAATTGTGTAAGTTGTAGGATGTTGGTATTCGCTTTGTGGTCGCAATACATTTTGAACTTGTAAAAACCTGAGAGTCGCAGTCTCAGAGCTTCGCTAACTTGCACTGACTTGTTCAATTCGTCACTCTATAAATACGAATGTAGGACAAATACGTTTATTCGTTTCCTGAATCTTGAAAAGGAAAGTGCTAAGAAAATATTTTAAAAAATATAAAAAGATAGTATATCACACAAATTATAGTGAGTCAGTGTTATTTTGTTTGAGAGTGCTGGAGATAAGTAAGTACACTATTTGTTATTAAATTTTAGTTTTGTACTCGTAGTTAGCAAAGATAGATAAATTACGCCAATCATGACTTTAGTTATTAGTAGTTTAATATTCAATCATGCAAAATTACACGAGTACTCCTCAATAGTTTCTTTTTGAAAGTTTTAGCAATCGGTATTATAATTACAGTGCAATCTCCGAAATTCGAGCTAATTGTTGCAAGAAGATGTTTGAATTATGGAATGTTTTCGGAAAAATCAAAAAATATTTTTAATATACAGCTGCTGGATTTTCTGTCCTATTTAAATAACTTAATTTTGCCCACAGATGACTGATGCCATGTCCGAATCTAAAAATAAATGTAGACAGTACAGTGTCGATTATTTGAAATTTGGCTTCATTCCATCATTGCCGGACAAACAATTGCCTATGTGCCTTTTATGCAACAAAGTTTTGGGCAATGACGTTATGAAACCATCTAAACTGCAAGATCATCTGAGAAGATGCCACCCTGATAAAACAGAGAAAGATTTGAAATACTTTCAAACACTCAAAGATAAACTTCAGAAGAGACCTACACTGGACAGAATGTTCGCTTCGACGTCACAAAGAAATGATGATGGTTTGCGGGCGTCTTACTCTCTCTCGTTACTTATAGCAAAATCCGGAAAACCGCATACTATCGGAGAGAAGTTAATTTTGCCAGCCATTGAAAAGGTTTTAAAAACGGTTTTACACAAATCTGATATCATTAAAAGAATTCCCTTAAGCAACAATACTGTTGAAAGACGTATTGATGAAATGAGTTCTGATATTGAAAGCTTCTTATGTAATTATTTTCAAACGACCCATTTCTCTATACAACTGGACGAGTCAACTTTACCTGATAATGCAGCATTATTATTGGCATATGTTCGTTTTATTATGAGTCAAGAAATCTACGAAGAACTGCTCTTCACAAGAACTTTGATAACCGACACTAAAGGCGAATCAATATTTCATGTTTTGAAGGATTACTTCATTGAAAAAGCAATTCCTTTATCAGATATAATATCAGTAGCTACAGATGGAGCACCTGCCATGGTTGGACGTTATTGTGGATTTATAAGCTATTTAAAACAAAATGTGTCAGGGGTATTAGCAATACATTGCGTCATCCATCGACAACATTTAGTTGCTAAAAATTTGAGTGTTGATGACGAACACTTTCATCAATTACTCCTTCACACTGAAGTACGCTGGCTGTCGAAAGGCTAATGTTTGACGAGATTTTTTTGCACTTTTTGAGACTATTTTAGAATTTCTGGATACTAAAGATAAAATTTTAAAAGAAAATTTAATGAAGAGGAAAACAGACATCGCCTATTTAACAGATTTGTTTACAAAATTTAATATGGTTAATTTGCAATTACAAGGCGACAGTTTAAATTTGATTAAAACAAAGTCCATCTTATCAGCGTTTCTTGCCAGAGTTAAACTAATGAAGCAAAATTTCTCAGCGAATTTTCTCAGTTCCCCAATTTGTCACAGACAAGCTGCCAGAAAGACGACGTTTCAACTTACTTTCAGAATTTAAATGCCCTCTATTCAGATTTTGAATCTAGTTTTGAGGATATTTTGACTATGGTAATACCACCGTGGATAATTAATCCATATGGTGACATAGAAGAAACGAATGTCATAATACAAGAGGAACTGACTGAACTAAGTACAAACGAAGAACTTAAGGTTCAGTTTAAAAACGGATATCAGCAATTCTGGCTGCAAAACAACATACCCGTTACTTATCCCGTATTATGGAATATAGCGAGGAAATTTTTAATTTCCTTTCCATCGTCATACCTAGTGGAAAGGTGGTTCAGCGCTGTTACCAATCTCCTAAAGAAAAAAAGAAACAGGAAACAGACTGGACATGATTAACCGAGGAGATTTAAGATTAACTCTTACAAAATTGACGCCAAATGTTAATAATTTTTTATTAAAGCATCAGGTTCATCCTTCTCACTAAAAATATTGACTTATTGCTTATGTCATTTTATTTATAGTTTATTTTATGTTTATTTGATAATGCTACGTATATTTTACATAACAGATATAAAATTTTATTTTGCGTAGTTTTAATTTAAATTCAATTAATAAATGTATGAATTAACATGTGTTTTTACTTTAAGTTTTTAACACTAAACTTCACTACAGTTAGAAATTTACAGGAAATCAATATCAGGTAAGTAGGGGGTCTACCCAACACGGAAAAACATGGCAAGGGGTCTGCGACACAAAAAAGTTTGGGGAACTCTGCCTTAGACGGACGGACATCTTCTTCAATTTCAATGACGCGCGACGCCTCGGCAATTGTCAAGAGGCCGCCGCAAAATTTCAAGGAGAATGTATTTGAATTTGATTTGTTTAACTACTTAGAAATATTCAATAATCAAGATATTAACATCATATTAAAGGGAAATAAATCAAGTTTTCTCTTTTAGTGTGTTGTGTTGGTAAAAATTACTCTATTTTTTGCTTACGAAACAAACTTATGGAAAGTTTTTTTATTTTCCACTCAAGAATTGTCATTAAACCTTATTTAAGGTATAATAGATCATCATTATCGATTTTTCAAATAGATAAGTTCAATCTATAAACGTCTAGCTATTTTCCAATATTTTTACCTTTGCTGTAGCTACTATATTATACCGAGAAGCAGGGACAGATTCACGCAGCTTGAGACGGCGAGTAGTCGGACGCACAAACTAATAAGGTCGGACGTTTGACGCATATTTACCAGCGCGGGGCGGACGTCAGAGTGGCGATTCTACTATGGGTGTTGGTACTCCTTACTTCTACACTCCATAGCCACAATAAATCAGGCTCAGAAGAGCTAGAACCCAGAGCCGTAAAGCCAGTTAATAAAAAAATCAATGCCACCAGCCCGTAGACCGTAGACAGATAAACCTATAGACTAATGATCGGCGTGGCCTCGAGTGAGAAAGGACGATAACGAATTTTTAGGTTATAGAATAATCCTTATGACTTTTAAACACATTTAAATAAAAATTTTAATTGTTCTAAGAACTGAACTGAACAAGATTCACCAATCTTAAGCTCACAAAACACTTTTTTCTCACTTAAACCAACTTGTAAACTCCTTAAATCGCTACGCTATTAAAGTAGCTAAAAAACCGGCACGGAGAAAGGGACAAACAATCACATCACTCTATCTCATTTTTATGCAAGACGTATGCATAAATCTATCTTTTTCGTGTGCGAATGCGAAAGAAGGCGTCAATTTGTCTATGTTTAGATAGGTTTCTCTGTAGTACTGGGTCGTTCCAGGTTTTTTGTAAAACGAAACGAAACCGTTTTTTTTTATGAGAAACAGTTCTGAGAAACAGTTTAAAAAAACAAATTTCCAAAAAACTTCCCGCCAGTGTACATAACAACTTCACCATATGTTTGTTTACAAAATAATAAAGCGAACTTCCCTTCAAACTTTTTCCAGGCTTAGGACTGGCTGATAAATGTTACGGGCGTATTTAAAAGTTCATTTTATATACACGTTTTCATTATTTGCACTATCTACAATATTAAAACAAAAGATATTTACAAATTAAATCGGTTTTATCGGTATATTACAAAACTATTAAACAATTAATATATAATTATAATATACAATTAATATATAATATATCACATAAAACACTTTTCGCGCGTAAAAATACAGTCACTTTTTTGCAAATTTGAAATTAGCTAACATAGTAAGCGTAGACAAGCGTTACTTGACGACAACTGAAACTGATTTAAATTTTAAAACAAAAAACGTACGTTTGACCAAGCTGACCTTCACAAACATTTATATAAAAAAAAATAATAGAAAGCCGAAAATACCGTTTTTTCTCGGTCCGTTCGTTTTTGTTCAACCGTCTACAACCAAATTTAAATTGTGTATAGTAAATAAGATTTATTTTAGCTTTAATCGTAACGTCAAATCAAAAGTAGTTAACCGAAAGTTGAGCACACTTTTTATTGGTCGATACGACGTTGACCACGCTGACGTTCAATGTGATTGGTTCATTAGTCGATTCTCGTCGTCTATTGGTTTCGAACGTATCATTCGGCTTCCGTACACTTCAGAGCAATAATTTTAATGATAACTTTTTTAATAAGTTTATTTTCGTTAATTGTTTTTGTTAGCTCGTTGTTAATTGTTGTTTGTGTATTCCTTGTTATTAATTGCTTTTGTTATTTCTTTGTTTTTAATTATTTTTGTTGTTATAATTTGAGTGTTCAGATTTTGGTCTAAATATCCAGAGAAGGAAGAATTCTTTTACTGCGAAAAACATCATAGACGTATATAAACAGACTGCTGAGGCGACTAATGTATCAGTAGCTACTGTACGGCGCACCGCAACACCAGATTTTATGGAAGGCATATCACCTCTTCCTTCTTCTTAATAAAATACAATTCTAACCACCAGGTATACATTAAATACTTTATAGTAGATAATAAATAAACGGACACGAATATCTGCAACATTACTGTATCAAAGTAAAAGTTGATGTGTTCGAGTAAACATTTTCATAAAAGTCGCCGAAAATATTAAATTACGAATTGAAATAATAAAGGTATCCAATAATTTTGCCCGACAGTGTACCTACCTCCCACCACAGTTTATCTGTGCTCACTACTCGTGTCGGCAACTATACTATAACTGTTCTCTATTTATACGACAATATTTCATAAAGCAATAGTAATAGAGTATTAACTTAGAACCTATGAAACTACCAAACGAGCATGTAGTTTGTAAACGTTTTGTTATTGAGACAGTTCCGAGAATGAAATATAGAACTATATTCATTTCGTATGTTTTTAAACCTAATGTTGGATCTTCGAGAAATTGTTCGTTCGTTTTTCTTTGACAAACTGTTTTTTAAAAGTGTTTCTGAATAAAACGCCCAGTACTATTTCTCTGTCTACGCACAAGCCACAAACCGTAGATAGAGAAACCTCCAAACTAATAAAAGCCACAAGCTTATATATCGAGAAAAAACGCGGGAACCTTGAAACGTGATAGGCGCCTTTTTTTAATTAAAATTTTAATTTTGTTTAGTTTAGTTAAAAGGCACTAAACTTTTATTGTTTTATCGTTACTGGGTTTCCTCATCATGGGGAAACGTAGAAAAAAAAGGTTGCCGGGAGAAGAAGAAGCCTTTGAAGAAACGACTGAGGAGGAAAAAGTTGACACCAGTACTCATTGATTTATATATATGCCAGTACTGAGGAAGATTCTGAGAAAGAGCAGCGCAAGTATAAGCCGTACTTTGTATCTGACTACAACAGGAGGTACCCTGAGGACTCTGTCCTCGTTGATTTCGTTGTCTTTGTCGAATCGAATTCTCTAGTATATATACAGTAATCTATGAATCGAATGATGAAAGAAGGCCAATCGGTACGCGGTACATGATGTCTCTGTCCGCATATATGAAGAGGTTCAATAAATGCATGAAATAGTTGCAATCTATGAATAAATACAAAATAGGCGTTCATTTATTTAAAAGCCCTCTAGCGAATGCATTTTTAAATAATGTTACATTTCTTAATGAGTACAAAATAAAGGCATCTATCCCAGTTGTAGGGACAGAAATAACAGGAGTCATAACTAATGTTCCCACTAATCTTTCTAATTCAAGAATGTTTGGTATGTTAACGACTTACAGGAAGATAATATGTGTTAAAATGATAATGAGGAAACATAAGAATGACGCAGGACGCAATTTGATGCAGCCGACGGGCACCGTGGCCATCAAATTCGCTTTTAATGTTTTGCCGGACCACGTCGATCTCCATGGTTGGCGGTTCGTGGTAAATCAGTATATTCCACCAGTGAAGCAGTGCTACAACTGTCTGAGG
Source organism: Parnassius apollo (assembly GCA_907164705.1). Lineage (NCBI taxonomy): Eukaryota > Metazoa > Arthropoda > Insecta > Lepidoptera > Papilionidae > Parnassius > Parnassius apollo. The sequence goes on from CAJQZP010001094.1 coordinate 3,310,113, forward strand.
TGTGGCCTCTTAGCAAAGTATTGTAAAAATTCTGTGAAATGCTCAATTTGTACTGAAAATCACAACTACAAAGATTGCCAAGTCTCTTTAGATAAAGCGATATGCATACCTTGCAAAGGAAACCATCTAAGCATTTCTGGACAGTGTCCTGTCAAGAAACAAAAGATAAATGAAAATCAGGCTAAATTACACAAAATCCCGTTTGTAGACCTTTTTAATAAAAACGATTTCCCCGAATTAAACAAAAAAAAACCCTAAAGATGCTCTTATGTCACTACTAAAGAATAATGATATTATTAATATAATTTTAAATATAGTCACTAAAATATTTACTCTTAATAAATCAAATGAACAAACCACCATATCTTCTCAGCTTGTTAAAGATGTTCTCATAGATACAATGAAACCAAAATAGATATTTCATTATTTAGCATTTAATATTTTGTGGATCAGTTTAACATTTTACAATGGAATGCACAGAGTTTAAATAAAAATAGCTTTCAATTTACACAATTTTTATATGAGAACACTATAGATGTTGCTCACATATGTGAAACTTGGCTTAAAGCTATTCACAATTTTAGAGTAAAAGGTTATAATATTATACGATTAGATTCAGGTAATGATCATAATGGAGTAGCAATACTTCTATATAACAAAATTGGATTTCGTGTTATAAATACATTCTCTGATGAGTCATTACAAAATATAGCTGTACAAATACAATATAATGATAAATTATTAACTTTAGTTAGTGTTTACTGTCCCCTTAATTCACCAATTAATAATGTTACGAGCTTGAGGTTGGTGGCAATAAAAATTGCCGATAGAATTACCTAAATTAACACTTTAATTCACTTTACACTAATTAAAGTTAAAAACACTAATAATTAATCACACTGATTCACTTTATTCCGCTCCGAAACTTCGCTTGTCTCGCCAACTTCAATACTTCCCCGATCGCACCATGCAGCGCCTATAAATGCACATTAGTACCGAATCATCCAGAACATTCAAGTAAATACGCGCAAGGTACCGAGAGTTCGAGTTTCAACTTCAAGAAGTTTAGTTCTTCGGTTCGAGACTAGATGGCGCTAGTGCCGTCGACTTTGGGCGCGTAACACTGCCCCCTCCTAAGACATGCTCGTCCCGAGCATTATCGGACCCATAATAATGCGCCAAGCAATCCACATGGATGATTTTAGGAGTCCCCCTTGCGCCTTTCTGTAACGGCTCCGCAATGTCAAGGGATGTCCTATCCCGTGGTGCACCAACATTGTGCAATTTCGATGCTCCTCTACTCCGCATCTGAGGTCCCCTCACAGCCGCACAACTTGTACATGTACGTCACCAATCCTCGACATCGTCACGATAATGGACCCAGTAAAACTGTTCTCTGACCTTCAGTAGAGTTCGTTTAACTCCCAGATGGACTCTTGAACGACCATTATGGCACAGCTGTAGAACATTCGGCACTTTAGCTTTAGGGACAACCATTTGCAAATGACAGCTGTCTCCTCAACCATTGTCCCATTTACGACACGGGACTCCATCCTGAATCAGCAAGCTGCCCCATTGGGTCCAATAGCTTTTCGTGGTTGAACTCATCGCTGAGACGTCCCTCCACTTAGGCTTGGTAGCACGGGCCTTCATCCATCCCAGAATCGGCTTGATGTCCGGATCTTCTTGCTGTGCATGTCTGTCCTTCCACCCGTTGCTGAGGTGGTCTGTCCTGAGCATCCTCACGGATACCACTTCCTTACTCTCTTGCCTACTACAATGCTTGCAATCTTCAGGACAAGGCCTTCTTGACAATGCATCTGCGTTGCCGTGAGATTTCCCGCTGCAGTGTCTGATAGTAAAGTCGTATTCCTGCTGCTGCTGGGCGGTGCTGTTAGCCGCACTTCCTTTCTGAGACCGTTCACCTTCCCTTCCTAGGGTGTGCTTAGGGCAGCTGGACCGAAGATGGCCCCTTTCCCCACAGCCATAGCACCTAGGGCTGTATCCTTTATTGTGGTCGCGAACCATAACTGCTGCAACCTCCCTAGCGTGAGGTGAACGATGATCCTGTCGCTGCCAGGCAGTGCCGTTAGCTGCACTACCCTCTCGAGATCGATCAATTCTCCTTTCTACAGTTCGCTTAGGCCAGCTGGATCGAAGGTGGCCCTTGTCCCCACAGCCATAGCACCTAGGGCTGTATCCTTTGTTGCGGTCACGAACTGTAGCTGCTGCAATCTCCCTGACGCGATGGGAACGATGATCCTGCCGCACGGCTTCCACCTCCAGTGCATGGGCCAAGGCATCCTTAAGCGTCTCGTGGTGCCTGAGCCTCACAGCAGCTCTGACTTCCAGGTCGCGGATGCCGTCGATGAATGTCTGCACCAGGTTCCCTTCAATGAGCGCAGGTACAGACCGGTATGCTTTTCGCACCAGCTTCTCCACCTCTAGAGCCCACTGCTGCAGGTTTTCGTTGATGCGCTGCACGTGATCTTTAAGCTGCGCACGAAAGACGTGTTCCAGGTGAGCGTCGCCATATCTCGCCTCCAATGCCTCAAGGAGTTGCTAATAAGTCACTTCCTCACCGAGAGCTTCCAGAACAGTTAAGGCCTGGTCGCGCAGGCCTAGTGTGAGAGCAGTCATGGCCTGACTTTTATTCCAGCCGTTCGCCTTCATAACAGCCTCGAACTGGATTTTGTAGGCTGACCAGGAAGAAGTCCCGTCGAACGGTGGCACTTTGAACCCACGTAGCGAAGGTGTAGTAGCTACTACGGGAGCTGTAGTTCCATCACCCAGTTTGAGAGCGTTTTCTTCACGTCAGCCACCACGTAATCAACCCGATTGTTCACTTGGTCGATTTGGGTGTTGAGCAACCCTATCCTTCACCTCCCTTATCTCTTTCCCAAAGGTAGCATGAAGGTCCTTAATGAGGAGCATCTGCTTTTCCGACCGACGAGCCTGTTCCACCTGTTGATCTTCCAACCGACGGGCCTGTTCCTCCTGTCGGCGGGCCTGTTCCTCTTGTCGGCGGGCCTGTTCCTCTTGTCGGTGGGCCTGTTCATCCTGTCCGCCCCGCAGCTGCTCTTCCAACCGACGGACCTGTTCCTCCTGTCGGCGAGCCTGTTCCTCCTGTCGGCGAGCCTGCTCCTGCAGCATCACTATCAGAGCACCTAAGTCAGGTGCTGCAGATGTAGGAGCTACTGACGGGCCTGCAGCCGGCGGCTGTCCCTCCGAAGTCTGCGACGTTGCCGCACCAAATCTTCTTTGGTCCGTCTCCTGCTGGCGTTGACTTCGGGTACGGACACCCTCCGTTTCCTCCTTAGGTAAAATCGGCATGATTTTATCCTACTTCTGACACCAATTGTTACGAGCTTGAGGTTCGTGGCAATAAAAATTGACGATAGAATTACCTAAATTAACACTTTAATTCACTTTACACTAATTAAAGTTAAAAACACTAATAATTAATCACACTGATTCACTTTATTCCGCTCAGAAGGTTCGCTTGTCTCGCCAACTTCAATACTTCCCCGATCGCACCTTGCAGCGCCTATAAATACACATTAGTACCGAATCATCCAGAACATTCCAGTAAATACGCGCAAGGTACCGAGAGTTCGAGTTTCAACTTCAAGAAGTTTAGTTCTTCGGTTCGAGACTAGATGGCGCTTATGCCGTCGACTTTGGGCGCGTTACAATAATAATAAATCCAAATTAGATAACTTAATCCAAAGTTTGCTACAGCTAGTCTTTATAGCTGGTGATTTCAACGCCCATCACACGTTATGGGGATGTACTGAATCAGATTCACGAGGTAGGGACATTCTTGCAAGTATAGATGACAACAATCTTGTAATCTTGAATGATGGTCAGATGATTACAGTAGGTAGGTAGTAGGAGGCAGAATGCATTAGACTTGACACTTGTTTCATCTTCACTGGCTCTGTCTTGTGAGTGGCAAGTATGTGATGATGATTCTCTAGGCAGCTATCATTTCCTTATAAAGACAAAAATTACGGTCAAACATCAAAATTTTCAATAAACAGCTGTATCAAATAACATAAACTTAAAATTGGTAGATTGGTCAAAATATCCAAAACTAATAGATAATTTAATAAAAAAATTATAGGTTTGATTATAGTAATCCTTTACAATGTTATACAGATTTAATAGAACAAGTTAAACAAGCCATGCATGAATCCATTAACATTTAACATCAACTTGCAATCTCTCAAAAGAAATAAAAAAAAATTCACTATCTTGGTGGAATTTAAAATGCAAAGAGGCAGTAATAAATTATAAAAATGCATATTTAATATTTAAGAAAGATCCCACAGAACGAAATTATATTAATTTTAAAAGACTACAAGCTGTAAAAAAATTACTTTGAAGACTGAAAGACAGCTCAGCTGGAAAACACTATGTGAAACTTTTAATAGATCTACTCCATTGACTAGAGTATGGAATTACATTAAAAAGTTTAACAAAACTTTTGTTCATAATATGAGGGCTGTACTAAAAGTATCGGGAATGGAATATTTCTACTGTTCCTGTCATATTAAATTCTTTTTAATTAAAAACTCCTTGGTTTTACAAATCGAATACCATTTATTTATTTAAAAAAAAGATTCTCGGTCTTGTCACAAGGTTTTGTCAAACTTGTTTAGTCGTACGCACCCGAAACAAAAAACCAGTCACGAGTTTGGGTGTCCGAAAATGAGTTCCAATGAAAATGAGAGCCAATAAAAAATTTTCGTTCACGGAGTGTTGCAAAAAAAAAATGGTGGCCACGTTTTGTCTCCAAAACCGGCCATGTTACGACTATTCCCCTTGAGGGACAAAGAATGGTTAATGCAGAATGGTATGCTAGCATTCGTTTGCCACAGGTCGTTTCTGAACTTCGTAAAGAGAACTGCAACCGCCGCATCATCCTCCATCACGACAATACGAGTTCTCACACCGCACACGGAACAAAAGAGTTTTTAGAGCAAGAAAACATTGAATTATTAGACCATTCGCCGTACAACCCCGACCTAAGCCCTAATGATTTCTATACTTTCCCTAAAATAAAGAATAAATTGCGTGGACAGAGATTTTCATCACATGAAGAAGCTGTGAACGCCTACAAAACGGCCATTTTGGAGACCCCAACTTCCAAATGGAATGGGTGCTTCAATGATTGGTTCCATCTTCGATATTTAACTTTTTACATGAAAGAAGAGTTTTTGCTAAAGTTAATAATAATAATACAATTATTGGTCCTAGGCTCAGTTATAAAGGTCATATCAAGGAGGAATATTAAGTCCTCTTGTCTTTATTTTATACATATTTAAAGTAAACAATATTTTAGGATCAAATGTTACTAATTTACATTATGCAGATGATTTGGTCATATATGCCTCAGGAACAAATGAACCTCAAAAACTTAGTAACCATTTTAAATGAGGCTTTAAAAAAATTGCACATTTACTTTTCACACTTAAATTTAGATATTAGTACTGAGAAAAGTAAAGTTGTAATATAAATATTATAAAATTCGTCCATTTAACACTAGAATAATTTATAATAATACATTTATACCAATAGAAAGTTGTGCAAAATTCTTAGGTGTAATTTTTACAAATAATTTATCTTGGACCAAATTCTATTTCAGACAGAGCTTCTAAGGCTTTTAATGTATTAAAAGCTTTTGCTAGTACTAACTGGGGAGCTGATCCAGAAATATTATTAATGTTATATAAGTCTTTGGTGAGGAGCCATTTTGAGTATGGCTTCCTTTGTTTTGCATCAAATAAAAAACTAGTAAACAAATTAGACATTATACAAAATAAGAATTTAAGACTTATTACCGGCTCCATGAGAACAACTCCTATTGTTTCTTTACAATAACGAAAATAATTTGGAAGTAAATTTTTTATGAACTCCGTCACTTGTTGGTGTACAAGGAAATGAAAACGCAGACCATTTAGCTAAAAGCATGAAGGTTTTCTCTAACTCTAACCTTCAACCTTCATGGCTAACTAAAAGTATAATCACAGCTCACTGCTGATATTGACAGGATAACCGGTGTGGCAATACCACATACCGCCACATACAGATTTATACCCAATTTCAAAGCAACAGATAAAAGAAGAATGGAAAATGCAATGGAACGCTGTTTTAGAGGCAGGAAAAGGTCATTGGTATGCATCAATTAATTCAGAATTAAGTATTCCTTGGTTTTCTAGTAACGAGAGATACCATAGCAGAAATTTTATACAATAATGTGCAGACTTAGATTTGGCCACTATCGAATGAACGCTCATCTTTCCAGGATGAGAATAGTAGCTTCTGCAACATGCAAATACTGTGATACAGAAGCAGATCAGACTACAGAACATATAATATTTAACTGCACAGCGTACGCCATAGACAGATTGCTACTCATTGAAAAACTTATACAAATTTATGAAAACTTAGAAAGCGTCCCGCGTGCCCTGCAAGATATTCTTAGGAATACTAAGACATATTTAGCACTTGGCAATTTTATTCATAATACTGTAAAAGAAATATGAAATATGGTATTCCTGTTTTTGTAAATATCATCATCATCATCATCATCATCACAGCCCTTCACAAGTCCACTGCTGAACATAGGCCTCCCCCAAGTAATGCCACAAAGCACAGTCCTGAGCCACCTGCATTCATCGACTTCCTACATATCTTACCAGGTCGTCACTCCATCTAGTGGGGGGTCGCCCTACACTACGCCTACCGGTGCGAGGCTGCCACTCGAGAACCTTTCTTCCCCATCGGTTATCGGTTCTTCGAGCTATATGGCCGGCCCATTGCCACTTCAGCTTACTAATCCGTTGGGCTATGTCGGTCAATCTGGTTTTACTGCGGATATCCTCATTTCTGAGTCTATCACGCAGAGAAACTCCGAGCATAGCCCTCTCCATAGCTCGCTGAGCGACCTTGAGCGTCCTCATACGGCCAGCAGTGAAGGACCACGTCTCTGATCCGTAAGTCATCACTGGCAACACGCACTGGTTGTACACTTTAGTTTTCAGAGATTGAGGTATACCTGACGAGAAGATATGTCGTAATTTCCCGAACGCTGCCCAGCCGAGTTGAATCCGTCGATTGACCTCTCGGTCGAAGTTGGACTTACCTAGTCGGAATATTTGTCCTAGGTAAACGTACTCGTCAACAACTTCGAGCATAGTGCTCCCAACAACTACCGGCATAGGTGTGACATGGACATTAAACATAATCTTTGTTTTGTCCATGTTCATCTTAAGACCTATCCGTTGGGAGGCACTATTGAGGTCATTGAGCATAGTGCTTAAGTCCTCCAGCGATTCTGCCATAAGGACTATATCGTCGGCAAATCGAAGGTGAGTGATGTACTCGCCATTGATGTTAATACCGTATCCTTTCCAGTCCAGTAGCTTGAAAACGTCTTCCAAAGCAGCGGTGAAGAGTTTCGGGGATATAACGTCACCCTGTCTTACACCTCTCTGCAGTTGGATAGGTTTCGAGCTCTGGTTCTGTACTCGGATAGCCATCGTAGCCCTACTGTACAAACACTTCAGCACTTCGATATACCGACAGTCAACTTGGCACCGCTGAAGGGACTGCAGCACCGCCCAAATTTCGACGGAATCAAAGGCTTTCTCATAGTCCACATACGCCAGGCAAAGTGGCAAATTGTACTCTTCAGTCTTCTGTACAATCTGCCGCAGGGTATGTATGTGGTCTATGGTACTGAAGCCTTTTCGGAAACCGGCTTGTTCGGGAGGCTGGAAGTCGTCGAGTCTGCGTGCGAGACGATTCGTAATGACTCTCGAAAACAGCACGTAGACGCGGCTCAGAAGGGAAATCGGTCTGTAGTTCTTTAAGAGAGCGTTGTCGCCTTTCTTAAAGAACAAGACCACCGCACTTCTGCTCCACGCCTCTGGAGTAGTGCCACCATGGAGGACGGAATTGAAGAGCTTCTGAAGGACTTCAAGTACCGGTGTTCCACCCGCTTTCAGAAGCTCCGCTGTAATTCCATCCTCGCCTGGGGCCCTGCCATTTTTAAGGTGCTGGAGAGCCATTCTAATCTCGCTTAGACTGACGTCCGGGATATCATCGGAATAGTGTCGGATAAGACTTGCTCTTGGATCGTTACTCACACTTACGTGTGGCTCCAACGATGATGTGTACAGCTGCCCATAGAACCTCTCAATCTCACTCAAAATCTCAGGTGTCCCGGAAACGATGCTGCCACACTCAGTCTTCAGCCTTGACAGTTGGCTCTTTCTGGCAGACAGATCTCTGGCAAAGACTTTGGAGCCCTGGTTCCGCTCGATCGCTTCTTTAATACGAGCAGTATTAAAGTTGCGTAAGTCTCGCCGCATGCATTTGGAGATCTGTCTGTTCAGTTGCCTGTATGCTGTCAAATCTGTTGACGATTGCAGCCTCATCTCCCGTCTAACAGCCATGAGATTAAGAGTGTGATCGGAGAGTTTTTGTGTTCTTCTGCGGCGGGTCTTGCAGAACTTAGCTCTGACCGCATGGACAGTTTCCACGAGCTTGTCATTCATATCGTCCACTGCATTGCAATCTTGTAGGCACTGAAAGCGGTTGTGTAACTCGAGCTGAAAGTTTTCGGGATTTTGGATTAGAGCACGAGGGGGACGGAGCGTTGACTTCATTAGCCGAGACCTCTCCAACTTAACGTTTAGGTTCAGTGTGCCTCTAACCATTCGGTGATCGCTGCCAGTTTTCACCCTTGCGATCACTGAGACATCACTGAACAGTTGGCGTCTGGTCGTCATAATGAAGTCAATCTCATTTTTTGTCGAACCGTCGGGGCTCGACCAGGTCCACTTCCTGTGGGGCCGCTTCTGGAAGAAAGAGTTCATCATAAAGAGTCCCTCTTTCTCCATAAAGTCGGCCAGCTGCTGGCCCCTTCGGTTCCGTTGCCCTACTCCAAATTTCCCCACCCTCAGCTCACCGCTTTCTCTTGTGCCTAGTTTTGCGTTGAAGTCTCCCATCAACACCGTGTAGTGGGTTTTGGAGGAATGCATGGCTTTGGAAATATCCTCATACATTTCCTCCACCTCCTCATCGGAATGTGCCGACGTTGGTGCGTAAACCTGTATGACCTTCAGCGAATACCGTTTGGTGATTCTGAGTATCAGGTACGCGACCCTCGTCGACACACTCTCAATCTGTACAACGTTGTTGACGAGAGACTTGTGGACGATAAATCCGACACCTCCTTGGGACAGATGGTCGCCCTCCCGGTGATAGAACAAGTTGCCGGATTCGAGAATCACCGTGTCCTCCCCCTCTCTTCGGACCTCGGATAATCCTATAATACTCCAGCGCAACTTGTCTATCTCTTCTTCCAGCTCCAGGATCTTCTCGTCAGTCCTCAGTGTGCGTGCGTTAAATGTTGCCAGGTCGAGTCGTCGTAGGTGGCAACCGAACCTCCACCGGAGATTCTTAGCACCCCCTGCCCCGCCGTTACCATGGTCGCCACCGTAGCCAGGAATAGCGGGGCCGCCGGGGACTGGGGGCCGTCTATTTGTGTAATTGTTCATGGGGGGGTATATTGCCATAGTTGCCACGCTTGGCGAGCGGGTTGGCAACCGCAGTTTTTTTTTTGTCGTACAGTTGCTGTTATCAGGAAGATGCTGCTGCCCATCTCCTGCCTGTCTCCCTCTGTCGCCTCTTACGACACCCACGGGAAGATATGGGGTAGTGGATATTCTTAACCGCCACTACACGGCGTGTAAATATGGGAATGATAAATCTATATTAATTGAAACTTATAATGATTATAATATAAAGAAGAATTGGCTTTAGCCTTTATGGTTTTTGAAAATATGAAGAATTAAAGAAAATAAGACTTGGCTTCGGCCTTTATGGATTTTGAAAAGATGGAAAGAAGAAAAATAAGACTTGGTTCCGGCCTTTACACTTCAAAATTCTATATATTCAAATTAAAAAAGACAAGGCTGTATGGCTTAGTTCCTTTGCCAACTCTCTCGAGCGAATAATAAAAACAACAACAACTTATATATCGAATAAAAACAAATTAAAACATAAATTATAAATTATAATGCTTATAAGTTTTAATAGAAAATACTTACTAACACTTTATTTATCCATTATTAAGCCGTGTTTAGTAGTATCTCAAACAAATATGTCTTCTGGAAGTGCTGAAGCAGGTATGCCATTACACATTTTGAGACCGTTAAGATAAATATAAAAATAGGGAAATCTACAAAATGATGTGCACATTCACTTTACGTACTTAAAAATTATTGGATACCGAACCACATTTGTACTACGCTATATAAAAGTACCTCACAGCTGCAGCTCACTTTTACCAGATATCTTGCATCTTTAACGCTGTCCCTTCGCCGGCCTAAATATTTTACATCTGGTATTTAAACGAGATGGTTATTGTGGTGTCGGTGATGAGTACTATTACACCGGTTGCATACGGAACGACTCAAGTCCGTAGATTAGGGCTTACGTTTCATTTATTTTTTGATTAATATATAGATTAAAAGACATAATTATTGTTTTAATATCGGCCCTGGGAAGCAGCAACACATGCTATGCCACTGATTTTTAACCAATTCTGTAACATTATGCTTTGAATTCATGTGGCATTTAATATAATCACTGACTACTGAACTAACAACAAACTAATCAGTTTGAAATTGGTGTTGCATCCCTACCTTTTACACAGACATGACAATGCTTAAACAATGTTTAATGTGCAAGGGAAATGAGCATTGTTGTAAATGATTTAAGTAAGAAGTATGTAATTTCTATGTTACCAAGTTAATGTGTTTGTATAAAACATCCTCATCTTTATATGGAAATGTTTCTACATTTCCTACATTAAAAGGCTTTTAGTACTCCCTTCTCTGCTGCATGCATGTTAAGTACAAATAAAGTGTGCCACATTCTATGGACAACTGTAGCCAATTAAGAATCTAATTCCATAACATGCTTTTCATATTATCAAAGAATATTTTATGTTTATCACTTAACTCAAATATCAAAGCTTTTTTCCCATAGTTAAATTATGTTTTTTATCTCAAGTTGTATAAAGTATTTTTAAAATCTTTTGGATTAAGAATTTAATCGAATTCATATTGTATTTCATGTATGCACAATTTCTAAGCATGTTAAGTACAAATAAAGTGTGCCACATTCTATGGACAACTGTAGCCTAACCGTATTACACAAAGTATAATTTCTTGAGCATCAAAACCATTATGATTATTTTGCTGACAGAGTGGACATCTGTAAAGTGACGAGTGTACAACTAAAATTGCATAATAGAAAACATGTAATTTAAAATAATTTCAGGCATATACTCTGTGGCCTATGTGACAGTTCCCAGCACAGATGTGGGCAAGACAATTGCGAATGGACTTGTTAAAAATAAGCTTGCTGCTTGTGTTAATATTATACCCCAAATCACTTCTATATATGAGTGGAAGGGAGAGATAAATGAAGACAGTGAGGTAAATTACAAAAACATTCATTCATATTATGGTTAATTAAGTAAACTTACCTCCTTCATATTATAATAATGTTATAGATTAAAGGTGACAAAACAGCACACAGTCCACCTGATGGTACACCTGCGTAAGTGGTTGCTGTGGCCCATAGACATCTACATCTATCCTCTTTTGTGAATCAAAATGCAGATGCGTTGTCAGCCTTGAGGACTAAAATGGAATGCCTCTTTTCCAGTAAAAAGGGTCTCTGATTCTCTACACTCACCATACAAAACATAGCAGCATTAAGCTGCTATCTGATGCTGGTATTCTGTGAGGGTGTGGTCCTTCCCGGGTCGAGCCGACCCATTCATGCTACAACTATACAATTAATATAGCTGCAGCATGGCTCTACCACTTAAAAAATCAAAACATCTATAAATTCATCTTGGATTAAGGATCAAAATGAAGATGAGTTGTAACCCCTGAGCACTAAGATGGAATGCCTCGTTTACAGTAGAAAGTTTCTCTACACTCACTATTAAAAACACAGCAGTAATGAGCTGCTATTTTATGCGAGTATTCTGTGAAGGTGTGGTCTTTCCTATGTTGAGGCAACCTATTCATGCTTCAAACCTAGTATAGCTGACTACGGATACGGAAGGATTATATTCTATTTAGTGAACACATAGTTAGCAGTGTAAGAGAATCTACTACTCTATTTAGATTATATTTTATTCAAAGAATTCAAATAACAAATTTGTAACTGCAATTGCCAACGTGTTTGCCAAGTGTGTAAAATTTGGCAAATATCCCTTCTAATAGGCATTAAATGGGGAAAACTATGTCCAGTGGTGAACTTTTGATGTTGAGGCTGCATGATGCAATGCAATGCAAATACAATGATGATGACAATTCTATTTAAGTTTAATAAATATTGGTCTATATATTGAACAGGAGAGTTTAAGATAAAAACCGGCCTCAACAGAGGCTAGGACAGGACAGGATTATAGTGTCCAATTGTATGCGCAAGCACAGGTGTACTCTCTATTCCCTCACTCTCATAATCCGATGGGATGGTAAACCAACACGACCGGAGAGAGATCAGGCGCAGGACCAACGGCTTTACGTGCTTTCCGAGGCACGGGAGTGAGACACCGCCAACTTCCTGACTCCAGGCAACTGCTGAGAATTTCTTGACGGAAAAACTCAATAATTAATTTTTTGGCCCAACCTGGAATTCAAACCCAGGACCTCATGATCAGCAGTCGCACTACTACAACCACTAGACCAACGAGACAGTCATATATATTTATCAGAAAGTTACATACTGCCTTATATTTTTCTTACCACCTATACTTCACATATGCATGGTCCTCTCCCTTGTAAGGAGATGCCCGTTGCTGTAATTGTCACAAATAACAAGTGGATTAATGTGTCTTCACACACTGTTGACATTGCTGCTCTTCATCAGTCTGGGTTCTTTACAACTTACATAAGAATTCTGGCATCTATTAGAAACCATTAAATTCTGGCATATCCCATAGTCGTCTCTTATGCAATGACACATCAATGGGCTACTTTAATCATCAGGATACAATATTCCATGATGGAATAATTATTAATTAATAAATTAACCATACAATTCCGTTTTTGCAGGCGCTGTTAATGATTAAAACACGTACATCACTTGTGGACAAACTGACAGAATTTGTTCGTTCCAACCATCCATATGAAGTCTGTGAAGTGATATCATTACCAATAAAAAATGGTAACCCACCATACTTGAAATGGATTGGTGATACTGTTAATGAGAATTGAAAATGATCAAATGACATGCAACTCCCTACACCATAAATATTGTTTAAATTAAGCTTACATGACACAAATGTCACATGATTCATATCAAATATCAATAATATTTTTAAATATTGTGGTATTGTCTCTTATTGTGATGACAAAACATTATGTACAAGCTGGAACACCCTATTTCACTTCCTCAGGAGTAAAATTTTCCAAAATCCTTTCTATATATGTCTATGTTGAGAAAGAAGTATATATGCCAAATTTCAAGTCAACGGGGCATTTAGTTTTTGAGATCTCGTGATAAGTTAGTGAGTCAGTGGTATTCCACTTATATATTTAACTAAATATGATTGTACTTTATTTAACAGACGTTGTCAAAGCATTTAAAAAATATTATTTTTTTTACTAATAAAATATTCATTGTTTACCACATTCATTAAAAATCAAAATCAAAAATATTTGTTTAATTTAGGTTTATTCTTATTATTACTTTATATTTAGGATATCGAATTTCCACTAGCTAAGACCAATGCTGTGATTTGTCATGTAGTAATAAAAGTTATTACTTGATTGATTAAAACTACTTTTACGGATTTTTATCGCGTTTTATTTATTTTATTTTTAATACCCGACGTTTCGGGTGCTTTCCAGCACACATGGTCTTACTTTTACGGAATTTTATCGCGTTTTATTTATTTTATTTTTAATACCCGAACATGACGACCCGAATGTATAGTGTTCGCGTAAATATAAGAAATCATTACTTGATATTAGATAAATTGTATAGGGAGATTGTTACTAAACAAAACCAATGCAAATTTGTTAGGAATAGCAGGGATGTGTAACTTTATTAATAGTTAGATTATATATTTATGTAGACAATATAGTTTTAAAAAATGTCTAGCAAACCAAAAAAAAAAAGACTACAATTTTTTTTAATTTGAATTATATTATAATGTAGATTTAAATTAAATAACGAGAATAATAATAATGTTTCTGAATATCGCTTGTCTAACAACTGTGTTTTTCAACAAACAAAAGGCTGTGTTAGATAGGGACTTAAATATATTAGGCAAAATGTGGGTGTTAATTAATATATCTGCCTACTCCTTAGGGAATACAGGACTGATGTTATGTTTATGTAAATGAGGATAAAAATATTTTTTGAGGAAATCATTTATTATTCAGTCAGACGCCGATCCTTCTGAGTCTGTAGAGTCTGTAACACATATAATTGTCACTAAATGATGGTCTAGGTATTGTGGTGACAGGAGAAGAAATTTCGCCATGTTCTTTATAATCCTTGAGGATTCTATTTGCAGATGCAACACCGATACCTAAAATACTAGCTGCTTTCTGTACCATCTCTTTTCTGTGTGGGTATATATCATTAGGCCAAGTTTCTTTAAACATATTTGTAGTAGTTTTACTGTGAATGAAAAAATAAGTATTAATAACCCTTTTTCATTCACAGTAAAACTAGTCACCTAAAATTAAAAACTAAATTAAAATGATATATTTTACATACTTTACTTACATGCATCTTTAATAAATTAAGGAAAGTTTTATTATTACAGTTGCTGTTTTTAAATGAATTTAAGATAACTTTAAAGTACACTCCGAACCAAAAAGTTTTAATTCAAAACTACTAAACAACATTCATATATATCCTATTCCTATACATACCTGTGGACGTTTCTTTTTCGGAGAAGTAAAATCTGTTGATCTATCTCTCGACGTACTTGGTTGCGGCTCCATCATAACCACTGTTAATGATGAAGCCACAACCACGAGCTCGTTACGAATGTTGGCGAACCCGTCTTGACCCTGACATGTTTTTGTCGGGAAACGAGACATTACGACAAATACACAAGATAGAAAGAGATGGATAATAGATTGTTAACTCCACAGTCGTTTTTAAGGTAAATAACCTTTCGTATCGCTGCTAGTTGGCCTTAGTATATACCACATCTCTCAAGTTGGAGCAAGCAATACACATTTACAAAAGTTCATTAAAATAATTTTGTATCCGATTGTTGCAAAACATTTTTGGAATTTTATTGAAAAATTTTATAGATAAAAAATAATTTTCTGTTTTAAGGCCATCTAAATTTTGGGAACCAGGTTACTTATCACAGTCGCTCATTCTACAAGAGACAGTTTGTTTTTTATTAAATAAATTAATTGTTTGCTGTACCTAGGTACCAAATTAATTAGGCCCAGCCAGCAAATTCGGTCTAGAGGAGACTACCACACATAAAAGTCCAAAAATATATCCGCGTTAAATATATTACAATTAAAGTTTAAATCACCACGTACATATCATATTGCACCCTTGTCTTACATTTATTTTTTACTATGGAAGTTGCGCCAGCCTGATACAGTCTAACACAAGATGATTGGTAAAATAAATCATGTTCAACGATTACAAAGGAATTATTGAGAAAAGCAAGGTTTGGAAGACACAAAATATTTTATAATACATGTGGACGATGACGAAGTGTTACAGTGATTATGCTCGGCGGTGAAAGAAAACATTGTGAGGAAACCTGCATGTCTGTGCAAATATTTCGAAGACATGTGTAATATGCCAATGCGTATTAGGGTAACGCGGTGGATGCATCCTTACCCTAAAATCTTTTCAGAAGTGGGAGGAGGCCTGAGCTCGGCAGTGGGACCACTGGCGGCCCTAGCAAAATTTTTTGGTGGTGCGAGATCTCATGGTATCGCCCCTCTAAATACAAAACCTTAGTGTTCCTATACTATGCAGTTGCTTTTACGTGATTTTAAATAGACCTATCAAATATCAATAGGTGTATAAGCGAGGTAAGCACAATTGTGTCAGTCGCTCTTGCCATAACAGTTGTTCTGCTTATTCGCGTTAAAGAAATGCTGTCAATTCCGCTCACACTGCTCTGTTGCGCTCGACAACGTCACTATGCTTGCCTTGCTACGGTGACTGGTTGTACAGATTATTTCTCATAATAAGAGTTAATAATCTTGTTTGACAACTTTTATTTAAACTATTGTTCTGCAGACAGTGTTAAAAAGATAAAAGAACTACCAACTGCATACCTTTCCTTGGTGTGAGCAGCTATGCAGGTATGGAAAAACCAGTATCACTGCGACCTAAAAGATCTATAGTGATCGCTGCTATAGCTATAGTTCACTGCTAAGCCCCCTTCAACGAATGGGAGTTGCTTAGCTGTGAGCAATTTCACTTCTTCAGGGCGAAGTAGATAGTTTTCTAGATGTGTTATACTTGTGCATTAGGGGCCGCAATCAATCAGATGTGCAGGAGCGTTTTCCTGGTAAGTAACAAAACTGGCGCATCTTTGAGTTGCTTAGTCCCAGGATGGCCATGTGCTTTTTAAGACATCAGTGTCCAGTCAGGGCTCTTGCCAGAATGCGCAGTACATTTTTACCTAATCCCAGGGCTTCTGAAGCGAATTTACGATCAAATGCCCGGATTAAGGTTTTAAAATGTTTTAAGTCTGGTGTATTATCGGACCAGATATTAAGTGATTTATTGTGATAAAGAATTTCAAGTGTCAATCGGGCTAGGCTTTTTGAGATTCCACAAAAATGGCTTGGTTCCAGATTGTGTGCTCTTTATGCCCTCCCGTGCGGGCTCATCGGCAAATTCATTACCTACAATATCCCGCGTGGCACGGAACCCATCTTAAAACGACCCTGTTGTTATATCCCAAGGCGTTCACGCAGTCTTCAACTAGCTTCGAGTTCACTAAGTTTAATCTCAGCACTAGCAGTGCTGCTTGACTATCAGAGTTTATAAAGATTATATGATTGACGTAGTGTTTTTGCAGATTGATATCCGCACCCTGAAGTATGACGAAAATTTCTACCTGGAAGATAAGAGGTGAATCGACCCTAATTCATACTAAGTCTGAATTTGGGGCATTCCCCATAAATTCCAAAGCCTACTTCGAGGGCCATTTTTGCCCCATCGTTGTACCACGTAAGGCTACCTACCTTACAGAGAACCTGTCCATTCAGCTAGTCTTCTCTGGAGGATAGTTCCACTATAAACTTTATATTAAAAATGTGTAGTGGACGCATGATATCTGAAATCATGCATAAGACACGTGTTTCCTTGATTGAATCGAGCATGGATCTCAATTTATAGGAAAGCAAGTGCAGACCGTCCTGGCCGTTAATCCTACGACTGCTCCAGGCGATGATCGCATCGCTCCAGTTGCCATTAAGCAGGCAGTCCTTTGTAGACTGTTTAGTCTGTCCGCAGTCTTCTTTTGGTTGACCTTATTACAACAGACATTGGAGGCGTAGGTGATAATCGGCCTCACTATGCTGCTGTACAGCCATAGGATCATAATGGGATGCAGGCCCTATTTGTTCCCAACCATACGACTGCACGTACCTAAAACAATTTTAGCCGTATGACATACGTTGCTAAGGTGAGAGTTCCACGAAAGTTTTTAGTCGATTGTTACGCCCAAATACTTAACTTTTTCTGTTGCCTCTGCACTGCTGGCGTCACGTGAGTAGTGAGTGCAATATGGCAGACATCTGCTCTCGCGGAGCGTCTCCTTCACAGTTCGTGGAGTGCAGTGAGCAGTGGATGGAGGGCCCATCTTGGTTGTACGACGACTATTCGCAGTGGCCAGTGAGAACATTTATCAAAGATGAAAGTAATACACCCGAAATGAAATCAAATCATACGAGTACATTAGGCTTAGGCTCCGTCAATTTGATCACTAATGAAAATTATTTAATGGAAGAGACTATTAATCTATGGTAACCGCGGTTAACTATGACAGCTGGACGTTGAACATCTCAGTCCTTCCCGTGACCATGAGTGCTGTAAAGCTCTCGAAACGTCGGGTATTTAAAAATATACGCGATAAATTCCGTAAAAACTAGTATTATTTCAAAGTGTAGTGTTCGCGTAAATATAAGAAATCATTGTGGAAGAGACTAAGTTAGAGTTCTGTGAGCGAATCTTTTCTCACTTCTCTTTTTATTATAAACTGCAATGTACGTTTGAAGAGTACCCACCTTCCGCCCTCTCTCACTTGCGTACACTATTCCCTTCAACACCACTTCCAGCAACACAAGTCTCAGCCCCACCACTCCCAGCACCACCCCTTCTAGCACCATCACACCAGGAACGACACCACCCTTGATAGATAATACGACATATAGCAACTGTTTCGGCTCGCCGCTCACTTAGCCTTCAGCCACCGCAGAGACTACCTACTTCAACTGTGGATGCTTCGTGAATAGGCGAAAAACGAATCGTATTATAGAGAGTGGTGTGTCGTCCCTAGTGTAGTGGTACTGGGAGTGGTGGCTACAGAGATAGTGCATGCAATTGAGGGGGGTTGGGAGGTGTTCTTCAGACTGGGTAGGACACATCATTTTATTTTATTACGTGAATATAAGCAAATTAAGTTCTAATAACTTCAAACACATGGATTGAAAAATGCCCGAGAATATTGAGTCAAATTCTGGTTTGAACACCTTTCATTTGCCTGCCATATTCGCACCATTGTTGTACTTTTGACCTCGACAATCATACTTGTTTAATTTCATCAAGAAAGAGACAAGTGAGTCCTTTTTCCGAAGAGTCACTTACTTACTGGCTTGTAAGCATCAAAATACTAGTGCTTTGACTTCCTAATTAGCATCAACAAAACGAAATGTTAAGAGTGAGTGAATTGGTGAGTGGTGCCCGGTCACCCGGTGGTAGCGTTTCGGTTGATTTCGTCCCCCCCCCATGACGGTGCCCGGTGCGGTGGCCACCACTGAGTGGGACGTATATAGTAGGCTGTAACGTTTCTTTATATAGTCACTAGTGTGTACTAAGTACGAACTATATTCATGTATCAATTACTGTTGATTTGGTGTTCTCCTCCCTAATTCCATTATCACGTCTGCTGTCATGCGCTGTTGCATTGTTTTAGTCGGGTAGTAGTTAAATATTTCCCGTAAATTATTATTTTGTAAATCAATTAAGGCATTCTGCAGCAAATTGAACAATGTATGTTGTAATAATTTTGTCTACATCGAAAAGCAAATGGTTTGTTGCTAAACCATATGGAAACAATATTCAGTATTTGATTGAGTCGTTTCTGTGCGAAATCGTTTTTTTTTTTTTAATTTGATAGATCCTAAAAACACTGACAGTGTCATGCTTTTATCGGGCCTGTTATACATGTAGGTAACAGTAGTTTGATACCAGTATTCGTCGTGGATCTTTATCATCATCATACAGAGTGACGATGAAGATATCACATTAAATGAAAAGACGTATCCTAAATAACGTTCTTTAAACATACATAATTAAAAAATGTAACAATTAACATCCTATGCCCAGTAATAATTTTTTTTTTCGATTTAATATTAAACAACATCATGTAAATGCATATATTTATCACCTGACGAATACTAAAAGGTCAAAGACCCATGACCGGCAAAGGCAAATTATAGTTCAAACGTTGCCAATCCGAATAACTCAAATAAAGAAAAAGGATCAAGCAAAAAATGTACTTAAGTCAAACGATTTAAGACTTAATTCTTATGCGCCAAATTAAAAACAAAGGGACTGCGCGCTGATAAGTTTCTCGATTTGTTTACGTTAATAGGATAATAATAGATGCGAAATTAGACGCTTACTTCTATTGTTTTGTATTTTTTTTGTTTGTGATAGGACACGTTAATGATACGCTAGATAAAAATCATATTTAATAACTTAGTGAAGTGGTGTGGCATTTACTTTTTAACGTTTTAACTTTTTCTAAGTTTTGAGACACCTCGTATCAATTTCACGTCGTCGGAATAAACCGACATGATTTTGATTTACTGAGAATGCCACCAAAACGCGGCTCTAGCATTAAACAACATTTAATTATTAAATTTGATTTGATGTAGTTATTAAACTTTAGTGATTACAGGATTAGAGTGATTATTTGGATAAAACAATATCATAAAGTTTATGATTTGTTGATAATATCGCATTAGCATCGCCCTACGCGTGCCTAATTCCCTATGTATGGGCAAGTGTAGGTATCGCTGCGCCGTTGCCGTTTTTACAGTCACATCAGGTCAATAAACTCATATTATCCAGCATGATTTATTTCGTATAATATTTTAAGCTATTTATTTTGTTTGAAAAAATGCAATTTTTATTTTTTATATTATTGTTTATTTTATTATTTCAACAGACGTATATCAACTTGCATTTACTCCTGCGTTATAAAATGTGATAACCTAATCTCCACCCAGTATACAGCATTACAGCCTTTGACAAACTCACTGCTAAACACAGGCCTCCTCCATCCTCCAAGGAATGCTTGTGATGTTCAAACACATTCTTGACTTCTAAGCCACCTGCGTCTATTAATTTCTGCTTTCAGATCGTCTCGCCATCTAGTGGTGGCGCCCTAAACTATTATTATCAATAAATTTCTAAGTCTGCTCACTTAAATAACAGAGGTCAGTGATTCAGATACTTCAATTTTTCATTATCTTATTATTGATTGTGTAAGACAATTAGTCGTAAAAACAACAAAATAATGCTTAACCATACATATGTCGCTAAATGCAAATATTTCTATCAGCATAAACACGATGTACGAGTAATCAGTAATCACAGTATCAACAGCGACCGACAAAATAATTTACATTATACAATTTTTAGAAAATCTAATTAGGAAGTAGGAAGGTGTAATCGTAGTTAGAACAGTTAGGATCCGATTTAGTCAAATTGGAGGTCCCGACCGCTCTACTTCCTAAATTGTTTACAATTTAGGACAGTATAATCGCAACGTTACGACTTAGAACAACCAGTCAGCGCTACAGATTACCTTTGTATAAACTGAAAGTCGGCGCCCGCGCTTTGATACAAGCGGACGTCTTGAAGTTTTGATAGAAACGGTTCTGATAGCAGAGAGCAGTACTTTAAATCTTAATATTAATTTCCGGTGGCTATAAAACGTAATGTCACCATCAAATATTCTTTGGTACTCACACTTTTTCAATATGTTTGGATACCAAACTTAACAAATAATCAAACCGTTTTATAGGTGGTAGAGCCATGCTGCAGTTATATTAGTAGTATAGTTGTAGCACGAATGGGTCAGCTCGACCGAAGAAGGACCACGCTCTCACAGAATACCAGCGTAAAATAGTAGCTTAATGTTGCTGGGTTTCTTATGGTGAGTGTAGTGAACCGGAGACCCTTTTTACTGGAAACGAGGTATTCCATCTTAGTCGTCACAGGTGACAACGCATCTGCATTTTGATTTGTAATCGGAGATAGATGTAGATGTCCATGGCCGTAGCAACCACTTACCATCAGGTGGACTGTGTGCTAGTTTGTCACCCTATTCTATAAAAAAACTTCTTAGAAAATAAAAATATATAATTATATTCATATTGGACAGTTTTTTTCTCAATGACAAGTACTCTTTTTTTAATATCCATTGTTCCCACCACGGCTAAGGCAAGTCCTATTTTCTGTTGTTTTGATAAATACGGCATCGATCAAACGTGCAACCCCGTCGATACTTCTTTACGAATGCGCTTCATCACGATTTAGAATTCAATTTAGTGTAATGTGATCACTAGCTTCCAATTTAGGTTCCTAATTAGATTTTCTATAAATTATACAATGTAATAAGCGCTTTAACAGTACATGTCGCTATATGCAAATATTTCTATCAGAATAAACACAATGTAATCAGTAATCACAGTATCAACAGCGTCCGAATTTTTAATGCTGTTGACAACAAAAATATAACGCAAGCGAGTTAAATTGATAAGCTCGATGTTTTGGTAAACCTAAAATTTGTTTGTGAAGTCTTATAGAAATAAGAAAGTGATTTTTAAAACAATTAAAGACGTTTGGTAAATGTTTGATCACTAACAGACAGATGTTGAAGTTGAGTAGTTTTAATATTGTTGATCTTATGTTTATCTTGATGAGCCCAGTACCGCCTCAAAACTATATATATATATATATATATATATATATATATATATATATATATATATATATATAAGCCTTCTTAGCATAGTGGGAAAACTGTTTACTAATTGAAAGGGTCATAAAAGAAACTGATGGAAAAATTTGGATGTGCGAGCGGGATTTAGAAAGGGAATGGAGTGTACAGAAAGTCTTTTCTTCTGCATGATCGCGGAGAAGTTTTTTGCCAAAATCCAAAAAGTTTATTGTGCATTCATGGACTTGGAAAAGGCTTATGACAGAGTGGACAGAAATGTGTTATGGCAAGCACTGAACTCATTTGAGTTGAACGCTGGGTTGATACAGGCGTTAAGGTCTCTTTATAGGGACTCTAGTGCTTGTGACAGGATCAACAGGGTCTACTCGGACTGGTTTGGAATCCATAAAGGTGGCAGACAGGGCTGTGTGGCTACGCCGTGGGTGTTCAACCTATATATGCACAGTTGTTTGGAAAATTTGGAAGTTGAAGAATGCGGATTATGAATGGGTAATTTAACCGTCGAATGCCTTTTATACGCCAATGAGAAACTTAATTTTGCGTCTTTGGCGACCGAGTTGCAAAAGACGGTTACATTAATAAACAGATCATTAAAAGAAAGGGGTATGAATGTGAACGCAAGTAAGACGAAAGTTATGGTTTTTGTAAGAGAAGAAAGTAAAACGATATGTGAAATAAGAATAGAAGGGGAGATCATAGAACAAGTAGGTGAATTTGTATACTTGGGATGCGTATTTAGCAAGGATGGGAGATACGATAAGGATATAGAACGACGAGTGAACGCAGGAAATAGAGTAAATGGGGCCCTACGCTCTATTGTGTAAAGTCAGAATGTGTCAAAAAAGGTACGTATGGTATGGACTTGCGACTCACCTGATGATTAGTGACTACCGCCGTCTGTGAACAACCGCAACACCAGGGAAATTGCAGGTGCGTTGCCGACCTTTTAGAAAGGAGTAAGCTCTTTTCTTGAAGGTCTCTAAGTCGTATCGGTTCGGAAAAATCGCCTGTAGTAAAATATTCCACAGAGAAGTTGTACGAGGAAGAAAGCTCCTAGTAAAACGAACTGGTGGACTGCCAAGCATCTAGATGGTGAGGGTGGTATCGTGAACTTTGACGCGATGTGCGTTCGTGAAATTTAGCGGCTGGAATCAATCCGAATAATTCCTCGAAACACTCCCCATGGTAGATACGATAGAAAACGCATGGTAGATGAAACATCCCTACGCAGCGCCAGTGAGTCGAGCCGATCAGAAAGAACTCGGTCGTCGACGATTCGAATCGCTCTGCGCTGGATGCGGTCAAGTGGAAGGAGCTGGCACTGTGGTGCCCCGGCCCAGAGATGAGAACAGTATTCCATGTGAGGCCGAACTTGCGCTTTGTAAAATTGCAAGCGATGTGCCGACGTGAAATACTGTCTCGCTATGCTAAGCACGCCAAGCTTTTTAGATTTGGCCTTCCCCTCCAAGTGACCACGAAACTGCACATTATTCAATATGTCGACGCCGTGGATTCCGATGCTAGCTGAGACAGCAAGAGGAGTGCCTTCAAACTGAGGAGATATGACAAAGGGGTTCTTTTTGCGGTTAACGCGCAAACTTGGGTCTTCTGTCGCCCCCAATCCGAGACTTTGTTAAGCAAAGACTCGACTTCGAAATGACGTCCTTATAAAATGGATCATCCCATCTCGACAGGAAGTAATTGCGAAGGCTGCACACTTCGCGATTATAAATGGAGATCGCGCTTAAAAAGCCACGCCCACCATAGTTTTGCGGCAAGTACAGCCTCATTACCGACGATCTCGGATGATGCATTCTACAGGTCGTCATAGTAGTGCGGACTTTTCTATCCAGGGCGTTAAGTTCATTCTTAGTCCACCTGAGTATGCCAGAGGTATACATGAGGACAGGCATGACTCATGACCCAGCCATTATATGTGTGTCTTATTCACACCGGACAAAAGGCTGTTAA
Organism: Parnassius apollo; assembly: GCA_907164705.1. Lineage (NCBI taxonomy): Eukaryota > Metazoa > Arthropoda > Insecta > Lepidoptera > Papilionidae > Parnassius > Parnassius apollo. Next base: position 3,334,390 of record CAJQZP010001094.1, read on the forward strand.
GCACTTTGGTCAAGTGTGCTAACTAAGCGTTGGGATAAACTCATATTTGTCCCAGTAAACGCCATTCTAACGGTGCCCACAACCCTCTATCTATTAATAGCCGACCTGAAGCTTGTGAGTCTGCCGATAAGCGCCCTTGCTTTTGCGATACGGTCCTTAATTCTTTTTCTCCAGGTTGGGGTAGCGCTACTAGACAAATTAGTTTTACCAGCCATTGGAAGCCATGTGAAGTTTGGTGCCAAAAATACTGCAAACTGCCATTGCGACGACAAAAAGAATTGAGTCTGTCTCGCGAAGGTCCCGGCTGGCTTCCAAATAGGTCACCAGCATTGGGTTAAGAGCTCTCACCATAGCCCGATTGCGCTTACTTAGGGATATGCGGGGAAGTCGCGGTTGATTTTTTTCGTTTCGTTTTCGAAATCGCCTCTTCCAATATGCTCCTCATTTGCTCTAGTACGTTGGAGACTATTTTATCATCGTCTGAATCAACCAAAACTGGAAGATACAAGGCTTCTTCCACGTGTGGACGCTGGTCTTTGGCCTGAGGAGTCGCATCCCCTGCCATAGCCGCTTCATTCGATGAGGGAATAGCCTCACGCCGTAGTCGTTCGAGTTTGGCATCATCAAAAATTTTCGACCGCATGATGTACCGAACTTGGTCTGCCAGAGTTTGCTCTATGAAGTGAATATACGGCTCCAGCTCAGGAAAAAAGTAATGCATCCGAGCCCGATACGCTATCCCCGCAGCTTCTTCCCCTTTCGCCCTATTGTACACCCGCAAAGCGTTTGCATTCATATATTTGTACAACGCACGTGGCGTACTCCACCAGCGGCGGATGCCGCTTGCCGAGACCGAGAAGACCCGGCCGACACCAAGCCATCTGGTCCTCGCACTTGGCTGGTGGCCTGCATGCTGTCACGTCCAGCGCCAGCTCCAGACGCGCCCCGTTGACCCTCGGGAAGCGGCGCGCTCTTTGGTTATCCATCATCCATTTATTTATGGGCGTCAGTTAACAGGAGACGCCCAGGCCCGGCCCCGTTTCATTGTACGGACGTAAGCACAAACGGGCCTTTACACCCTCAGTTCTGCCGAGGCACGACGCTCACACCTCTTGGATAGGCGCTGGCTGACTGGCCGACAAAGCAGTTTTGTCACATAATTGTTACGTCAGCGGACGATGGGGTCGTCACTTCCCCTTTTATTATCATTATTTTTTTACATTCATTAATAATTAAAGTTAATTTAGTGGTAACAAAGTAATCATGATTTCGTGGCCTTCTATCAACTTACGGTATAATGTTCATTTGCGATATTTGATTCAGATTTAATATTGATCGGCACTATAAAATAGATGCTAATATTTTTTAACGTTCTAGTCAAAATTTCATAAACGCAGTCCTGAGAGCAGTGATGAATAATACACATGGAGTAAAACCAATTTTATGGATTTTATCACGTTTTATTGTAACTTTTTAAGCGGGCTTTTCTACACAACTTTGAATGACAGTTCGATAAAAACCCACGTAAAAAAATCGCTGATGTGAAGCACCGACGCTCCGGAAAGTCTGAAGAATAAATGTTCAGTATCATCCCAACCATTTTATCAGATCTGGTAGACAACAAATACACGCAATGGAACACCGATTCATTATAATATATAAGCTCATTCTGCGTAGATCGGACCAAATAGTATTATATACCTTTAAACGAGCAATTATTATATGTATATATATATATATATATATATATATATATATATATATATATATATATATATATATATATATATATAAAATCGGAATCTCGGAAACGGCTCCAACGATTTTCATAAAATTTTGTGTGCAGGGAGTTTCGAGGGCAATAAATCGATCTAGCTAGGATTTATTTTTAGAAAATGTCTTTTTGTCCGTGTTTTTAGACAATGAAAAACTGCTACAATATCGTTAGAATAAGAAGGTAAATTTTGACAGTTTACTAATGATTACAAATAGCTTAATCGGTATATTGGGCGGTCACAAAATCGTAATACCATGATTCGAGCCCAGACCGACCGACCGACTTTTTCCTTTCTTTTTTGAGAAAATCTATTTTTTCGAGCCCTTTTTTTAGTATTTTTTAAAAACACGAAAATTTAAATTAAACTAATTGCACTCATGATTTTTTATTCAAATAACCAGTTCAGTTTTTTTTATTATGTCGCTAAGATCAAAAAATATTATTCGTATTTCATCAGTATGTAATTTGTATCTAAATATAATTTCCAAACACACGAATTAAAAAAACCGAGCGAAAAATACCGAGCAAAGCTCGGTCAACCGGGTACTAGTATTAATTAAATCATTATCATTCAATAATATCATTCAATCATCTAATGGTGTGGTGACCCTGTGGCAACCAAGAAGTAGGCCCCGCTAATGTTTTGGAACAGAAGACGAAATATTTTTCTATTAAAATATAAAGAAGAAAAGAAAACAGATAAATGATAAGCGAACGGATAACACAAGATTTTTTCATCGAAAAATCATTAATCGTTTTCGGTAAAACCTAGTTCTCACAGCAAATCACTTTCAATATTTAGTAGGGATTACTTTCATCATTCATACATCATCATTACTTTCATAGGCGGTTTCTATCATTCGGTCATTGCAGTTCAAAAAAAATTTTTTATAATTTTCTTTTTCGAAAATGAGCTCTCTCCAGTGCAGTTAAACACCATCAACATCAAGTACCAAGTATATACTCAAAATAATTGCAACATTTGGAAATGTAGCTCCGAAATATTGTTTTTCAAGCAAATGGTAGTAGAAGAGCTCCTTAGATTTCAAATAGAACCAACTCATTACCAAGACTTGGTTCCAAATCGTTTTTGATGCCTTCAGCAGTGCCAAGTTGACTATCGGTATATCGAAAGGCTATCCGAGTACAGAACCAGAGTACGAAACCTATCCATCTGCAGAGATTTTTTTGTAGGACAATTGTGACAAACAAGCACACAGTCCACCTGATGGTAAGTGGTTGCTGCGGCCCATAGACATCTACATCTATCCCCGATTACGAAACAAAATGCAGTTGCATTGTCACCCGTGAGGACTAAGACGGAATGCCTCATTTCCAGGAAAAATGGTCTCCGATTCTCTACACTCACAATACGAAACACAGCCTCCTATTTTACGCTGGTATTCTGTGAGAGCGAGGTGCTTCCCCGGTTGCGCTACATTCGTGCTATAACTAAACTACTTATAGAGCTGCAGTATTTTTAATAGGACAAGGGTGACAAACGAGCACACAGTCCACCTGATGGTAAGTAGTTACTGCGACCCATAGACATCTTACATCTATCTCCGATTACGAAACAAAATGCAGTTGCATTGTCACCCGTGAGGACTAAGATGGAATGCCTCATTTCCAGGAAAAATGGTCGCCGGTTCTCTACATTCACCATACGAAACACAGTAGCGGTAAACTCCTATTTTACGCTGGTATTCTGTGAGAGCGTGGTGCTACCCTGGTTGCGCTACCCATTCGTGCTACAACTATACTACTTATAGAGCTGCAGTATTTTATAGGATAAGGGTGACAAACGAGCACACAGTCCACCTGATGGTAAGTAGTTAGCAGCAGCAGCATTAAGCTGCTATTTTACACTGGTATTCTATGAGACGTGCTATGATATCTCTATGACCTGAAATACTTCACAGTGTTATGTTAACATCAATGACGTGTACATCACTTACCTTCGATCTACCAAATATATTATAGTCGTAAGGGCAAAATCGCTGGAGGACGTCAGCACTACGCTCAATGACTTCAATAGTGTCACCTAATGGATAGGTTTTAAAATGAACATGGACAAAACAACGTTAATGTGTAGCACCTTTAGGTCTATAATAGCCTTTTGGCAAGAAAAAAGCACACACACGTAATATATAACATTATCTCTTAAGAGCGTCACACACATTTGTTTGCGCCTTTTACTGAGGTCAGCCCGCCTGTGATGCCGCCCCGGCTCTAAACATAAACTCTTGAGATAAGAGGCTGCTAAAGTGTCAGCACGTACCTATATAACGACTTTGGCGTAAAAATTCTGCATCCATTAACCTTTTGCGCGACAACAGTGTACATTTTTACATATTATGTGTGCCTAATATTAGATCTTTAGCTATGAAATTGCCGTTTTGGATGTTAAAATAAAAATATTAAAACTTTATGGATTTAAAATATTTGCCTAAACTCACACAACAAGCATTCTTGCCAATTTATGGGCCGTTTGTTTAGGTTATAGTCTGATACGACAATCATATTAATTATACTATTGGTACTATAATTTGAAGTCGTTCATCATACTTCTAAAAAAGTGGAAGTCTGTGACGGAAGGGTCTGAAGAATACGGTAGAACAAGAAGGGTCTCTAGCTTTAGCTGTGCTAATTTTAATTAATAGAATCGGGTGTTACTTTGCGGTTATCCATTATATTAAAGATCTTGAAAATTAATTTGCTTTTACCCACGTATTAAAATAAAATGATGTGTCTTACCTTATCTGAAGAGCACCTCCCGGCCTCCCTCAATTGCGTGCACTATCCCCGTCCCCAAAAATCCCAGCAGCACTACTCTCAACACGACGTTTCGCCTCTACACGAGGCATCCTCAGGTGAAGTAGACTTTGCGGTCTCAACATGGAGATAAGCAAATTAATTTATAAGATCTTTAATATGCTAATGTTGCCAACGTCTATTGTGCAGTATGTGGCCAGGCGTTGCCATGAAGAAGCAATGGCGCAGATCAGTTCACTAATCTGGGTTGTTTGAGTGTCAGCATCTCCACTATCATTTACAATTCTTAACAATAACGGTCAGCAGTAACGGGGCACTAGATGGCAAGAAGCTATAGCGCATAACACCAACAGTAGACCACCAAACTGTCACCATGTTTTTTCTGGCTAATCTTTAGTTTGGGGCACCGCTTTAAGTCGGGAATATGGATCTATACTGTGTGATGAGTGTTTATTATTGTATAGGATCCACTTCCGCGTCCAGTATGAGCCAAGCCTGGACGCGGGCCTCTAAACTGCGTCACTCTACTCTTTTGTCTATTCAACTATTGTACTCAATAAACGACGTCGATTGCTGCAAACCACATCGAAATCTGTTGATTCGTTCGAGAGATATCGTTGTCGAAAAGAATCTCGAAAAAGTGTTTTTTCAAAATAACTCGAAAAAATTTGACGTATAATTCAATCCAGAACCGTTTCGAACTCAAAAACATCGTAACAGATGAAATTTGAAGCGCTTTTCATTTGAAATTAGCGGGAAGTTGTAGGGATGTCCTGCAGGGTCAACCGTATTTTTGTTCAAGGCAGTCGAAGACAAACATGAACCCGCGGCTCTCGTCGCCGCATTGATTGCTAAGCCACTGTGCCGCGGATCCGTCAACATGGGAAGTCCACTAATACCCAAGCAGCGCGGCGGAACAATTGCTCCATAATCCTATCAGAAATGACAGATATTATTTTCAGGTGGCTTCAAAAAAAGAAAAAAAGATTTACACTAACTATTTACTTCGTCCCGTCTTTAATATATTTTGGACAATAAACTTTCTAGGGCGTCCCTTGCGCTGGCACTTACTTCTGCAGCATACATTTGCATTGTCATTTTTTTAACATTCATTCTTTCCACCTGCTCAAAACAGTTTTTAATTATTTTGTACATCCCTTATTACAATTATTTACCGACATAATATTATAACAACATAACAATTAACTACGAAAGTCAAGTAGGTACACCTACTTACCACTAGATAGTTTAAATCTATCTTAAATTAATATATGTTAAACTAGCGACGAGCCCCGGCCTCGTTTGGGTGAAATTTTTTTATAGGAGGGGGGGCAAACCAGCATATGGTTCACCTGATGTGACTACCGTCGCTCATGAACAACTGCAACACCAGGGGAATTGCTGGTGCGTTGCCGGCCTTTTAGAAAGGAGTAAGCTTTTTTCTTGGAGGTCCCCAGGTCTTATCGGTCCGGAAAAATCGCTGGTGGTAATCCATTCCACAGAGAGATCGTACGCGGAAGAAAACTTGTAGTGAAACAAACAGTGGTGGACCGCCAAGCATCCAGATGGTGTGGATGGTATTGGGAGTATTTCCGGGTAGTGCGTTCACGCAATTTGGCGGCTGGGATGAATCCGAACAATTCCTCAGAGCACTCCCGTGGTAAATGCGAAAGCTGAAATGCAACATCTTTTCGCAGCGCCAGTGAATTGAGCCAATCGGAAAGTACTCGGTCATCTAAGATTCGTGCCGCTCTGCGCAGAATGTGGTCCAGCGGAAGGAGCTGGAAATGGGGAGCCCCAGCCCAGAGATGGGAACAGTATTCCATGTGAGGCCGTACCTGCGCCTTGTAAAGTTGCCGGCGGTGTGCCGGTATGAAACACTGTATCTGACAATGTGATCTTATAATGCAGCGTAATTTACGTTCGTAAAATAATTTTGTTTACAAAGAAAAATCTCCACGAATTTGGGATAAAATAGTCACATCACCACTTCACGATACTTGAAAGACCGCTTTGAGTTCATCTTTTATTCTCACGATCGTCATCTACGTTACACTTTTAACAAACCATTTTCTGTTACAAATGTACGCTTGTGAATCTCCATAACACCTTTATATTTCGACGTCATGAGTCCTTTTTTTCCTTTAAAAACTGCTCAAAACTTATTACTTAGAACTCTAATATTTCCAACCATTTTCCCGTCTTTTCTTGTATCTTATACTTATCTTCTATCATAAATAATCTAAATATCATAAATTTGTGTATTGTTTTTTTGCTTAATTGTTTAATTTATGTACACCTCACTTCTCGCCCTTCGTCGAGAAGAACAGTTCTTGGCGTAAAAAGGTTGTATGTAAGAAATCGTTTCCAGAGCAATAAGACCTCGGTTTTACTTTCCTTATAATATAAAGTTAAAGTTACAGCCTATATACGTCCCACTCCTGGGCACAGGTCTCCTCTCATTCCTGAGAGGGTTTTAGGGCAAGGTCCGCCGCGCTGCCTCAATGCGTTTTGGGGAACTTCACATATCTTACTAATATTTTTTTTCTTATTTCTCAGGCATGCAGGTTTTGTTCGGTCCTCACGATGTTTTCCGTCACCGCCGAGCACGTGGTAAATCGGCACTTAAAATTGCAATTAACAATTTCATTAGGACCGGCGGGGATTGAACCCGGTTTCTTAGCGTATTGTGAAATTTACAGCGAGCGCTAACCATCTGAGCTACCACGGCGCTCTTTGGAATATATTTCATTTTAATTTTGTTTTAATGCGTATTGCTGTATAATAAAGAGTATATTATTTGATTGATTGATTAACGTCATAATGTTAATTGGTCGAGAAGTAAATTAAATAAATTTGATTCTAATAAATCAATTCATTAAAATTTCATTTATTGTGACGTGTTAGATAAGTAATTATTATAGATAATGGAAATGATTCTAAAATAATTATATATTTCCGTGCTTGCGCGTGACGTGTGCAGCACGTGTGCGTTGCCAATTGTAAATTATAAAGTCATATGAAACTTTAAAGAAGACGTCACGTAGCCTTCGTTCACACGCGCTGTACACGTAATGAAACCAGTGTGACGGCTTCCATCGTTTCATACATTAATATTTTTGCATCGCATACGACATGCGGTCGTGGTGTGCACGCATTTGTTGTAACCCAGCCTTTAATCATACTCGTTAAATTTTCTGAGTACAAAAACAAAAACATAAATACTGAATTATACATATTGTACGGCTTCACTGTATTTAAAAGTTCTTTACCGAATGAATGTATTTATATAATCTTAGATTATTTATTTGCCTTTTAAATTATTTGCTGCTAATCGTTCTAACGCCGTGGTAGCTCACGGGCCAAATGCTCGCTTTAAATTTCACAGTAGGTACGCGAGTAAACCGGGTTAGATCCCCGCCGCGCCTGTCCAATGAAATAGTTAATTGTAATTTTAAGTGCTGATTTACAACTTACTTGACATTGAAGTAAAACATCGTAAGAAAATCTATATGCCTGAGAAATTAAAAAATATTTCCAAGACATGCGAAGTTCCTCAACACGCATTGGGGCAGCGCGGTGGACATCTCTTTGCCCTAAAAATGAGAGAAGGTCTATTCTTAATCTTCTATATCTATTCTTAATTCTAGGTTTATTCTTAATTCTATGCCTAGGCGTGGGACGAATATAGGTTGCAACTTAACTTTTTATGTTTCTAATAAGTGCTTAAGTGTTATAATAATGACGAAAGAGAATAGGTGGAGAAAACAATATCTTTTTATAGATTTTTTTATAAAATTAAGTATTCACTACGAAGGTTAAGAGTATATAAAGAAAGAAATATATTCGTGAAAGAGAAAAAAGCAATACTATACTTCGCTCTTTAATATTGCGTAATGCGTAATCAGAGTAGGTATACAGAATCATTTACTTAATTTCTTCATATTTAAACAATAAGAGCCAGGCTGTGGTTATCTTTGTAAAAGTAGATAATAAACAAAATAATTAAAAACTTTTCCGCTCATAATTAACAACCTGTTTTAATCTTTAAATAACCCAAAGCACAAAAGAGACAAAGCAACATTGGAAACAGTCCGTAAAGGCGCTATTCTCACAGCCAATCGTAGCCCGTAGACGTCTACGAGGCCGGTAGCGCTCTATGACGCACACAGAGGGCGGCGTAGAGCTACGTGAAACGGGTTACATTGACCTCTCTTAAACCTCCGCATTCTCCACAAAATAATCACAAAATTCTTTGAACACACGCGACGGATTTTTGTGTGGCAACACAGTTTCGTTTATTGTAACAAAAGGCGGAAGAATCGTGAAACTAACGCAGTGTACAACGAAAACTCGAATTGTTACATCGCATCGTAATATAAAAACGCCGCAGTACTATGAGTAGTCGTATATTGGGAATTGGTTATCGAGGGCGTTACATGGACTAATGTGGCAGGAAGTGGAATTTTCTGACAAGTTTCGCGCTATGACAACAAAATGTTTTAAGGAAAATAAAAAGTGTTTGCAACTCGCGATCATTTAAGAAATCTTTGTGACACGTATGCATCGATGGAACAGTGTGTCAACAGCGTTTTCACGTTCAATAACAACGGACTCAATTTGATAAAAAGGACGGTACGGTGGTGATCTGAGTGGAAAGGAGCATCATTCCTAGGTTCGCTGGACATTGATGGTTCGGGAAGGGTGACGTTTGTTGGGGCAGAAAAAGGGAGAGGACGTGGCCAGCATGAGCGCGGGTCGGTAGCGACGCGCAGGCGCGGATCGATCGTCGGGCATCGAGCGGCGCGCAGCGGTTCGGGCCGGGAGTCGTGCGGCCAGCGGGCACTAGGCGTGCGAGTCGCTCCGCCAGAGGTCGCGCTGACAGTCGCGCGCGGGCCGGCGTGCGAGCGCGCGCGTCGCACGTGCATGGCGCGCTTGTCTGGATGCCTCGCGCCCTCGGGGAATGGCTTCGTCCGAGGAAGAGGTGACAACCGTGTCGATTAACCCTGAAGATGACTGCCTCAGTGTCCGAAAATGGTGGTGCTTCCTGCTCTCTTCGATCTTCACGTTCCTCGCAGGGCTCCTGGTGGTGCTCGTATGTCGCGCTTGCGCGTTCGTCTGCTGCAGGAAGGAGCCGGAGCTCGCGCCCAACGATCCGAAGCAGAAGGAGCAAAAGGCGGCGCGCCAGAACAAACAGGAGTTCGAGGGCACCTTCATGACCGAGGCGAAGGATTGGGCCGGCGAACTCATCTCCGGTCAGACCACCACAGGACGAATACTGGTGAGCGAACGCTTTAATCATCCATTGTGTATAACATACCTTTTTAATCACGATATATACCGTAATCCTGACCTGACATTGTGAAATTGTCGCCAAATATAAACCTATAATATGATGAATCGCGATCGCTTTGAATCACTAACGCTATAGCAACTTGCAGCTATATATTTATCGTTGCGCAGAGGCGCTCATTAGATAATATATACAACGTATCATTTAATATTTACGCAGTTTTTTAAGACCTTACTTTGCCAATACTCAATGTGTTATTCAACGTGAAATATGTTCACGTAATACTTATCGATTTTATTGTGAAGCATTTCATTCAATAAAACGAGGGTAATTAACAAAAGTGGCGTCAGGCTACTTACTCCGTCTCGTTATTCGCGCGCATAGTAAAATAACAATAGTTTTTAAGCTTTACCGCTCGATTTCACACAGATTCTTACGATTACGATCAATTATAATTTGATGTGAAGCCTGGATTTTATTGGTGGTATAGAAACGTGGCTCATTACTGATGCGTGTTACTGCGGAATTTTTTTAATAGAAGTATGTAATGACAATCGAGAAGTCTACCTGATGGTCTTCCAATTTTAAACAAAGGAAGCAACTGAAGTGTTGTCACCTTTGAAATCTAAGATGTATTGCATCACAAACTGGAATAACAAAAGTTGTAATGACCACCTTAGTACCCACCTTCCTTCTTTGGCTGAAAAGGTATCACATCTGTTTTTTGTTGTTCTGCTACAGTTATATTAGTAGTATAGTTGTAGCTTGTAGCACGAATAGGTCGGCTCGACCGGGGAAGGACCACGCTCTCACAGAATACAAGCGTAAAATAGTAGCTTAATGCAGCTGTGTTTCGTGTGGTGGGTGTAAAGCACCGGAGACCCTTTTTACTGAAAATGAGGCATTCCATCTTAGTCCTCACGGGTAAAAACGCATCTGCATTTTGATTTGTAATCGAGGGTAGATGTAGTTGTCTGTGGGCCACAGCAACCACTTACCATCAGGTGGACTGTGTGCTCGTTTGTCACCCTATTCTATGAAAAAAAAATCATCAGGATTTGTAATTGCTTTTAAAGCTATACTGTACGGTAATAGTGGCAATAAGTTTTAAACAATAACCATTCACCATCATTTCCAGCTATCTAAAATCTACTGCTGATCTTAGGCCTACCCATAAATTGTACCATAAGGTATATTTACCATTATTGTCTTACTTAAGAGGTGAGAGTAAGTCAGCTCAAATTCTAATTTCGCCCCCACTTCCCCGCGCGTCGTATGCTATGTACCGATATGTTTGTAATCACTAATACTCTAAGTAGATAGGTCGTTAGATACTTATTTCATTATGTTTATCATATATATGCCTGTTTCTTAACGCCAACCCAGTCGCTTCTTATTTTTATAACGGTTATTTCCCATTTTAATTTTACGTCTTCCTGTTGCGTAATGTGTTTTCTGATCGTAAGCGACACAACTTCTCCCTTCAAAAGCCGGAGCAATACTAACGGAGCGACAGGAACCAAGCTTACGCGTCGATAGTTTAGATAATTTCTTTTTACAGTGAAAATGATGATATTTAAAAAAAAGTAAATAACATAAGCAGTGCTTTATGGTATAATGTATCAATGGTAAAATTATATAGTATGCAAAGTTTCATGATCTTATTTAAAGTATTTTATGAATAACAGCGGTTTATTGTTCAGTTTGGAGGTAACTTTGGATTTTTTTTTCTATCGAGAAAATTTTACGGAATCGTGTTTTCGTCTAACACAAATCTCAACATTAATCCTCAACTTTACCATATATTTATTTCAAAATTAATGCTGCAATACTTTCGTCATAACGGAGGATCTTGCTAAGCCATTTGAGGTTATATTTCCCCTTAACAGACGGGCTATCATCAGCAGTTTTTTATTATATTGATTTGCTATCAGAAAAATGCTGCTGTTTCGTTTCCCTATATAGTCTATGGGGCATCGGTATGTAATCTTTCTTACAAATCATATGAGATGATATAGTGCAGTAGAGTGAGAGAGAGTGCAGTATCTTAAACCCAGCCAATTACATCGCCCCTACACGTTACACATTTTATCATGTGTTAGCATTTGTTTGTTCAACTACCTTCGTTATAATTACTTTTTTAATGAATAAAATATTTTATATATATTCTAATAGATTAAGTACCGATTTCTTATTCATGAGATAAATGTTATCCATCGAAAAATTATAACCTGGCTGAAAATAAAAGTAAAGCTATTGTACTATTTTGCTCATACAAATGTTGTTTTTAATTTGTTTATGTTGTAGTTTATCTCACGAATTGTTTTTAATCTGACGATTGAAAAAATCAGCTCCAAACATTATAACTTGGCAACAGTAGTATTATTGTCTAAATGCATTATTATGGAGTAATAAAACATACAAATATTAACGATTAAAATATTATATTAAAATAAAACCTTGCGACCCGGAAAGTCCACACTACCTACAACATTGATTTATATATTTTGTATAACTCAATGACCTAAACAACAACAAACCTACTAGTAGGAAATGCTAAAATAAGGAAACTTGGAATATAAAATAGGAAAATAGGAATTAAAAAAAACAAATCTGCAGTTACCACGCGGTAGACATGAAACTTTTAAATGAAATTAAATATAAAGTAAAAAATTCACGGCAAATGATTTACTAAATATGATAATATTTAACCTAAAGTGCAGCATAAAATAAAAGATAAAAGTTTAATTTTTAGACATAAATGTAGCAATACTTATTATTAGACCCGTAGAGTCTAAATTGTAGTGTAATAAATCAAAAGAACGTTTTATTCGAGTGAAATCGCTTTGTAATAGCGATCACATCCACTTCTTTCTATAGGTAGAGTTTTTTATCGTACAAAAATTAATGGAATCCCTAAGTGGTACGTAAAATAGATGCTGGATGACTTAAACATACATACATTACATACATATACATAAGCGCTCACGCCTGTCACCCAGAGGGGTAGGCATAGACTACAGACTTCCATTTGGCACGATTACATGCATACATGCTCGTCGGTTAAGGGTTAAGGATAACTTAAACACGATTAATTTAATACGATATTATCATTCTCTCGCAGGCTAAATCCTATAGATGTTTATACTCATATTTGTCTCTTTTTAGTGTCGTTTTTTTTAGTTTCAAATCACAACGACTCCAAATAAATTTGACTGCAAAAAATGCTGAACCGATATTGAGAAAAACCCTTAGAATAATATAACAACATTTAAAATACAAAATGTTTATTATTCGGTGATAGGTACTCTCATTAAATCAAAAACACGGGGAAATATTTCGGACACAGGCGTCGATAGCACTGGAATTATTAATTGCAATGTTATGAAGGAAGGCATCTGAGGAAATTCTTCGAAGATATTTGAAGTCCACTGTAGCACAATAATGTATTTCTTATCTCTACTATCTTAAGAATAAGTAACGCCCATTGTAGTTAATAGGCTACTACGTACATACATTAACACTCACGTATGTCACCCCGAGGGTTAGGTAGAGACTACGGATTTCCATTAGACACGGTCCTGAGTCCTGATACACCCCTCTCGCGATCTTTACGTCCATATGTCTACATACATCCTCGTTGGTTATGGGTACACTTAACTTGGCCCATATATACAATAGACTACTAATTTACTTTTATTTAAGAAATGTAAAGAAAGAGTATTGGAGTTCATTGCGACTACTGTCTAGGTGTCCATTTGGGCGGCCGCGCTGCTCCAACGCGTTAGCTAACTTTACATGTCCTCCAAATGTTTTTCGGACATCCAGGTTTTCTAATGTTTTATTTCACCACCGAGAGCGTGGTCAATAACAATGCAATTTACAATTACATTGATGATGGTGATGCTCAAACTTGGGCCGCTCGCGTTCTATAAAGTTTAGTCGCTGAGCTACGACGGCTCCTAAGCTTCTCAGAAATGGAAGGAGACTGTGCCCAGATGTGGTAAGTATTAACACTGCAACTTTATCTTTTCTTCAATAAAATAAACATATCACGACGGACGTGCAGTTAGAAAATTTTACAAAATGATATTTAACATCGCTCAGTGAATAAATACTTCGAGTAATAAAACAGTTAAAATATACACTACTCTATATCTTCCCGTGGGTGTCGTAAGAGTCGACAAAGGGTAACAAATCAGGAGATGGGCAGCAGCGTTTTCCTAATAACGACTAAAACAATAAAAAACTGCGGTTGACAACCCGCTTACAAAGCGTGGCAACTGTGGCAAATATCCCCCCCCCCCATGAGGCAAACTAAGGGGGAGGCCTATGTTCAGCAGTGGACTTTAATAAGCTGTAACGGTAACGGTAATAAAAAACAAGTAATTAATTAGAATTTAAAATGGAAACACTTTTTATCACGTTTAAACTATTGGACTACTTTAAAGTTTTAAATCTCTAACTAATCAAGAAGTTAGTTTAAAATCGATTACTAAATTTGTACCGAACAAACAAAGACACAAACAAACAGACGCGAAAGTGAGCTTATATTACATTCCAAGTTTTCAAATTCCAAGTTCCAAGCTCATCACGAAGTTAGTTTAAATTCAATCACTACTCGTAAATTCGACCCAAACAGATATACGTGAAAGCAAGTTATTAAAAACGAAAAAATTTAAATATGTAAAAACTATTCACATATTTTAAATAAACCATAAATTCATTTATTTACTGCGCCGGCGAAGAAAAGCTATCCACTACGTTTCGCTGTTCATTCGTCATTTCGTCAGAATGATTGATGAGCTGAAAGTTAGCTTTTTTTCTCCAACTAACGTACCTAAGTAACAGATGTGACCGACTGAAGGTTCGCGAGTTTTGCGAGGTTTCACGACATTCATCTAATTACAGTTTGGTTATTTTTAAATATAGAATTTTTTATATAGTTATTTTATTCGTCTTAGAAATAAATTACGTTGTTTATTTGATCGTTCTTGCATTAAGAGTCTTAAATTGATCGCTGTGGTTATATGGCCACTCAGTAAATGTGCCAAATGGCTCGATGAAAATATTTACTCATAGTAGTCACCGAACGAGCCGTAGTTGTTCAGGGGCTAAATCGCTCACCGTAAATTTCACAGCACGTGAGCAACCCAGGTCCAATCGATGATATCATCATCATAATCATTACAGCCCTTCACAAGTCCACTGCTGAACATAGGCCTCCCCCAAGGAATGCCACAAAGCACGGTCCTGAGCCACCTGTATCCATCGACTACCTGCAAGTCTTACCAGGACGTCATTCCATCTAGTGGGGGTTCGCCCCACACTTCGCCCACCGGTACGAAGCTGCCACTCGAGAACCTTTTTTCCCAAACGGTTGTCGGTTCTTCGAGCTACATGGCCGGCCCATTGCTACGTCAGCTTACTAATCCGTTGGTCTATGTCGGTTAGTCTGGTTCTACTGCGGATGTCCTCATTTCTAAGTTTATCTCGCAGAGAAACCCCAAGCATAGCCCTCTTCATAGCTTGCTGAGCGACCTTGAGCGTCCTTATACGGCCAGCAGTGAAGGACCACGTCTCAGTTTCATAAGTCATCACTGGCAACACGCACTGGTTGTACAGTCTCGTTTTCAGGTCTTAAGGTAGGTATAGCCAATGATATAGTTGATTGTAATTTTTAGTGCTGAACTACATGTTCTTTGATGAAGTCATATTTTTTTGTAGAGACAAACAAACTTACATTCCATGGTTAGTGGCTGCTACAGTCCGGATGTCCACACCTGCAGTCTACTTCAAACAAAGAAGGCTATGGATGCAATGTCACCTCTAAGGACTATGCGAACTAAAATGTAAATTGACAGCAAAATATCAAATTTCACGCGGACTGTGGCGCCGGCCGCGGATAAGACTACTTATTTAGTTAGGACTTTCTTATATCATAGTTTATACCCGAGAATATCTATAAACCACGTTTTGTAATAAGACGGATATAGTTAAATATTTTTATTAAGGTGATACCTCGAAAATTTGGTGGTTTTTGATATTTCACATATTTTTTAAGTTTTATAGATTACGAACTAAATTTATGGTATATGATTTTTGACTAATTCATAAAAGTAATACAAGATAACATGTAATTTTTACGATAGAAAAAATTGCAAAGTAGGCCCTAATTAGTTACATTTCTCGATGACACCACAATATTTTTACGAATAAGATCATGAAATTATTGTAAGGCATAGTAAATAATCATATTTAAGTTCCCATAAACCATTTTTTTAATTCATAACAAAGTTTTGTAAAAAAAATGTTGTTGGCGCTTACTTACGTTTTTTCCAAGTGCGTGCTCCGTATAGCTATCTCATAATTTACGTATTATGAAGTCATTGCATCACTTTCATTTTGACACTCCTTCAGTCGTCCGAGAGCTTCACCGACAAAGGGATAAACCACGCCCTCAAAACTATGATTCATTTTCGAGGTATCCTCTTAAAACGTGTAGTGGAGATGTAAGAGTATCCGCTACCGAAACACGACGGAACTACACGATTAAAATAAACCACGAGATGAACAGCAGCATCCTCCTAATAACATGTAATAGATAATAAGCTGCGGTTGCCAACCCGCTTGCCAAGCGTGGCAACTATGACAAATATCCCTCCACCCCTATAAGTCATTCTATTTAGCAGGCCCGTGTTCACCAGTTGACTTTGATAGGCTATAACGGTAACAGTAATTTAGAAACAATATTAATGTTTACTCTACAATGTCATAAAAATACTAAGATGAATATATCTATTGTGGTTTTAAAAATGATTTAAAGGCATAGTTGTAAAGTCATAGACATACAAAGAAAAACCAAAAGAATAAAAAAAAAAAAAAAGGGTTAACAAAAAAACAAAAAAAAAAAAAAAAAAAAACACACCCTGGGGGAGTAAAAAAGACAATGCAGGACGAAGACGATAAAAAGAAACAAAAAAAACTTTTCCAATTAATATAAATAAAAGTAATACAAGTAATTGTATTTTTAATAGCGCTAGATGAGTGTAGATAATTTACCCTAATTATGGGAAGTAGTAGGAATTGTTATTTTGTCCGGGCGGAGGCGAGCACCTGGCAACCCTACGGAGCAGCCCCGGCCGCGGCCGCACGTGACGCGATGGTGAGACCCTGACCTAATTCCACGTTATCGATGCGATGCAACCCTCCCCCCGTAGTTCAAGTACATTGCTTCGCTTTCGCCTCCCATTGATTCATTTCTTAGGATTTCATAAGTGTGTTCCCATAAACATCGACAACACACGCATAGATAAAACACAAAAAATTAAAACTTCAATAAAAGTAAAAACTGACTTTATAGAACTATTAGCAATAAAATAATGTTTTCTTAATTAAATGGAATAAAATAATTATTTATTAGAAAGCATTAAAATTTATAATGATTTCGCATACACTCTGTAACATGTAGCAACGCGTAATTGGAGAACAATTGGAGGATCACACACCGACTTGTCAGGGAAGGCTCCAACTGAAAACCAGCCTTTGCAGTTTGAACACTATGCTGAGTAGGAGATCGAATTGATATCACTTTTTAATTTTAAATTCTTTTTAATTGTACTGATTTTTAAAAAAATTTAATGCGTAAGCAGTCTTGGACATATTTTTGACCCTTGCCTTTGTATATTTCTTGAAATGTGTGTAAAATGTGTATATCAAATATATAGTTCTTTCTTTCTATCTTTCCTTTTTCTAATACAAATTTTACATATAATATATTTTTTATTCGGTAATATTTATTTTCAATGAAGTGACATAATTATTTGTTCTACGCATAGATATTATTTATTACTCCAAGGACGTAATGTAATAAAATTTCCTTTGTCAAATGTGTTTTTAATCTACTATAGTTTCGAAATAAGATCCCTCGGAACGGAGAACAAACGGTGAAAATAGCTCCACAGGTATCCTATTTTTCTTCTTTTTACTTAATATTACAATAGCATAATATTTACAGAATGGAAAACTATCACAGGTCAATTCGATTACCTAAACATATTCTAAGATGTACTCATAAAAGGACCTTAAAAATTTGGAGCAGCAGCACCTATTCACAAGTTTATTAAGCGTCATGCCTGTGAACAGGTGTAGTAAGCATGTAATAATATAGTAGCGTAGAAACAAAAAAAAAACAATCATGTATAAAAGACGATTTCTATTTTTATCTTTTATTTTTATGTTGAGTATTATCTATCTGCCTCTCTCGGTTACAACTATATTCACTTCTAGGTGTGATGTTACATTTGCTGTTTCTCTTTCGGGCCTTCTTTATTTTGGGTTATTCTTTTTCACACACGGTAATATTACGCATAGTATGTATTGTACAGTCCGTTCGAATAATGATTGGGATTAGAAATGGCTCATCGTACCCATATCGTCAACATGCACATTACCGATAGTATATAGTTATAACATTATATTATTCGGTTAATTGTAAATTTTCTAATGGGAAAATATTTAAAAGGAATTGTATACAGAAGAAGGTACATTAATTTTAAAATAACATTTGTAACTAGCGAACCGCTCTGACTTCGCCTGGGTCGAATCTATTAAAGTGGCGTTATTTATACTTAAGAATCATTAAAGACCGTTTTTTTTATTTTATTACTATTTATATTTCAATAAAGTCTCTAAATTTTTCAGATAAAATTTAGTCTAGATCATTCCTGATTTTACTTTCTGAGTTTTATTACAATCACTTCAGTTATTCGGATCTTCAGTTATTGGATTCTAACAGACGGAAATTTTGAAAATGGTTACTCATATATCAATAGCATGGTAAATATTTTATACAAAAATATTAACGAACAAAATCAACAATAATTATGAAGAAAACTCTCAGAACGCGTCGTAGCTCACAAGTTAGCGAAACCGGACTGCTTTTTTTTCTAGATTATGGCAGTTATTTCAATGACAAGCTGAACTGAAGTTATAGAACGTACAAAAACGCATAGCGCAACGTATTTTTGCAGTCTTTAACGCCCTGTGTGAGTATAGATAGCGACAGTGTACGAACGAGAGGTTAAGAGAGGCAACGCTATTTTCAATCCCATTCTTTTAACTCATGGGTAGTACACATTATTAATTACATGTTCATTCATACCACACTTATTATTATGAACATTTTATAAATTACTTATTTCTTTAATTTTTAGTAGTTTAATAATTGTTAGTTATTACACCCAAGAGACAAAATGCGATTAGAGAAGTGTGCTTTGTCCGGCTTCTCTATTTTTGGGTCTGACAAATCTAGGTGTGACTGAAATCGTAGAAACGACTATTATTTTGATTTCTTAATACAACTATAGCCTCAATACATTTGGTTTTAATCTTGAAACCAATAGCAACCTTATATAAAATGTTTAATGGATGGATATCCATCTATCCATCCATTAAACATTTCATACGTGGTACAGCACGCTGCAGCTATATTATGGTTGTAGCAATCGGTCGGCTCGACCGGGGAAGAACCACACTCTCACAGAATACCAGCGTAAAATAGGAGCTTAATACTACTGTGTTTCGTATGGTGAGTGTAACTATCCGGACACCCTTTTTACTGGAAACGAAGCATTCCATCTTAGTCCTCAGGGGTGTCAACGCATCTGCGTTTTGATTCTTAATCGAGGATAAATGTAGATGTCAATGGGTTTCTGTAAAAAAAACAGCATATAAACGCGTTTACTTTTGAACATAGACCCAATAGTTTGCCACATAGGGGGACTTTGCCATAGGTTGTCAAGCTTGACTTGTGATTTGGCAACCGCAGTTTTTATAATTTTGAGTTGTCGGAGATACTGTTTCCGATTCTCTATGTCGGCTCTTGTGACACCTACGGAGGGATGGGGTTGTGGGTATTCTTGTCCCGCAAATACACGGTTACGCACGGCAAACAAAATAATATTCATAACTAAATATTTGCCGAAACAATTATTCGTATCGTATTATTAGTTTCACTTATTGTTGAACGTAAAAGGTCAAAAGTGCCCTTATGAAAATTTATTTTAAAACATGTCCTTTTTTTAGCCGCATTCTTGCGGCACTGAAAATTTCGGGAATCAAGGAAGTGACACAACATTACTATTTAAAAATGTATTTATTGCCTTTAGAAGTATTCTCCGCGAAATTCAACACATTTTTCCATACGATGGAACCAATCATTGAAGCAACCATTCCATTCGGAAGTTGGGGTCTCCAAAATGGACGTTTTGTAGGCGTCCACAGCTTCTTCAGGTGATGAAAATCTCTGTCCACGCAATTTATTCTTTATTTTAGGGAAAGTATAGAAATTATTAGGGCTTAGGTCGGGGCTGTACGGCGGATGGTCTAATAATTCTATGTTTTCTTGCTCTAAAAACTCTTTTGTTCTGTGTGCGGTGTGAGAACTCGCATTGTCGTGATGGAGGATGATGCGGCGGTTGCAGTTCTCTTTACGGAGTTCAGAAACGACCCGTGGCAATTTTTAAATTTTTTTTGCAACACTCCGTGAACGAACAATTTTTGTTGGCTTTAACTCATTTTCGAACACCCAAACTCGTGACTGGTTTTTTGTTTCGGGTTCGTACGCGTATATGCAGGATTCGTCACCTGATACGATGTTGTATACAGCATTTGATGATCCTGCGTGGAATCTTTCGAGAGTTCTGACGCACACAGTAACGCGAGACGCTTTTCGCTCTTCACAGAGCGAATGCGGTATCCATCGGGAAAACAACTTTTTTACACCTAATTGTTCATGCAAGATTATTTGTATTTGACTCATGCCAATGTCTAAAGTTGCCTGAATTCCGCGGTATGTCACATGTCGATCTTCCTCAATCAGCTTACGCACAGCATCAACGTTTTTTTGGGTGACTGCAGTTTTTGGACGACCTTGACGGAGATCATCACTGAGTTTGACACGTCCACGTTGAAATTCAACAAACCAGCGATAAATTAAGGTTTTGAATGGGGCTTTATCACCAAATGCAGAAATCATCCGGTCAACACACTGTTTTTGTGTTAAACCACTTCGAAAGTCATAATAAATTATCGCTCTTAAATTTTCTCGAGTCAATTCCATTTTCTCAACGACTAAACAAGTTTGACAAAACCTTGTGACAAGACTGAGAATCTTTTTTTAAATAAATAAATGGTATTCGATTTTTAAAACAAGGAGCTTTCAATTAAAAAGATTTTAATATGACAGGAACAGTGGAAATATTCCATTCCCGATATTTTTAGTGCCAAGTAATATTTTCAAATCAAAAGATACCAATTGCCGTAGCGGCACTACAACAGTTAATATAAATAAATACGTTAAAGACGCTTAAAAAGTCCCAAGTTTGCTTGGGGCTTATAGGTCTCATATTTATATATAACAAACAAATGGTAAAAATAAAAATTTGACCAAGTGACTTAAATATAAATAAAATGAGAACATGATCAAGATAGTCGAAGTGAATTAAATACGCATTCTTAAGGATAACTCAAAAACTACTGATCAGATTTTGATCAAATCTATATGGCACTTTATTAGCATATAGGCACTTTAGGAGCACCAGCTTTCAAATAAAAAAGAATCATCAAAATCAGAGTACCTAGGAATAAGTTATGAGGTAACAACACATAAAAAATACAATCAAATTGAGTACCTTCTCATTTGTTTGAAGTCGGTTAAAAAGGATGTGCCGACTGTGTTACTTGCCTAGCATGTCCTTAAGATGACTAATTGGGTAGGTTTGTGTGTATGTAGGCGATTTACTTATCATGGATCACTTTTCTCATAATTTTTCATCCATACCTATTTATTTGGCTAAACGTAGTGCTAGAAGCTCACTGCTCTTTAAACTCCGGTTACCACCTCGAGTATAAAAGGCGCGGAACTATGTAAGCGTGTACACAAAAATAAATAAAACATACATCCAGAAGAAAGTGATACTTAAATAAAAATACCGCTTAGATAAATAAAGAATACAACGTGTTTGTGTCGTTTTAAGACTGGCAACTAAAAGAGAGCTGACTAAACGAATCCTTGGCATAAAGTTTATGTATGAAATAACCTTATTCCTGAAGAATGTGATAAATAAAACGCTGGCTTTTATATCTACGGACGGTTTATGCTTTTTGAAGTACAGTGCTCTTGGAACATATCTTTTTAATATTTAGCTTGGACGATCACCGATAAATGATTGTACGCAGAAACAAAAGCAAAACACGTAAGTTGCGAATAAATATTATAGTTTAACAAACTGATTGAAAAAAGTTATATATTATGAAATATATATCGAAGAATCTTTTCGTTCTCCGCCATCATACCTAGGTGGATTGAAAAGTACTCGGCCTAACACAGGTCCATTCAATTCTAAAAATCAAATCTACCCACATTATTTAGTTCAGTTCAGACTAGTTCATTGTGTGAAGTTCGAAACGTGTGCGATAATTAGTTGTGATTTTATAAATTTATTAACAAAGTAATCGGACATAATTTCCGCGAATGGAGCAAATCGAGCAGCGTGCCGTCATTAAGTACCTCCATAAGAAGGGGCTATCATCAAAAGCCATCCATGATGACATGGTCAGTACATTAGGCGATTGTGCTCTGTCATATTCATCCGTCAAAAAATAGATAGCAGAATTTAAGCGTGGTAGAGAGAGTGTGAAAGATGAACCCCGCTCTGGAAGGCCATCGACGTCAATTACTGACGAAAATATTAAAAAAAGTACTTGATTTAATAATGGGAGACCGCAGATTAAAAATTAGAGAGATAGCCGAGATTATAGGCATCTCTTGTGAACGAACTCAAAACATCATTGTCAACGAGTTGGGTTTCCACAAGGTGTCTGCGAGGTGGGTTCCGCGACTGCTTTCAGTTGAACAAAAAAGGACGCGATTGACTATTTCATGCGACTGTTTGGAGTTATTTGAAGCCGATGCAGATGATTTTTTGAATCGTTTTGTTACTATGGACGAAACATGGGTTCATTACTGTACACCGGAAACAAAACAATAATCAAAACAGTGGAGAAGACCTGGTTCACCACCCCCTAAAAAAGGCTAAGTCGATTTTGTCGGCAAATAAGGTGATGGTTTCAGTTTTCTGGGACTCGAAAGGTGTTATTATGATTGATTATCTTGAAAGGGGTCAGACTATAAACTCTGATTACTACTGCACCTTACTACGTCGTTTACGAGAGGAAATAAAAGAAAAACGTCGAGGAATGCTCAGAAGAAAAGTCCTGTTTCATCAAGATAACGCCCGTGTTCACACGTCAGTACAGTCAATGGCTGAAATTCACAACTGTGGCTTTGAACTGTTACCGCATCCGCCGTATTCACCTGATCTGGCACCATCAGACTTCTTTCTGTTCCCTAACCTAAAAAAGCACTTGGGAGGTCAAAGATATTCGACAAACGACGAGGTCAAAGCAGCTGTAGACGCATATTTTGACTCTAAGGAAGAATCATTTTTTTTCAACGGTCTAAATGCTTGGAAGGGGAGGTGGCAAAAGTGTATTGAACTTGATGGTGATTATGTAGAAAAATAAAAATATAACTGATTTAGTATGTGTTTATTTTCTTGGTTAGGCCGAGTACTTTTCAATCCACCCTCGTACGTTTATTATATTATTTTATTTGAAGTGTCCGTTTTAAGTGTGCGAACACCGTTTATTTTTACAAATCATTCGTTCCGCAACTAACTTCGACCTAAGAGGGAATTATCTTTAATGGTAAGGTTGTAAGAGTAAGAATCCTTTATTGTTTAGAAGTTTTTCTGAGTAAGGTAACCACTCCATTATTTATTTCTGCCACTGTTCGTGTGCAATGGGTTCGGTATAATTATATTTTATACGTGGTAGAGCCACGCTGCAGTTATATTAGTAGTATAGTTGTAGCACGAATGGGTCGGCTCGACCGGGGAAAGTACACGCTCTCACAAAATACCAGCGTAAAATAGTGCTCTGTTTCGTATGGTGAGTGAGGCATTCCATCTTAGTCCTCACGGGTGACAACGCATCTGCATTTTGATTCGTAATCGAGGATAGATGTAGATGTCTATGGGGATGTATATGTCAGGTGGACTGTGTGAATTTGTCACCATATCCTATAAAAAAGAGGCTGTGTAAGATGGAATGCCTTATCTTAGTCCTTTGAGGTGACAATACATCTGTAGTCTACTTTATAACAAGTTGGAGGCAGAAGTTCATGGGCCGCAGCAGTCACTTACCGCATCATGTGGACTGTAAGTTTGTTTGTTAGAATAGAATAATTTTTTTATTCAATATAGATTACACGTTGCAATTCTTGTTGAAAGTCAATTTTTTACTTTACCACTGGTTCGAAAAAACTTCTGTCCTGAGAAGAACCAGCAAGAAACCCAGCGGGACTTTTTTTTAAATAAATTTTACAATGTCAATGGTCACAAAATATTTACAAAATTTATTTTAGAAACAGCTTGGAAGCGACCACCTCATTCCCAGGGGTTATTGTCAACCATGTATTCATTTATATCATAATAGCCCTTTTTATAGTTTTTGTTAAATTAAATATTTAAACTTGGTAATAGAGAGACATTGTATATTTTCTGGGATTTTGTTGTAATAGCGTATACATTGCCCTAAGAATCAATTGAAGACTCTGTGGAGTTGAGAAACTGGTATCACTAGCTTGTGTTTGTTCCTAGTGTTTACAGATGGTATATCACTTTTTTTTACTAAAACTACCTTTGTTTTTGTGAACATACATTAACTTGTTTTTATTTACCTCAATATATGTGTTTAATTATTTCAATATTATTAAGAACTGACTGTTTCGTTGGTCTAGTGGTTGTAGTAGTGCGACTGCTGATCATGAGGTCCTGGGTTCGAATCCCGGGTCGGACCAAAAATCAATTATTGAGTTTTCCGTCAAGAAATTCTCAGTAGCTGTCCGGAGTCAGGAAGTTGCTGTGTGTCACCCCCGTACCTCGGAAAGCACGTAAAGCCGTTGGTGCTGCGCCTAATTTCTCTCCAGCTCCATTCGTGTCTGTTTACCGTCCCATCAGACTATGAGAGTGAGGGAATAGAGAGTGCACCTGTGCTTGCACATGCACTTGGGCACTATGATTCTGCCTTGCACCGACGGCTAGTGTCTGTTGAGTCAGGCCGCCGTGACCGAAATTCGGTCGAGAGGACATTATTATATTAAAAAAACCGTTTTAAATTATAATATGCAGTAATTAAGTATTTGATACAGATACCAGCGAAGAAAGAAAATAATGATATCATATTATATATAATAATAATAGTTTTTCTTTTTATATTAATATTTATATAATTTAACACTTATTATAAATTTATTTTTATAAAATATTTTCATATAACAAGGAAGTATGTATTTTCATTAGAATTTATTTTAGATATGAGCAATATGTAAATAAAAACAAATATAAAAAATGAAAAATGAAATCTCAGCTTTTATGGAATTTTACAGTCGCTTTGGGACCAAAGACGAATTTAATCAAACGAAAAAGTATTCATATATGCAATAAGGAAAATATATTTTCTTTCGTGTTTCTTCCCATTTATAAAAATGGGTCCAGACTTTAGTGTGTAGACACGTATCTCCTTCGTGATAAAATCTTGTATGTACACGTTTTATTTCAACCCTACTCGTTCTGGTGTATTTTTTATCTTAAAAAACTTCTTGATATAAAAGGCACTGGGGATACGTAATGAACTGTTCACATTTTTGATGAAATTAAATGAAAACTCTTTATTTTTATGCTTCTTCTACTGTTTCCAAATGATATTCCTCTGATCGGAGAAGAAACTACGAAAGAAACTCAGCAGGTATTGTCTTTAGCCGCAGAAGCTCAGGAGCTAAACACTGGCCATAAACTTTACAGTACACAGGCATCTCGGGTTCGATTCCCGCCAGCACTAATGAAGTTACACACACACATACATACATATATACATATATAAACAGTCACGCCTGTCACCCAGAGGGGTAGGCAGAGATTACGGACTTCCATTTGGCACAATCCTGACACATCTCTCTCGCCTCCTTTACATCAATATACCTACGCATACATGCTCGTCGGTTAAGGGTACTCCTAATCTGTCACCATCTTCATTATATCGCCAATCTAGTCGATAAACTTCCGTTTAAGGCGTCCCTCCCGCCTCTTCCGTTCACTTCTGCAACATAAATTTGCTTTGTCACCCTTTACTCGTTCATTCCTTCTACATGAACAAACCGCCAAGCATTCCTTTCTTAGTTCTGATTACAGGATCATCTTGCAAACCACACTTTTCTCTTATCACGCAATTTTTCCTTTATATAACCTAATATAACCTAAACCTAATCCTTTATATAACTTAATGATCATATTTCTTGAACATTTATTATGCTCTCGTGCTTCTTCTGCCACACCCAACCTTCACTACCATGCGTATTATTAATTACAATTTTATATGCTTTACCACGTGCTCATCGATGAAGGAAACCATCGTGAGATACTTGTAAAATGAGAATATTTATAGGGGTGGCCTATGTCTCGCGGGCTTATTAGGCTGTAATGGAAAAATGAAATTAAAAAAACGAAACCAATTTACTCAGCTAAAAATAACAGCTCAATGCTGATATGTTTCGTATTGTCAGTGTAGAGAACCCGAGACCCTTTTTACTGGAAACGAGGCATTTCATCTTAGTTCTCAGGGGTGACAACGCATCTGCATTTTGATTCTTAGTTAGGGATAAATGTAGATGTCTATGGGTCACAGCATCCACTTACGACCAGGTGGCCTGTAAGCTCGTTTATAATGCTCCCTTATTCTATATATCTATATGAAACATAAATATACGTGTATGTAACTGTGGTTCAGCTTGTGTCAATTGGTCTAAGACTGTAATAATTTGAGTTTGAAATTATTTTAAATCATTTGTTTTCTTTGTTAAATATCTTATATATAACCACATATCAATCATTTACGCGTAGTATTGCGTTTTTGTGTACTCGTACGAGCGCTAAGACAGTTGTAACAAAACTATTTCTCTAACAGCCAAACTCACATGAAAAATGTAGTGAATATCTTTGCTCACCTGCCCGTGATGCACTTTGCTAAATTAAACGTCAGAGCCTTATTCAAGACAAGCGCCAGATGGCGTTTATCTATTTTAAATGACGAACTTTAATCATTTAGGTACGAACACGTACGGTGTGATACGTGGTACTCGTAGAGCCATGCTACATCTGTTTATTACAACCGTAATTGCACGAAGGGATCGGCTCGTTCAGGAAAGGACAACGCTCTCAAACTAAATACATGCATAAAATAGCAGTTTAATGATGCTGTGGTTTGTATGGTGAGTGTTTTGTACCGGAGACCCTTTCTACTGAGAACGAGGCATTCCATCTTAGTTCTCAGGAGTGAAAATGCATAGCTACATTTTGATTCTGAATCGAGGATGGACAGCCATAAGGTGAACTGCCTGCTGATCTGTCACTTTTATTCTATAAAAATGTGAAAGCTTTTCGGCATTTTTAAAATACCTACGTGATATTGTGTTTAAATGTTTGCATTTTCCAAATTCACCCTTTCTATATATAGGCGACACCAATTTCATGAGAGAACACTCGTCTAATTGACACTGGCAGCAAATATCTAATTCTGTTCGACCCAGACTGACCTTTTAAAATATTCGCGACTAAAGGAACAAGTTCTGCAAGCGACAAGATGAAATATTTATAATGGCCGTATTTGGACTGCTGTAAACGGGGCTGACCTTTCGAAAGTAGGTCTGGTATATTCCTGATCGACAGTGGCAGGTCAGAGCTTGAAAAGTATTCCTCTTTTAGCATCTGTAATTCTATCGAAGGACGGTAAGTTTATTAGTTATATACAAGTGGCTTTATTTTTTTATAGAACTTAGAGCACATAGTCCAGATGCTAAGTGAATGCCTAGTGAGTGGCCTGTAGACAGCTACGTCTACTTTCGATTCAGTATCAAAATGCAGATAAGTTTTTGTTTCGTTACCAGTAAAAATAACTTTTAATAAGAAGCTGATTTTAAAGAAATAACAAGAATAAAACAATTAGGGTTAAAGCAAATCTTTCGGGCTTAATCTATATACACGAGTATATAAGCAAAATAACACTAACTGCCTAACTGAGTTATCACGAGATCTCTAAAAATATTCACCCGATTGATTTGAATTTTAGTATAGTTACTCATTTCGCAATGTAAACGCTCACTAAGAACGGATTTTACGATAGTCCCATCAAAAAAAAATTAATATTTACATTTAGATTATCGTTAAAATATTATCGTGCGTCCAGCGAAGCGAGCGGGTAACAGATAGTTCCAAATAAGACTCAAATAATTATTTTTATAAACAGACATCTGTTCTTCATCATTAGGATATCCTACCACCTATAAGTTGCTGATGATGTAGTACTACCTTTTGGTAAATCTGTTAAAGCTCTAGGATAATGATGGATATGCCATTGGACTACTGTCGTGTACTACTCCTAACACACGCATTTAGGTTTAACTGGAGTCGTAGACGGGATTATTACTATAATCCCGTTAATGTTTTCTACGTGGTAGAGTCATGCTGCAGTTATATTAGTAGTATAGTTGTAGCACGAATGGGTCGGCTCGACCGGGGAAGGACCATGCTCTCACAGAATACCAGCGTGAAATAGTAGCTTAATGCTGCTGTATTTCGTATGGTGAGTGTAGAGAACCGGAGACCCTTTTTACTGAAAATGAGGCACTCCATCTCAGTCCTCACGGGTGACAACGCATCTGCATTTTGATTTGTAATGGAAGATAGATGTAGATGTCTATGGGCCGCAGCAACCACTTACCATCAGGTGGACTGTGTGCTCGTTTGTCAGCCTATTCTATAAAAAAAAAAAAAATGTGTTAATAGCAGTGCTAGTATCATTTTTAAATAAATAAACAACAATACATAATAAATAAATGTTAATATTAATAAGTTTTACTTTAACCGCGCGTAAAGGTTACTTTTTATTTTATTAATTAATTAATTTTATAATTAGTAAATTTATTTATTTATTTAATAAAGTAGCGTAAAATAGCAGCTGAATGCTGCTGTGTTTCGTATGGTAAGTGTAAAAAACCGGAAACCCTTTTTGCTGGCTACGAGGCATTCCATCTTAGTCCCAAGGGGTGACAGCGCATCTGCATTTTGATTCTTATTCGAGGGTAGATGTACATGCCTATGGGCCACAGCACCCACTTACCGTCAGGTGGACTGTGTGCTATCTTGTCAACTTTATCCTAAAAAAAGATAGTATTGATTTTTTGTCATTTATCCTGTATATTTATGGGTAAAATTAAAGTTATTGTTGAGCTTAACGCCAAGATACTGTCAATACATTCCGTTCTCAAGAAACGTTTGCCAGTACCAATCTCTGTTTATAAATTAATTTCACTGTTATTAATTTAATGATAGCTGTCATTAGAAATTCTTACTTCAAAAAAAAGTAAAAGAAATAAATGGAGCTTGTGTTACCTATAATTTATAATACTAAAATGTTCTGAATTTCGACAACAGCGTCTACCTGGTCCAATCATAATCCAATCATAAATAAGAGAAGGGCCTCGCTGAACTTAGATTCCCTGTGAATTTAGATCAAATCTGCACGTTAGTTTCCGAAAATCTTTCAAAAATTGTTTTTTTTTTTAAATTACTTTGACACCCTTGTTTTGATCAATTCTATGCTCTAATCACGCATTCTACACAAAAAAAATGACGTCAATTGCTGTAATTGTAACCCACTTCGAAATCGGTTGATTCGTTCGAGAGATATCGTTGTCGAAAGAAATCTCGAAGGTCTGTTTTTTTCAAAATAACTCGATTTTTTATACCGGTCTCTTCGAGCTTAAAATAACAAAAACACTAAAAATTAACAAAAATCGGGCCTTTTTCGATTTTTAGGGAGGCTAACGGACAGCAATCGATTTTATATAGATTTAAATGTTATTTATGTAAAAAGAAAAGTAATTTGTCATATAATGACAGTGCATCCCTCATTAGGAACCTAATAATTAATATTCATGATTTCTATGAAATATACTTTTGGATATACAATGGAGAACAGTAATATTGAAACCTTTTTTTGGAGTTTAATTAATTATATGAAAGTTTGAAAGAGTCATGCTATCTATCATAAGTGTTCCGTTTTATGCATTTTTGTATTAAACATTTAAAATCTTGCTGCATTTGCAAGACCGTACAGACATTTCTCAGTGGAAAACAAACAGAATCTTCCCAATAATAGTATACCTACGTCTTATCTTTGGATTACGTGGTACGATCACATTTCCTATCTCCACTTAAATAATTTCCTCCACCGATACAACACCAGCTCATTCCAGCTATTACCTATACTTCAACATCTATATAATGTGTGTAGTTTTAATTATTGTTTTCTTAATAAACAATAAAAGGTATGGTATTGTATTTTATAATGTACATAATGTCACTGTTTAATTATGTAGGTACGTAATTGTCTAATTATTGGCAGACTTCAAAACGGAGAAAGTATTCAATTAAACAGCCAGTTTAATGTACGATCACGTGATATAACATTCACCAATACAACCATAATAATAAGTAGTTAGTTGATTTTAATGATTCTTAATATCAAAATTAATTTTCATTTACCCCCTTATTCATAAAAATTAAAAACTTATAACGCTTGATTAGTTAAATGGTGCTATGTCTCATTCTAACATTTGCGAGACACTTGTTGCTAGAAAGTGACAAAACACTGCTTAACTAACGAAGTGATTAAAATGATTATGAATAAGGGGTTAGATTCTACCTTAATTAAACTATGTTTATATTTTGTTTAAAAAAGATATTAATTTGTGACAGCTACTTGCCTAGTAAAGTATTCCCATTAGTATTAAATGCGATCTTTTTATATTATTACTGCAAATAAAATTTAAATTTAAACTCTACGGAATAACGGACTCGACTTAACCACACTTGGTATATCCAAACTGAGACGGGGAAAAAGGTTGAAATTGCAAAGCGTCCGGTACTGACGTAGCTGAAAAAAACTTAAAATTACTTAAGTATAATGTACCTAAGTACTACTTAGTACTTAAATGCCTAATCTATAATTCTTCCCCAACGTGGCCAACGGTCATGTGCAGCTCTGAACTATTTACGAAAAGATAAAAGTATTGTTCTTTCAGTCTTATTGATACTATTTCGACAATTAATAACTATTGGGCCAAAGTCCCTCACTATGTTATAGGTCTAGGATCTAGGATTTCGAAAACAGAGTAAAAATTACAGTGTGTAGTAATGCGTCAACACAATTAAATTATAATATTGGCTTAAAACTTATTTTATTAGAAATTTAAATTATGTTACAAAATTTAAAATCAAACAGTTTAAAGGCCGATACAGGAAATAGAAATGTTATTATACTTATGATGTTAAAATAAATAATTATACGATAATTATTATAAATTAGTCATAATTACGTACCTAGCATAATTCCACTTCGATCATTAGATTAAAACATGCCTTAGTCATAATTACACAATATAATTGATCCACTCATTCTTCAGATTAAGATCTATAGGTATATTAGTCATTATTACTTAACATGATTCCACTTCGATCGTCAGATTTAAACCTAGTTTAGTTATATTAGTCATAATTACGTAACATTATTATTCCATTGCGAACTTCAGATTAGAACCTGCGGACTGTCCGTAATCCAGTCACAAATAGAACAGACTGATGAAAGTACTGCAAATCAAATTAGGCTAAGCGTATATTGTAAGCTTAACACCCAACAAGTGTAAATACTACACTATTGGCATAGAAAAAGTAATAGTACTTACTACGTACTATTGAGTATTTAGTAGCCGTGGTTGCTCAGAGGCTCAGTGCTTGCTCTAAATTTCACAGTACGCGAGCAATCCGGGTTCGATCCTCGTCGGCACTAATGAAATTGTTAATTGCAATTTTAAGTGCTGTTCTACCGCGTGCTCGGCAGTGAAGGAAAACATCGTGAGGAAACCTTCTTATTTCTCAGATGGATGTATGTATGTCTGAGAAATAAGAAAAAATATTTCGACGACATGCGAAGTTTGCCAACACGCATTGTGGCAGCGCGGCGGACATTTATTACGTAGAACCACGCTTTAGCTATATTATGGTTGCAGCACGAATGGATCGGCTTGACCGGAGTAGGGTACCCACACTTTTGCAGAATACCAGCGTAAAATAGCAGCTTAATGCTGCTGTGTTTCATATGGTGAGTGTAGAAAACTGGAGACCCTTTTTACTGGAGACAAGGCATTCAATCGTTGTCCTCAGGAGTGACAACACATCTGCAATTTGATTCTTCGCGATCGAGAATACAATAGATGTCTATGGGCCACAGTATCGACTTACCTACTATCAGGTGGACTATGTGCTCGTTTGAGGTTGACAAACGAGTACACAGCTATTCTACTAAAAACATCACACCCGTTCAAATTAAAAATAAATATAAGTACGTAACATTAGGGCACACAGCGTACGTACACGAGTTTCAGTACCCATGATACGGGGCGTTTTTAGTTTACAACCCGTTTCCCCTCTTACGATAGTTGTTCAAGCCTAGGTTCATACCTCCTTCTGAGAGGCTTGAACCACATCGAGTCCCCCTTCCCATCCTAGCTAGAAGAGCTTCGTTCCAATAGTATGATTCGGAATGTTAATAGCGCGATTTAGGCTTCGGTGTGTTTCGGTGTGCTAGTGGCGCGACGACAGTGCCGCTACAGTAAGAGCTGGGGTGCTTCGGGAATGCAGTCGGCGTCGATAGAATCGGCGCACTTAAGCCCTCGGTATTCCGTTCGAGTTGTAAAGACCGCAGAGCCAACAACATACACTTCCAGCAAAAAAAAATGGTTATACCGCCATATATCGAAAGCATATGCGACCTTTTTGTATTATAAACTATAATAATATTTATTTTATTTATTTACTAGATACTAGGACTCTTTTGCTGGCAAGAAGTCCATCTGGGTAGGTATATAGGTATCCGCCTTCCTAATCTGCCGGCCAATAGAAGTACTGGTATTACTGTGGTCCAGTTTGAACGGTATCCAGTATAAATACAGGCTGTGCGCCATTTTAGTCTTCTTACGACGCCACCACACGGCAATTACGGCACAGCAAATAAATACTTAAATTATAAATCTTAGTTTAACTTACAAAGTAAAATCAAAAAAACTCGGTATACTACCATTAGAAGCAATTTTATTTTAATAAGGTACGTGAGCGTAACCCTAAGCTTTGCCGCCCTATAAAACTAAATCTAGGAGGAGGACGGAGACAAAAACACAAAGTCGTATACTATTACTAATATATTAAAGAAAAAATAGCAAACAAGCTTTGGAAATAATTACAACACACTTTAACACTTCGAAAAATCAACTTTAAAAAACTAACTGCACTACACAATACTAAAATGGACTAAAATATCTACTATAATGTCAACTATCAAAAAGGCGTCGATAAAGCAGCGCACTTTTGACCCTTTATTATTTGATTGACCGATGAAAAGCTATTCTATCACATAGTCATCTATGCAAACAAGGTTATAGTTTTTGAGTTCTCACGTACTACTATTTTATTTTAGTTTTCAGCCAGTGAAAAATTCACTGCTAGTCTAATCTAATCTAGATTCTACTTAGCTTTTTGACCTTTACCAAAAACCTTCGCAGGCGCTCTTGACAGTAGGAACTCATAGAAGATGAACAAACAAACAAAATTAAATTTTTGTCAAAACATTTTGCAAGCGCACACACTAATACTCAGCAAAGTTTTATCATAATCGTATACATGGTAAAAAAACTCATAGAAAACGAGTAAAGAAATAAATATTCTATTGTTAAAAGCGAGTGTGGTGATAGCAATACGAGATACTTCTAACTTCAAATACTGCTTTCCATCATCGTACTGTTTTTGAGATGGTTTTTCGTCATCTGTCGAATATAGCTACATTTTCATTTATATAATTTACATCTAAATAGAACAAATGGTGGATATTCTTTACTCCATTTATCTAACACTTTTTCTTGGTACCTTCAGTACAATACGTAGGGCATACTAAATACCATACATTTTCTAATAAACAATAACATACTGCAGTGGACAAGGGCGAAAAAGATTAGAGTAAGAAGATTAACCTACATAAAATCCATTATTAGGACATTTTCTTACAACTAAGAGAAGCGTCGATTCATCTTTAACGTTTAACGATATACATATACAGAGCGAGGTTAATTAATAGTCTCGGGTTCAAACTATGGTTTAAGAGGAGTATTTTTAAGGAAGGAAGTTCCTTACCCGCGGCGGCAGTTTTCGCGAAATTTGACATTACATAGCATATTATCTATGAAACTGTTTTAATAGAATAGACTAGTGAAAACCTAAGCCTAATTGGACGGTTTTATGCAGAAATAATCCAACCCATGAAATTGCCAGAGTTTATAGTGACTTCTGAAAAATAACAAGTAATCCCAAAAAAATTTCTTTAAAATTATGCGTCGCAGCTCAAATAACAACTTTAGTTAGCCTATCAGTTAACAGTCTAGCATTTTTACTAAACGGCGCCGATTAATAAGCGATCTGAATAATATTCAGTCGGTGCGTCTAATACAACATATCAACTATCAGCGAATATAGCATAAAGTGCATAATTAGGCATAAAATTTTGTATTAGACGCATCGGCTGAAACGCATGTATGCTGAATATCATTCAGGCCGCTAGTTAAACGCAAAAGGGTTAGGCTGTTAACTAAATGCTATGTAATGTCAAACGACGACTCCGTATGACAACTCCGTGGCGCAGTGGCTTAGCTATGAGTGGCTGCGCTGGGGTCGCGGGTTCGAATCCCGCACGGATCAAGTATTTGTATAGCCTACAAATAATTGTTCCGGGTCTGGATGTTTGTCCTTGTGCAATTTACGTTTGTAAACTGCCCCCACGATACAGGAGAAAATCCTAGTGTAGGGGTAACGTCTTAAAAAAATGGCTATATAAGTTAGTTGGCTGCGACCTTTTTACTAGAAACGAGGCATTCCATCTTAGTCCTCACGGGTGACAACGCATCTGCATTTTGATTCATAATTGAGGATAGATGTTGATGTCTATGGGCCACAGCAACCACTTACCATCAGGTGGACTGTGTGCTCGTTTGTTATCCTATCCTATGAAAAAAATAAACACAACATGAAATTAATAAAGCTTCTACCACAAGACAGATGCAATTATCTTTCGAATCTGTTGATGTTTGTTTTTGTTGACTGAAACTTTTATGCGAAACACGGTTCTTATTATCAACTACTTTTTCTAATGTGACCGTGTTTAATTAATTAAAATACAATACAATAATATATGTAGGTATGTGATATTGCCACTTGTAGGTAGACCGAAAACATAAATGCATTTGACTTCTTACTTCTGAAAAAGAACGGCATTTATGTCTCTAACATTCCTCAAGCTGGGACTCGAGCACAGCGAAACGAGGTCACTCGGCGCAGCTCGATTCAGCACAACTTGTAACAGAATACATTCCGTCGGGTTTTAATGCCAATTGTCACTTGAGAATAGAATTTTCTGCATTTAGCGAGAGAAAAGCGATGCATTGTGTAATGTTGTAGTTAGGTGTGTCTGCACACTAACTTCCCAGTAGTGACAAAAAACAGTGAAATCTAAAACATGAAATGGGAATATTTTAAATATACGATTTTGTATGATTTGTCTTATTTTCCAACCCCAAACTGCAGTATTAAAACAAAAGTCAGCAATTTGTTATTAAGTGTCAGTTTTTTTATTTTGGGAAAAGGGAAAAGAGGAAATGCTTACACATCGAACTCGCACCGACTAAAATTTCATTGTGTTCCACCTTCACAACATATTGGCAGGGCCGCGGGAATGCTTTCACATACATCCGCGACCCTAGCAGCGCCGACCGCCCCACGGCACTCCTCCTCGGGAAAGACAACTGCTCCTCCTTCTCCGTCTTAAATAATGCCCAACAGAACACAAATCACGCCTTCCTCCGCGGCCTCCTACTCTACCGCGCAATGAATCACCCGAGTCCGATACGAGGAGGTCATGGGGCTAAGAAAAACGAACAATTAAAAACACCAGCCTTCCTAACTACAGCGGTGAATCTGGTCTGGAGCAGTACTCCACTCCGAACTAAGGTTTCAGCCGTGGAGCGATTACCTCAAATCAAATCAAATCAGTTTATTTTGCGAACATAGGTTAATTTACAGATCTCAATATGTACATAGTAAAATACCTCTTATGTTCGCCAGTAGCCAGCATCGTAGGTTCTCTATGTACCGCCAGTAGGCAAACAAAATATAAAATAATAATTGCAACATTCATTAATAACATTTTTTTTCTTCTAATGGCAAATTCTAATTGAAATAATTAAATAATGTATTAAATATAATTGTCATTATTTTGTCTAATTGTCATCTAGTATTAATTAGCACATGTCATGATAGGTTTAAAGTCAATGTAATTTAATAATATAATATTTTAATGTCACAATGTATCGTTAAGAAATTCGTCTAAAGAATAAATCCATTCAGGGTTCATGCCTTAGCTTGGGTAGACCATTTTAATTTCTTAACACGCTTCTATTACTTGAACGAAACATACCTAAATTGTATTCATGCAAGGTAATATTAGGTCTTTGCCTGTGAAGTTTCCGTTTCGTTGAACTGCACTTTGAACTTTAATAGTTATGTTTTAACTTTGAATTCTAAATTTAAATAAATGTATTTGAGGAATGTTATTCCTTTTTCAAAATCATTTTCTTTTGTGCTTTGAGTTTTGTTTTTATCTGTAATATCGCTCTATATTTATAACAGTGGACATTAAGAATATAGTGCTATTTTTGAATATTATGATTTCCGAAGTTTTAATAATACGTCACAAACGGCACGCAATATCAATGACGTATATGTACGAATAAATATTAAGGAACTAACTGTGCGTTATTGGTTAGCTTTTG
Source organism: Parnassius apollo (assembly GCA_907164705.1). Lineage (NCBI taxonomy): Eukaryota > Metazoa > Arthropoda > Insecta > Lepidoptera > Papilionidae > Parnassius > Parnassius apollo. The sequence goes on from CAJQZP010001094.1 coordinate 3,371,341, forward strand.
TTCAGGAAATTTTCACCACACCAACAAACCTCACGACTGCTAGGAGAATAAGGTTGATAATGACGAAATGAAGGCTGAAAAGTAAAGTAAAGTTACAGCCTATTTACGTCTCACTGCTGGGCACAGGCCTCCCCTCATTTCTGAGAAGGTTAATGAAGGCCTAATAGAAGCGAATACGTTTGAAACAACTTGACAAAAAAACAAATGAACGGCGCGCTGTGTAAATTTCAAGCAATGGCAAAATCATGCTCAACTCTCGACACGCACTCAATCGCACACCTTCCTTCTTTTTTTTATCAGCCCGTAAACGTCCCTTGCTGAACGCACACATAGGCACCTAAAACGATGGTTGATGGTTGCAAATGGTTGAATTTGGAAATGGATATGTTTATGTATCTACGTGTTGGTTATGAATGCGTGTTCTGACAATAAGTTCAGCATGGTTTTTGGTTTTTCTCATTGTTGGTCTTAGCAAGTAGGGTAGTATTCAAGCATTGGCTTATAGTGTATAAAAAAAAGATTATATTTACATGAGGCGGATAAGAGATAACAATCCATCGCTGCTCTCCATCGCTGTTCGGCGTATTTTAGGTCTGGCTTATAACAAGATATTTATTCCACCGAATAACAACCGTCTACACTCGGAAAATAAAAATGACTATAGCCAATGTTATTTATGAACAAAGATGTGTGTTTTAACGATGAGCATATAATGTAACAGGACTTTTCAATGTGAGCAATTTATATAATTAAATTTAAAAATCAATTTATATAATTAAATTTAAAAATCAAGTAACGTTAATTGAATATTCCTAAATTAAACAGGCTCGCCTGCATTTTGTTGAATTTTCGAAACAACAGTATCTAGGACGATTATTATTATTAATAATAATAATAATATTTATTTCAGATAAAGACATCCATACACATTTATTAGTCATTTACGTAAACTATGTTAGTAAAAAAATATAATAATAAAATAAGGATAAAATAAATTATATCAATAGAACGAGAGCAATCATTTAAGAAACTTGAATGTCCCATCCACATACATTAGGATCCAATGCCTCTGAATGGGGCTGTCAAGCCTATCTTAAAATATCCTCAAGATACCATTTGAGTTCTTCCGTAGTCTATATAACATTGACGCAGTTCGCTTTCTTAAGATGCCATAAAAATCATCAACACCTGTTTTAGCAAACATGCTTGAAGCACTACTGTGTCTAGGTAGGCCCATTAGCATCCTGAAGGCATTATTATACTGAATTCGGAGCGCATTGTAGGTCCTCTGCGTGTAGTCACACCACAGGCTGCAGGTGTAAATTGTTTGACAGTATGCCTTAAAGAGTGTTACTTACTCATTTGTACACCTACAAACCTGCATATTGCATCGAACCGCCAATGCGCGTCGCTCTCTCTCTATATCATTGTTGTCAGTCAGATATTCGTTAACAATGTATCCCAAATATTTAAGTTCACAGACTCAATTAATAACAATACAGCTATGAGATTACCGACCCCAAAATTTAATAATTCAAATTATATTCACACACTCTTTCCCGTACGTTAATACGAAGGAAAGTTCATTGAATTCGTAATATAGTGAAGTAAACTGACAGACTAACAGCAGACAACGTTTTTAAATGTAGATAATACAAGTCGTTAAACTAACAGCAAATAATGTTTTTCTTAACGTAATTTTTACAACGAGTAACGAGTTTAATTATAAAAGCGAAAAAAAATATACCTAAGCAAAACAATGAGTATTAAATAAAAGTTGTTTGCGAAAAAAAATTAAACACTTAAGTTTGTTGTCCAATTTAAGCCGTTATTTATGTAATTTTTATTAACTTAACGCGAGATTGTATTACTTAATCTTCTTCTATTCTAAAACTAAAGTAATGTTTAGTAAATAATATTTTGTATATTGAAAGTGAACGAACGCCTTCTGTGTCAAGTTCATGCGCGGGGTATCGGTCAAGAGGCACTTATTTCTAAGTTTAAAAAACTTACATATTATAATACTAAAATTCTAATCTGATAAAGCCATGTGTTCAAGTAATTTAATTATACGTAAGATATTGGCCATAAAATTGACAGATTTCAGTATTGATTTTTTTGTATATATATTATGTAGGTACTAAGCATTGATATACTAAAAATTGTATATGAATGGGACCATGTAATTAATAGGGCATTATTCATAATGCCCGGGAAATATAAATAAAGCCCAATATAAGTAAGCAATGTGATAAAAATTTAAAACTATTGAAATAATGACTGAATATGATATTTGAATATAATTGAAATATAATGAACTGTTGATCGGTCGTTATGAATAACATCCGTTATTTATTGAGCAAATTAATGAGAAGATAGGTTAGAATAGGTTAGGTTTTTTTTTGATGTCACATATTTAATATTTGGGCACAATGAGCATAAAGTTTTTCATCAAAAGTATTTTTTATTTGTAACGCAAAGGAAGGAATTGCTGCTATTTGATACTTCAAAGTTGTTTTTCCCTTCCTTCACATTTTTACATTTACACTTTTTAAATTCGGGTTTGGTACATTATAAACGTATAGTCTTAAAAATAATTAAGTGATTAGTAAACGATTAGTAAAGTGGTTAGGTTAGGTTATGTCAAATTTATGCGCCCTACCTGAGGAGATGGGGGAGGAGTAGTCCTCTCTCGAGGAGGGGCCGCCATGGGACGGTCTGCACTGGTGGAGCCACAACATATTACACAATCAGTTTTTTTTTGCTTAGATATGCTTTATTTATAGTTTAATTTTTTCCTACGACGTGTTGCCTTCTTTTTAATATCTGTTAGATTTAGTATCATTAAGACATGATAGCCATTTCTATATAATAGGGTTGGCAATCCTGCTTTATAATATAGTATCCTGGTCCGTATTGTATTTAAGTTAGGGTTGTGGTTTGTAAAAAAATTAAAAATCCAGTACTCGTAAAAATTATAGTGCAATTTGCTCGCAATTCAATTACTGCCTAACCATGTATTTGTGGTTTGACCGTGTAGTGGCGGTGTAAGAATGTCCACGTCGTAAAAGGCAAAAGAGGTAGAAACTGAAACAAAAGACGAGCAGCTGCATCTCCCTGGTAACAACCCTAAATTATAGGAGGGGAGATCTATGTCCAGCAGTGGACTTTTATATGTTATGATGGATAATGCAATGGCATAATTATTGCCATAAACTATTATTGTACACAATTTGAACACTAAACAGATTGTAGATCTGAAATAATCTGCAGAAACTGTCGGAAGCCGTTCTTTGAGAGGCATATGTATACCACACACTTTATTAAGGTCTGAAATGAGGTGGAACTATATTGTATTCCGGTTCCAAGCAAAACGTTTCTGACGTATAAAAGAACTAGCGCTTCTGCATTCATTTCGTAGAGATAAAGCGACGGCGTTGCATTCTGCGATTTCATAGTCTACCTCCAAGGAATCCACGTTTCATTCCTATGAGTTGAAATGAAACCCTTTCTATATCATAATACTATCGTGTGTATAGGTTAGTCTTATATAACAAAAAATATCTTTTAAAAACGGTATCGGGCAGCGGAAATGCTTACATTTCAAGATAGATATATAATCGACACCCATAACAGAAGCATTGGTCGGTCCTCAAAAATGTCGGTGTACACTTAACCCTTTGCCCGTTTCGTGAACCACATATGGATCGTTCCTATAATCTTACAATTGTATCTGCAAATGGAACAATGAAAGTGTTAAATTCATCTTTCCGTCAAGGGCTACAATATTACACTGGTAGGTTTAACAGACTCTTGACTACACTCGATAGAACGAGTATACATTATCCAGGCAAAAACAAAGAAATACATTTGTTTGGACTAAACGCCACCCGGATATCCCAACGTGTTGGGCAATGTTCAGTCATTTGGTGAAGCAAAATTGTACTAATTTGCATGAGTCGGGATTTCGGAAGTAATATTCAAAGTTACGATTAAAATTAAATTCTACTGAATCATTAGTCCTATATCCTACTAAAATCTGTTTTTTTTGTTTGAAACAACATTACCATTTGCATTTGTAAAATTGTATCAACTATTGTAGCAATGAAATGACTGTAAGCGACACAGTGACAGGAAAAGGAACTAAATGAAGGCATTTGGTCAGCCAAAACAAAATGTCAACTAAAAATGTTTATTCAATTTGAATGCCGGCATTGAATTAAGGCCCTAGCCGTCCAATTAACAGACTAATTAAGCATCAGGCTATGTAAATAAAATAAATAACTATTTTCTCTGGAGCTTTTTAAGCTTTTAATACCTATTATGAGAATTGTGAGTATAATTTTTTATTGTAGTTTTATTAATTGTATCAAGTCAACGAAACATTTATTGATAAATAAACTAAGTTGAATCTTTCTACCCATCCCCATTATTTATCTCTACTTGATGTATATTGAACACACGACTTGTGTGGTCTGTGCCAGTTTTCGCAGACGTCCCATTTGCTAATTCACCATATAATCGCTTCCAACCCAGTTGGGTTTGGCAGGTCGAAGCGCCCGTCGATATAGATAGCTAAATAATGGCTATACGTATGTGGCTTTGACCTCTATGATTTATAGCACAGCTTAATAGAAGTAACATCATTTGACTTAAACTGAAAGCTTTTGTAGTAACCTTTTAATGTTGAACACGCTTTTACGGATCAGTAGGCTACAGTGTCGTTTGACCGGTCATAGGGCTGAAGAATTGACAACCAAAGAGTAAGCAAGATTCTTGTGTGGCAGCTTCGTACTAGTCAGCGCAGTGTTGAACGAATCCCATTAGACGGGAGTGACGACCTTACTCTCTACTTGATGACTTTGTAATCTGTAGTAGAAGTCTATATTCAGCAAGTTGAGTTAACTTGTGATGATTAGCAATGATGATGATAAATCTTTTTACGAATACTTGTATCGTTTCTGGTCTCTGATAGTACATAATTAGAATTTACTGATGTTACAATTATAGTTATACGCCATACGAGCATAAAATAATCTCATAATAATTTCTAATTTAATTTATTTCTGAGACATGGTAGAATTAGTTAATCCATTGTTACATTTGCGAGCATTAACATGATGTCTTTCTGGCATCGAGGGTAGAATAATAAATAATTCTTAGTTTTTTTAATCATTACCATATCAAAATATAGGTAGGACAATAGGTGTATTATCAATAAAATATTATGTTGAATCTACGTGACTGGTCACCGCTGCTGGTAGCTGGTTCTTTTCTCGCTCAAAGGATAAGTATAGCTATTCAGCGAGGAAACGCAGCCAGCGTTCTTGGCACTATACCACGGGGAGCAGGACTTTATGACTATTTAAATTTTTAGTTTTAGTGTAGTTAGTGTTCTTTATTATAGTTTTTGAAAATATTATGCGTAAGTAATTAGGACATAATTTTCTAGTTTTATTAAATACTTAAACTTTAAACTTTAAAAGTAAAATTAGAATTGATAAAAAAAATAAAGCTTTAAGGAAAAATTAAATATTATAAGTATAATAATAATAACAATAATGTCCTCCAGACCGAATTTCGGCCACGACGGCCTGCCTCTACGGAGACTATCCATCGGCGCAGAACAGGATTATAGTGCCCAAGTGTATGCGCAAGCACAGGTGCACTCTCTATTCCATCACTCTCATAATCCGATGGGACGGTAAACCGACACGACCGGAGAGAGATCCGGTGCAGGACCAACGGCTTTACGTGTTTTCCGAGGCACGGGGGTGAGACACCGCCAACTTCCTGACTCCGGGCAGCTACTGAGAATTTCTTGACGGAAAAACTCAATAACTGATTTTTTGGCCCGACCCGGGATCCGAACCTAGGACAGGACATTAGACCAACGAGGCAGTCAAGTATAATAATCCTGTCCTGCTGTCCTGTGTGTATTAAGTATAATAATAATAATAATAAGTACAAATTAGTGAGATATCGTTACCGTTACAGTCTATTAAGAGTCCACTGCTTAATATAGGCCTACCTTATAGGTTGGCTGGGAGGGGGGATATTTGCCATAGTAGCCCCGCTTGGCAGGCGAGCTTACAATCCAGTTTTTTTTTAAAGTTGTTATTAGGCAGACGCTGCTGCCCTTGTGCTGGTACGTGTTCTTCTGCCGTGTCTTACGACACACACGGGACGAAATGGGATAGTGGATTATTTGGTTTGGTATATTGGTTACACGCCACGACACAATCGATAATGAAATATAAAGTAGTTAAGTGATAACAAAAAATATTTACGCGACTACTAACTAACATGAACTAATTACTTTTTACTACTTTTACTAATTTACTTTTACTAGATACTAAATTGTCCATCATTACATCAAATCTAATAGACACAAATTCTCCTAAAATAATATCGATTCTTACCGGGGTTATTTGCAAGGCTTTTGAAATTAAAAATAAACTCATATTTCCATAAAAATGACTGCTGAGTACGACCATACGCTTGGAGTTCTATAATTATTCAAATTAAATCTAAACCAAAGCTTACTGGAAGACGAAGATATTGTAAGCTTGCTCTGTGTAGAACGGATCAAAAATTAATATTTAAAAGCTGGATATAGCTCAGGCTAGTAACTCTCACCAGGACGTTGACCATTTTGGTATTTAATAGTATGACAAAATAAATGAAAAATAAACGCGATACATTCCTTAAAATAATTTCAATTAAATATTGTACATTAACCTATAACTTTAAAATTTAGTTTAAATCTTTTAAATTAGTGTAAATTTAATTTTCTTATTTTAAGTTTTTAAAGGACTGCATTTTAAATTACAGTAGGTACAGTTTATGTGTATTTTAAGTTCTTCAGGATCAAAACATTTACAGTAGGTACATATAATGTAAGAGAGTGATATAATCGCCAACAAACTGCCCTGCAGTTTGGCGAAAGTTGTATAAAGAACAACCGACTGTATTTTTGTGTAATAAATAAATTAAAAAAAATATATAAGAGTATGTTTGAAACTATTGGTTGTGTTATTGTCGTATTACATATAATAGGAAATTGTATAAGCCCAATACATTCAAAACTTCGTATGATGATATAATATGTCAGTCGACAAATAGACCGTTTAACATTTTCGTCGTTTAAAAAAAAAGAAAGAATATTTCACTCGTTTCCATCGTCATCCATTTTTAAAAGAGCACGCCGACAAAACGCGGCTCTCGGAATAAGCACGTACCTAATATACTTTTTTTATTTCGTTGTAAAAATTTTCATAGTGGTGAAACAGCCAGCATTTATTGCATGTATGCCTTTTTCTGTACAGAGTACAGACCATAAGCTATTCAGAGTTTCTAAATGGATAAAAGTTTTATTATATAAATCTAAATATCCTTTGCTTAATTTTTCAATGCTACATAACTAAAAGGCGATCTTTATTTCGTTTGAAATGTTTATTTTCTACATTAATTTTAAAATTTCGTATTAGGTTTTACAACTCCTTTGATGTGTATAATTCCGTCCGGGTTCATGCGGTACCAACCTCTACCCCTCACACCTAGTTCTGACTGCTGTGTGAAACAGGTTTTGAGGCGTTCCATTCTAACCATTGACAACGCATTTGCAGCCTTCTTTATTAAAAGTTGTCTGCAAGTATCCGTGAGCTGCAGCAGCCAGTTACCATCAGGTTGAATGTGAGCTAGTTTGCCACTTCATTTTATTTATTAAAAAAAACTGTCGCTCGTAGGACTGCGCTTCAAAAGTAAAAATTTCTTTGCTCACCAGATATATACATCACACACGCATCTGTAGATATAAATGTATATGTATCTGAGCGTTAAGAAGAGAGTTATATTATTATATACACATCTGTATATAATAATCTGTGCCTAAAGTAGTTTTCACTTCGAAAAATCGTATAAATATTCTCTCAAATACTCGTAAGTTAATCCGGAAATAAATCAAGAAACTTACTGCTCGTGTTTCAAATTTTATCCCCGAAAGTTTCAATTCAATTACGATACATTAAAAAGAATAACAGCCTTGGAAGCTCAGGACATAAGCTATAAAGCTTAGCACATGAGCAAAACGAGATCGATCTTTGCCAGCACCAGTAAAATTTTAATTGCATTTTTAAAATATGATTTTTAACCCATAAGGCGGTGAAAAGAATAAAAGAAACAACCTTCATTTCTGAAAAAATACTCCACCCATTGTATCCTTTTTTTATAATTAACACAAGCAATTTAAGCTTACCACGAGTGGTTCAGGGGAATATTAATAATGTTTATAGCATTGTTCATATTCTTTTTAATAAAAAAATTAATAAATAAGTGAACGCAATAAAGATTTTAAAATAATTAACAATAAGTCGGTGTCTATGTTTAAAAGACTTGTTAAAGAGCACTATCATTCACACCATAATTATTAAATCGTGATGTGTAGGTATTCATATATGTAACATTAAAAATATAATATATTGGATTATATTTTTTGTTATAATATATTTGTATTCTATATTTATGTATATATATGTATATATATACATATACGTATATATATATATATATATATATATATATATATATATATATATATATATATATATATATATATATGTGTGTGTGTGTGTATATATGAAGGTTTGTATATTTGTAAATACAAATTATTGTATATGTATATTTTAATAAAGTGACTACCTCTATTTCCTTCAACTATCCTTCAATAGGCCTGCTGGAAGAAATTTCATTATGGAATAAGCAGTGCCTTTGTACAGACTTTTGTTTTTACCATTTTCCTATCGATGTATGTGTGTACATAAACTGTGAAATAAATAAATAAATAAAATAATTATAGTATAATATAATTATATCATAATATTATTATTATACTTATTGTATTTCGAGTTAGAGGACATTAAAACGCTAGCACACGACGGCGGACTCTTCACTGCTTCAGAACGTTCTCAGAAATGAGAGATGTAAGAAGAGAAGATTGTAAGTTGTTACTTTACTTCATTTCTTTAAAAACTCACGTGCATAAAATGAACACCTGCCAAGTATACTTGTAGATCTTAAAGCCACGTGAAGTTTACACAGACTTACTAAACAAATAAACATTAGCAATGATGTACTAAAACTCTACGAGCATTCGCTAAACAAACGCGAAATAAATGGACAAGTAACTGAATTATTTGGCAATATTATATTTTATTTGGAAAAACGCCATGCATAAAAATCTAATCAATACAAATTGGGCTAAGTGTTATACGCACTGTGGCCAATAAGTCATTTTTTTCAAATGTCGTTTTGTCTGTCATAAAAACTGTCACAAAACCTGTGGGATTTAAGCCAAGATTAAATTTTATTTATTATTTTATGACGAAAAACTAAATTTTATGCCCATTGTGCCTAATATTTTATTTTAATAAACATTTTGTACCTATATACGCGCTCGTTTACATATTTATATTAAACTTATTATATTGTATTATGTGTGTATATTTGCCAATATTCTATTTATTTATATTTTATGGTATCATATCTTTATTACTCATTTTATTTAGGAAAATACTTACATTGCACCGGCTGCGATTTCTCAAATCTACAAACAGAGGGTTGACTTGTAAACAATGTCGTAAGGCAATTACGTACATGCCCTGGTAAAAGGTGTGTATAATAAAGATTAAATAAATTAATAAAGAAATAAAACATTACCTTTTTTATTATTCTAAGCCAGCACTTGGCTACAATCCCACCTGATGGTAAGTGTGATGTAGCCTAAGATGTTGAAGCGCACTGACTTAACAAAAACCTATTCACTCTTGACTTGGGTGTCTTCAAGTACATTGTAATCGAATGGAAAGACTGATGCTGGCAACTTATTCCACTGCTTTTCTGCACGCATGATAAACAACGAACCTGAACGATACCCATTGAGGTATTACTATAGTTCGATGACGATACCTAAAGTATTTTACGTAGTTTGGAAAACATTGTTGTGTTCATGATTATGTAAAATGTTTTCAAAATGATATTCTACTTTTTCCTTTTTTATCATGTAGTCGCAGTCCAATGTTGCAAGCCCTTACTGTTGTCTCTGAGATTTGCTGTAATTACCATCTATAGTAAACGTATTAGTTAGTACCAAAATACTCAAAGCTTTGATTTTTACTTTGCAGCTTAACTGTAGAGTATTAATGTAATATAATAAGTATAAATGTAGAGTCTTTATACGCGTCATTAAATATAAATACAAATAGTTAAATCGCAATTTTGTCGGTAGTTAAAACCTCTTCCGGGTCTTTTCTGATGTTGCTTAAACGATACCACGCACGATGATTTAACCAATCGCCAGAAGGCAAACTACATTTATATGTAAATTGGTCTTTAATTCTTTATTCTCTTGACTAATTTTTCTCGCCTATATTACAGAAGTACTAAATATAAGTTTTTTGTCCCCTTTTCACAATCAAACGGGCTTACTATGTTAAAGTGAACCCTTTACTGTCACTCGTAAAATCACCCGGCTAGAAGACAAAACGCAGAAGTACATCCCGCCCGAACCGCCGCCTAATCTCTGTAAATAGGTCAATGGGCGGGGTGATATCGATTGCCACTTGTGCGGTTCCAAGGAGCCGGTTGGCGCCGTAGTTTAGTAAATACGCCACTACGATCCTTTGCACAGCTTAAAACGTCTGAAACGAGTTTCTAATATCTGTAAATGTGATTATATTCATAGATTTATTTCGATAGTTGAAGCAGGCACTTAAACTGGTTTTATACGAGTTGTTATTATACAATTAAGTCTTAAGATCCGAAAAACTTTTATCAATTTACTTAGATCAACAAAGAAAGAAAGATGGAGTGCTGCATACATTTCAAATGATGCAAAAACTAAGCCAAAACCGTGCTCAATTTATTGTAAGAATACACATTAACGTATACGTACGATCGTATGTAGATATATGAAATCATTTGCAACCTCCAATATAGTTTTAAATGCAGATGTGTGCGTTTAACAGTACCTATACTATTACGGGTTAGTAAAAAAAAAAAAAAGAAAGAAGGAAGTAATTTGCGTGAGCCAAGAAATTGACCATAGTTCTGACATCACTAGAAATGTGCGCAGAGTTCCGTCCATCTTTCTTTGTTCAGATGGAGTTCATTTAAGAATTTTTACACACATTTACTAAGGAACAAGGGTCACAGCGGCAAGTGGAAGGTGAAAGGTTTTAAAATTAACAACATACGCCGAAAGTTTACTGTTGTAATCAATATAAGTATATTAAGGTACGCGAGGGTAATATCGCCACTTTAGTTTTGCCGCCCTATAAAACCAAAACTAAGAGGGGGACAGAGTCAAAAACACAAAGTGGTATACTATATATAAAAATTATATTAAAAAAACAAGCATTAGTAATAATTATGAACACTTCGAAAAATCAAGTTAAAAAAATCCACTAAAATATTTACTACAATGTCAACTGTCAAAAACACGTCGATAAAGCATTTTGCCCTTTTATTATTTGAATGACCGATGAAAAGTTATCGTATCAGAAAGCCATCTATGCAAACAAGGCTGTAGTTTTTGAGTTGATGAATGGTCATCCGGTTAATACGGTCACTTTCTTATAACTTCTAAAACTTCGAATTTTTCACTGGCTGAAAACTAAAATAAAATAATAGTTCGTGAGAACTCAAAAACTACAGCCTTGTTTGCATAAATGGCTTTTTGATACGATAACTTTTACTTTAACTCAGTGAATTAATGGCCTAATTTTTTTGTTACTGTACATATTCGTATAGCACGTGTGGCTCATATGGATGAGCCTCACGTGCTATACGAATATGTACAGTTTATAGACGGACAACATACATACAGTAAGAAACACCACAAAGATGATAGATTATAGCTAGTATTAAATGAAGTAAAAAGGAAAGTTATGTACAGTATGGCTGCGTTTGGCGGAAAAAAGCGCTAGGAAGTGCTTGTAAGCAAAATGACGAAACCATACAGTTTTCGGCCAGGACACGTTTGCTAACTTCAGTAGCGCTGACACAATCCGCCATTTTGCTTATTTATTTTGTTTGTTTTGAAGTTGAGTTTATAAGTTCTTTTGTGCAATTAGTTTCAAATAATATAATAACATGAATAAACATACATGTTATTAAAAATTCATGATTGGTAAGTTTTTATTATGAATACTTTACAAACCACATATTTAAATTAGATTAAGTTTCCCGGTTAAAGCTAACTTAGTGTCCTAAAGGAAAATAGCTATTTACCATTTGACCGCGCTTACCGGTTAAGATCGCCATTTTGCTTACAAGCGCTTCCTAGCGGTTTTTTCTGCCAAACGCAGCTTATATGTGCTGTGATCACTAGTTCACCTGCCAAGCGTGGCAATGGCAAAACCTCAATTGCTGAGGTTACTATGCAGAAAAATCATTAAAACACTATTTTATTTCATCGTGCGTTTTTATTTATTTTTTATATTTTACTTTTTATTAGCCAGTGCTTGACCACAGCCCCACCTGGTGGTAAGTGTTGATGCAGCCTTATATGATAAATCGCATTGTCTTGGCGTAACAAATGCCTTCACTCTTGCCTTGAAGACGCCCAGATTGTATTCGGACGGAAATATAGACGCCGGCAAATTATTCTACTGGTTTGCTGTACCCATTAAAAATGTCGAAGTAAACAGTTTGATTCTAATGCATGAAATATCGACAACAAAGGATTGAAGACGCCACCTAGGGAGGAATTACAGCGACATAAGCTTACAAATTACGGAAATTTCATGTGACACCGCGGAAGCTATCTAACTTAGGTATCGCCGAACGAATCATTGCGGCAATACAGTTAATAATCCAAACAATTTAAAAATGCCTTACTCGCGTACTTTATGTCGTTCTTGTTTTATAAATTGAAAAGGTACTAACTTCTGTTTTAATTAAAATGACAAACAAACTAGCATACCATCTGAAAAGGTGTGAATTGGATAAGTTTATGGTCCGTAGACACCTACTTCTGTCGACGAATGAAAGTCGAAACACAGATGCATTGTGCCTTCTGAGGAATGATATGGATTTCCTCTTTGAGAAGCAGAAACTTTTATTCAATATAGATTATAAATAGTACTTATTGAAAGTCACTTTTTAATTTACCACTGGTTCGGAAAAAACCTCTGTCCTGGGAAGAACCAGCAAAAAACCCAGCGGGACAAATTAGAAATAGCTTGGTAGCGATCACCCTTCCCAGGGGTTATTATCGTCCATAAAGTTACAGCCTATATACGTCCCACTGCTGGGCACAGGTCTCCCCTCATTTCTGAGTGGGTTTTAGGGCAGGGAAGTGTCCGCCGCGCTGCCCCAATGCGTGTTGGCGTACTTCACATGTCTTCGAAATATTTTTTTCTTATTCCTCAGACATGCAGGTTTCCTCACGATGTTTTACTTCACTGCCGAGCACGTGGTAAATCAGCACTTAAAATTGCAATTAACAATTTCATTATCGTCCATAAATTTCTTAATATTATAATAACTCTTTTTATACAAACGTAGTTTAATAAAGTTTCTGAAGTTTGCGCAGGTCAAATTTTGTATATTTTCTGGGAGTTTGTTGTAAAAGCGTATACATCGCCCCAAGAAAGAATTACTGACTCGGTGGAGTCGAGTAACCGGTACTACTACTTCAGAATGAATATCACTTATTTTTGTAAAACTACTTTTATTTTTGTGTACGTACATTACATTTTCATAAATGTATTGAGAGGCCAGTAAAAAGGCTTACAAGCGTGCACATAGTCCACTTGATGGTAATTCCGTGCTGTGATTCATAGACATCCACATCTATCCTCGACTAAGAATCAAAAATGCATTAAAAAGGGTCCCCGGTTCTGGACAATCACCATATGAAACAGCAGTATTATTCTGATTCTTTACGCTCGTATTCTGTGAAAGCGTGGTCCTTCCACTCTTGAGCTAACCAATTCGTGCTACAGCTGTAATATGACTGCATCCTACTTCTTTTTACAAAGTATTTTTCAGTAATCAACTACAGTTTTTTATTTATATTTTCTAGTTGTTATTGGTTTTTAGTAGATTTTTCGAAGTGTTCCTAATTATTGCCAAAACTTGTTTGCTATTTTTTTTCCTTAATGACTATATTATGAAATAAAAAATATGTTGCTTAATACATACTAATTTGTGGGTCGTTTTCAAAATACGTATACCTAATAATTATAAACACTTACGTGGTATCATTTCCAGCACCGCAATTAGAATTTCAAACAATTGCGCATGGAAATTGCACGGCGGATGTCACATTATTCCGCACTCGGTGAATTAATGGCCTAATTTTGTTTTAGGTACCGAAAAGTTCTGGAATTTTTTGTGAATTTCCTTAGTTGTTTTTAAAATGATATCTGCAGTCATATAGAATAGAATAGATATATTTTTATTCAACTAAGATTATAAACAGTATTATGAGTTTTTAATATAGAATAAGGGTAACAAACGAGCACACAGTCTACCTGTGGTAAGTGGATACTGTTGCGCATAGACATCTTCATTTATCCTTCATTAAGAATCAAAATGCAGATGCGTCGTTATCCCTGAGGAATAAGAAGAATGCCTCGTTTCCAATAAAAAGAGTATCCGGTTCTCTACACTCATTATACAATATGTAACGTAATTAACGCACACCCTCAGACACCCCAATTAGTATATTATGTTATAATCATAATACATACACTGAAATATTAGTTAAACATTTTTATGCACTGATTATTTATCAAATTAGTTATACTAATTCCGGAAGAACGTTGTGGTCACAGTACAAATCCACGAACGCAAAGACTTTAACGTGCTGGAAATAAAGTTCATTATTCTTTATTATTATTGAATGACAGTGAAACTGCACTCTTAAAAGTCTTATTGCCTTATTTTACGGTCCATTTCAGTGTGTTGACTGTACAGATTTAGTGTGACTGTAATTTACATAGTTTTAATTATTTTTGGGATAAAAAATTACCTATATTAAAAATTATAGGAATCGATTCCGTAAACGATTCTGAACAAACTACTTTCTCAAAGTGCGTTAATTATGTTACATGTTGTATAACACGCACTTTATGTCGTTCATTGAGCTGCTATTTTACGGTGGTATTCTGTGAGAATGTGATCGTTTCTCGGTCGAACCGACCCATCCGTGCTACAACCATAATATACTTTTTTACATAATATACAATAATACTTTTTCCTCTTACCACTGGTTCGGACTCTCAACTCTTTTCTCTAGAAAGAAACAGAAAAAACCCCTGACAGTACTTTTCTAAATCAAAACTTTCTATTTAGGTTTTATAAAGCTTTTACGAACGTCAAATTCTACACCGGCTCGGAAAAACAAGACTTTCTCAAACAAGAAACTCTAGGTAATTTTTTTTTAAAAGTAATAATTTACAATTCATTGTATAGTTGTTCATTTTATAAACAGATTGTAAGCGATAACCTCATTCCCAAGGGTTAATCAAGCATGTATTCATTAATATTTTAATAAGCCTCTTGTACGTTACATTTTCTAAATGTATTTGTTTATTTAAAAAAAATTACACGGTAATAGACCTTGATATAATTTTTGGACTTTGTTGTAAAAGAGTATGCATTGCTTAAAAAACAAATCCTCGCAAATGAACACCTATTTCTGCCAAGGATGCACTGACGCTGTTGTCACTGATAGTAGATAGAGTCAACTACCCAAACCCAAATGGTTACTAATTGAGAATCTGTAAGGTAAGGTATCTATGTCTACGTTATATTTACTATATATTATGGTGTGGTACTTCTACAGGAATTTAAATTAGGATTCAGGATGTTAGGATTAAGCATGGATTTCATATATGAAATTTGTATATTATATTATGTTTTATTAAACCACTTCCCTATTATGTAATATAGAGAATGCAGTTTGATATTAAGCAATGCGGAAACATTTAATTGCAGCCGTTATAACGATATACGAGTATTTATCTGTGCGGCTAGTAACATATTTGCGGTTCTAATATTCGTATAAATATCGTTTATTATTATTAATTAAACAATATTATTCTCTTACTTTTTAGTTTTGCAGTTCTTACCTTTACACATATTCGACATTACTTAGTGTATGTCACAGTATGGTGTATATTAAAGTACACTGTGACTCTTAAACATTGATTGCCGCTTGTTTAACTTAAGTATTAATTATCTTTATACATAACCTGTCTTTTAGTGAAA
The DNA here is from genome assembly GCA_907164705.1 of Parnassius apollo. NCBI lineage: Eukaryota > Metazoa > Arthropoda > Insecta > Lepidoptera > Papilionidae > Parnassius > Parnassius apollo. Next base: position 3,387,619 of record CAJQZP010001094.1, read on the forward strand.
AGCGAGAGAAAGAGAGAGATGAAGAGAAAGAGAGGGAAAGAGAGAGAGAGAGCAACTTAATAAAGAAGACCGTAAATTACTGTTGCTTATGTAAAAATAGCATGCAAAATAATCTTTGAAAAAAAAGGCAATTATATAGATACGTTCAGGATAATGTATTTATTTCTCATCACAAAACAATGTTTTATTACTACGATTCATCATTAATTAATGTTTAAGAGAATTGGTTGTCGATCACGATATAGTGCCTGAAGTGGCAGATAATTAAAACCTGTTATGTAAGAGAAACACGCCGTTAATTGTCTGCTTGAATTAACGCGACGGGGGAACCGCCCGTGTTCCATCAGCTTTAATTTTCAACATCCTTCATAGAAAATGCGATAACCGCATCACGCAACTACAAGTCTACGAAGTACTGAGTGCACTGAAATTTACTTATATTGCTACGTTTTATTTTAAATCAAAATCTTTTGATTTCTTATTTGGTAATAGCAAAAGAATAAACTTAGTTTAACATATTATAAACCATTATATTAATCATGTCTCTTCACTGCACAGCTGAATTTTTTAGTTGCATAATTTTTAATATACAATGGCAATTTGGCAATGATGGATTACAAAGAAAAATACTAATAGTGACAGCGAAGTTTAGATTTTCGATATATTCAAGAAGAATCTAATGTGTAAAACACTTTAAATTTTTTTCAATGAGACATAAAATTATACGTAGATATAAAAATTAAAATGACAAATTGCCTGTCAGAAATTTCAGGACATAGAGAAAGCTCTTGCCGAATCGTATTTCTGAAAACAGTAATGGCCCAGTATCGAAGGTTTTTTTGAATAAAATACAGGTGACAAACGAGCACACAGTCCATTTGATGATCTGGCCTGTAGCCCATAGACATCTACATTGATCCTCAATTAAGAATCAAAATGCAGATGCTATGCTAAGGACTGACGTGGAATGCCTCGTTTCCAGTAAAAAGGGTCTCCAGTTCTCTACACTAAGCTGCTATTGTCAGCTGGTATACCGAGATAGTCACAGTGACCTAGTCCGACCGATCCTTTCGTGCTATAACCATAACATAGCTGCCGCGTGGCTCTACCACGTAAAAAATTGGCATAATACACATGAACACGACTCCTTTGGCGCTACGCCATGTCAGCTGTCCTCGTGGAAGCACTCATTATTACTACGCGCAATATTTATAAAATTGTGTTTGGTTTTGAATCATAAGCGAGTTCCCGCACATGTGACTTGTCACTTGTCTAAAACTAATATATATTTTAATCTAATTTACAAAATTTAATGTTGAAGCTGCCGTGGTTTCTGCGTTAATATTTAATTATAATATCTTACACTATTAATAATAATATATAATGTCTTTCATTTTTGCTCACCTACATAAATAGAGGTCACCTAAAAACAGATCGCGGTCACTGCAAGCTGCAATGTTATTAAAAATTGTAGTTTTGTAAATTGCTGCGCGCACGCATTTATTTTCGACATGGGGTTTAAGGTATTTTGAAAAAATATTTTAGGAGTGGCTGACATTTTTCAGAAATAAAAAACACAGTACGAATCATCACTGCTCTTAAATATCCTCTTGATAATAATTTTATAAGATTTCTCGGAAAACGGTTATTGCAAATAACTGACAAAAGCAAAAAAAAAACATGCCTCAGAAATTGTATATTATGCTTTTAGTCAATTTATGCTGCGAAGGAACTAAAAGAGACCAGACAACATTGTTGGAAGATCGGCATGCTTTGTTTTTATAAATTAAATAAAAGATATTAATAGCTATTTTGCAACCATCCGCTAAATTTATTAATATAATGTGTCTTACCTAGTTTGAAGAGTAGTTGTGTATTTTTATATTTACATTCCCATATAAATTATCCTCATATTTTATGGCACCTGCTAAAATTCTTTGCTTAGCTCGTGGTTGACTGGTAGAGAATGCCTAAAGGCATTAAGTCCGCCAATTGTTCATTTTAAGTGCAATAAAGTTTTTAAATAAATAAATAAATAAGAGCACCTCCCGCCCTGTAGCGGTCAGCCGCCGTAGAATCAACATCACCTGAAGATGCCTCGTGTAGAGGCGAAACACGTGTCGTGTTATCGTCGATGGTGTGTCTTTCCTAGAATAGTGGTGTTAGGAGTGGTGGTGCTGGAATTAGTGGTGACGGGATAGTGCACGCAGTTGAGGGAGGGCGGGAGGTGCTCTTCAAACTAGGGAAGACACATCATTTTATTAAATTTAGCGGATGGTTGCAAAATAACTATTAATATAATTTATTATAATGGAATGGAGGACGCCTGATTCTATCAATTATTTTATAAATTTACCACAATAATAATCTCAAGACAAATATCGCATAGATTAATATTTGAGTTGTATGAAATAAATATTTGGCTCGCTCACGACTTTAATTTTTTTTTTATAGAAGAGGGGCAAACGAGCATGCGGCTCACCTGATGTTAAGTGACTACCGCCGCCCATGATCAACCGCAATACCAGGGGAATTGCAGGTGCGTTGCCGACCCTTTAGAAAGGAGTAAGCTCTTTTCTTGAAGGTCCCCAGTCCGGAAAAATCGCCGGTGGTAAACTATTCCACATAGAGGTTGTACGCGGAAGAAAACTCCTTTTGAAACGTACAGTAGTGGACCGCCAAGCATCCAGATGGTGTGGATGGTATCGGGACGTTTGCCGCGTAGTGCGTTCACGAAATTTGTTTTAATCCGAACAATTCCTCAACACTCCCCATGGTATATGCGAAAGAAAATGCAAAGAGATGCAACATCTCTTCGCAGTGCTAGTGAATCGAGCCGATCGGAAAGCACTCGGTCGTCGACGATTCGAGCCGCTCTGCGCTGGATGCGGTCAAGTGGAAGGAGCTGGTACTGGGGAGCCTCAGCCCAGAGATGGGAACAGTATTCCATGTGCGGCCGAACCTGCGCCTTGTAAAGTTGCAGGCGGTGTGCCGGCATAATATACTGTCTCGCTCTGCTGAGCACGCCAAGCTTTTTAGAGGCCAATTTGGCCTTCTCTTCCAAGTGACCACGAAACTGCACGTCACTCGATATGTCGACGCCGAGGATTCCGATACTAGCTGAGACAACAAGGGGAGTGCCTTGAAACTGAGGAGATACGACAAAGGGGTTCTTTTTAGCGGTTAACGCGCAAACTTGTGTCTTCTGGGGGTTAAACTGGACTAGATTTAGTCGCCCCCAATCCGAGATTCTGTTCAGCAAAGACTCGACTTCAGACACAAGTTTGTCCCGGTACCCGGAGACGTTTTCCCGAGAAATATTGGCACGGCCGGTGTACAGAGCATCACCAGTGCTGTCATCTGCATAGCAATGAATGTTACGGGTTTGCAACATAACATTGATATGCAGAAGAAACAGCGTTGGCGATAGCACGCAGCCTTGTGGAACACCAGCATTAAAAGGCTTGTAATCGGAGCTTGCACCATCAACAACGACCTTGATGCACCGATCTGCAAGCAAGCTGGTGATCGAATCGCGAAGGGAAGCTCATAGGAAGTTAGCTTCGAAAGAAGCGCTTTGTGCCAAACCCGATCGAAGGCCTTCGCAATGTCGAAACTAACGCCCAATGCCTCCTCCTTGGACTCTACTGCCTTCGCCCATCTGTGAGTTAGGTAGACTAGAAGATCACCAGCTGACCGACCACGGCGAAAACCGTATTGGCGATCACTAATCAGCTGCTGATCCTCAAGGTATCTCATGAGCTGGCAGTTAACAATAGACTCCATTGTTTTGGAGACCAAGGAGGTGATGGCTATAGGCCGGTAGTTGGACGGGTCTGAGCGGTCGCCTTTTTTAGGGATCGGGTGGACGAAAGCCGTCTTCCATGATTTCGGGACTACGCCTAGGGAGTATGAGTACCGGAAAAGATGCGTTAAAACCCGTGCCAACTCTGGAACACACGTCCTCAGCACAATTGGGGGGATTCCGTCAGGCCCACTCGACTTGTGGATGACCAGGGAGAGGAGTGCTTTGCGAACCGAGCGCTGTGTGAACTGCACTTGAGGCATAGACCACTCACACCGCGGGATGGTCGGCGGCGTACTCCCCCGTCATCGAGAGTCGAGGTGGACGCAAAGAAAGAGCCCAGCAGATCGGCTTTCTCCTTTGCGGTATGGGCCAGTAAATTGTCCTCCCTGTGCAGAGATGGAAGAGATGGCTGACAGAAATCCCCCTGGACAGCCTTGGCGGGAGCTGAATGCACGGGTTCCAGAAGGAAGGCGAACTAATTTCTCGTCAATTCCGCCTATGTGCTCTGACTTTGTCTTGGCAATGACTCTTTTGAAGGACCTCGGGGCGCAATTATACTTCTCTTTTAGAGCGTTGGTGTTTACATCCCGGGACGTTGATGCGTCAGCCCAGGCTTGGGAGCACTACTGCTTATAGCATGATGATATTTTACAGGAGCGACCAAACCATGGCTGAGATTTGCCTCCAATGGGCACCACAGAGGAAGGAATAAAAAGTTCCATACCCTGAAGTACCACATCAGCGACAGAATCCGCAATAACGTTCGGATCGTCCGGCGAGAAGCAAACCCGCCCCCAAGGGTAGGATGCATAGAAACACCGCATCCCATCCCAATCGACTGAATATTTATTTCTTAATATTTCTTTATTCTTTAATACGTATTTACTCATAGCTATATGAAATAATAAATAATTTTAAATCCAAATAATCTTTTACTCACGATTTATTTTGCTTTGATTTGCGCGGACAAGTTATAAAACAGTAACATTACAGAATCAGTTACAACAGAAATAGAAAGAACGTAGTCATATTGCGACAAAAGTATCTAAAGAGATTTTAATAGTACAGCTTGGCGTCCGATTATTTAACCAGAATGAATTTATTTACGAAAGTAGTTTAAAAATTTAAGCTCGTTAATTACGCCGTACACGCACGTACGCCGTACATATATAGTATTAAATGTATATATTTTGTAATGTAAATATTTATACATAGATATTTATGACAAAGAGTGGTGATTATGGTATCACTTTTGAATTAATAAATATCAATTTACATAAAAATGCCATAAAGGCCCGCGCAAAAACACAAGCACATCTTTCTGTTATGCAAAACAAAACCAATCATCGATCGAATCATCGATCAAAATGCAAATGCGTTGTCACCTCTGAGGACTAAGATGGCATGCCACGATTCCAGTAAAAAGGGAAATGGGTTCTCTACACTTACCATACTAAACACAGCAGCATTAAGTTGGTATATTACGCTGATATTCTGTGAGAGCGTGGTCCTACCCCGGTCGAACTGACCCATTCGTGCTACAACAATAATATAGATGTAGCGTAGCTCTACTACGTAATTTTTTAAATATTTTTAATAATTTGATAGCCGCATCTAAAATTTAAAATATTTTAAGCTAATTATAAGATAGTAAGCGTATATTATACTTTATTTTAAAGCAGTAGTACATATGAGTTCATTGCCACTTTTCGTTTAAATTTGGCAGTCTCTCCCGGCAGTGTTTTATATTGGTCATACAGGAAATTTCGCGCAAAATTTTTTGCTAGTGATATTTTGCTGCATCTATAAATTGCATAACAAACATGTATATAGTATAAAATTTGTTTTGCAGAATGATATAACTTCCAAATTCTAACTTCTGAAGTCGGTGGTAAGTTTTTCTATATACCATATCTCAGCACCGACTGCAGAAATTATTTTACTCTTTTTCGGGCTTTGACGTCAGTTCCTACTTTATTTTACGAAAAGTTATGTTTTTGCTCCTGCAATTTCTGAAGACGACGAGGACAGTCACTACGTGAGTTAGAACAACATTCTGTAAGTCTTTTAGAATTTCTGTTTTATTTCCTTGAATTAAGTTTACAAAAATAAAGTTGGAATTTTGAAAACAACTATTCATTATCTATTACAAAACACAAAAAAAATTCCACCTATGTTTATTGACTTTGAAACCATCCTACCGATGTGCCCCAAACCGGTTTCATTAAAAAGGCAATAATGCGAAGATAGTTTTAGACCACTAAAACGATGCATTAGGCACTAGATATATAAAATAGTTAAAGATTTTCTATAGAATAAGGATGACAAACGATCACACATTCCACCTAATGGTAAGTGGATGCTGTGGCCCATAGACATCTACATTTATTTTCGATTAAGAATTAAAATGTAGATGCTTTATCAGCCTTGAGGACTAAGACGGAATGCCTCGTTTTCAGTGAAAAGGGTCTCCGGTTCTCCACACTCGCCATACGAAACACAGCAGCATTAGCTACTATTTTACGCTGGTAAAACAGCAACCGTGAAAGTGTGGTTCTACCCCGGTCGAGACGACCCATTCGTGCTACAGCTATAATATAGTTTTAGCATAGCTCTACCACGTTGGAAATAAACAAAATTTCCTTTATTCCAATAAATAAACAGTTTTTCCTTTTTTAGTGTAGTAGAACACGCCGGGTTATTGTATAATTCGTTACATGGTTAATATATTTTGTTAGTATATATAGATTGTCATTGTTCGTCATTTTATTAGTGTGGATTACTACTCCATTATATACCGAAATATTATTATACCTTCCCGCAATTTCTATTCAACCATTTCAAAATAGAAAGAATGCCCATTTATAAAGAGTCCCTCCTAGTACGAGTACCTTATTTATTTACGAGACGTAGCTTTAAGCGGGTCACGTACTCCTCTCTTGTGCATTATTAAAACGGTAGCTTTGTACTTCTGAATGTCCTTTCATGATGATTAATTTAAATCTAAACTTTTTAACTATGCTAAGAAATTGAAATACAAGAATTCAAGGATGATCGATCGATCTCCCAGTGTCCACTTGCTATCGATCTTATCAAAAGCCATGGTGAAATCTATAATTTGTACTCACAAATATAACCTTTCCACTTTCATATTTATATAGGTTTTAGGATATTATACCTATCTTATTAACTACTGCATTTCCATACTCAAGAAATTTTCCTTAAATCTTTGAAAAAATTGTGCTAGCGTATTTAATTCCACACAAAACGGAAGTCCTATTTACCAAAAGTATGGCGAATATTTTACGATTTTTACGAACAGCAAACTATACTACTAATATCAGTACCATAGGCTTATATTCCATTCACCTGTTACACCCTATTTTTTCCAGACGGTAAATAATCACCCAGTATAGTTTGCTGTTAGTCATATTCGCCATACTTTTGGTTAATAGGACTCCCGTAGGTGTATTAAAATTATATTTTGTGTGGAATTAAAATTGTACACTAGCACAATTTTGATTACTGTTGTTCCAAAATTTCAGCCTTATTATCATTACCAAGCTTCAACGTTCCGGGAAGTCTGCAGTTTGCGATCATATCCTAGACGGCCCCAACCATTACATCAGATTTGATAGACCACAAATCCTCGCGAAAGAACACCGATTCCTACCAAGGATGATACGTGAGGCTGTTGAAATTAAAAAACATCCTAATTTAAATAGAGAAGGAGGCTGGGTACTAACACCTGCTTGGGATCCTATAAATAATAAAATTAAAACTAAACCCAAGCATACCACTGCAAGACCACAGGACATAGTCAGTTCATTTTGCATAGATCGGACCATAAACAATAATTAAAAAAAGCTGAAGGTACTCCGGGTTTAACAGTGACATCGGGACGTCAGTCATCTCAGTCCCCCGTGACCATGGGTGCTGGAAAGCGCCCGAAACGTCGGGAATTAAAAATAATAGTAAAATAAACGCGATAAAATCCGTAAAAGTAGTTTTAATCAATTACCAAGCTTATTAAAAATCTACTTTTGAACATAGGTCATCATCCCTCATAGATTGTCTCATAGGAGGCATTTTCCCACAGTTGACACGCTTGGCTGACGGGTTGGCAAGCGCAGTTTTTTATTATTTTGAGTTGATGTTGGAAATGCTGCTGCCTGTTTACGTGTGCGTTTGTATCAATTTTCCTTTGTCGCCTCTTACGACATCCATGCAATGACATTAAAGTGGTGGATTCGCTTACGCTGTCGCTACACGGCGAAATTTATATTCTATACATTCCTAAACGAAGTTACCTATACGTGGTAGTCACGCTGTAGCTATATTATGGTTGTGGCACGAATAGGTCGGCTCGACCGGAGAAGGACCACGCTCTCACAGAATACCAGCATAAAATAGCAGCTTAATACTGCTATGTTTCGTATGGTCAGTGGAGAGTTCCGGACACTTTTTTTTATTAGAAACGAGGCATTCTATGTTAGTCCTCAGGAGTGACAACGCATCTGCGTTTTGATTCTTAATAGAGGATAAATGTAGATGTCCACGGGCCAATGCATCCACTTACCATCAGGTGGACTGTGTGCTCGTTTGTCATCCTAATTCTATAAAAAAGTTAATATTTACAAAATTAATTAATCTCTAACTCGTCTCTTTAATTTGCTTTATTAGAAAAAATTGAAAAAATGTAAAGTACGGACACCAAAAAGACAAAGACACTATGTAGTACGTTAGCGACTACGGAAACGATACTTATCTCTCTCCTTACACTACTTTATCGTTTCTTAGCCCATTGTGATGACCACTATATCGATGATGACCAATATATAATTAAATGTAAGTAAGAATTTTAGCTGAAAACTGAAGAAACACAGTAAAGTTCCTATTGTCAGTCACAACAATTCTATTTAGCGCTTGTGTGAAATTGCCACGTTGTTTAAATTTTCGCGCATTAAAAATTTAATATGCTCGGAGGTTGCATCTCGTGTTCTTACATTCTAATGCAGAATTTTGTATTGATCGCGGTACTGCAGGGTCTTGACCCACTAGCACGTTATAAGAAAAATAATTAGGTTTTAAAATAGATATGTAATTAAGAGGATTGTGAAGCTGTAAATTTTCATCCAAAAACGATAACGTTTTCACTCCCGTAAACATAGTCTAATTTTCGTAATTTTGGAAATGTTGTAGATATAATGAAAAACTAGGTCCATACGTTTTTATTTAATAAGAAATATTGCATACAATATAATTTATTATCATCATATTACCATCTAAATATTTATATTTTTGACTTAAAAACTTCGTTTTTATTGTTTTAAATTAAACAAATTTGAATTTCTAAAAAAGAAAGACGTACAGACCTAAATTAAGGTATAATGAATCTAATGAGACTAAAATTGTCTCATTTCGTAAAGGTCTAGGGGGGTGAAAACGTTATCGCTCGAAACAATATTTAAAAAAGAATATGTAGGCAATTACTTCAAATATTAGCAACTCTCTCTATCGCACAACGGCGACACGGAGCGAGCGATGTGAAACAGATAGCATTTTAAAATACCTACTTGCGACGCGTATCGGCACTTCACTACACTAAGCCAACTTATTTTTTTTATTGCAAATAGACAAATGTTTGTCTGGATTCTTAACTAATGTAAACATCGATTAATTTTCAAATGTTCAGCACGTTTTTCCGTTCTTACGATATACCTGGTAAGTAGGTAAGTACACGAGGTTTTAAGCAAATATCAGTAATGTTATTAATACAAACAGGAGTTTTGCTTTCTCATCAAAATCGATTAAGGTAACAAAGGGCGAACTTAATGCCAGTCAACATTCTCGACATCATCGAATGGAGAAAAGTAGTGGTGGATGAATTAAATCATTAAGTACAACAAAGAAAATAGATATAACACGTGCTACAATTAAGATCAGTATATATATATATATATATATATATATATATATATATATATATATAATCAGAATCTCGGAAACGGCTCCAACGATTTTCATAAAATTTAGTGTCCAGGGAGTTTCGGGGGCAATAAATCGATCTAGCTAGGATTATTTTTAGAAAATGTCCCTTTGTCCGTGTTTTCAGACAATAAAAAAACTGCTACAATATAAGAAGGTAAATTTTGTCAGATCACTAACGATCGTAATAGCTCAGGTGGGATGTCGGTCGGGCGTGATATCGGAGTTCCGTGGTTCGCGTCTTGTCTCTGTTCCGGCTTTTTTCCTTTTTCATATATATATATATATATATATATATATATATATATATAATATATATATAAACATATATATGATTTTAACAAATACGTACCTAGTATCGACTAAAAACAAAAATAAACTGCGGTTGCCAACCCACAGGCAAACCGTGGCAACTATGGCAAAATATCACCCCTATGAGGCAATCTATGGGGTAGGCTTATGTTTGGCAGTGGAATTTAATCGGTTGTAATGGTAATGGAGCTCAGATGGTTAGCGCTCACTGTAAATGTCACAGTACACTACCAAACCGGGTTCGATCCCCGTCGGCACCAATGAAATTGTTAATTACAAGTGCTGATTTACCACGTGCTCGGCGGTGAAGGAAAACATCGTGAGGAAACCTGCATGTCTCAGAAATTGGGGCAGCGCTGGAGACACTTCGTTGACCTAAAATCCTCTCATTTCTGAGAGGAGGCATGTGCCCAGCAGTGGGACGTATGTATATAGGTAACGGTAACATAAAATACGTATATAATATATAAATATATGTACTCCTTTATATATTAGATTCTTATGTATCTCCGAATCCGATGAATTGTTTTCTTCATGATGTTATAAAACTAGCTTTTCTTTCCCATCACACCATTTTTTTATTACAGTAGTAATAGCGAGCATGCCGTCCACCTAACTGTAAGATGATAATATAGTACACTATTCTTGATTAAGAACTAAGATGACGATGCGTTGTCACACCTGAGAACCACTTTAAAAGGCTGCCATTTCATCATCAACATCCTTACAGCCAATCGCAAGTTCACTGCTGTACATAGGCCACAAAGTACTGCTCTATACAATGATATTATAAGAAAAAGAGGTAGATAGGTTATCCGCGCACCGCAAGTGGCACGTAAATACTAGGCTAATTAGCAAACCTGAGCTCAGTCGTCGCGCTATCGTCGCATCATTGACAACGGCGGCGTTGATAGTAATTCGTGTTTTGTTTTTGCACCGAAAATGCCATCATATGTGATGAGATTTTGCACAAACTACACAAGAAAGGTTTCCAAAAGTCAAAAGAAATCATATTTCATTCGTTTACTATATCCTTAATTTATTTTCGTACTGTTTACGATTTCAAAAATTACGTATTTTAAAATATATTGTCAGAAAAAATAGAGAGGGATAAAAATACCCCAATAAGTGAGTTTGAAAGAGAAGTAATATTGTTTCTGATCAAAGAATATAAAAACAGATAGGTCTCTTCCGAGTATCGTAATTCAAATTGTGTACATATATTTCTTGTTTTATTGAAGGGTAAGTTAACTATGTCATTATTAATTAATAAGTTCAATTTATTTGTTTTGTAGCGTAACGAAGTGGTATATACGTTCGTATATAAATAATTATTACAGCACTTTATTTGATAATAAATTTTTAATAAAATCAATAATGTTTTTATTTTCCTACTTTTAATGCATTTTTACTACTTTATTACTTTTACTGCTTGCACTCATGAGTGAATCGCGTTTTAGGCATAAATCACGGTGTACGGTATAATGTCATATCTGATTAATTATTCTACATCGTTCCTACTACACAAAACCACGCACTGTCGCAAATTACATTTGTCTCTTTTACACTTGCGAAAGTTTAATCATGCTATCCTACTTAACGTCTAGTCGTAATGTAGTGTGCTATTGCAATATTTAGTTATTTATGTGTGCGTTAGTGTGTCGTTTTAGAAAATCGAATATTGTATAGGTAACCTATTTACACCTTTTTACTTATAATATCATTGGCTCTATATCACATGTATTCATCGACGTTCCGTAATACTTACCAAGTCGTCACTCCATCTAATGGGGCGCCGCACCACACTTCTCATACCGGTACGAGGCTGTCACTCGAGAACCTTTTTTCCCAATCATTTTCTCAAAATTACTGGTCTAGTGGAAGACGAAAATAGTTTTTCAAGAAGGCATATTACTTCTTTTCGAACGAAATGTCATAAGCTTCTAAATCCAAGTCGTGAACGCAGCTTTTAAAAAGTCCACTTTCGAAGCTTCATTATTCGTTGATAACTAATCACATGTGTTTAGTTTACAGAATCTGAAAATTTAATTATTTTTAATGACAAATAAATAAATTTTATATGAATAATCGCTTTTCTTAGTTATATTTAATGTCATATTTGATAACTATATGAAACTTAATAATTCTTTAGAGACCGGTAAGTACTCCACGACGGACGGCGCTAATGAGTCACTTCAGTGCTCATCAGAATCATTGAACGCGACGCCAGGGACTATTGGCGTGTTTTGTCTCTTGCAGTTACAATATTTACGAGTTTTCAAATTTAATGACCTGACATAGTATTAATGTATACCATTTATTCTTAGTAATCACAATAAATTTTTAAACAATCTCAGCTATTTTAAATTATCCTTATTTTTCCTGACCCTTTTTTACTGGAAACGAAGCATTCCATTTTAGTCCTCAGGGGTGACAACGCATCTGCATTTCGATTCTTAATCGAGGATCGATGTAAATGTCTATTTGCCACAGCATCCAGTTGCTATCAGTTGGAATTCTCGTTTGTACATGTGCATTTTACTTTTATTTTCTTTTACTGTTGAATAAAACTAAATTTACAGATTTTATCGCGTTTATTTAACTACTTTACTTATTTTTAATTCCCGACGTTTCGGGTGCTTTACAGCAACCATGGTCACGGGGGGGGACTGAGATGTTTGACGTCCCAATGTCATAGTTAGTCCGGCTACCTTCAGTTTTTGAATATTAATTTTTGGTCCGATTTACGCAAAACGAGCTTATAGTATCATGAAGTCTTGCAGTGGTATGCTTAGGTTTGGGTTTAATTTTGTTAATTATAGGATCCCAAGCAGGTGGCAGCACCCATCCATCTTCTCTATTGAAATTTGGATGTTTTTTAATTTCAATAGCCTCGCGTATCATCCTTGGTAGGAATCGGTGTTCTTTTGCGAGAATTTGTGGTTTATCAAAACGAATGTAATGGTGGGGACGATCTTGAACATGTTCGCAGACTGCAGACTTCCCTGAGCGTCGGTGCTTCACGTCAGCTATATGTTCTTTCACGCGGGTTTTTATGGATCTTTTCGTTTGACCTATGTAAGAGAGACCACATTCACGAAACGTCGGGAAATAAAAATAAGTAAAAGTAGTTAAATAAACGCGATAAAATCCGTAAATTTAGTTTTATTCAATGTGTAGTGTTCGCGTAAATTTAAGAAATCATTATTCTTTTACTGTTGTCTAATGAGAGATATCTGCCTTCTCTTTAAACTGTATTAGATTTTAAAAAAATGTTCAATTGTGTGTTGGGACATACATGAGATAAGGCTTCGCCCTGCAGTTTGTGACTGATATTTACTTAAGTGCAGCTATATCATAATTGAAGCACGAATGGGTCGACCCGACCGGGGTAGGACCACCCTCTCTCAAAATAGCAGCTTAATGATTCTGAGAACCAGAGACCCTTTTTACTGAAAACCAGGCATTCCATCTTAGTTATCAGGGGTAGCAACACATGTGCATTTTCATTCTTCATAGAGGATAAACGTTGGTGTCTATGGGTCACAGCATCGACTTATTATCAGTTGGACTATGTGCTCGTTTGTCCCTTATTCTATTAAAATAAATGTATCGTACGAAACAGCTTTCGTTTTGGAAAGATCTCACAACCTCCAGAACACGGTCTACGCAAAGCATGACGATTCCAGTAAATCCTCTTTGCCGTACGAGAAGTTTGTGTCCAGCAACGGACTCTTTACCAGCTGATGAAAAAAAGGGGTTATGTAAGTTAAGTTATTTATTTCTTAAGAATTAACGACAGGCTTATAACAAAAAACCGGTAGCGTATTTCAGTGACAACAAAAATGTCTGTAATCAACCAGATTACCTTAGTCCCAGCAAAATCCGATTGAATCTTCTACCAAAACATCCATACGCAGTCAGCCAGCCCCGAAATGTCCACACCCACGGCCCTGGTATCGATCCAGTGTCAATAACCCGGCGTTGCAATGCCGCGTTTTGTTTGTTTCGCGAACGTTCATGTTTACTTTTAAGAACTAATATCGCTTGACATTGTTTCTCATACCCCAAATTATTGTTTAATATTGGTTATTATATTATGTAGACTCGATTGATTGGTTAATAAATAAAAGATTTTTGGGCCTTCTATGTTGTTGTACAATGACTCACATAATGGGTCTCTCCAATTTAAGACTCCAGAGTTTCTTGTCGGTTCTTCTCTAAGAAGGTCTTCTGTGTAGATTTTGACGTTCATAGAGGCTGTAAACAATCCTAAATTAAATTAAAAGTTTTGACTTTGGATTTGAATGATTTTTAAGATGTCATTTATTGGAAGAATTTTTAGAGATGGTTTGACATTTCCCTACGTGTCTTTTTATCACGCAGTAGAATAACTGCGTAATTTACTAATTACATATTCATTTATTTGTGAATACAAAAGGTAGTAAGTTAGTAGGTTAGTAAAAATTTTATGGTGGTAAAATAGTAAAATTTGTCAGCCCACGGGTGATGTAGAATATATGATAATCCAGACCGAATTTCGATCACGGCGGCCAGTCTCAACGGAGACAGGACAAGATTATAGTGCATACTGCATACTCTATTGTCTCACTCATAGTTTTATGGGATGGTAATCTGACAAGACTGGAGAAATACCAGGCGCAGGACCAACGGTTTGAAGTGCTTTAAGAGGCATGGGCTTGAAACATCGCTAACTTCTTGACTCTGGACTGCTACTGAGATTTTTCGTGACAAAATAACCAAGTACTTTGAACCCGGGATCTCATGATCAGAAAACGAACGAAGGACATCAAACTGCACAGTCAGACACCTAAAAACTAATAATCAAGCGACAACAGTAAAAGTCCAATTACATCTATTTTCAACCTACTTCAAAATAGGAGGAGATTCTCAATTCGACTGTTACAGTCGAAATGGAATCGGAACTTTTTTCTTGGTAAACTGATTGTGATGATTTTTTTTATTTGAAAGCGGATGCTTCTCATGTGATAGATCTGACCAGTAGTTTTTAAGTTATAAACGAGCATGCAGCTATGCTCGTTTACCCCTCTTATGTAAAAAATTGATCTAATAAATTTCAATAAAAGGCTTTTAAATATATATAAACACTCACGCCTGTCACCCAGAGGGGTAGGCAGAGACTACGGACTTCCATTTGGCACGATCCTGACATACCTCTTCGCCTCCTTTACATCCATATATCTACGCATACATGCTCGTCGGTTAAGGGTACTTCTAACGTGGCCCCTTTTCAAAATATCGCCAATTTGGCGATAAACTTTTTTCTAGGGCGTCCCTTCCCGACTCGGCCGTTCACATCTGCCATATAAATTTGCTTTGTCACTCTTTCCTCATTCATTCTTTCTACATGACAAAACCACCGAAGCATTCCTTTCTTAATCCTGGTCACAACATCATCTTGCATACCACATTTATCTCTTATCATGCAATTTCTCACCCTGTCATTCAGATTCAACCCTAGCATACTCCTTAAAGACCGCATTTCTACAGCATTTATTCTACTTTCGTGCTTCTTCTGCCACACCCAGCTTTCACTACCATACATTAAAGTAGGGACTTTTAAATTGCTTTTAAATCACTTTGCAAAAGTAAAATAACAACCTTAGTGACTTCTGAACTGTCTACCGCTGCCCGTGAACTACTGCAACACCATGATAATTGCAGTGTTGGTGGTCGTTTAAAACAGAGTAGGTTCTTTTCTTGATGCTGCCTAAGTCGTATCGATCCGGAAAAATCGCTGGTGGTAGCCGGTATTCCAAAAAAATAACAAGACGCAAGATTTTACTTCTAGATTATTATATATATGTTATATTACTACCGTAGCGTGAAAATTATTTTCTACTTTTAAATTTAAAAAAGAAAATTAAATGTCAATATGAGAATAATTAAAAGAAAATAAACTTGTTACTTTAAAGGCTGCTTATTTATTGACGCTTTTGCGCACGATATTTTCAAACAATTTATATTTATCTCACTTTTTTAAATTAGTTGTAATGCTATAGAATGTATCTGTGTTATTTTTAGACGCCTCTATAATTAAAGGAAACGGTTCTGAAATGCATTATGTATTATATATGCATTTTGTGGTGAGGGTCATAGCAGTAACCCACAATCCACTGCTGATCATAAACCTCTCCATAGATTGCCTCACAGGGGCAATATTTGCCACAGTTGCCACGCTAAGCAGGCGGGTCGGCAGCTGCAGTTTCTTTTAGTTGCTAACAGGAAGACGTTGCTGCCCATCTCCTGGTTTTTTCTCCACCTACTTCTTTCCACATCTTTCGCTTACAACACCCACGGGACAAGAAGTGGAAGTGGATATTCCTACATCGCTACTACACGATCAATAGTAGTAACGTATATTAATAAAGTAAAAAAGGTAATGTGCTACAAAATATTTAAAAGACATAAATCTGTCGAGGCGATAACCGATCTACGCATGTTTTTCCATATTGTTTGCAGTCAGCGTGTATTTAGTGCCACACGCAATTTCTTTTTTTCATATCAGCGGTTTCCCTTTTAAACTGTGCCTAAGCTACGGTCCCATGCGAGTGCGTTATATTTACCCGGTTAAATTTAGCCCGGCCAGTGTCACAAAGCGCGACATCGCGACGCATATACTTGTCGATAACCGGCAACAAGCGAAAAGCGACCTTATTTACAATTTAGGAATTCGTGGCGTGTGCCACGATCGTTAACGAGGTATATGTTAGGTAAATAGGGCGAAATTATTGCGGTATTTGCCCTATGTAGTAAATGCTGCTTTATGTGTAATAATCAACGAACTTGCTTACTTATTATATAACTTTGCTAGCATACAATCTTTATTTAATCTAACTGCCTCGTTGGTCTATACATCGCAATTCCTTACCTGTCCCGGATTCGAACCCCAAGTCGCGTAGAATCATTGAGTACATATATATAATCAAGAAATTTTCAGTAGCAGTCCGGAGTCAAGCCGTTGGCAATGTTTCACCTGTTTTCTTTCCGGTCGTGTTGGACTACCATCCCATAGGACTACGCGAGCGACTGAATAGAGAGTGCGCCTGTGCACTATAATCCTGTCCTGATGGCTAGTCTCCCTAGAGACTGGCCGACGTAAACGAAATTCGGTTTATATTCAAACAGGATTTCAAAAAAATAGCAATTAACTTTATTTATATCTATTCCCTTTAATCGCCTTTAAAAAAGCTTAAATTTAATATTATAAAATTCTAGTGTTAAACGTACATACATACATAAACACTCACGCCTGTCACCCAGAGGGGTAGGCAGAGACTACAGACTTCCATTTGGCACGATCCTGACACACCTCTCTCGCCTCCTTCACATCCATACACCTACGCATACATGCTCGTCGGTTAAGGGTATTCCTAATTTGGCCCGTTTTCAATAAATCGCCAATTTGGTCGATAAATTTTCGCCTAGGACGTCCCTTTCCGTCTCTGCCATTCACTTCTGCAACATAAATTTTCTTTGTCACTCTTTCCTCATTCATTCTTTCCACATGACCAAACCACCGAAGCATTCCTTTCTTAATCCTGGTCACAACTTCATCTTGCAAACTACACTCTTCTCTTATTACACAATTTCTCACCCTGTCGTTCAGATTCAGCCCTAACATACTCCTTAACGACCGCATTTCTACTGCGTTGATTCTACTCTCGTGCTTCTTCTGCCATACCCAACTTTCACTACCATACGTTAAAGTGGGGACTAACACAGCATTGTGAATTGCCATACGTGCCTTTTTTGACACATTTTGATTCTTCACAATAGAGTGCAGGGCCCCATTTACTCTATTTCCCGCATTCACTCGTCGTTCTATATCCTTATATCTCCCATCCCTGCTAAATACGCAGCCCAAATATACAAACTCATCTACTTGATCGATCAACTCCCCTTCTATTCTATTTCACATATCATTTTAATTTTTTCTTTTTCAAAAACCATAACCTTCATCTTACTTGCGTTCACTTTCATACCCCTTTCTTTTAATGATCTGTTCATTAATGTAACCATCATTTGCAACTCGGCTGCCGACGACGCAAGAATAACTTGATCATCGGCGTACAAAAGGCATTTGACGGTTAACTCACCCATTCTTAATCCGCATTCTTCAACTTTCAAATTTTGCAAACAACTGTCCATAAATAGGTTGAACAGCCACGGGGACGCCACACAGCCCTGTCTGACACCTTTATGGATGTCAAACCAGTCCGAGTAGACCCCGTTGATCCTAACACAAACACTAGAGTCCCTATAAAGAGATTCCAATGTCTGTATCAAGCCAGCGCTCAACCCAAATGAGTTCAGTGTTTGCCATAGCACATCCCTATCCACTCTGTCATAGGCCTTTTCCAAGTCCATGAACGCACAAAAAACCTTTTGGTTTTTGGCCAAAAACTTTTCCGCGATCATGCGCATGGAAAAAACTTGATCTGTACATCCCATTCCATTTCTAAATCCCGCTTGCACATCCCAAATTTTTCCATCAGTTTCTTTCATGACCCTTTCAATCAGTACCTTAGCATACAGTTTTCCCACAATGCTAAGAAGGCTGATGCCACGGTAGTTTTTACAGTCCTGCTGCGACCCTTTTCCTTTATATACTGGGACTATCACGGCTTTGCACCAGTCTACCGGTACCCGCTTCAGTTCCCAGCATAAATTAAACAAGGTGTGAAACAGGCTTGCCACATTTTCCTCTCCAGCCCTTAGCATTTCGAGTGAAACTCTATCATATCCGGCAGCCTTACCTGCTTTCATGCTTTTCATTGCTTTCATTATTTCATCTATACTTATCTCGCTACCTCTTTACTCTTCTTTCGGAGTTTCTACTTCACTTAGTACACACGTTGTCTCCTCACTCATAAACACGCTTTCAAATATTCCTTCCATCTCTTTAAACTCAAAACTTCATCATTAATAATATAGCCATTCTCGTCTCCTATAGCATTCATTATAGGCTGTTTTGAATGTCCCCTGGCAGTTCTTACAAGTTTCCAGAACATTTTAATATTTGACTGGAAGTTATCCGATATTCTTCTATCATTCTTATCTGTTCTTTCTTGCTTTTTCCTTTCAACTACTTCTTTTACTCTCTTATTAAGATGTCTAAAGACTGCCTTTTTTCTTTCAATATCATCATTCGTACCGCTACGTACGTATTATTTTTCCTTTCATTCTTTCTCTTACTAACACCACATACTTCGGTAGCTGCATCCACTAAACCTTTCTTTACGTTTTGCCATACATTCTCCAAGTCTAACTCCTTCATACATAATTCATCCAAACCACTTATATTTTCTTTCAGTCTACATTTGAACTTGTTTTCTCGCCTTCATCTTATAACCTTTCTGTTCTAATACGCTGTAACGCAGTGGTAGACACAGATGATCGATGGCGCCAGCGCCTGAATAGACCATTAATTCGGCATAAAACCAAATAATGATCCGTTCCTACGTTAAACGTATATTTATATTATTTTATATCAAATATTATAACTAAAATATTTTAGTAAAATACAATAAATTGTGTTTAATATAACGATTATAAATAAATTTCTAGTAGCCGTGAACATATGTTTTTCATTAACTAGTAACTCATGCGCGATATATTTGTTTACTTAAATACCGTTTGATAAAAATACTTTTCATCCAATAAGCGGATGAATTAAAGTCGATGTTAATTTGATCTTTTACTGAATCTTGTACAGACAGACGATCGACGAAATCGAAAGAAAAAACACACACACACAAACATGCTTTTTGGGAAGCCAAACAATACTCGTATATCAATCACTACGTTTTAGAGAAGGCTTCGTTACACAACCGACTAACAGAAATTTGTAGTTAAGGAATAACGTTATAAAGTTGTACAACACTACCATAGGATCTCGTTACTAGTTCAGGTAAACGAATATCACTTGTTATTAATAACTGTTTTTTTAGATATAATAGTTTAGTAACCAAGCATCAGTAAGAGCATAACGGAGCGTTTGCCATATAATTGTTGCAACAGCAGTTACCAGTTCCGAATATAAGATTTCTTGACAAAATTCTAATAATAATTCAATTAATACTAATTGAATTATATTATTTACTCATCTCGTTCATTTTTATGATTTCATCCTTTTAATTTTTTGGCCACAATAGTTGTAATTATTTATTTTTCCCTTTCAAATTTTTCTTACAAATTCAATAAATTTTCTGACGGAGGCATTAATATGTCAGGAAAATTACTGTCTTCTGGTAGCCCTACATGAGGCTTAGGGTAAATCTCTTACAAACGCAGCCTCGTTTATATCGTGTAATTTTTTAATATTGCATTGTAAATTCTGAAATGTTCTCAATATAATTTTTTTAATATGGAAAATTTTAATTATAGATTAATAACCCTAATAGTTATCTACAGATAATGATGTCTCCTAATTTGAAACAAACATATTTACGTTTTCAAATCACGGATGCAGTTAAGATAAATTTATCCAAGAGTTGATTATTATGAAGTCAGTATGTTTTACGTCACACTATTGCGACGATGACGGCCAAAGAGTAAATACGTCACTACGTATGACGACTAAAGTAAAGAAATGAGTTTTTATTAATAGCCTTTTATCGGATATCTATCAGAAATTTATTTATTTAAGATTTAATTTTTTTACTGTTCCAATACTCACCTATATATTTTATGCAAATAAATCAAAGTATATTACGTCATTTCGGGTAAACAGATTTCATTTTTCAATCGTAGGTACTCGACATTTGCTTAAAGCATTTTAATACATCAATTACGATTGATACGAATCAAAGATTGATTGATTGAATACTCCGTGATTATGATCCGGGTCTAGAGTTCACTCAGCTTAATTCATAATAAAGAATGGAACTAAATATCTCTTACTTTTCAATGGTTTACTTCTTAAAATATTAGTAGAAACTGATGCAAATTATCGAAATATCTAAAACAACCTTGTAAGTAAGTTCAAATTAGTTACTATGATTAACTCCAAGTAAGGCTCCTTGTGGTCGAAGTGTATGAGACCTTAAAATTATACATATTAACCGAACTATGTCGCCCAATTTCACTTTGGAGGAAAATATCATTACATTGATTTATTCGAACATTATGATGTTATTTACCGAATTTATTCCTTATGCAAAGGTCCCTTCGTTCGTTATCGAATTAGAGAACTTTATGATATACAAAGAGCGCATATTTATTGGCCCTCGATCGGATCATTGAGTCGTGCCGGGCGGGCCAATCACTTTAGCGGATCAAAAGCTTTTATTTCACTCGACGCTTTGAGAACCGAATGATTCCAATTAACCCGTTAGCGTGTTCCGTTTGATCTTATATTATTTTTCTATACCAATACATCACCTGAGTTGGTTCAAACATTTTATGTGCTTCTCGGTTACGGCGATCGAAAATAAATAAAGTGATAATATGTTTGTGTTCTCAATTTAGTTTTAACAATAAATAACTTAATTAATGCATCGCATCTGAACGAATTTTGTCAAGATACACGGCAGTGTGTCAGCCAAGTTCGGAAGAGAAAAGAGTCTCCTTGAGTATCGAGTATAATTCATCAAATTGCATGAATAAGTCTAATATATATAGTTCTTGAGTTATTGAGGTCTGAAGAGTGCCATTTTTATCACTCCTTAACTAAAAAGCCTAAGCCACTTCTAGAAATAATTCTAGTTACATAGAAACATTAAATTTGGCTTCAAGATGGATCAACAAAGAAAAAACCTGAATAATGCAAATCATCGATATTCAATATCGACAAAATGGGGTATTTTGCCCATTTTTAAAAATTGATTTATATGAATCCTAGAGTGATAATGGACCAATATAATTTTATATAATTTTTTTTAAAACCGAATAGTGCCATAAAAATTACTTTTAATCTATGGTTTTAAATTTTCGCGTGAAAATCGGTGAAAACGCTAGCCGCCATGTTGTTTAACTCGTGACGTCACAGGCATCGATTTTGGAAAGAAATAAGATTTTTAATGTTTAATAATGAGTTATCATCTAAATGATTGTTGTGTTGTGCCTGAGTACAAAAATACGAGCATAAGAACGCCGGGAAAGTTATAGATTCAAGTGCTAACTATTTAAATATAAGAAATTAATACTTGGCTAAAACTGGGAAGAAGATACTCGAATACATCTACATAAACTAGACCATTCTTCTGTGAAGATCATTTTGATGTAAGTATGACTATCGTTTAATACAAACAAACATCATGAGGTGAAGGGTATCGCATGTCAAATTTTGTAATAAATTACGTTAACTTAGATATTATAACTAATTATTGCTAATGATTGTAATTATAGATAAAATAACCTATGATAGCTATTAAAATATTTTTTATCAAAATACATTGATGTTTTGACATTCCTCAACTCAGCAGAACAAAAATTGAATGAAAAATGAAAAATTGCATGCAAAAAAATTTGCCACCATTAATTTATTTATCGTTGCTAGACTAGTACTTTCTGCTTTTACGAATTCGTCTTCCATGATGCCTTTTCAATAAAATTCGTAATAAAACTCAATAATGAAAATTATTGAGTTTATTATTATATTTATTTATTTAGTTTGAATAAATGAAAATTTTCGAAATAACACAGCACGTTAGCTATTATAGTTCTCTTAATCAGTTATACAGAACCAAAGAGTATTATCCATCCAACCATCCATCCTTAGGATGGAAAAGTGACGTCACGACATGAGTAATATGGAGGACACCGTTTTACAAAGGGGATTGCCCACTTTTCATAGACACTTCGGCCATTGGTGCCCACATATAAAAGTATATAGATATGATAATATGCAATTAAAAGAATGAAATGGTAAAGGAATTGCTTTAAAAAAAGACGGGATTTTAAAGATATATAAGTTTTTATTTTCACAAATACAGTTTTTTTAACAACTACTTTTATCAATTTTATCGCGTTTTATTTCTTTGATTTTCATTCTTTATGAGTTGCTCACGTGGAGAATCGAACCCAAACAATGTGTGTGATCTTATTCTCATATGTGATTTGCCACAGCTGATGGCGCATGCTCATGACAAACTATTGGTGCATTTTTCGAGTGGCACACTACATGTACACTGTCAATCGAAATTTGTACCTAATAAAGAAGCTATAATTATTATATTGATATTATTTAAGTAAACTTAGTTAAAAAGCACTTCTCAGAGGAAGACATGACACTTCGTGACATGTACCAACTATTTACCTGCTGTGTTCGAACCAATTGTTGAGAGATTAACAATTCAATTTCCAACAAAACAAAAACTCGTAACGAATTCGTATTGTAACTTGACTGACAGCTAGGCCCCTAGCTGTCAGATTCGATGTTGCCACTTAACTGTCACAAAATCTATGAAACGATATCGATTTTTATTTGATTAATAATACCATAAAAAAGAATAGTCTTTGACGCGCTTTGAGTTCTGTACACTTTTTAAAATATATTTTCCTTTATTTATTGAAATTCTATTTCAAATGTATTTTAAGAACAATTTACTTGTGCAGTTGTGTTTTGTTATGCTCTAGAGAATTCATGGTAAATCAGCTAGAAATTAACTTCTTTAATTATCAAAACACGATTCCATTTTAAGAACAGATAAGAATAACAGTTAAATTGTGCAGTAGTGTTTTGTTATACTCTAAAGAATTCATGGCAAATTAGTTAATTATTCGCTTTTTTAATTATCATAACTATAGATTCACATCTAGTTCATCAGTTTGTCAAGGAGCCGATAACAACGGTTGTTTTTGTTTTCAACGGTCGACAACCGCTTTTGATGGCTTGAAATGGACAAAAACAATAATTTGTATGTGCAATAAGTTTTTTCTCTTTGGTAGTGAATAAACCACAGAAACCCCTATAATGTATAATAGTTCTTTTTTTTTTTGAGATACAAGTAGCACATTTTCATGAACCGCAAATACAACTTTGTCATTTATCCCACAAACACTGAAACACAAAATTATTTGTTGCTGGCGATAATGATAGTGACATTTCGACTCGATGTAAAATCTATGCTTGTTACTACAGAAATCTTCATGGCCCCGCGAGTCCGACTCGCACTGAGCCACTTTTTTTCAACTTTTTGTTTTTATTTTAATAAATATTTTTTTCGTTAAAAAGCGGAGTTCTTTTGCTTTAGATTCATTACTTATATCTATAACAATCAATCTGAGTAGGTAAAGTGTGTGAATACGATTCTTAAATTGTAAAAATAATAATTGGAGTTATTGGAGGTAGGTATTTCGTTTTATTTATTTATAAAATATTAATCTCACAATTAATTATTGTAATTATATAATTTAATCACACAAATAACGCGCTCATTAGCAATGAATGTATAATAATAATTTTCAAAATCGGTCAAGTAATTTTCGAGATTAGCCAAAAAACATATACATTGAAAGTAGCGCTTTCTATAATAAAATGCATCCTATATTAGACATCTGTAATTATACATAACAATCTAGTGGTGAAAGAATTTTCAAAATCGGTCATGTACTTTACGAGTTTAGCGAAAAAAAAAACATTTTCGTTGATAGTAGCGCCCTCTATAATAAAATGCATCCTACGTTTTTAAGCACCATAGCAAAAACGATTCAGCTTAGCCACCCGCACACACAGTAAAAACATAACCATCCTTTTTCGTCTGTAGTCGGATAAACAAGTGGTTGACAACTGTTGCGTATCGGCTGCATTGGATAAATATTCATTTTAAACGGTTGCTTTACACCTATATCATAACATAATAATAATTATCGAAAAATTATATTAGGATTGTAATAATGATACCGTAAGTAATCGATCGGAAAAGGGAAATCTATTTTTTTAATGATTTTTGTGATTGGCAACATTTTTTATTTTATTCACAAACTAATGAATCACGTATTTACCTAATTTTATTTTTATCTTTTCGGTACTTTTAATTTGTGCAAAAATATTCCCATATTTTTAGGATAAATGGATACTGCAATTAATAATCAAGATATATTTTTTTAACAAATGCACATTGGGTGTTCTATGGCCGAAAATGGGCATCTCCCTTTAAGGCACAGACGAAAAAAAATATTCTTCTAATTGAAATATAAAATTTATAATGCAATTTTATAAACAGAATTCAATATTTCTCGTTTACTTTTTATAAAATCTATCATAAATAATATATATTTTTTGATTTTATTTTACATGGTGTAAAATACCCTATTATGATTGCGGTTATTTTCAAGTACTCTGTTTTAAACTAACCACTCTTATAACTTTGCCAACATTAAATTCTTATAATTTAAATTAAAAATACGACAATGGAGCGGAAGCGTTTGGAATAATAAAAGGATAAAACTTTTTTTTTTCAAAATTGAATGATAGCCATCTAAAAGCTTAAATATGTTAAGGGGGCCAAGTTGGGTACAAAATCTAGTACAATATTTACGGAGTTTTCGGCTTCAATCTACATCCCGGAGAGTCCACTGCTGGGCCTGAGCCTCTCCTGTTGTAGAATTTGTCTCGTTTGGCAGAGGGATTGGCGATTGTAGTATGAGTACCAGACATCGCATCATCATCCTTGAGTCTGCTGCTGGCCTTTACCGGTTTTTGTATTTTATGTTATGCATCGCTGTCTATCGGAAGTAATTCATCTTATTACCATAGACATAGAGAGAATGGACTGTTCGCTGCGTATTCAGTTGTGCAGTGAATACAGACCGAAAAGTGCGAGAGAGACAGCGAATGTGCGGCCAGTAATTGTCCTTTTCTAGAATTCTAAATCTCAATCTCCATTTATTATGACGTTTTTGAGCTTGAAGAGCGTTTGATAGAGCGTTAGATAAGTGGAGATGAGCGCTTTGATATTGAAATTAGCGGGAAGTTCCAGGGATTCAACACTCGGATTTTCTCCTGTATCGTGAAGACAATTTACAAACATAAATTGCACAAGAAAAACGTCCAGACCCGGAACAATTACTAGTATGCCATACAAATAATTGTTCCGTGCGGGATTTGAACCCTCGGCCCCTAGCACTGCAACAGATTGCTAAGCCGCTGAGCCCGCGGATATCAAGATATCATAATGTTATTATGATATCCTACGTTCATCTCCAGTTACACAAATAAACGAGTTAATCACTAAATTATAAACATCAAGAACGTACCTGTGTAATTATTTTAGAATAATTTTCTCACATGAAATTCTTTTATGGCATCGAAAAATTTCTTGTTTCCTTTCTTAATTCACACTCGAGGGTAAATATAGCTCTTAACCACACTTCCATGTTCTATAAGTGCTGCTATTTCACGAGCAATTAAACAAATAAGCGCACTTTACGACTAACGAAGCTTTTGGTTTCGTAAATGAAACACATAACGAGCCCGGACGAAATGAAATGTAGGAAAATAACACAAAATACTTTTATTATAAATCTTGTTTAGGAAAGCGCAAAACTGAAATGTTATTATGAATCCTATGCACATAAGCTACGCTGTGTGGTGACGGCGGATGACTATCCACTACTCTATGTCATCCCTTGGGTGTCGTATGAAAATAAAACAGTAGATGGGCAGCAACGTCTTCCTAATATCAGGGGAAAATAATAATAATCTACGATTATAACAAAATTCTTCCTTATAAGGCGCGTAGGCCGAGGTCTATATTCAGAAGTGGAATTTTGTAAGTTGTCGATGAATGAATTGCCTACTTACATGTTTACAAAAATAAAGTTCCAGAGTTGAACTCGGGCCTAGTAGGATTAAGAATGTATGTTTTATGCTGTATAGGATACAATAAATTTTAGCTTTCTGCACTTAATTCTCATATAAATCTCACAGTCCATCGTGTGAGTATTAAAGTTTAAAAAACGGTACAAAGTTTTCTTTTCACACATATAGGTACGTGAGGGTAATATGGTCATCCGGTTAATATGTTCACTTTCTCATTACGCAAGAACTACAGCCTTGTTTGTATAGATGGCTCTGTGATACGATAACGCTTCATCGGTCAATCAAATAATAAAGGGTCAAAATCAAAAAGTCGCTGCTTTATCGACGTCACTTTGACAGTTGACATTATAGTAAATATTTAGTCAATTTTGGTATTGTGTAGTGTAGTTAGTTTTTTTATTGATTTTTTTTATAGGATACGAAGACAAACAAGCACACAGTCCACCTGATGGTAAGTGGTTGCGGTGGCCCATAGACATCTACATCTATCCTCAAATACGAATCAAAATGCAGATGCGTTGTCACCCGTGAGGACTTAGATGGAATGCCTCGTTTCCAGTGAAAAGGGTCTCCAGTTCTCTACACTCATCATACGAAATACAGCAGCAATAAGCTACTATTTGACGCTGGTATTCTGTGAGAGCGTGGTCCTTCCCCGGTCGAGCCGTTCGTGCTACAACTATACTACTAATATAACTGTAGCATGACTCTACCACGTATAAAAATTTTTCGAAGTGTTACAAATTATTGCCTAATCTTGTTTGCTATTATATCCTTTATATAGGGTCCGCCATATAACTTTTTTTTTCAACTAGTGCTTATTTCGTGAATGGCAACACTTAGCTCATATCTAATTTGACAGATAATTAGTTTTATCCTTCCGCTGAACGAATATGGTTGTGTATACGCTTGAACAACGCTGGGAAATATTGCGACATTACTTTGAAAATCATGGTAATGTTGCAGAATGTGTGCGAAAATTGCGTACGGATTTTGGAAGAAATGAAGCACCGTCAGCTCCGTATGTTCGTTACCTTGTGAAAAAAGTCAAAGAAACTGGCATTCTCATCGATAAACCAACGCGTGAAAAGCCAAAAACAGTGCGTACACCCGAGAATATTGCTGCTGTGGCCGAAAGTGTGCGTGAAACGCCATCAACATCAGTTCACCGTCGTTCTCAACAATTGGACATTTCGGAGACATCATTGAGACGAATTTTGCGTAAAGACCTTGGTATGACGCCGTACAAAATCCAATTGGTTCAGGAGTTGAAGCCAACTGACCATCCAATGCGTTTTCGCTTCGCTAAGTGGGCCTGCGACCGACTTGCAGAAGATGCGGATTTTGCCAAAAAAATCATCTTTTCAGATGAAGCTCATTTCGAACTTGGCGGGTATGTAAACAAGCAGAATTGTCGCATTTGGGGCACAGAAAACCCGCACGCATTCATCGAAAAGCCGGTGCACCCAAAACGAGTCACTGTTTGGTGCGGATTTTGGTCCAGAGGCATAATTGGGCCATTTTTCTTCGAAAATGAGTGTGGCCGTTACAGTTAATGGCGATCGTTATCGGGCCACGTTGAACGAATTTTTGTTCACAGATATTGAAGAGGAGGATATTGGCAACATTTGGTTTCAACAGGACGGCGCAATGTGCCACACAGCCGACGCTACACTTGATGTTTTGCGCCCTGTTTTTGAAAATCGCATTATCAGCCGCAGAGCTGATGTCGTTTGGCCACATCGGAGCTGCGATTTGACACCATTGGACTATTATATGTGGGGTGCCGTCAAAGATAAGTGTTACGCCGACAAGCCAGAGACAATTGACGCTTTAAAGGACAAAATTGTGAAGCCATTGGTGATGAAATACAGCTGCACACAATCGATAATGTACTCAAAAATTGGACCGATCGTGTAGGCTACTGCATGGCCAGCCGAGGCAGCCATTTGAATGAAATTATTTTCCATCAATAACCGGAGGGATTGTACTTTCAAATAAAGAAAGAAATTTGAAAAAATATTTAGTAGTTTTTTTTAATAGCATTTTAAAAAAAAAGTTATTTGGCGGACCCGCTATGTTAGTTATAGTATACGACTTTGTGTTTTTGTCTCTGTCCGCCTCCTAATTTTTGATTTATAGCTTACAGTAAAGCTTAAGATGATGATATTACCCTAACGTACCTTATTAGGTACTATAGCTTTTTTCACGTTGAAACCTTTACTCATTTAAAGTGTAGACTACGTAAATTTGTCATATTTTAACAACAATTCGACAATATAAATAGATATAAATATATCAAGTATCGTTATCATCATCACTAAAGCACTTCACAATTCCACTGCTGAAAATAGGCCTCCCCCAAGGAATGCCACAAAACACGATCCTGAGCCACCTGCATCCATCGACTTCTTGTATGTCTTACCAGGTCGTTTCTCTATCTAATGGGGGGCCGCCCTAAATTTCGCCTACCGGTACGAGGCTACAACTCGAAAACAAATCTTCGCCCATCGATTATGGGTTCTTCGAGATATATGACTCAAGTCCGTCCATCAAGTATAGATAAATATAATTTATTGGATTTTGTATAACATATAATGCTTTTGTTTTTATCAATGATAAATCATAAATGAAATTTGTTTATATGCGCGTCAATTTTTCGCACACGCGCGGAAACTGAAATTTCATGTCATTATTAAAATAGACTTTCCGCTCTTCAACACCACTTGGTGTTATTTTAATATCTCTCAAAACGTTTCGACTACAAATCACGCCGCTATTTTTATATTTCTGGCACAAGGATTTCTTTTTATTTATTCTTTAAAGTGACGATATATTTTTCCAATGCGAAAAGGGCACTATTTAACTATATTTTCATGCAGTATATTACCAATGTTGTAAAGTAGAAGTTTTAAATATTTACATACTTATTTATAATGAATATGCTCGTCGGTTGGTAAGGTTTATGTCTATAGTTATTTAAAAAAATAGTTTTTTTATCATTCAACTTATTCTTAAAAAGGCTCAGCAATATATCCAGAAATCAGCAGTAGTTCACAGATACCTGCGGTTTTGGATGGGACCGATTCATAATGTAATGTGAACTTTGTGCGAAACACATCCGAAACATATCCATATTATAAAATCAGCATGTAATTTTTTATAAAAATTTTATATGTAAACCCTATTCTCCTGAAATTACTAGCACTACAATCTACCAAGAGGCCTAGCATCCTCCAGAGAAAAAAAAAAAAAAATATATATATATAAAAAAAAGGAGGAGCTACAACTCAAAAACGACAGTCTTGTTTGCATAAATGGCTTTGTGTTACGATATCGCTTCATCGGTCAATCAAATAATAAAGTGTCAAAAGGTCGGTGTTAAATCGACGTCGCAAAATAATCAAAATAGCGACTTGTTTTAGATATATATATATATATATATATATATATATATATATATATATATATATATATACGTATATAACTATACGTTAATAATCCATATATTTATATAATATAGGTTCAAAAAGCACAATTTTCCAAATAAAATGTAAAAGCATCATTTCAAAAGCGTAAAGTTACCGATAAATGTGTCAACTGCATGAGTGCAGTTCGCGGCTCACGGCGTGCAATTGACAACAATGCAAAAAATTGCGCAATTGATTTGAATTTAAATTTTAAACGTTCCTCTGTACGCAACCCTTTCTAAATGAATCGGCTATGAATTGACACGGTCGAAATGAAAAATCTGTATTATTCAGACGATTTTCAGTAAAGTAATATAGTATTATAATAATAAGTAATATAGAGTTATAAACGTCACAGACCCAGGCCTCCTATCATACCTAAAACGGTTTTAGAGCAAAAAATGTCACTCGCGTTGCCTCAACGCATGTTAGCGAACTTGACATGTCTTCGAAATATTTTTTCCAAGAATTTCATTGGAGCCGGCGCGGATGGAACCTTGGTTGAACTGTTAAATTACATCCAGTGCTTAGACTCAAAACTATTACGGCTCTTACGTTTTGCGGGTAAACCTCAAATTATTTATTTTACTTCTTTGACGAACAGACGTTTCCATAGCGCATTAGCTAAGTAGTATTTGGCTGCGGCGCGGCAGGCCGCAGGTTCGAATCCCACATGGAATAAGTGTATGTCTTACAAATAATTGTCCGAAGTCTAGGTGTTTGGTATATCATATTATCTCGGCTTTCAATACAAGATAAAATCCTAGTCTGAGGTAAATTTTCTTTGATTTCATTTTAAAATAAGTAAATAAATAAACGATCAAATATTCCGTCTTCGGTCAATGACAAATGCGATGTTACTCTTAAGCACTAAGGTGAAATGCCTGACTTAATATTGGCAGAATTCCATTAAGAGAAGCCATAAATTAAAGATGATGATGATGCAATGCCTTACAGAGTAAAACTTTGTTACTCTGTAAGACATTGCACTGTGTTACTCTGTAAGGCATTGTACTGTGTTGCACTGTAAGTCATTGCACTGTGTTACTCTGTAAGGCATTGTACTGTGTTGCACTGTAAGACATTGCACTGTGTTACTCTGTAAGGCGTTGCATCATGCATCAAACATATGTTAATTTATATGGTTATGCCACCTCATACAGGAACACAACAGTTACAGTCCAGCTTGGATATGGACAAGCTTATTTTACTATACTAGACGGACGTTAGAAAAGCTATCTAGTAAAATTTTTATAATAATAATAATAATATTATAAAACTAGGAAACAGATATATATTCCTGAGAAGCTTGCGAAAAACCACATGCACTGTATTCTGACATAAGTAGGGCGACAAACGAGCACACAATACGCCTGATTATAAGTGGATGCTGTGGCCTATCTACCTACATCTATTCTCGGAGATTTAAAATGAAGACGCGTTGTCACCCCTAGTACACGGGATGATATGGGATAGCTGATATTCTTACACTTCCACTACCCGTTAACACTAGTTCTGTACTTGAACGATTTTATATTTTTGAGCAATATAAAATGCGCTGGAAGCGACGATCGTATTCACGAACCCCAATGCAAAGAAACATTTGGCGAATATAAGCGGATAATGCAATACGAAACAAATGAAAATTTACTACTATATCAAATAGATTGCCTTGTAAATTTTGTCCATTATAAAGAATATCGTTAAAGGAGAGGCGGGTGCTAGTTCTAGCGCTAGTATCAAGTACCACACGTAACTTAGATGTAAGTTTGTCTTCCCTTTTTTTTTTTTTTTACATGGGGAAATGCCTACGCATACCCGCCTCGCGGGGGCAAGGACGGGTTATGTCGGACTCGCACCGACTAAAACCCCATGGTGTTCCACCTTCGTCGCATATTGGCATGGCTACGGGAACGCTTTCGCACACATCCGCGGCCCCACCAGCGACTGCCGCCCCATGGCAGCACCTCATCGGGAGAGGAATATTCCTCCCCGTTCTCCTTCCCAAATAAGGCGCACCAGAACACATGGCACGCCTTCCTCCACGGCCTCCAATTACATCTGCGCAACAGACGCCCCCGCGTCCGATGCGCGAAGGCCATGGGGCCAGGAAAAACGAGCACTTAGAAGTACTAGCCTTCCCGACCCCAGCGGCGGATCTGGTCTATTGCTCCGCCGCCAACCAAGATTCGGCTGCGGAGGATAGGGAGAGCGACGCCTCGCAATACCGACAATCCTCTCCCCCCGCAGCCCCATCACCACCGAATCAACGGTGCGGCCCCGTTTGAGTCGCGGAGGATAGGGCGAGTGGCGCATCGCCATACCAACACTCCTCTTCCTTCGCGACTCCACCTCGGCTGCAGCGGTAGGTGGGGAGGACACACCTCTCACCGCAGTCCACCAACACACATCCGAAGTGGGCTTCCCAAGCCCGCTCGGAGTGGCCACCTCGGGCCGGCCCTCCACCTCGGACCAGCCATATGGGTTCCTCTTTGTTTCGCCGTGGGTGACCAAGCCACGGCTTCTAAGCCCCCGCCACGACAAGTCGGGAACCCGTTCGGGGGGGAAGTTTGTCTTCCCTAATGACACCATAATGCGGTATGAAATATGACAGCATCTCTTTACAGTAATCCATCTCTAGAGGCCCAAGCGATAAATAGCCCTCTTTTATGTATTCATTATTAACATAGTCATAAGCTTCCTTTAATTTGGGCAAAGCGAGCATCTTGCGCTTCAAACAATAAAAAGTTTTTCATCATCATTCATTCATTCATTCATTCATTTATCAATCACGAGTCTACTTCTAAACATAGGACTTTACTACAGATTGCCTCATGGGAACCTTTGCTATAGTTTATACATTGGGATAGGCGGTTGGGAACCACAGTTTTGTGATGTGATTTGATTGAGGTGATTTCTGGGTCTCGACAACAGCGCCACCTTCCAGGTCCCATTGAGTTTTTAAACCATCCAGGGAATCCAGTCAAATACACACAAAAACTTATCAAAAATCTCACTTTTTTTTCCGTTTTCGAGATTTAGCCAGACTAACGTACAGCAATTGATTTTTATACACAAGAAGGAGAAAGAACTGAGTTTTATCAGGAAAATATTGCAGTACATTTTCTGTTTCAGTTTTCCGCAGCCTCTTTAGACGCCCACGGGATGATGCGGTAGTCGTTCCTTTACGCTTTTATACGTGATAGAGCCACGCTTCGGCTATATTATGATTGTAGCACGAATGAGTAGACTCGACCGGAGAAGGACCGCGTTCTCGTTGAATACCGGCGTAAAATAGCAGCTTAATACTTCTATATTTCGTATGGTGAGTGTAGAGATCCGGAGACCGTTTTTTACTGGAAACGAGGCATTTCATCTTAGTCCTCAGGGGTGACAACCCATCTGCGTTTTGATTCTTAATCGAGGATAAATGTAGATGTCTATGGACCACAGCATCCACTTACTATCAAGTGGACTGTGTGTTCGTTTGTCACCCTTATTTTTAAAAAAAACGCTGTCACTACATAGCAACATATACTTACATCATCGTTATCAACATATTTTATTTCAAGTTAACTTATACTAAAGAAATCTGTAGTTCATAAAATATTATTCTTATACATTAACTAGCGATCCGCCCCGGCTTCGTACGGGTTATTTTTGGATCTCAACAACATCGCCACCTGCCGGAATTTTAAATGAATTTTTAAACCATCCAGGAATCCACTCATATAAACACAAAAACAAAATCAAATTCTTTTGAACCGTTATCGAGTAGCGAGACCAATGGACAGCAAATGATTTTTATACATAAGAAGATAAATAAATCAGTCGACTAGGAATAGAGCAAAATGAAAAAAGATATTTTTAAAAGTATCAGACACTTTAGTATCAGGGCAGGATGAATCCATGTGAACGCCCCTAGGCAATACGAGTGTTGATACCCTTTTTCCATTTCTACACTTCCTATATCTCGTAAAATGCTTTATTATTTAAATCACGAGACCCTTAAGCGACGCAAAACCCAAATAACTTCTTTTTCAAAAGGTTTAGCTTCAGTTTTAAAGATTATTAGTACCTTAACGTAACTGAATATATAAAATGCAGAGAACTAAAAAATAATGATTACACATGAAGTCAGAAGTCGGTGCTGAGCTTTTATTTTCCAAAAAAGAATTACATATAATTAAAATATTACAAAATGTACACAAATAAATAAATTTCTCGCAAATACGTGTAAAAAAAATATTTTCAAATTTTTTGTCTGCCTGTCTTTCTATCTGTCTGTATGTTCGTTACGGCTACTCTCCGGAACGAATGGACGGATTTTTACTGATAACTTTTGTTATAAAGAGTAACTTAGGCTACTTTTATTTGTCGAAAAGAATTAGTGCTCTAAAATATTCCATGTTATTCAGATTCACGCGGGCGAAGTCACGGGGAACAGCAATTATAAAACTAAAACTAAATAATTATCCTAATAAGCTAAGACATAATGTATATAATTAAAGCTCCGACTACGAAATGTAAAATTATGTTATCCTTTTCAGTTCTTTGAAGTCTGTACTGCTTGTACTGTTTATTTAATTATATTTTCTACCCGTTTGAATGGGCAAAGGAATAACACAATCTAAATTTCGCCTTAATAATTAGGTACATAAAAACTTCATACCCTAATTTTCCACCCTTCTAAAAAAGCTCTATACCTAAGCTTTCTTCACATTTATTTGTGGCCACTTCTGATCTGTAACCTATATGAAAGTTAAAAGTTACAGCCTACATACGTTTCACTGCTGGACACAGACCCCCTCTCATTTCCAATGGGGGTTTTTAGTGTTAAGAAATATCTATAATATATAGATATTTCTTAAAAATATAATAGTCTTCGAAATATTTTTCTTTTTATTTCTCAGATATACAGGTTTCCTTACGATGTTTTTCATCACCGCTGAGCGCGTGGTAAATCGTCAATAAAATTGCAATTAACAATTTCATTTATAACGGCGGGGATCGAACCCGGGTTGCCCACGTACTGTAAAATTTACAGCGAGCGCTTAGCCTCTGAGCTACCACGGCTTTACCTTTAACCTATATCTATAAAATATTTAAATAACCTATATATTAAAAAAAAATAATTATCAAAATAGATTAACATACATACAAAAAAGTATACAGTCGAAAGGGTCCTATTTTGAAATCGCTAAAAAGAACCTTTCATTTCAAAGTAGGTCCTACATTACAACGGAACATTATAACAATAATTAATACTATGCAAGAAAACAAATTGGGGATGTTACAGCGCGCATTTAAATTGCAAATGGCGTTTTCAAAAAGCATAACCAACTTACATTGTAGCGGGAACAATGGCGGTCGGTTGTTTTAAAAGGAAGATAATGCTCCCTCTACAAATTAAGAGAATTTTTGCTTCATCTCATTTCTCTACATCTCAAAACAGTTATTTACGTTAACGTTATAACGTTTTAATATGTTATGAATAAATTATTAAAATATAATGAAAACAATTTTATGAAACTGATAAGAAGGATGTCGTAAACAAGGAAATAAAAAAAACATTGCTTGGTTTTTTTCGACATCTCTACAAAAACATCACCATCATCATTACATCCTATCATAAGTCCACTACTGACCGTAGACCACCCTCAAGGAATGCCACAAAACATAATCCTGAACAATCTGCATCTATCGAGTTCCTGCTTTTCTTACCACGTCGTCACTTCTTCTAATAGGGGGCCACCCGACACTCCGCTTACGGAGACGAGGCTCCCTTTCGAAAACTTAAACAAAATAAATTACATGTTACTATTCTAATAATGTGGGTACAGGCCGGAGGCCCCGGGGAGAAAGAAGAGCACCCCCGAAGACCCGTTTATAGCAACCAAAAAAGGGGTGCTAAGTCAGATAAAATCTACCGGGCTAACTTCTAACAATATATTTTAATTTCTTAGACATACAAGAAAATAAATAAATTAATATTCACGCATAAGGTCACCTGGGGCAAGTGTGACATAAATTAGTTTAAACTATAATCGATATTTAAATACTTCTACTCTGAAACGGTGTAATAAAATAGAGAATTCAGTTTCGTAACATCAACTATTAAGTGGTTGTATGTTTGATAAAGAATTTTAGTATCTACAAGTAGCATTTTAATTGTATAGTATAGTAATTTGAGATAATTAAAACCAATTGAGGTGGAAAACTGTCACACTTACCCATCAATGGGGTTTTCGACAAAATTTATGAGATGATACTAACGTCGATATATTTTATGATCTATGGAAACGATTTGAACGTCCATTTTTGTGTAATAATGAATTTTCCTTAACATGGGGCAAGTGTGACAGTTTTTAACCGATATAGTGGTGTGCCTTTTTTACTACCCTAGCTCTGGATGTTTTGTAAGTATAATAAATCCAATGCCAAGTGCAAAATAAAATTTTATTCAGAACGTTAACAATTTATAATAACATAATCATAACAAACGTGACACTGTCACACTCACCCCGATGTTAGGTATTAGGTAAGGTAAGTGTAACTGTATCCGTATTTCAAAGAATAGTGAATTTCAGGTCGCAGAAACATATTACTCTATAAGTACCAATATTATTCTTTATCACTCACCTTTAAAATAACTTAACGACATGTCGAAACACTTAATAACTTAACCTCTTAAAATTGCGCTGTCTGTCTTCAGTTGAATAGTTTTTAAAAATAACGTCTGTTGATAAAATAGTTTAAGCTATGTACTTAACTGTCAGTTTAATCAATAGCGTAAAATTTCCTATGTTGTGTAATTGATGGAATTAAACCAAAAACCGTGCTAAGGCCGCATAATTTGCGTTTGTTACACTTGCCCCTGTACACTTGCCCCGGGTGACCCTACCACAATTATTTTAAAGCTTTTAAAATAATAATAATAACTATTTTATTTTAGAGTCAAACTCTATAGATTGTTAGTAATAAGAACAAACTTAAAATTAATGTTAGTACATATACAAATAAACACAACAATAGTTAGTTTACATTAAACATAATAGTTCTGGACCGCATACGCACAGTGTTTCAATGCCGTACAACCTTATATATACTTAAAGGTACTCCTCCAAGCCCAGCCAGTTGGATTGCCTTAAGTTCTTTGTTCCCCGCCTTGAAAACAAATAGTTCACTCTTTTTGGAAATATATCTGAGGCCATGGGCTTCTGCATATCTGTCGCATATATTTATTAATGTCTCATGTGCCCTGTTCGATAGGCTCTGCTACGCTATGTCGTCTGCACAGCTTTAACTGCTGAGTTTCGTATGGTGAGTGTAGAAAATCGGATACCCTTTTCTACTGAAAACGAGGCATTTCATCTTAGTCCTCAGAGATGACAACGCATTTTGATTCTTACAGCCTCCAGCCTCCACTTACCATCAGGTAGTGTACTCGTTTGTCTCCCTCATTTAATAAAAAAACTTAAGAGGACACCCGGATGGAATGAAGTTCCTTTATACATACATACATACAAACACACACATACACACACACACACACACACACATATATATATATATAATATATATATGCACTCTGTCTGTCTATTCTTTCGTAAACGTCATAGATGCGCGGGACTTTGTACACAACAGCGTATAGTATAAATACATACGCATTGGTATTGTAATATTAAAATATAATTTGCTTTTAAATTTATTAAAGTCATGACGCGTACACTTGCTAAACACACAATAATGGAGAGATTATAACGCGTATGACTTGGTTAGCACAATAGTAAAGAGAGGATATAATGCGTACTTCCTAAAAATACATAAGCATTTATTATTGTCTGTATAAAATCTCTACTTACCTAACTCCATCAGCAATATCCGGAAATTGTGCAGAAACACTGTCAGGATTCATTATTGTTATTATTTTTTATTATTTATTGTGTACAAAAAACCTGTGTACACTCAACAAAAATAATCGTCGCAAAACCACACTGTTCAATGCGAAATAGAAAGACGAAACGAAAATAACTGGCTTGCTTTCTACGAGAGAGAGATAGAGAGAGAGACAGACAGAGAAACACGCGCACGCCGCGGCACGGCTTACAACTATAGCAAAAAGTGTCGTTACAACTTTTGGTCTTAATTTTTTCCATCTAGCCCTCTTTCGCAACGCGCGATATGGAACTTCGTTCCAAAAACAACGCGGTCCTTCACTGCTGGTATGAGTAAGCTTAATGTTTCGCAGTGAGCTATGAAGAGGGCTATGCTCGAGAATTCTCTTGTAATAGAATACCTGCAATGGAACTAAAGTAACCGAAAAAGCCCAACGCATCAGTAAGGTAACGTAACAATGGGCCGAACATATAGCCCAAAAACCTACATCCCTAGGGGCAGCCTCGTAAGCAAAATGTAGGGCAGTCCCTACTAGGGAGTCACAACTTCGTAAGTGAAGCAGGAAGTCGATTGATGCTGGTCCTTTTCGGCAGCCTTTGCTCAGCATTGTACTTGTGATGGGCCATAATCATGATGATGATGATGAACATAAACCTGTTAAACCTTTAACTATAATATGGATGTAGCACGAATGGGTCGGCTCGACCGGGGAAGGACTATGCTCTCACAGAATAACAGCGTAAAATAGCAGCTTAGTACTGCCGTGTTTCGTATGGTGAGTGTAGGGATCTGGAGACCCTTTTTTACTGGAAACGAGGCATTCCGTCTTAGTCCTTAGGGGTGACAACGCATCTGCGTTTTGATTCCTAATCGAGGATAAATTTAGATGCCTGTGGACCACAGCATCCACTTACCATCACGTGGACTGTGT
The DNA here is from genome assembly GCA_907164705.1 of Parnassius apollo. Lineage (NCBI taxonomy): Eukaryota > Metazoa > Arthropoda > Insecta > Lepidoptera > Papilionidae > Parnassius > Parnassius apollo. The sequence goes on from CAJQZP010001094.1 coordinate 3,426,837, forward strand.
GCTCGTTTGTCACCCTTGCTCTATAAAAAAATGTGTAATTCCACGCTTATTAAGGTCATGTATTTTAAAAAAGACGTTTTTCCACTGAACAACTGTATAAAATAAGTGGTCTACTCTCAGTAAGACAATTATATGTTATTATGACAATCCTCAAAGCACACAAATCCCTGCCCTTTGACTCATGAAAAAAAGCAGCGAAAAGATGTTGTGGTTAAGCCTTCTGGTACCAAAACAGTTTTTGCTAGTAGGCAATTTAGCTCATGTTCTGCATTCCTAAATAATTCTTCCTACACACACACACACACACACGCACGCACGCAAGCACGCACGCTGCACGCACGCACGCACGCACGCACGCACGAACGCTCGCACGCTCGCACGCACGCACGCACGCACGCACGCACGCACACACGCACGCACGCACGCACGCACGCACGCAGCAACGCACATATAATACCTTTGTAATTTTTGTAAATTTTGATTGTTAAAGTCGAGTAATTACTTTTTGTCATTTTTGGTTTTTAAATTAAAAATGTATGTTTAGATAAGGAAGAGCGGGGTTCCCAAACACAGGCATTACTTGCTTAAATGGAGATCCCAATCAACGATGTCATTACTTTAAGTTTTATAAAGAAAAATAAATTATTTTATTTATTGATTTATCATTTATTATTCCAAAGGATATGATTATTTTTTCGCTTCGCCATTTCACCGTATGTACCGAACCGTACTACTAATTTACCTTTACGTATAAATGTGGGATGTTGGGATAATCTGTATAAATAATAAAATAAAATACGAGCTGCGCTAAGCCTGAAATACGCGGGAAAGCCCCGCGCAGGTATTGGTTGATCAATACGGCACGTTTAAATAGCGTTCCTTATTCAACTATTTTATTGCTCATCGTTCTGTATAACTGCCGATTGCCAGTCTAGTACACAAGACATATAGTTTTGTTTTAATTTTAGTTTATCCTTATCTTTTTATTGCAGTTAGACAAAGACATTTAAGTAGTAGTAAATTTAAATCTCTTTGCAATTAGAACATAGCGCTTGCTGTTCATTTCTCAGGATGCCATACATGATCCAGTTTATTGTCAAGTATGCAGCGCGCTTGAAGCGGTGTCCGGTAAACTTGACGGTGTATGGCTATCAGTGTGCATGACAACTCTACTTAAAGCAAAAAATGAATTTGTCTTGTTGTGTTGACTTGATCAAGCTTGCAGCGTCATGTAAACTTGAACGTGTGTATGAGCGGTCAAGTATACATGACGTTCTTCGGAACACCATTTCAACTGGTGCGGCGTCATGCAAACTTGACGGCGAACTTGAACGTGAGTGGTCTATATGGATGTACCTGCAAACATGACGCCGCTTCAAGCGCGCTGTAAACTTGACGGTAAATTGGATCGTGTTGCAGTAATACTACCATCCATTACCTACTACAGCATATTAGAAGTCTACTACTGAACATAAGCCACTCCCATATATTGCCTCATTAGGTGAATTTTGCTATAGTCTTTGCGCTCGGCAAGCGGGTTGTCAAACACAGTTTTTTATTATTATTATGACTGAAGACGCACATCTGTTTCAGTTTTCACATGTCGCCCATTACGTCACCATATGGGATAGAAGATATTCTTACACATATCTTCTTACGGAAATGAGAGGTAGCTTGTGCCATGCAGTGGGTCGTATATAAGTTGATATCTTATTTAATATATACATATGAAACAGAAAAAGCCTAACGCATGCCCTGCTCACAGAAGCAAGGTCATGTCAGGCTCGAATCGATATGGCATAGTGTCACTATGTCGTAGTGTTGTATTAATGTTAGTGTAATTTTAGTTATATATGAATTTCTCGAATAATAATGTAATTCGCACTCATATTTCCAAGATCATGTATCTTAGAAATCTAGCTTTGTGGTAAGAGCGTGACCCTTTCCCAGTCAAGCTGACCCATTCGCGCTACAGCCATAATACCATCTGCAACATTGCTCTTTCACGTAAATATTACTGTATACTGACGTTATACTTAAAATCATATCGTTATGTTATAATTATACTTTTTTATTTTCTATAATTGTTTTTTTAATTTTTTTTTTGTTCTGTAATCGAATGATTTCTACATCACCATTCGAAAATCCAATTTACGCTTTTGTAGTCAGAAACATTTTAGTAGAGTGATGGTTGCTAACTTTTTTATCATTTTAGTAAGTAATAATAAAAATAACAATATAATCTGCCGGCATTCCAGTTCCCATCAAAGCTCTTAGCTGATCTTACATCAAACACTCTCTCTGGACGTCCATTCCTACATTATATATAAGTCTTTATCGTGGTTGAGCCATGCTGCAGCTATAGGTCCTACGTTGTAGCACAAATGGGTCGACAGCTTCTTAACGCCGTTATGTTTCGTATAATGAGTGTAGAGAACCGGAGACCACTTTTTACTGGAAATGAGGCATGCCGTCTTAGTCCTCAGGGTCACAACATTTTGATTCTTAATCGAGGATAGATGTTGTCTTTGTGCCACGTCATCCACTTATCATCAGCTGGACTGTGTGCTCGTTTGTCATCGTAATTCTATAAAAAAATGTTTGACTTATATCTCAGCTGATGGTAAGTGATGATGAAGCCGAAAATGGTAAAGCGGACTGAATAAGCGTAACAAAAACCTTGACATTGTCGTTTACAATAACATAGAATCCCTATTCATTAATAATGATCTGTAACAATTGGCTTATATATCTTACGTATAAATGAAATAAAATAAATACAAATAGACGCGAGGAAACTATTTATGAGCTTTTATCGCAATCCGAGTAAATAAGAAAAGTAATAATAAGATTTTCCTCATAACATGGCGCCACCCTGCTTATGGTCACGGAAGGTCAACCGAGATATTTTCCTTATGTGTGACTCATAATTGTTTTTCGCTGACGTAATCTATAAAAGATGTATAAATCTGTTGTACGCTCAGAAGGGCTAGAACCAGTACCGTAAAGCCAGTTAAATAAAAAAAATTATCTTATTTACGTTTTAGGTATCAGGAATTTCAAAATTGTGATATTTCAAACATAGATGAATAAATATGTAGCAAGCTAATTTCATACGAGTTCATAACACGAAAAGATTCTATATTCAGCACGTATGTTTTTTTTATTATTAAATATATATTTTTCATTATTTTTAAATATATTTTATCGATTTCTTAGAAACTGATGACTCGATTGAAATGATTATTGTTACGGAATTGTTTAACGTAAGTTTCACCAACTTGTAGACGACCGATTGACTTGAAAATTTGTGCTCTATCAAAGACCGATGACAATACAATAGTTTAATAACTTTGTCCTATTAACCTGATCAGAATCACCAGATCATCATGATCAATGCGTGTTTTTAAATTTTTCTTAAATTTTAATATTATTTATTAAATAGGCTTAGCTTAATGGCTGGTTCCATATAAAGAAGTAACATTCCCATCACTAAATGTGGAAAAAGATTATTTTTGGAATAATTTAATAAACATGAATAAAAATTTTGACGACATTCTAATCACTGTTATGTAAACATGAGATTCCTTACACCACTCAAAAGAGTATCTAAAATAAATAAAATTGATTAAAAATTTTAAACCGATTTTAAAAACATTTCCACATAATAGGTTCTGAAATCAGTAAGATCAGTCAATCAGTGTGTAATTTAGAATAAAAGTGAGAGGGGACAGTAGTAGAGGCGATCTCCAACCTAACTGCCAAGCGTGGTAACCAAGGCAAATATGTCACCTATGAGGCCGCCTATGATCAGCAATAAACTTTGATAGGCTGTAAGGAATAAATGATATTATATTATATATTATTATATTTTTATTGTACGATCCAAATTTATAACTAAAATAGCAAAGATATCCATGCAATTTTGTGCTTTATACTTTTGTACTTTACCAATATAGTTTCTATAATAATCTTTACTAAGTTTTAAGTGCATTAGAATATTATTAACATTTAGAAGGAATTCAGTTACTTCAACAACGTTGCCCTAATTTAACTAATCAGAAAAACGTAACGTGTTTTCATATTTATATAATTATTTGTTTACAGTATATGTTCTTTTTAAACATTAAAATCAATGCTATTGCATTTGTTTAATATAAAAAATGGATTTAAATGAAACGTTTCTAATAAAATAATTGTTTTAAATGCAAAAAAATTCAACATGCTTTTTCCTTGCTGAAACTTAAATCAAAAGGGAAACGTGCACATAAAAAAAATATAGCATTAAATACAATATTGATTCACCTCAATGGGAAAGAACATCTGACGCCTGAAATCAAGGCGACGTCCCTGACTGGATCTAACATCAATATATTTGAGTAAATCTACTAATATTCTGCACGTCGAACCTAGTGAGAGCATTAGAATATTAGAATTATTCCGTTTTGATGCTTATTTATTTATTTACACTTTATTGTACTAACGGTACAAACGGCGGACTTAATGCCATATGGCATTTTCTACCAGCCAACCGGAAAGTTAGTGGGAGATGTGTGTACTGAGGTAACCAGTACAGTGAGAGGGAGTATGGAGCACGAGATTGTTATGAGAGCGAAGATTGCAATCATTGGAAGAACCCAGGTATTGAAACTTACATTTCAAATACTCTGGAGCCAATGGATCGTTAAGAATAGTGAACAGAGTGCTAAGGATTCTAAGGCTCCTGCGTTATGGGATATTTAACCATTTAAGTTGAGAGCGATAGCAAGAGACGTGGTCATACTTTCGAAGACCGTAAATGAAACGGATACAGTTGTTGAGAAGGCGATCCAATTTATTAACCAAAAATTTGTCTGCATCTAAGTAACACACATCAGCATAATCAAACATAGGAAGAATTAGCGATTGAATTAGAATTTTCTTCGTACAAGGCGGTAAGATATTTTTATATCTGTACAATAATTATTTTGTATTTAATAATGTAATTGTCTCAAAGAAGTACAAACTTTACGGCTAACTTCCTCAACATGACTGCGCCAAGTTAGTGAACAATCCAAGGCTAATCCCAAGTCCCTAACATGAGAGCTGTAAAGAATTACCTCGCCATTATAAATCAGAGGATCGAACGATGTATGATTAAGTTTACCTAATTGACGTGCACTGCCTAAGACTATAACTTGGCATTTGCTTGGATTAACAGCGACCCCATACCTTCTTGACCAATTAAGAATCCAGTTAAGATCGGAGTTAATCACGATTACAGCATTAATTATGGAAGTAGCATCGGCATGAGCATAGAGTTGCAAGTCGTCGGCATACATATGATAGGAAACACGAAAATTACAAGTAATCATGTTAATAAATATAGAGAAAAGTAAATGAGAGAGAATTTCACCTTGCGGAACACAAGTGGTTAATTCACCCCAATCGGACACCATAGACAAGGAAAAACCTATGTAAGACAAGATGGCGATGAGAATATCATGGTCAACGGTATTAAAGGCGTTAGAAAAATCTATTAAAACTAACACCATCAACTTTCCAAACTCCATGCCACCACGCACATCCTCTGTTATTTTTAAAAGCGCCATTGTGGTACTATGTGCAGGCCGAAATCCTGATTCGTGTTGATTCAGTAAGTTGATTTTGGTTAAGTGAGTTTGTATCTGTTTGAGCGCTACAGCTTCTAAGACTTTTGATAAAAATGGCAAAATCGAGATAGGCCGGAAGTGATTGAGAGCACTGGGTATAGAGATTTTTGGAAGAGGGAGAACAAGAGCCTTCTGCCAGCATAACGAAAACTTTCCAGTACGCAATGAGCGGTTTATAATGGAGGTTAAAATTGGTACAATATGATCTGAAACATATGATATCATGGTTCTTCCTATGTTGTCATGACCTACTGCCTTTAACTTAAGTTTTTGTAATACTTTTAAAATATCCTTCTCAGTGACAGCAGAAAAGAGAAAGAATCAGTATGCGGGGATGACATGGAAGTAATATCCGTAATAGTTTTCATTTTAATGTGAGATGGGAGACAAGCCGCTGTAGTAAAGTTAGCATTGAGATCATTTAATGAGAAAATATCTGAGATTACTTGTTTTTTAGTTTTACTGAGACCATGAGAGTGAATGAACTTCCATGTCTCCTATTGCGAAGAATTAATTAGGAAGTCATGAAAATATCGGCGTTTAGCAGACCTCACCACCTGATTGCAGCGATTCCTAACCTTTTTGAAGGCCTCCCAGTTCTGTATAGTACGGCAAGATTTATATGTGACAAAAGCTCTGTTACGTCTGTTCATTGCCAGGCGTACGTCGCTAGTGATCCACGGTACTGATGGACGTTTGATTTTAACCTCGCGTTCTGGTGCATGTGTATTGAAAATATTCAATAATTTAGAATTAAACTCCATAACCATATCATTAATTGAGTCAGTATTTAACACTGGAGACCAATCAATGGCGGACACATCATTAATTAAGCTATCTCTATTTAATCGAGCATAGCTACGTAACTTTATTGTATGAGGGATATGTTTAGGTGGTTTTAATTTATATGAGAGAAATAACAAGTCATGGTTCGAAAAACCAGGAGCTGGGAACTGACCATAACTCGCAACTTTATTAGAAGATGTAATAATTAAATCGATCCAAGAATCCGCGGTAGAAAAAATAGCGTGAATAGCTTTAAGGGGGAGGATGGAGAGGTTGACCGAGTTTATGATGGATCGTAACTTTTGAGAAATAGAGGAGTTTTTTAACAGGTCTGTGTTGAAATTACCCATAATAACTTGATGTGCGTACTCAGAGCAGATGTTATCTAGGATAGATTCCAAATTGGAGAAATAATAGAGGGAGGAGAGTAAACGACTCCAAGAATAGCTTTGGCCCCCTTTAAATTAATTTCTAGAAACAGATACTCCATGTCATTAGCCTGTTGATCAAAAATGGATATTACTTTGAAGGTTATATCACTACGTAGGTAAATAGCGACTCCACCTCCACGCCTTAAAATTCGGTCCTGTCGTACCAGTACAAAGCCTGATAGACCATATGATGTAGAACACCACCTGACCACACACCATAATGACCTTTTAGCATGATCCTGATAAACCTCTATCGCCTTCTTCACATCCATATACCTACGCATACAATATGCTTGTTGGTTAAGGGTACTCATTATTTGGCCCTTCTTCAATATATTGCCAATTTGGTCGATAAACTTCCTACTAAGGCGTCCTTTACCGACTTGCCATTCACTTTTGCAATATAAATTTACTTTGTCACTATTTCCTCATTCATTCTTTCTATATGAACAAACCACCGAAGCATTCTTTCTGTTCACATCATCTTGCAAAGCACATTTTAATCTTATCACGCAATTACTCACGCTGTCATTTAGAATCATATAACATACTCCTTATGGACCGTATTTCTACAGCATTTTTTCTAAATCGCTGCTAATAAAGGGAAAAATAATATTGTCAATTGCCATACGTGAATTATTTGGCACATTCTGTCCTCGAACCTTAGAGTGAAGAGCCCCGTTTAACCTGTGGCCTACATTCACTCGTTGTTCTATATTCATATCATGTCTACTATCCCTGCTAAACCCATATCCTAAATATACAAAATATACAAACTCATAAATTTGTCTAACCAACTCCTCTTCTATTCTTTTTTCACAATCGTTTTACTTATTTCTCTTTCAAAAGCACGGAGTACAACATATTTTTACGTGAAGTTTTACAACGGAGTTTTAAACTTGGTAGAGCCCGGCTGCAGCTATATTATGGTTTTAGTAAGAATGGATCGGCTCAATCGGGGAAGGACCACGCTCTCATAGAATGCCACCGTAAAATAGCAGCTTAATGCTGCTGTGTTTCATATGGCGAGTGTAGGTAAAAGGAGACCCGTTTTACTGGAATCGAGGCATTCCATCTTAGTCCTCACGGGTGACAGCGCATTTGCATTTTGATTCTTATTCGAGGATAAATGTAGATGTCTATGATCCACAACCACTATATCCACTTACCATCAGGTAGGCTGTGTGCTCGTTTATCACGGTTCTATGAAAAATATATTTGTACTCTAATTTATGTCTTTATATGCTGAGAGGACTGCCTTTCTGCCGCGAACTTCTGCGACTGGGAAGATATCAACCTTTTACCCATTGCTGCCGCCAAATAGCAGTGCTAGCACTGCTCTGTAAAGTTCTGAATGGTATAGACTATAGAGAGCCAGTAATTACAAGTTGTGTCTATTTTAGTCCTCATAGGGCTCAGAACCCTCATATGTTGATCGGCAATACGTCCGCAAATCTGACTATTTAAGAAAATTTTCCCTACAGTTGGAAAGACGAAGTAGTTTTCAGCTGCAAGCTTTTACGAGGTTGACTCTCAAAGTTCTTAGGAAATCAAAAACTGAACCAACTAGCAAGTTTTATTATATCTTTTCAAAATAGTGTCCATTTACATCAACACATCGCTGCATGCGATGGAACCACTGTCTCTTCGACGACATTTTGAAACGCAGCTACTGCTTCCTCGGCGTTCGTAAAACGTTTTCCTCGAAGTATTTCTTTAATTTTTGGAACTAAATAAAAATCTCTAGGTGCAAGGTTGGGACGGGTATAGGGCGGGTGACCCAGTAATTCCACGTCTGACGTCGCCAAGTAGTCGATTGTTTGCTTGGCGGTGTGCGACAAGGCGTTGTCATGTGAAGGAGGATCCTACTGCGTGGTCGTTTCTCCCGAACCTTTTTCCAAGACAAATGGCAAACAATTGTTAGTGTACCACTCTGCAGTAACTGTTTTTCGATCCTCTAAAATAATTGTTGCGTAATGACCTGTCCTTCCGAATAACAAGGCCACTATTTTTTTCCCACGTTTCGACATCTCTTCACTTTAGTTGGCAACTCCTCGGAAGGAAACACCCAGACAGCAAACTGTCTCTTAGTTTCAGGATCATAATAATAAATCCAGCTTCCGTCACCCGTGTGTCGAATTCAGCATTTGAGTCACCTTCGTTAAATCTTTGAGCCATTTCACGACACCAATTAACACGACGGAGTTTTTGGGCCTCTGTCAAATTATGAGGTATCCATCGGGCATAAAGCTTCCTGACCACTAAATGTTCATGGGGGATTTTGTGCACTTGACTCATACCGAGGCCTAAGCTTGTCCGAATCTGCTGATAAGTCACTCTTTTGTCAGTGTCTATCATACGCCGCACAAAACTGATGTTATCTTCAATCGTTGCCGTGGAAGGCCGTCCCTCACGCAGATCATCGGTGAGATTAATGTGACCACGTTTAAACACAAGTTGTAAACAGTGGCACGAGATGGAATTTCATCGTGAAAGGCCAATCGAAGTCTATCGTAACTTTGTTGTTGACTTAAATGACATCGAAAGTCATAAAAAATCACTGTACAAAAACTTTCTCGCGTAAAATTCATGCTGACGTGACACAGACAATTTTCAATTTGCCAAATCGTGAAGAAATGACTTAATAAAATACATACACAATAATATTGGCAGAGTTCCATTTTCAAAATTTTTACTTATTGTTTTACTATATCGTTTACAAGTGACCAGTTCTAAATACTTTCAGTGTCGCCATCGTACGGGTTAATGACGTATAACAACATAATATATACTAGATGACCTTTTTTACCGCCTGGAAAAAATAGGGTGTAACATGTGAACGGAGTAGAAGCCTATGGCACTGATATTTTACAAAAAAAAATTGAATTAAACGAATTAATGAATTAAAATCTATCGAAATTCAAATCATATCCACCCTAAAAAAATGAAAAATGTGAATCATCACAGTTGATGGTACAATTTATAATAAATGAAAATCAGTACAAACATTTCGAGTAAAATAAACCATTTTTCTTTTAAAGAAATACAAGATAGCGTAGTTAGCGGTGATCGCGTCAAGTAAACTATCGTTGAATAGAAAGGCTCACGCAGTAAGCAACTCACACAAAGAAGTACCGAAGTGTATACGCGAACGCACACATGAGGTAGTCTAGAGCAATTGCGTAGAGGGGCATAACGGCATAGAGCGCGTCATGCCGTATGCCGTCACGCATCAAGGCGCGCTAATAGATGTTTCACATCAAAATTAAATTTAAAAATGGGCGTGAACGCGATTCGGAGACAAAAAACCAATTAAAAATTACAAATATTCTTGGTAATTTCGTTTTTATACCATTATAGGAAAAAAATTGACAATGCTTCTGAAGCTTGTGAGACAACTGCAGCACTTACCATCAAATGGACTGACAGGGTTATTTATCACTCGATGATTATAATCCATCCATTACATATTTGTCTCTTGGGGATTTTGCCATAAATGCCACGCTTGGCAAGCGGTTTGTCAATCGCATTCTTTATTATTTTGAGTTGTTCATTGTGTCATCAGGAGGATGGTGCTGCAAATCTCTTGTTTAATTTTCCCTCTGTCGCCTCTTAAGACACCCTCGAGGCAGTGGATATTCCTACACCGCCACCACACTGTTTCGTACAACATGATGATGAAAGTAATGGTCACAGAACACATATTCTCTAACGATAGTTGATGTTATACAAATTTAACATCTACAAGGTTTAATTTATATTATAGAATAGAGATAACCTCATAGACTTTATATTATAGAATAGAGATAACCTCATAGACTTTATATTATAGAATAGAGATAACCTCATAGACTTTACAATGAATGCTGCACATCGGTGGATCCTAATTTTGATTCTTTAAAACATTTTCGTAAGCAAATCAGGGACTTTATCACAAAAAATATCTTTTTTTATAGGATAGGGTGACAAACGAGCCCACAGTCCACCTGATGGTAAGAGTTTGCTGTGGCCCATGGACATCTACAGCTATCCTCGATTACGAATCGAAATGCTGATGCGTTGTCACCCCGACTAAGATGGAATGCCTCGTTTCCAGTAAAAAGAGTCTCGGGTTCTCTACACTCACCATACGAAACACAGCAGCATTAAGCTACTATTTTACGCTAGTATTCTGTGAGAGCGTGGTGCTTCCCCAGTCGAGCCGACCCATTCGTGCTACAACTATACTACTAATATAACTGCAGCATGGCCCTACCACGTATAAAATTCTTTATAATATCTGTAATATAAATTTTCTGTAATTTATTAAAAAAATAACTTAAAATAGGTTAAAAAAAAGATCCGTATCATTCTTGTCTCTATGTCAGTGAAGTAACATCATTTATAAGGCGTTAGTGGACAAAAGGAATTCCCAGCTCTTAAGGCAAGGCGTCGCGGTAAGCTAGCGTAGAAACGGCGCGTGCCATATTTTAATTGGATGTGACGCGTAACAAGATTATCCTAGCTGCGTGCTTGTAACTGATAATCTAATAAAACTCGACAAACGATTGGTGTCAACATTGTAAATCTTGGTATACAATTGCAAGATGCAGCGGTTATGTGATCTAGACGTTTTTTTAACTTTTTATAAGCCAGTGCTTGACCACAGCCCCACCTGGTAATAAGTGGTGAATCGTGGCAGCCTTAGATGGTAAATCGCACTGGCTTAGCGTAACAAATGCCTATTCACTCTTGCTTTGAAGACGTCCAGATTGTATTCGGACGGAAAGATAGACGCCGGCAAATTATTCCACTCCTTTGCTATAGGCATTAAAAAATTCGAAGTAAACCGTTCGGTTCTAATGCGTGGAATATCGACAACTAAGGGGTGAAGCCCCGCCGACCGCGGTCGTCCGATGGTGGAAAGGAGAGGAAGGAATTAAAGCGTGCAATACCTGCACCTACTATACCTACCTATCCTATAAAATACTGAGAGGATGGCTACTCTGCGCCTGTGCTCGAGGCTGACAAGGTTGGTTTCAATCAAATCAAAGTCACCAATGAGCCTCTTAGCACGTCTCTGCGCCAAGTCCGACGCTGCCATGTGGCATTTTGCAGCACCAGCCCATACGTGACAGCAGTACTCCATGCACTACCGGATTTGCGCTTTATATAAGGTAAGGAGCTGTCCCGGCGTGAAGTACCGCCGCACCCTTGCAAGAACACCAAGTTTTCTTACGGCTGCTTTGACTCTCGCTCATTGAACCGCCCATAGTTGAGGTTTGGAGAAAATTCAACCCCTAACAACTGAAAGCGGTCAGTATACTCTAAGGGTATATTCCGGAAAGTTTGAGCCAGGGTAAGTGGGCTCTTTTTAACGGTGAAAAGGCACGCTTGTAATTTCGTCCCATTTGGAGACTGCCTGTAGTGTGAGATTCACACGCTCAATCATAGCCTCTCTTTCGGACTGGATTTGATCCCGACTGGCCTGAGTACTTGATTGGTATCTCTCCACAGCTGTACTATCGTCTGCATACCCATAGTTACCGACAATAAGCAGATCATTAATATGCACCAGGAAGAGAGTTGCGGAGAGAACGGACCCTTGAGGAACACCGGATATTTTAAGAAGCTTTTTGACGTTAACAAAGTTAAAGCCCATATAAGAAGCAAGTTTGGAGTTGCTGCAAATAAGAAAAGTGTAATCATTTGTAAGGCCTCACAGCCTGTAATTATAAAAGCCCTTATACCCTTCAACTGCTACTTGGCGGCAAAAAATAAGTGATCACGCTGCAATCGAGACAGTCGGTTCTTAAAGCATGACCGGTCCTACTTAAGATGTACTACTGAAATTATTTCCGTAAATAAACCCAGCGTAATGTTAATGTACTTGTTGAATCCGTAGAGGTTGTTCTTGATAGGCAGACATAAAAAACAGACTCAAGATATTTAATGGAAAATTTAATAACATATTTTTATTATACAAGCCCAATGTTGGCGGTGAAACGCGATGACTAACGTGCAACTAATGTGCATGATTGGGTTATACCTTAAATTTCTTACGAAACAAAAAGTACCGTGTATAGAAAATCTGAAGCCGAAATTTTCTGATTTTCTATACATGGTGGTATAACATCTGTTACCAACGAAACCAGATGTTAAGGCGATGTTGTTTCACTTTTTAACTTTTCTTAAAACGCTGTGAATATACGGAAATGTAATTATTGTGCGAAAAAATTAATTCCATTAAAAATAAACGTACAGACAAAAAACAAACGCGAATCGTAATTTAACTGGATCTTTAAAATATCATAAATATGATACTACATCACTATTTAAACGTGTACCTTGTAGATATTCCTAAAACCGAGTTAATCGCAATATTAAATGAAAAAGCTTATTATTTTTAGGGAATTTTGAGAACACCTTTTACAAATTCGTCTTTGTTTTTATTTATTTTTAAAGGAAAATTATCGAAATCGAACCGTTCAAGCGCTCGCAACTCGCGATCGCCCCAGCCAGTAACCGCCGAGAAATCTTTAAATCGGGTTGTTTTTTCTTAAATTCTCCTCGTTTTACTAATTTTCTCATCAATTGCAGGGAGCTAGTTAACGTTTTCATATCTACGCACCTTACTACAAGAGGACCTTAATTACCCCAACATTACTTTTCATTATCTGATGAGGAGATGAAAAAAACAGAAAAATTATTTTGGCGCGGTTTTAAAAATGTGTTCCCTTTCTTTGAATTCAGGATATCTTCTATATTTTATAGTTTGTTTAAAATAAATTCTTCAAAATATCTCGGTCTGTTATCAATGTATTATTGCGGTCTGTTTGATGCGTATTTTTAGGTTTTGAAACTCTTTGATGGATCTTCAGGAGTGCAATAAAAGATGACGTGCAATGAGAATGAAGAAAACGTTAGAAATTTTAATTCCATAGAAATATTTTATTTTATAACTGCCATGAAGGTTCTAATCTTATTTTCTTAATTATAATAAGAAAATTAAAATTAGAGATCTGTGTTTCACGGACTTTTATAGATGTAGGCTAACTACTTTTCACTCTCTAAAGTAAGCTCCAGTACCGGCAACTGTTCGTGAAACTTGTTCTATCTAAAAACTTTACCTCATTTGGTTGCGAGTGCACGTTGTCCCCGTTACATATTTAAATAGATTTTTAAAAACAAAATGTTACCTTATTACTACAGAGGAATTTTTAAAAACAAAATGTTACCTTATTACTAGAGAAGAAGGCGCAGGTTCGGCCTAACATGGAATACTGTCCCCATCTCTGGGCTGGGGCTCCCCAGTACCAGTTCCTTCCACTTGACCGCATCCAGCGCAGAGCGGCTCGAATCGTCGACGACCGAGTGCTTTCCGATCGGCTCGATTCACTGGCACTGCGAAGAGATGTTGCATCTCTTTGCATTTTCTTTCGCATATACCATGGAGAGTGCTCTGAGGAATTGTTCTGATTAATCCCAGCCGCCAAATTTCGTGAACGCACTACGCGGCAAAAGTCCCGATACCATCCACACCATCTGGATGCTTGGCGGTTCACCACTGTACGTTTCAAAAGGAAAGGTTTTCTCCACTTTCTTCTTTCACTCTCCAAGGTTTTCACCACTCGTGAACCTTTCTTCCTAATCGGTTGTTGGTTCTTTGAGACAAGCAAGACTTCGATAGATAAGGGTGGCTCAGGATCGAGCTTTGTAACATTCCTTGGGGGGGCCTGTGTTCAGCAGTGAACTTGTGAAGGACTGTCATGATAATGATGATATATTTAAAGTATCGGCTGTTATTATACATATAAACATAAACACTCACGCCTGTCACCCAGAGGGGTAGGCAGAGACTACAGACTTCCATTTAGCACGATCCTGACATACCTTTCTCGCCTCTTCCACATCCATATACCTACGCATACATGCTCGTCGGTTAAGGGTACTCTTAATTTGGCCCATTTTTAGTATATCGCCAATTTGGTCGACAAACTTCCGCCTAGGACGTCCCTTTCCGACTCTTCCATTCACTTCTGCAACATATATTTGCTTTGTCAGTCTTTCCGCATTCATTCTTTCTACATGACCAAACCACCGAAGCATTCCTTTCTTAATCCTGGTCACCGCATCATCTTGCAAACCACACTCTTCTTTTATCACACAGTTTCTCACCCTGTCACTCAGTTTCAGCCCTAACATACTCCTTAGCGACCGCATTTCTACTGCATTTATTCTACTCTCGTGCTTCTTCTGCCACACCCAACTTTCACTACCATACGTTAAAGTAGGGACTAATACAGCACTGTGAATTGCCATACGTGCCTTTTTTGACACATTCTGACTTTTCACAATAGAGTGTAGAGCCCCATTTACTTTATTTCCTACATTCACTCGTCGTTCAATATCCTTATCATATCTCCCATCCCTGCTGAATACACATCCCAAATATACGAACTCATCCACTTGCTCAATTAACTCTCCTTCTATTCTTATTTCACATACCGTCTTGCTTTCATCTCTTTCAAAAACCATCACTTTCGTCTTACTTGCGTTCACTTTCATTCCCCTTTCTTTTAATGACCTGTTCATTAATGTAACCATCATTTGCAACTCGGCCGCCGACGACGCAAGTATGACTTGATCATCGGCGTACAAAAGGCATTTGATGGTTAACTCACCCATTCTTAACCCGCATTCTTCAACTTTCAAATTTTCCAAACAGCTGTCCATAAATAGGTTGAACAGCCACGGGGAAGCTACACAGCCCTGTCTGACACCTTTATGGATGCCAAACCAGTCCGAGTAGACCCCGTTGATTCTAACACAAGCACTCGAGCCCCTATACAGAGACTTTAATGCCTGTATCAAACCAGCGCTCAACCTAAATGCGTTCAGCGTTTGCCATAACACATCCCTGTCCACTGTTATTATCTATGCACGTTTAACATTTTAATAAGCTCATTAGTGTCTCCACCACATGCCTCCACTATAAAAAACCCGGCTACGTGAATCGATGACCTTTTAAATATTACGTCATTTCATCTAGGTTAAAAAAATTTCGCGTGTAAATAGTTAACCAAATTCCGGAATAAATGGATTTAAGCAGTAAGTTATTAAATAAATAACAATAAATAAGTAATTAAATAAAACCAGTGTGACGAATATCGGATTTCATTTTGAGACGTTTTGAAAAGCTTCTACATCACATGTCGTGATTCCTGACTGTTCAAAAGCAAAAATAACAAGATAGTGTCGACGGATGCAACTGACCGATCGATATATTTAGATGAATGTGGAATTTAACTGGTCGAATATTGACGAATCACACATCCTGTTTGGAGTATAGAGCATTTCTTGTAATTTTTATTTAGAAATTGAAATAGATTTTGCGATTAACTCTTTAGTTTAATTTACCACTGTTCAGAAAATACTACTATCCTAGAATGGACAAACGAGAAACCTTGCAAAATGTTTTTGAAAAATAACAGTTTACAATTATGTATATACAAATTATATAAGACGTAGCTTGGTAGCAACCACCTCATTTCTAGAGGTTATTATATAATCCATAAATTCCTTAATATTATAATAACCTTTTTAAACAATATTTGTTTAATGCAATTTTTGAACTTCGTCGGACTAGTTTTGTATATTTTCTAGAATTTTGCTGTAAAAGCGTATACGTTTACAAAGACTTTATTACTGATTCTGTGGAACCGAGTGACTGATAGTACTGCCGTTTGTAATTTCAGTGTAAATTGTGTTTTCCCATGGCAAATTCCCATGCGACATTATGCAACAACTAAAATGAACAAGTCTAGCTGTTTTTGAACTTAATCTTCTTGATAGTTTAGATATATGGGGGCCCATTGAAACTTCGCGTCTAGAGTGATTCCAAGAAAAAACGATGGAATCAACAAGACTCCACTCATATTGAGCTACCTCAAAAAAAACAGCCTCAAAATAATCCTTCTTATGATAATCTATAATGTAAAATTATGTTTATAAAAAAATTGAACTCACTTGCAATTACAAGTATCGTAAAACATCTGTCGTTGCTGTTTGTAACTTGTAATAGTGGAGACGAACTGTCCACTATTAACAGACTCCGAGTGGTTTTCTTTAAGGTGGAGAAATGAAACTACTGTTTATGTTCATGAATGTACTGTCGAATGGGATTCGGAATGGAATATATTTTGCATCAACCTTGCCTATATTTATATGGCTGGCTCACTATTGATTTGCCAATGGTAACAATTAATATTTTGCCTAGCCAATTATATTGCTTATTTTATGACCAATGAAAACTATTTAAAATATACAATTATCTACGTTTCGTTTCCCGGCGTGAGACTTGTTTGTTGTTCACGAAGCTACGTCGCTGGACCGGGCTATATAAGACATGCAGATCGGTGCGCACGCGTAGTCGGCGGGCGGCGGCGGTGTGGAATACAGCTCCGGAACAGCAAGAGGAAATGAACTGCGGCGTTGAAGAAACGGCTCACCATTGTTCGACGGATACGTGACGATAGCGGCGTGTGAAGTCGGTGTGGCGCTGAATGATTTTTGCGGCTGCTTCTTGTTTCTTTATAAGAACGTCAAATTATCTATATACAGTCCGCAGTATCTCAGTAGCCAAGAATAATTAGGAAATAAAATGTTTTTTTTTACTTATTCTCGCCTTCCGCGTTATGGTAGCAGCGGAGTATATCTTATTTATTCCCGTTTAGGTTTGATTAATCTGGCTGCTACATCACTCTCCCCCCAGCGAAAGCGTACCGGAGGCTTGACGACTCGCCCGTATTTCGTAGTTTTTAAAATAGGTTTCAACTGGGTTGATGTAGATGATGAAGTTTCAAGCTTCCTCGCTGGTGGTTTTGATGATGATGATGAATCCTCTGCAGTATCCTCGTTAATAATATAGGCAGGCTTTAGTCGGTCGATCGATATAATCGTAGATTTCCTTCCGGGTATTTGTAGTTTAAAAGTCTTGCTATTTCTCTCTAATACTTTATACGGTCCATCGTAGGTAGGTTGAAATTGTTTTTTCATTGCGTCGTTTCTTACAAAAACTTGCTTGCATGTTTTCAAATCTTGGTGAATGAATACTGATTTATTATTTCTGTGTGATTGCATTTCGGTGCATTTCAACGATAAGGCTTTGTTAATTGATTCTCGAAGTTTAGTTACGAAATCGTAATCCATTTCTTGTTTGTTTGACGCTGCTGAACTGAAGAAGTCACACGGCAGCCTTATGCTGCAGCCGTAGGTTAGCTGAGCGGCGCTAAGACTAGTGTCTGCACGCGGTGTTGCTCGTAGTCCGAGTAGCACTGTAGGTAGCTCATCAATCCACTTTGTATGTTGAGATAAACGAGTTTTGAGTGCAGTCTTTAATGTACGATGCCATCGTTCGATTATTCCGTTTGACTGAGGATGGTATGCTGTTGTCCGCGTCTTCTGTATTCCCATAGTTTGAAGAAGTTTGAGGAATAGGTTGCTTTCGAAATTCCTTCCTTGATCCGTTGTGATGGTTTTAGGTGATCCGAAACGAGTAATCCAATTTTCATAAATTATCTTCGCGACGGATTCGGCTGAAGTATCATCGGTAGGTATTGCTTCTGGCCATCTTGTTGTTCTGTCGATCATTGTTACGAGATAACGATGTCCTTGCGGTGAAGTAGGTAATGGTCCAACGATGTCAACGTGCAAGTGTTCGAATCTCTCCGTAGCTAGACTACTTGATGTATGCCTTTGTACTTTGCATTTTTGGCATTGAATGCATTGCTTCGCCCAGTTGCCAACATCCGCTTGCATTGCAGGCCAAAAGAATTTTTCAGTGATGAGTTTTCTTGTTGTTCTAACACCTGGATGACTAATGTTGTGCAGTGTATTGAAGACTTCGCGACGACATTCTTCTGGTATGTATGGTCGCATGGTTGTCGTTGAGGCTTCACAGTATATAGGTAGATGCGTCATTGGCATTGTAACTTGCTTGATGGACAAGTTACCTTGCTTCGATAGATGTTTTATGTTGTCACTATCTCTGTCTTGTGCTGCGGCGATCTTATGATAGTCGATTGATGTAGGGCACGTTACACTGTCGATTGGTACGCGACTGAGTGCGTCGGCAACTATGTTGTCCTTTCCACTGATGTGACGTATGTCGGTCGTGAATTCACTTATGAAAATAAGTTGTCTTGCTCTTCGTGGTGTTTCCGATAGTGATGGTTTCTTTGGAAGTACATATGTTAATGGCTTGTGGTCGGTAAAAACGATCAGGTTTCGACCCTCGAACGTTTTTCTGAAGTGCTTGATAGCCATGTAAATAGCGAGTAGCTATCGGTCGAATGTACTGTAGTTACGTTGAGTATCGGAGAACTTCTTCGAAAAATATCCAAGTGGTTGCCATTTCCCATTGCTGTATTGTTGGAGAACTGCTCCTGCTGAGAGATCGGATGCGTCGCTGAAGATAGCAAGGGTTGCTTCGTGTGATGGGTGAGCGAGTAAAGCTGCATTTTGGATCGCAATTTTACAAGCTTCAACTGCCTTCGTGGCTTCATCGTTCCATTCGATTGACGTTTTATCTTTTTTCTTCGTGTTGTGAAGGTAGGCGTGAAGTGGTGCTTGGATTTCAGCGGCTTTAGGTATGTGTTCTCTGTAAAAATTTATCATCCCGAGAAAACGCCTTAGCTCTTCGATAGTTTTAGGTTTTGCATAATCGATGATTGCTCTGACTTTTTCGGCAGGCGGTTTTATTCCTTCCTTGCTGACGGTGAAACCAAGAAATTGAACTTCTTGCTGTCCAAATATGCATTTCGAAGGGTTGATTGTGATTCCGTTGTCTTCTAATCGCTGTAGCACGGTGCGTAGATGGGTTTCGTGCGTTTCTTTATCAGGGCTTGCAACAAGGAGATCATCAATAAATGCGAAAACGAAATCCAGTCCATGAAGTACTTCGTGTATGAATCTTTGGAAAGTTTGACCTCCGTTCTTTAATCCTGGGATCATTCTTGGGAATTCGAATAATCCCATTGGGGTAATTATTGCTGTCTTCTCTATGTCTTCATCGCGGACTCTTATTTGTTGGTAAGCTCGGTTGAGATCGATGGTGGAGAATATAGTCTTGTCTGATAGTTGATGAGTGAAATCCCTGACTCGCGGTATTGGGTAGCGGTCAGGAGTGGTAATAGAATTTAGTCTTCTGTAATCTCCACAAACTCGTAATTCTCCGTTCTTCTTCGGTACAATGTGAAGTGGTGATGACCAAGGGCTTTTGCTTGGACGGCATATTCCTTGCTCAATCATGTTTTCGAATTCCTTTCGAACTTGCTCGTATAGGTGTGGTGCGATTGGACGTGCACGACAATGAAGTGGTGGTCCATTGGTGTCGATGAAATGCTCAACGTCGTTCTTCGGTGTTAATTTCATTGAAGTTATTCTTGTGATACCAGGGTATTCTTCGAGGATCTTGTGATACGGTTGTTGCACATCTATGCTTCTTATTGTGGGCAGATTGGTTGCTTGTACAAAAGACTGAGATGCAAGATTGGTTTTCCCGTCGATGATTCTTCTATTTTTGATGTCGACGACCAACTGGTGATGTTGAAGAAAATCAGCACCGATGATTGGTTTGCTGACTTTAGCGACGATAAATCTCCATTTGAATGGTCGGCGTAGATTAAAATCAAGTTCCATTGTTTTTTCTCCATATGTAGGAATAACCGTATTGTTTGCTGCATAGAGTTGAAAATCTAGTGGCTTCAACTTCTGTCCTTGCTTCGGCGGTAACACTGAGATATTTGCTCCGGTGTCGATAAGGAAAGTAAGCTTGCTTTTTTTATCGGTGACGAAAAGACGGTAGGACTTTGCTGTTACGCTGGATCCCGTCGCATCGAGCGTACTAGTTAGTTTTCCGTATTCGTATTTTCATTTTTGAATGTACACGGTGCTGTGCATTTTCTTGCCTCGACCCCGAAACGTCGATGATAGTAGCAGTAAGGGGATCTTGATGTTGAGCTTATTCGACTTCTACTTGCAGAGCGGTTGCGACGAAAAGGTGATCTTCGGTGTTGCTGATTGCGCTGGTTGTACTGTTGCTGGTAAAAGGTATGATGCTGGGAAGCTTTGAGCGCGGCGACTTCGAATGATAGTTTCCGAATTTCTTCGAGAAGAAACTGGGTATCATTGGCCTTTGTTGAAGTGCCTTCGATGATCGATATGTGTGAGCTACTGCTGTTTTCGATCATCTTGTCCGCCAGGAGTGCCAGTTCGTCGAGCTTCGTCTGCGTGCTGAATGTTTCGCTGACTGCTATTACCGATCGAATATGTGGTGGTAGGTGGTTTACCCACATTAGCCGTAGTGTTGAATCCGGAACTTTATCTCGCGCCAAAGTACGCATTTTGCGTAGGAGTTGTGTGGGTTTCTGGTCTCCAAGTTCTATTTCTGATAGAAGTTTTTGTAGCTGTCGACTGTCGGATTCTTCGTATGCGGAGATCAGACGATCCTTCAGTGAATTATACTGGTCGACTGCTGGTGGGTTGTACAACAGGTCCGCAATTTGTTCGATGTCTTGTTTCTCAAGTTGGGCTATCACCATCTGTGCTAATTGCGCTTGGCTCTTCTTTAAACCATTCGTTGCGGCTTCAAAACTGACGAACCAAAGTCGTGGTTTGTCTCTCCAAAACGGTGGTATTCTTAACGATAGAGATATACCGGCGATTTCTGGTTCCTTTACCGGGTTTGATGTATATGTGTTTGCCTCCTGCTCCATAATGACGGCTTGATTACACTGATTTTATATAAACTGAAGTCTTCCTTCTCGGTGTTCGTACGGGTTTCCTTCGCGGTGTTCGTGCAATAGTAGTGGTACGTCGCAGGGTGTTCCTTCTTGGTGTTCGTACCGGATCTTCCCCCTCGGTGTTCGTACGGGGTCACCACTGTAATAGTGGAGACGAACTGTCCACTATTAACAGACTCCGAGTGGTTTTCTTTAAGGTGGAGAAATGAAACTACTGTTTATGTTCATGAATGTACTGTCGAATGGGATTCGGAATGGAATATATTTTGCATCAACCTTGCCTATATTTATATGGCTGGCTCACTATTGATTTGCCAATGGTAACAATTAATATTTTGCCTAGCCAATTATATTGCTTATTTTATGACCAATGAAAACTATTTAAAATATACAATTATCTACGTTTCGTTTCCCGGCGTGAGACTTGTTTGTTGTTCACGAAGCTACGTCGCTGGACCGGGCTATATAAGACATGCAGATCGGTGCGGGAATACAGCTCCGGAACAGCAAGAGGAAACGAACTGCGGCGTTGAAGAAACGGCTCACCATTGTTCGACGGATACGTGACGATAGCGGCGTGTGAAGTCGGTGTGGCGCTGAATGATTTTTGCGGCTGCTTCTTGTTTCTTTATAAGAACGTCAAATTATCTATATACAGTCCGCAGTATCTCAGTAGCCAAGAATAATTAGGAAATAAAATGTTTTTTTTATTTATTCTCGCCTTCCGCGTTATGTTAGCAGCGGAGTATATCTTATTTATTCCCGTTTAGGTTTGATTAATCGCCGTGTAGTGGCGGTTAAGAATATCCACTACCCCATATCTTCCCGTGGGTGTCGTAAAAGGCGACAGAGGGAGACAGGTAGGAGATGGGCAGCAGCATCTTCCTGATAACAGCAACTGTACGATAAAAAAAAAAAAAACTGCGGTTGCCAACCCGCTCGCCAAGCGTGGCAACTATGGCAATATACCCCCCATGAACAATTACACAAAACGGCCCCCAGTCCCCGGCGGCTCCGCTATTCCTGGCTACGGTGGCGACCATGGTAACGGCGGGGCAGGGGGTGCTAAGAATCTCCGGTGGAGGTTCGGTTGCCACCTACGACGACTCGACCTGGCAACATTTAACGCACGCACACTGAGGACTGACGAGAAGATCCTGGAGCTGAAAGAAGAGATAGACAAGTTGCGCTGGAGTATTATAGGATTATCCGAGGTCCGAAGAGAGGGGGAGGACACGGTGATTCTCGAATCCGGCAACTTGTTCTATCACCGGGAGGGCGACCATCTGTCCCAAGGAGGTGTCGGATTTATCGTCCACAAGTCTCTCGTTAACAACGTTGTAAAGATTGGGAGTGTGTCGACGAGGGTCGCGTACCTGATACTCAGAATCACCAAACGGTATTCGCTGAAGGTCATACAGGTTTACGCACCAACCTCGGCACATTCCGATGAGGAGGTGGAGGAAATGTATGAGGATATTTCCAAAGCCATGCATTCCTCCAAAACCCACTACACGGTGTTGATGGGAGACTTCAACGCAAAACTAGGCACAAGAGAAAACGGTGAGCTGAAGTTAGGGAAATTTGGAATAGGGCAACGGAACCGAAGGGGCCAGCAGCTGGCCGACTTTATGGAGAAAGAGGGACTCTTTATGATGAACTCTTTCTTCCAGAAGCGGCCCCACAGGAAGTGGACCTGGTCGAGCCCCGACGGTTCGACAAAAAATGAGATTGACTTCATTATGACGACCAGACGCCAACTGTTCAGTGATGTCTCAGTGATCGCAAGGGTGAAAACTGGCAGCGATCACCGAATGGTTAGAGGCACATTGAACCTAAACGTTAAGTTGGAGAGGTCTCGTCTAATGAAGTCAACGCTCCGTCCCCCCTCGTGCTCTAATCCAGAATCCCGAAAACTTTCAGCTCGAGTTACACAACCGCTTTCAGTACCTACAAGATTGCAATGCAGTGGACGATATGAATGACAAGCTCGTGGAAACTGTCCATGCGGTCGGAGCTAAGTTCTGCAAGACCCGCCGCAGAAGAACACAAAAACTCTCCGATCACACTCTTAATCTCATGGCTGTTAGACGGGAGATGAGGCTGCAATCGTCAACAGATTTGACAGCATACAGGCAACTGAACAGACAGATCTCCAAATGCATGCGGCGAGACTTACGCAACTTTAATACTTCTCGTATTAAAGAAGCGATCGAGCGGAACCAGGGCTCCAAAGTCTTTGCCAGAGATCTGTCTGCCAGAAAGAGCCAACTGTCAAAGCTGAAGACTGAGTGTGGCAACATCGTTTCCGGGACACCTGAGATTCTGAGTGAGATTGAGAGGTTCTATGGGCAGCTGTACACATCATCGTTGGAGCCACACTCAAGTGTGAGTAACGATCCAAGAGCAAGTCTTATCCGACACTATTCCGATGATATCCCGGACGTCAGTCTGAGCGAGATTAGAATGGCTCTCCAACACCTTAAAAACGGCAAGGCCCCGGGCGAGGATGGAATTACAGCGGAGCTTCTGAAAGCGGGTGGAACACCGGTACTTGAAGTCCTTCAGAAGCTCTTCAATTCTGTCCTCCATGGTGGCACTACTCCAGAGGCGTGGAGCAGAAGTGCGGTGGTCTTGTTCTTTAAGAAAGGCGACAACGCTCTCTTGAAGAACTACAGACCGATTTCCCTTCTGAGCCGCGTCTACGTGCTGTTTTCGAGAGTCATTACGAATCGTCTCGCAAGCAGACTCGACGACTTCCAGCCTCCCGAACAAGCCGGTTTCCGAAAAGGCTTCAGTACCATAGACCACATACATACCCTGCGGCAGATTGTACAGAAGACTGAAGAGTACAATTTGCCACTTTGCCTGGCGTATGTGGACTATGAGAAAGCCTTTGATTCCGTCGAAATTTGGGCGGTGCTGCAGTCCCTTCAGCGGTGCCAAGTTGACTGTCGGTATATCGAAGTGCTGAAGTGTTTGTACAGTAGGGCTACGATGGCTATCCGAGTACAGAACCAGAGCTCGAAACCTATCCAACTGCAGAGAGGTGTAAGACAGGGTGACGTTATATCCCCGAAACTCTTCACCGCTGCTTTGGAAGATGTTTTCAAGCTACTGGACTGGAAAGGATACGGTATTAACATCAATGGCGAGTACATCACTCACCTTCGATTTGCCGACGATATAGTCCTTATGGCAGAATCGCTGGAGGACCTTAGCACTATGCTCAATGACCTCAATGGTGTCTCCCAACGGATAGGTCTTAAGATGAACATGGACAAAACAAAGATTATGTTCAATGTCCATGTCACACCTATGCCGGTAGTTGTGGGGAGCACTATGCTCGAAGTTGTTGACGAGTACGTTTACCTGGGACAAATAGTCCGACTAGGTAAGTCCAACTTCGACCGAGAGGTCAATCGACGGATTCAACTCGGCTGGGCAGCGTTCGGGAAATTACGACACATCTTCTCGTCAGGTATACCTCAATCTCTGAAAACTAAAGTGTACAACCAGTGCGTGTTGCCAGTGATGACTTACGGATCAGAGACGTGGTCCTTCACTGCTGGCCGTATGAGGACGCTCAAGGTCGCTCAGCGAGCTATGGAGAGGGCTATGCTCGGAGTTTCTCTGCGTGATAGACTCAGAAATGAGGATATCCGCAGTAGAACCAGAGTGACCGACATAGCCCAACGGATTAGTAAGCTGAAGTGGCAATGGGCCGGCCATATAGCTCGAAGAACCGATAACCGATGGGGAAGAAAGGTTCTCGAGTGGCAGCCTCGTACCGGTAGGCGTAGTGTAGGGCGACCCCCCACTAGATGGAGTGACGACCTGGTAAGATATGCAGGAAGTCGATGGATGCAGGTGGCTCAGGACCGTGCTTTGTGGCATTACTTGGGGGAGGCCTATGTTCAGCAGTGGACTTGTGAAGGGCTGTAATGATGATGATGATGAATCTGGCTGCTACAAACTTTTTTACGCATACACTTACAACTAGTTTGCAGAATTCTTCATAGAAACCCTTAAACAGGAAAAAAAATTCAAGGCTGGTTAACGACACTGCTGTGTCGTATAGTATAATCACGTATTAAAGATCTGTTTATTAGTCTTAATCAAGATTTAGACGAACCCTTTCACGTTTTAAGCTGGTGTTCCTCAGTAATTATCAGTAAAAAGATGACGACCTATGGTTATATCCTTAGATGTTTTTCGAGTCTCATACAGGCGTAGTGTTGCCAGTTTTTCGGTATCATACAGATTAAATTTCGAAGAGTATACGCAAAATGTCTTATATTGAGTTACTCCTTTTTCATTTCACCGTCGAACAACTCGACCTACGTGTAGATTTCGTTTTTACGTTATCGGAGTGCCTTGGCCCCGCACAAAAGTTTTTACTTTAAATGCTCGTTGTGTCTTGGACCCAATCACCACTTACTTCAAAAGTAAGTTCTCGTTACTATGGAACGAACCAATCTAAAACATTAGATTAAGTCGTAATGAAGATATCTAACGATACTATTTCTATGTTTCTACAAAACTGGAATTTTAAAGAAGTCATTAAAAATAGAATAAAAAGGATGCCTTCCCCGCTAGCCAAGATATTCAAGGTGTCTGCGTCTGCTGAAACATAATGATCGACTACTTAAGTAAGGGAGAGACAATAACCGGAGATTGTTACGCATCATTAAACAATAAACTACGCGGAGAACCAAAGAATAAACGTCGATTAAATTATATGCTGGAGTTCTTTTTATTTACTTATTTAGATAGATACATCATAGACAATATCAATAAACATTGCTACAATCAAAATACCACAATTTTAGATAAAGGATATAAGAAAAAGAAAAAAGAAGTAAACAACATATAAACTCTAAAACAAAAAGAAATCAACCTACCCGATCAAAGTAAAAGCACCACATCCAGTTATAATTACAATAAATAATAATTTTGAATCATTAATCTGGCACAACAGGTAACAGTAAGTTTTTACATTTTCTTTTAAATACACCTTCGGGGTCGCTAAAGATGTCGATGTCATGAGTTTTTAAGTTTTCGTCAGTCAGACAGTGAACTCATTCCAAGATGAGAAAGCCTAGAGTTATACTCGTAATCTTTTTATATGGACAGTTTTAAACTTAATGATTTCTTATATTTACGCGAACACTATACATTGATTAAAACTACTTTTACGGATTTTATCGCGTTTTATTTATATTAATTTTAATACCCGACGTTTCGGGTGCTTTCCAGCACCCATGGTCACGGGGGACTGAGGTGACTGACGTCCCGATGTCAAAGTTAACCCGGAGTACCTTCAGCTTTTTAATTATTGTCTTTGGTCCGATCTACGCAGAACGAACTAACTGTATTTTGAAGTCTTGCAGTGGTATGCTTGGGTTTAGTTTTAATTTTATTAATTATAGGATCCCAAGCAGGTGGTAGTACCCAGCCTCCTTCTCTATTGAAATTAGGATGTTTTTTAATTTCAATACCGTCACGTATCATCCTTGGTAGGAATCGATGTTCTTTCGTGAGGATTTGTGGTCTATCAAATCTGATGTAATGATTGGGGCCATCTAGAATATGATCGCAAACTGCAGACTTCCCGGAACGTTGATGTTTCACGTCAGCTATGTGTTCTTTTACGCGGGTTCTAATTGATCTCTTTGTTTGCCCTATATATGAGAGACCACAATCACAATCAAGCTTGTACACTCCTGCATCTTGTAGAGGAATATGACACTTGACGGATAGTAAGAACTGACTAATCTTTTTCGGCGGCTTGTAGAATGTTCTAATAGAAGCTCGCTTCAAGATGTAGCCAATCTTGTCTGTGAAACCTCTGACATATGGTAGTATAGCAGGCACACGTTCGACTGTGGCCGGCTTCACTCGGTCACTGTGACGGAGGCGCGGGATCCGAAGCTTGTTGTCGTGCAGAACCTGCTTGACGTGATGAAGCTCGGCGGCCAGGTGTTTGCTGTCACAGATCCCTCGTGCTCTCTGAAACAAAGATTTGCCCACGGTAGCTAATTGTGAAGGAACTGTGTGTTTTAAACTTTATATGCAATGAATCGAGCGAATTTTTGTTGAATTTTTCATCATGATAACGTCCCTGCTCATCTGATCTGATGTTGGAGGCGCTGCCATCCGAACTGCTAGGTTTCGGTTGATGCAGTACCTACTATATTCTCCGGACCTAGCTCCGAGTGATTTTCACCTTTTTACTCACATAACAAAGCACGCATGGTATAAAATTCGACGGCGACGATGATATGCGCTGAAGGGGGTCCCAGTGCCCTTTTCGGGTCCCAGGACCAAGTATTTTTTTCCAAAGGAATTAATCAACTTCCAAAACGCTATTCAATATGTACTAGTTTAAATAAAACTAGTTTTTACGGATTTTATCGAGTTTATTAACTTATTTTATATTTCCGACGTTTCGAGCGCTTTACAGCACCCATGGTCACGGCGGTGGGGGGGGGAGGTTGGTTACTGAGGTGTTCGATGTCCCAATGTCATAGTTGACCACGGCTACCATAAGTTCACAAAATCGGAAGGGTGTTCGCGCAAATATAAGAAATCATTAAAGTGTACTAGCTTAAAAATGTAATACAAAATACAATTTAAATATACTTGTTCTAGAGTTAAATTGCGTTTCAATTTTTCGAAATTTTAATTAAAGGACATAACATTTACCAAAGCTTTGAAATTGTCAATCATCTCCATACACATGGTAAATCAAAATTTTGTTTCAGTTGAACGAAGAAAAGAAATTATTTTAACGACGAGCGGACTAATCATTGTTGAAGCTTTCGAACAATTTGCATCGGCCATTAACTCGAGTTTGTATCGGCGGCGTGCCAAGTCTCCTATGATTTAGAGGCGTGACTTCCATTTTATGACTATTCGGTTGACATTTCTCTATTAAGTGTAAATTTTGTAATGAGTCCCGTTAACAAAGACCACATGTCTGCGTACGATACAATTATAATCGATTCGATTGGTATTCTGTGAGAGCATGTTCCTTCCCCGGTCAAGCCGACCCATTCGTGCTATAACCATAATATAGTTGTAATGTGGCTCTACTACGTTGCACCGTGTAACTCCTTTTCATTTTCTAAAATAAAAAATTACAAAATGATACAATTTTCATCGCCAGGAAGATGCGCTAACAGCGTTCAAGCTTGCCGTAGAAGAAGCGTCTGAGGCGGATTGGAAAGTGTTTCGAAAAATGGTTTAGACTTTACTAACTTTGTACAGATACTGGTTTGAATATATTTAATAATAAGAATAATAAATTTAATCACTGTTTTTTTAGTTTCGCTAAACTTTGTGAGTTTGTTTCTCTTACTTATCGATTTTTTCGTTAAGTAAATAATAATAATAATAAAAAGTAAATATAACAAAACGCGAGTAAACCGGGTTCGATCCCCGCCGGCACCAATGAAATTGTTAATTGCAATTTTAAGTGCTGATTTACCACGTGCTCGGCGGTGAAGGAAAACATCGTGAGGAAACCTGCATGTCTGAGGAATAAGAAAAAAAAATATTTCGAAGACATGTGAAGTTCGTCAACACGCATTTGGGCAGCGCGGTGGACACTTCCTTGCTCTAAAACCCTCTCAGAAATGAGGGGGAGGCCTGAGCCCAGCAGTGGGACGTATATAGGCTGTAACTTTACTTTACTTTACTTTACTTATCGATTTTTTTCGTTCGGACTGAAAACCAACGTTAAAGTTTCCGCAACTGAATGAAAGTGTGGTCAGTATGCTCAACGTGACAGGACACACGTGATAGGACTGTAAAATATAAATTGTAAATGTACTTTTATATTTAATATCTGGCCAAATTTCTTTCAAAATGTGTTACACAATTAACAACACAAAACAAATTAGAAATAGCTTGATATTGTTCACCTCAATCCCTAGGAATGATTATTATAATCCATAAATTCATTAATATTATAATAACGCTTTTAATAAAAAAGAATTATATAGCTTTTGAACTTTTGGAACTTTTTTATTTAATCTAGGCGTATGCCGTGCGTTTCTTTCTTTCCTTCATTAAATATAACATTCTTCTGAACGTATTTTTGCCGCTAAATGCCGCATATTCAAGGATAGATTTTGAGATGGGTAAAATTTTTGAATACACGCAGTTTGTTAGCAAAAGACAGTTAAACATAGATTTCATATATTACTCGCAACATAATGGTGATTACAGATTTGCCCGATTTTCGTCCATCGTTTTCGACTTTCGACGGGCTGTTTCCACGATCAAAAATATCTGTCAGTTACCTATAAACTTCGGCTGTGTCAATCAAGTAAACCGTAATCCGTAATACATACGTCAACTTGTCAAAACAGTACATACGTAGAATTGCCATTTCACGAAAAACTATAGTAACAAGGTGTATTACGCAACCCTGAATTAAGAAACCTTATTAGTATTCGAAAAAAAAGAAAGTGTTACAAGACTACACTTTCATTTTTTACGAATAACTCGCTGTGACAGTGATGACATATGGAACTGAGACGTGGTCCTTCACTGTTGGCCGTATAAGGACGCTCAAGGTCGCTCAGCGAGCTATGGAGAGAGAGGGCTATGCTCGGGGTTTCTCTGCGTGATAAACTTAGAAATGAGAATATCCGCAGTAGAACTAGAGTGCCCGATATAGCCCAACGGATTAGTAAGCTGAAGTGGCCGAGCGGGCCATATAGCTCGAAGAACCGACAACCGACGGGGTAAAAAGGTTCTCGAGCGGCAGCCTCGTACCGGTAGGCAAAGTGTAGGGCGACACCCCACTAGATGGCGTGACGACCTGGTAAGACATACAGGAAGTCGATGGATGCAGGTGGCTCAGGACTGTGCTTCGTGGCATTCCTTGGGGGAGGCCTGTGCTCAGCCGTGGACATGTGGTGATGATGAACTCGCTTATCTTTATTGCTATATAATTGAATTATTCTATTAGCATTCATAAAATTACCCATGTAGTGGCGATGTAAGAATATCCACTAGCCCATATCGTGCAGTGAGGGTCGTAAGAGACGACAGAGGAATTTGATCCTGGAGATGGGCGGAAGTGTCTTCCTAATTACAACTACAAAATAAAAACAACTGCGGCTGCCAACCCCGCCTCCCAAGCGTGGCAACTCAGGCAAATATCCCACCACTGAGGTAACCCATGGGGAGGCCTACGTTCAACAGTAGATTTGATAGGTTCTAATGTTGAATGAAACTGCATTAAGCGTAATAACAAAATCAACTTTTCAAACCTTTGTTTTGCCCATTGCCCATTACTGCTGAGAAATATGCACCTTTAGGTTATATTTAATAGACGACATTACGTACTATTAAATGACATACATTTAATGTTTGTACATTTAGGGTGCAGTTAAGGTCATATTGAAATTGAACAAAGTTCATCTTTAACTGCGTTAATAGAATACGTATCGCAAATAAGCAAGCACGAGAAAATGATGCTATTCGTTGAGTCATTTTATGAAGCTGAAATAAAGACTTGCGTCACCTCCTATCATAGACTGTAGGTATGACCTCAGAAGGACTCCGTAAGCGTGAACCGAGTCACGATTGAAATCCTTAATGCATATCATATACATATTAAATTGTAGCTTTGCATTCCTTACACGATTGTTCACAATAAAAATATTGTTTATAAGAGGAACTAATTATTATGGATGACATAGAGCGTATTTTGCCCAGTATATAATTGTTGTTTTCCTTTTGCTGCTACGATATAAAATATGTACCTATGTAACACTAGCGTATGCTTGCGTTTGTATGAACTTTGTATTTATTTTACTTAGGAGTTAATGCTTAAGCTCTTTAATGACAATAACAATCAATGTCATTGCAAACAACAAGATACTTTATTTTCTTTTTCTTTTTTATAGGAAAAGGGTGACAAACGAGTACCTTGCGAGAATATCTTGACATAAAGCACCCCAACCAACATTTTTTTTTTCCCCACACAATATAACCCTTAGAATATCTTGCGAGAAGAAGTGACAAAAACTAATAACCAGTCTAATATAGGCTACCCACTTGTGTTCTTCCAACGGTTTTCACGGTTCAATTGCACTCTATGATATATTCATGAAAGAACGACAAATAATGCTCGTTTTATTCACGGTCTTGTGTGTGTATGTGTGCTGTGGTAACTGTGTACACATTTCCTCGATTAATCATCCTTTAGGACGAAGATTTCCTCGTTACCAGTAATAAGGCTATCCGGTTCTCTACACTCACCATACGAAACACGGAGGCAGTAAGCTGTTAGCTTACGCCGCCTGTAAGAGCGTGGTCCTTCCGGAATCGACCCAA
Source organism: Parnassius apollo (assembly GCA_907164705.1). Taxonomy (NCBI): domain Eukaryota; kingdom Metazoa; phylum Arthropoda; class Insecta; order Lepidoptera; family Papilionidae; genus Parnassius; species Parnassius apollo. The sequence continues at coordinate 3,458,844 of CAJQZP010001094.1, forward strand.
GCTATTCGTGCTGCAACAATAATACAGCTGCATCGTGGAGGTTGAAGTTCAAGTGGACTCTTAGTTCGTTTATCACTACCATTTTATTTTTGAAAAAAAAAATTTACTTTATCAACAAGTGTAATCAAAATAGAACGTTAGCAGTCAATGGCCTTTTGAAGTGTTTAAATTTAATTTTTATTGTATCCCGCTGCCTCCCACGTAGCACAAGATTACGACTCCACTTAACGACCGGATAATACGAAATTAATGGGGCAAGCGCAAAACAATCAAGTTTTATAATCGCAGGAGTTACGGCTGCAATCGTTGCTCATATTAAGATTCTTACGCTGGTATTTAGAAATGATCCTGAGCTTAGACTTAAACTCCACGATGTTAAAATTTGAGCCTTGACCATGCTATCAGATTGAAATACGGAAGCTTGGAACTAGCGTCTATCAACAGACAAACACACACTCACACATACACACGCGCGCGCGCACGCACGCACGCACAAGCTCGGGGTTCACCGTGAGGTTTATCAAAGCGATGCCGCCATTGGTGGTACCAAACATCGCGGTGATTTTTTATGTGAGTAATATTAGGTAAACTACGAGCTTGTGTGCGAATGTTGTTTCCTGAATACTGCTAGCCGAGTTGCGGCTCTTGCATTTACATTCACCCGGCGTCAATATTACAGCAAAAAAAAGTGTTAATATTCGATTTTGGATGTATTATAAATTCATGACTATTCTCGTGAATGACAATACATCCGACACTATCTACGATTCTTGCTCTATTTCACATCAGCACTGAAGCTTATTATGACGTAATAGTTTATGTTTTCCTAATTCATAAGTTCACCGCCCTATCTAAGGCTCCTGCTCGAGAACCTTTCTTCCCCAGCGGCCGGCCACTTCAGCTCAGTGATGAATGTGCTATGTTGGTTACTCAGATTATACTGCGGATATCTTCTTTAACAAGTCTATGCAGTACAGCAGCACGCACTGTTTGTACACTCTTCTAGTCACGTTTTTAGGTATACATGACCAGAAGCTGTGTCGTAATATACCGAACGCTCTCGAGCTAAGTTGGATCCGTTTACGCGAACACTTAAAGTAAGCTAAAATGCAACAATATATATAAGTTATTTCAAGAAAATATTTCTTAATCTCATTTTCTTTCTGTATTAAAGAATTCTCTAAGTTCGCAAAGAAAACCTCCGTCATTGTTTTTACAAGTAAATAAAAAGTAAAGCGTGGAAAAGTCCGTCGCGGCTCTCAACTTATGTATGTGAGCGAATATCACTCTTCTTCAAAATATTACATCAGTTTTAGGCAAGATTCCTCACAGTGTATTTCTTTACCAAAGAGTGAGTCAGTACTTAAAAGTCTAATTAACAATACCATAAGGGTACAGTCATGAAATATAACGTCAATTATCAGAACTACAACATCTTTTCAATTGAAAAACGTGTAATTCGCTAATCCAAACTTCATAATTCACTGTAAGTTATCTCGCTACTATTTTTGACATTGCCAATTCTTCCAATAAACATGGTTATTTAGGAGATTCTAATTAGAATTAGAACTAACTAGTTCAATAGAAAGCTCGCAACCTGGCAATGATTCGACTAATCGTGAACTCAAACATTACCATCTACCACAAGGGTTTAAGAATTAGAATAAGGAAAGGTAATCAAAAATATAGTAATAAATATATTCATAATACGGAATATCTCCGATCGTCATTTATTTATTCGTTCATTCAGTCTTCGGTTAATTAAATGCTAAACGGATTGCCTCATAGCCTACCAAAAGTGGCAATTAAGACAAATGTCCCGGATTAGCTATAGTTTCCTCATTTTGTCATAATTTATAGTTTAAAACAAAAAATAGCCAATATTCTCGCCTTAAACTTTCACTCATTACTATTTTTTCTATTTCAGGTAGTGTTGGTGTTCATTCTGAGTATAGCATCGCTGATCATCTACTTCATTGACGCGTCCAGGTAATTATACTACTATTTAATCCTAGATACTCACTGTCACGCATTTGCAGCGGAATCAGCAATTAAGAATAAGCCCTTTACACAATGTGCCAATGGGCAGGCTATAAGCTTAAAAAAGAAAACACCAAATGTTCGTAAAATGCAGTTCTTTAATTCAATAGTAAATAAATTTCTTATCTTAAATACAAACACTATTACTTATTTAGTTTAGACGAAAGAAAACAATAGAAAAACAACGATAGCCAAAAGGCATATTATGGGAAAATGTTTAAAAAAAAACAACAATAAGGTTTTCGTAAGGTGTGTAATTACATTGTAAAATTACAGTGTTACTAGAATACAACAAAATATTAAACACAGTTCTAGAATTTTGAAAGATTCATTATAACTTATTTTCTTTAAGAAATGTATGCCTACTGACACAGTCCTAAACATACCTATGCCCTATAGAGGATTCAAAAACTGACGATAAAAACGATAAAACATATACAATACATACATTACATACACACACAAGTTAATCTTCAAATAGTTTTAAAGTTATAAATGAGAATTACAGTGACACAAGGATCACTGATGCGATCAAGAAACATAGTAACTCCCTGACGAGAGGTTCAGTGGGTGCACTGTATAAATACATAAGTAGTAATTATCGCTGCTCTGATGTGACAGTATGTATTTAGATGTATAAATTGTTTGTTAATGATTTTGAAATTAAGCCCTGTTATTAATTATGACCGTCTTGTGATAATGCTGAAAAAGGAATACGTGAGTTGAAAGTTAATATAAATGTGATCCGACACATTTGCTGGGATAGTAATTCTGTGTTAGCTTGTGTTTTCTTTATCAGCTGTACTGTTATTTAGTCGTTGGCTTCGGTATATGTTTAATTGATATATGTACCTTTTGTTTTCGTTATGACAGAGTTGAATACCTGATAAGACCAAACATTAGACCGTGTTGTGTCTTTCAAATTTAAATTGGCCATGAATAACTTTTGGAAATTTAAAATTGGAATGAAGACTTCGTCTCAAGTACTCACGATTATGTTTATTTACAATATTTGTTAAAATTTGTTTGGGATGATCAACAATTTTAAAATGTAAATCAAAACAGTACAATGTGCATGCATGCATGTTATATATGCTGTTGATTGGTGATTTTTTTTTAATTTTTGAGACAAAAAAAAAGATGTTTGATTCTGCCACTACGACTTAATGTTTCGTAATACTGTTATAATTATTGTCACCCGCACGCTTCGACGATATTATGTTAGTCGTTTCTATTTCCAGTGAGGAGGTGGAGCGGTGCCAGAAATGGAGTGACAATATTACTCAGCAGATCGACCTTGCCTTTAACATATTTTTTATGGTCTACTTTTTTATACGAGTAAGTGATCAAAAAATTTAGGTTAACGAAAATTATAGTTCCAAATGGAAGTACAGATATTTCATTAAAATATCATCTGATACTAAAAAGTTATTAAAATAATAATCACATTGTTACAACTAGATTGTTACTAGATTGCCTAAGCCAATAAAGGAGCAATTAGAAAAAAAACTTTCAGAAAATATACCACAGCAAAAGTGACAATTTTATTGCATTATAGTTACAAGTGAGCTGGTGGTGAACTGTTTACCTGGTGGTAAGTGGCTGCTAAAGCCCGTAGTTAACGCGGTCAAAGTAACGTAGATTATTTTATTTAAATGTTAAAATGGTCGTTGCATTGTGTGACGGCGATAACGTTGATTCGTTTTGTGTTCAAAGCGATGCCGACCTGACATTCTTGGTCCTCGGAAATAAAAAGGCTATTCTGTTTATTAATCATCATATCTGAATATATAAACCATGGGAACAAATTCTATCAGACGAAATGTGTACGCCATTTCTCGAAATAAATCTTATCCATTGTGTTAAAATCATAAATTAACAATGATTTACTATTCCAATTGTCACGTAATAACGATTTCTAATTCAACGAATACTTAGATAATTTTTTCGTTAAACTAAATGTGGTAAGCTGTTTATATACTCGTAAAATTTGAATCTCAAAATTAAATTATGTACTCCTACTCATTTATGTTACGATGTATGTAAATAATCATTTGTCTGTTTCAGTTTATAGCAGCTAGTGACAAACTATGGTTCATGCTCGAGATGTATTCATTTGTAGATTATTTCACAATACCCCCCTCCTTTGTATCGATATACCTGGATAGAACGTGGATAGGTAAGTTACTTTCAAATATACTGGTAGTATTAGAATCATAATCTTAATTTATTATTTTTATAATTTTCTATTAGCGGCAATGATTGCAGAAAGTCGATTTAGCTAAGCCCGTAGCACAAGCAGCACTACGCTACGAGGCAAAATCACTTCGTTCAAAGAGTGCCGTCACGATGCTATCGAGATATCTTCTGTGCGCGGGATAAATAATTTTTTATCTGTATATTATAGTTAGCGAGAAAATTATAGTGTTGGTAATTTTCACTAGGTTGCTACATATCTATTTATCTATGATTTTCACTCGACTTCGAAAATATATATGTTATTTTACTTGTATTTGTTATATATATATATCATCATCATCATTACAGCCCTTCACAAGTCCACTGCTGAACATAGGCCTCCTCCAAGTAATGCCACAAAGCACGGTCCTGAGCCACCTGCATCCATCGACTTCTTGCATATCTTACCAGGTCGTCACTCCATCTAGTGGGGGGTCGCCCTACACTACATTTACCGGTACGAGGCTGCCACTCGAGAACCTTTCTTCCCCGTCGGTTATCGGTTCTTCGAGCTATATGGCGGCCCATTGCCACTTCAGCTTACTAATCCGTTGGGCTATGTCGGTCACTCTGGTTTTACTGCGGATATCCTCTCTTTCTCTTTCTGAGTCTATCACGCAGAGAAACTCCGAGCATAGCCCTCTCCATAGCTCGCTGAGTAACCTTGAGCGTCCTCATACGGCCAGCAGTGAAGGACCACGTCTCAGATCCGTAAGTCATCACTGGCAACACGCACTGGTTGTACAATCTAGTTTTTAGAGATTGAGGTATACCTGACCAGAAGATATGTCGTAATTTCCCGAACGCTGCCCAGCCGAGTTGAATCCGTCGATAGACCTCTCGGTCGAAGTTGGACTTACCTAGTCGGACTATTTGTCCCAGGTAAACATACTCGTCAACAACTTCGAGCATAGTGCTCCCAGCAACTACCGGCATAGGTGTGACATGGACATTAAACATAATCTTTGTTTTGTCCATGTTCATCTTAAGACGTATCCGTTGGGAGGCACTATTGAGGTCATTGAGCATAGTGCTTAAGTCCTCCAGCGATTCTGCCATAAGGACTATATCGTCGGCAAATCGAAGGTGAGTGATGTACTCGCCATTGATGTTCATACCGTATCCTTTCCAGTCCAGTAGCTTGAAAACGTCTTCCAATGCAGCGGTGAAGAGTTTCGGGGATATATCGTCAACCTGTCTTACACCTCTCTGCAGTTGGATAGGTTTCGAGCTTCTGTACTCGGATAGCCATCGTAGCCCTACTTCAGCACACACACACAACAAACACTTCAGCGCTTCGATATACCGACAATCAACTTGGCACCGCTGAAGGGACTGTAGCACCGCCCAAATTTCGACGGAATCAAAGGCTTTCTCATAGTCCACATACGCCAGGCAAAGTGGCAGATTGTACTCTTCAGTCTTCTGTACAATCTGCCGCAAGGTATGTATGTGGTCTATGGTACTGAAGCCTTTTCGGAAACCGGCTTGTTCGGGAAGCTGGAAGTCGTCGAGTCTGCGTGCGAGACGATTCGTAATGACTCTCGAAAACAGCACGTAGACGCGGCTCAGAAGGGAAATCGGTCTGTAGTTCTTCAAGAGAGCGTTGTCGCCTTTCTTAAAGAACAAGACCACCGCACTTCTGCTCCACGCCTCTGGAGTAGTGCCACCATGGAGGACGGAATTGAAGAGCTTCTGAAGGACTTCAAGCACCGGTGCTCCACCCGCTTTCAGAAACTCCGCTGTAATTCCATCCTCGCCTGGGGCCCTGCCGTTTTTAAGGTGCTGGAGAACCATTCTAATCTCGCTTAGACTGACGTCCGAGATATCATCGAAATAGTGTCGGATAAGACTTGCTCTTGGATCGTTACTCACACTTGTGTGTGGCCCCAACGATAATGTGTACAGCTGCCCATAGAACCTCTCAATCTCACTCAAAATCTCAGGTGTCCCAGAAACGATGCTGCCACACTCAGTCTTCAGCTTTGACAGTTGGCTCTTACTGGCAGACAGATCTCTGGCAAAGACTTTGGAGCCCTGGTTCCGCTCGATCGCTTCTTTAATACGAGCAGTATTAAAGTTGCGTAAGTCTCGCCGCATGCATTTGGAGATCTGTCTGTTCAGTTGCCTGTATACTGTCAAACCTGTTGACGATTCCAGCCTCATCTCCCGTCTAACAGCCATGAGATTAAGAGTGTGATCGAAGAGTTTTTGTGTTCTTCTGCGGCGGGTCTTGCAGAACTTAGTTCCGACCGCATGGACAGTTTCCACGAGATTGTCATTCATATCGTCCACTGCATGGCAATCTTGTAGGCACTGAAAGCGGTTACGTAACTCGAGCTGAAAATTTTCGGGATTCTGAATTAGAGCATGAGGGGGACGGAGCGTTGACTTCATTAGACTAGACCTCTCCAACTTAACGTTTAGGTTCAGTGTGCCTCTAACCATTCGGTGATCGCTGCCAGTTTTCACCCTTGCGATCACTGAAACATCACTGAACAGTTGGCGTCTGGTCGTCATAATGAAGTCAATCTCATTTTTTGTCGAACCGTCGGGGCTCGACCAGGTCCACTTCCTGTGGGGCCGCTTCTGGAAGAAAGAGTTCATAAAGAGTCCCTCTTTCTCCATAAAGTCAGCCAGCTGCTGGCCCCTTCGGTTCCGTTGCCCTACTCCAAATTTCCCTAACTTCAGCTCACCGTTTTCTCTTGTGCCTAGTTTTGCGTTGAAGTCTCCCATCAACACCGTGTAGTGGGTTTTGGAGGAATGCATGGCTTTGGAAATATCCTCATACATTTCCTCCACGGGATGTGCCGAGGTTGGTGCGTAAACCTGTATGACCTTCAGCGAATACCGTTTGGTGATTCTGAGTATCAGGTACGCGACCCTCGTCGACACACTCCCAATCTTTACAACGTTGTTGACGAGAGACTTGTGGATGATAAATTCGACACCTCCTTGGGACAGATGGTCGCCCTCCCGGTGATAGAACAAGTTGCCGGATTCGAGAATCACCGTATACTCCCCCTCTCTTCGGACCTCGGATAATCCTATAATATTCAAACGAAACTTGTCTATCTCTTCTTCCAGCTCCAGGATCTTCTCGTCAGTCCTCAGGGTGCCTGCGTTAAATGTTGCCAGGTCGAGTCGTCGTAGGTGGCAACCGAACCTCCACCGGAGATTCTTAGCACCCCCTGCCCCGCCGTTACTTCCCACGCTTAGCGAGCGGGTTGGCAACCGCAGTTTTTTTTCGTCGTACAGTTGCTGTTATCAGGAAGATGCTGCTGCCCATCTCCTGCCTTTTTCCCTCTGTCGCCTTTTACGACACCCACGGGAAGATATGGGGTAGTGGATATTCTTAACCGCCACTACACGGCAGTTAATATATATATATATATATGTATATAACAAACACAAGTAAAGTAACAAAGAAGTAGCCTTATATTACGACTTTTTGTTTCAAAATGCCAAATCCTCCTGCGGGTGTACGCCGCACCCGCACTTTCTAACAACAGGTCCCATCCGCAGAGATCGTGATACTTGGATTTTTACGCCCACCACGCTGAATGGCTTGGTTCTCGTTTAACCGATCATGCGGGTAGTTGACTGTTGATCTGTTTATGACTTTGCTTTGACATATGGTCTGACACAACTGGTTACCTTGCCTCTTCGGATCTCAGATGTGGAAGATCATGTACCTTCCCTGTTGGACCTTCTGCTGACCTCTCATCCGGACGAATATCAGGTCTCCGTCGACGCCCCTCTTGGCTCCTCGGACCATTGCCTGATCCGGAGTACGGTGCCATTCACGCTCCCATCGCGGTTTCGTACTGCAGCCGATTGGGACGGGATGCGATCTTTTTTTGCATCCTACTCTTGTAGGCAGGTTTGCTTCTCGCCGGATGATCCCAGCGTTGTTGCTGATTCTGTCGCTGATGTGGTGCTACAGAGAATGGAGCTTTTTATTCCATCATCTGTGGTACCTATCGGAGGCAGAACCCAGCCTTGGTTTGGTCGCTTCAGCAAAATTGCATTACGTCATTAGCAAGAGTGCTACCAGGCCTGGGCTCGCGCATCGACGTCTCGGGATGCAAATAGCGCTCTTAAAAAGAAGTATAATTCTGCTTCCAGGTCCTTCAAAAGTGTCATTGTTAAGGTAAAGTCAGAGCACATCGAAACTTTGACTCGTGATTGGTGGGAATTGTGAATGAGTCGAAAACAAATGATCTGAATGAATTGAAAGAAAATTTCCGCTATCACAGACGTACGGAGTACTGGAGCCCGAAATGATCCATTTGAATGATCGATCCGAATGTACCGGTTTGCGTGACGAAATGTACTAGAATGATTTAGTCACAAGAAATGAATTATTGACACATGTCTAATATACTTTTATTCTTTGTTTCCAGGGCTGAGGTTCCTCCGAGCTCTACGCTTAATGACCGTGCCTGATATTTTGCAGTACCTCAATATATTAAAGACATCGAGCTCAATTCGGCTGGCCCAATTAGTTTCTATATTTATATCGGTGTGGTTGACGGCAGCCGGTATCATTCATTTGGTGAGTTCCGTATGTTTGTCACGTACATTAGATTATTTCATAGGGATTCGCAATATAATTGGGACGTAAATTGAGGGAAATGATTTACCGTTAATAAGTTTTAGGTTGTGATTAATAATATAACGTAATAACTTTTTAAGATAAATTATAACATTGAAATTAACATATTCTGTCGCGATACTATAGTCAACCAAATCTAAGAAATACATTTTGACAGCTGTCAGACTTGTTGCACCAAGCATGCCAACCAAAACATGGGAACGTACAATATTCGATTCTTAAAAAAATCGATATCGATTATTTAGGGTTGATAATCATTTACAGTTGTTTGGTTTGAATAATACCAGAATAAATTAAAAACGGATAATTTAAAGCACAAGATTTATCAGTTTCTTAGTATTTGTCGTTACTGCTTATTTCTAGAGGCACAGTTATAAAAATTTAAGATTGAAACTAGATTAAAAATAAATTTATTCAATCACTTTTGATTTTCAATAATGAAGTCAAAATTAATGTCTCTTTGTCGTTGTTTGTTCGCCTTTGATGTTCTTTTGTCTAAAGTCATCCATAATCATTTTTTTTTTGTTTTGTTCTACCACTCTTGCCCAATCATTATTTGTGACATGGGTACATACTTCAAGGAATATTTTTTATAGCATTGGATGACAAACGAGCACACAGTCCACCTGATGGTAAATGGATGCTATGGCCCATAGACATACACATTTATCGTCAAATAAGAATCAAAATGCAAATATGTTGTCACCCCTGATGGCTAAGAGAAGCCTCGATTCCAGTAAAAAGGGGCTTTGGGTCTCTACACTCACCATATGAAACACATCAACATTACGCTGCTATTTTACGCTGGTATTCTTTGAGAGCGTTGTCCTGCCCTGGTTGAGCCGACCCACTCGTGCTACAACTATAATATAGATATAACGTGGCTCTACCACGTATAAAAGTTATTATAGAAGAAACAGTCCAAAAATTTAAAGCCGAGTCACAAAATAAGAAGACAAACACACAATCACAAAATTACGCACAGTAAGATCTCGAAACAGAAACAGAAACTTTTTATTCAATATAGATTATGAATAATACTTATTGAAAGTCACTTTTTTCATTTACCACTGGTTCGCAAAAAAAAAACCTCTGTCCTGGGAAGAACCTACAAGAAACCCAACGGGACTAGTTTAAAAAAAGAGCTTACAATCATGCACAAAACAAATTAGAAATATGTAGCTTGGTAGCGATCACCCTTCCCAGGGGTTATTATCATCCACAAATTCCTTAATATTTAAATAATCCTTTTTATACAAACTTAGTTTAATAAAGTTTTTGTACTTTGTGTACTTACGTCAAATTTTGTATATTTTCTGGCATTTTGTTGTAAAAGCGTATACATCGCCTCAAAAATGAATTACTGATTCTGTGGAGTCGGGTAACTGGTACCGAAATGGCGGGATATTGAAATTATGTAGTGGTTATCTTAGCACGGCCTTGCCTATGAGTTTTTTTGTCTACACAAATTTACATTGCAACGTAAAAAAAAATAAAATTGTTTTGTACATGATTCATGTAATTTAAGGAATTTTGAAAATAAAAATTAAATTAAACAAATAATATATTAAAGACATTATTATTAGAATATTTTACCGATTATTTGAATATTTTGCCGATTATTCGCATAACAAAGAATTTTAATCATTCAAACACTACGGTAATATACATACATGTCATTAAAACGACGTCAATTAAAAAAGTTAATACTGGTTATTTTTTAATATTTTGTATTGTTTGAAAAATTCAAATTGAAATTAGTGATAAAAAACTATACACGTTGTAATGAAATATTCTTCTAAATAATAAACTTCATAATTATTCGGATTTACGTAAAAGGTTATTTTAAATCGTGTGAGTACGCTTGTGCAAAGTTATTGCGGAATGATTAATGTGAAACGTCAAAAGGTATTTCTTAGATTTGGTTGACTATAAATATGGTTTGTTGAGTATCCAGTACGAATGGGTCGGCTATGCTGAGGGAGGACCACGCTCTCACAGATTACCAGCATGGCCATATTGCTGCTATCTTTCGTATGGTGAGCGTAGAGAACCGACGACTATATTGTCTCATTTTCTAATTTAAATTAGAAAATGAGACAATAAAGGTAGTCTCTAGCAGTTATAATAACTTAAATAATTTAGAATGTAGCTTACAAATCTTTAATATTTGTAATTGTATGACTCCACTCCACAAAATGATAATAAAAATAGTTTACACCTGGTGCATCAAAATATACAAGGCATGATAGGCAAAGAGCTAGTAATTGAATTGTTCTTAAATAAAAAGAATATTCTTTACAAAAAAAAAACAATTTAAAACATCTTTCTTACTATGTAGTGTGTATATATTTTACGTATTACTGAACATTGGCTAAAAACTTATAATGCACCAGGCTGTCAGTTCTTTCAATAAATAAACGGTTTGGAGAGGTGGCTCCTTAATTTTAGCTAGTAAATTATTATCATGTAAAGAACGTAAAGATATTATGAGGATCTCTCTTGAGCGAACTGTAGAAATGGCGTGTGTTGAGTTTGAGTAGCTCATTGTTGTAAGCGTTTACAGGTCCCTATGTTCTATTTTGAAAAAATTGTGGAAGAAGTTTTTGCTAAGTTTAATAATCTCCTAGAAGCTTCCTCCACCAAGATAAAATTTAGATCATTGTTTAAATTTCAAACCAAGAATAGTGCAACATGTACAGATAATATTTTTCAAATGTTAAGCCGTTCCATAAATGTATTGTTCAAAAATTGAGCTCTGATCACTGTGGACAATTAGACTCATTACTTTATCTTCGCAAAAAGCAAGTATATGAAAAATTTGTGTTTGTTACCGTAAATTCACGTCGCTTGGAGAAGTTTAGAAGTAACAAAGTAAAAAAACTCTCATCACTTTCATACCAAAATAATCCAGATTTGTTGTATGGAACATTAAGCTTATTTGCAATGAATTTAATAATACTTTTACTTCTAAAACATTCTCCTTGAACAATCGCAAAGCATTCAATGCATGGGCGACAGTTGGAGCCCATAAGAGTACACAAAGTTTATATGACCTATACAATGAAACGTCATATAATCCTAGCGTCGAATTTATGGAATATGTAAAAAAATATTCAAAAATGTTTAAAATAGTGTGCTCTATAGCCAAGTCTTTGTATTTGAGCAACAAAATAAAGACGGCTTCTAATAAAATTAAAATGACATGGAGTATAATTAATAGCGAAACTGGTAAGGTCAACTCTCGCAATGCAAACTACCAGTTAAGTTTTAACAATAAATTAACTAAATCAGATCAGGATTTTGCAATGGTTTTTGAGAAATATTTTACTGATATTCCGATCTTAGCTACTAAGTCATTGAATTCTTCTCCTGCGGTCGCCGAATCATTACTCAAACAAAATGCGTGTACAAAGAATTTTACATTTCATAAAGTATCATCAAAATATATTGTAAAATATTTTAAAATTATTGATATTAAGAAAATCGCAGATCTGTGGGAGATTTCCGTAAAAGTTGTTGCGTCTATAATAGATACAAACGCACCTCAACTATCTATTACTTTTAATACTAGTATCAAATCGGGTGTGTTTCCTGATTTAATGAAGCATAGTAAAGTAAAGTAAAAGTAAAAGTATTACTTTTATATAAATCTGGTGGCACATTGGACCCTGCTGATTTTAAACCTATTTCTGTACTGCCAATACTTAGATCATTATATTAGCTCGATTTACCTTGTCCATTGTTCATATTGCCCGGGTACTATAAATAGTTCCCTGATTAATCACTTGATTCATAACAATTTTCAATTATTGTATAATTATTATAATATAATTTACAATTTTGAATTGACAAATCAATTTTCATTAACTTGAGTGTTTCGATCATACATATATAGAATACACGTTCCAAGGAACACTTTATTTGTTCCAGCTGGAAAACTCCGGCGACCCGCTGGACTTTAACAATGCGCAGTCGCTTTCATACTGGACTTGCGTTTACTTTCTTATAGTAACCATGTCCACAGTAGGTTACGGTGACGTGTTCTGTCACACTGTTCTCGGCAGAACATTTTTGGTTTTTTTTCTCCTCGTCGGCTTGGTAAGTTTCACTTTCTTTTTTTCTTTCTATATAAGTAATTATTTACAAAGTCTAATAAATTTCATTATGAAAAAACTTCTATTACTGAATACATTTGCAAGGAGGGGCAAGTTTATTTAATATAACAATATGTTATGATATAATCGTTCCACGAGAATTTGCTTACAGCCCTTGCGTTTATTTACGCAGCGCTTGCAATTCCTTGCATTCAAAGCAAATTTGATAACAAAGCAAAAGGAAATAAATTATTGGGGACTCGCTATGAAATATTTTTATACCTCTAAATGGGACCTAGAGATACATATCAATTGAAAGCACAGCTCGTTGAATGGTTGTACGCCTCCTAGTGCACATAGACAGCATGCGAGTAACTTGGACCTTGCGCGCCGACCGTAGCCGGCCGCAGCTGCCAGCTCTGTGTGCCATGACTTCTAAGCTAACTTCTCGATCGCTACCGAAGGAGCACCTTTCGAGACACGAAACGAGCGTCACTTGGAGCGATTCCGATGCATGGGTGTATTTTGTTTTTCTTTTGCTTTGTTATGTGATACTTACCACGAATGTGCTGCCGTAAAATCTCTTACCGTGCTTAAATATTGGAGATGTATAACGGGGACAGTGGTACGAGTGGTACGAGACGAGACACGTAGTTGTCGCGGAGGCGCCCGCCGCGCGCCGGTTCCCGCGCCGCGTCCCACCCCTCCCACCTCGCGATCTCTGCATGCGCACCTGTGCCTGGCTGTGTTCAGTTGCTCACATCACCGGTAGACACACACTCGTTCCTTTTATTATTTTTTTTATTTCGCTCCGCTCGCTATACCGGCTACACTTTACTATATGTCACCATAGTTATACCGAGACTCCAGGTGGACATTGTCGTGCACCACGCGATGGTGTCCGCGTGCACACATATTCGATATCCGATCGACACCATGGTCTGTTGCAGGCAATGTTCGCTAGTAGCATTCCTGAAATTATAGAGCTGGTAGGAAGTAGGTCCAAGTACAGTGGCGAGCTGAAGCGTGAACATGGAAAAAGGTATCAATTTGATGTATAAGTTGACAGACGCGAGTGAAAGCGATTCATCCCGCGACGCGCGCGACGCTAAGCTACGGCTGCGCTGCCGTGCTCGGTCTGGGTCGCTCGATCTCTCGAAGAAGATGAGAACTCATCACCTATACGAAAGCTTGCTCAGTGCCGTCAGATGTATTGTGTTATCTACTCGCGCACACCCGTCGGTCCCGCGGTCGGCTAGCAGAGGGTGTCTCGCCTCCGCGTTACCGTCGCTCTGAGCTTGCGAGCCGATTATCAGTAAATCGGTGGCGAGGCCCTCTTAGAGGCCCCTCGGGACGGTCGGCCCGTGTGCGTGTTCTACCAAGCGTCTATACCGAATGCCCATCGTCTTAGTTTAGGAACCGGTGATACCGATTTCTTTTTAAGTTCTGTTCATCGATTAGTTAGCGTATAAATCCAGGCTTTGCATGTACCCGGTCACGAGTCCCGTCACGTAGCCCCCGCTAGCGTAGCTCGGCACGGCACCCAAGTCCCGCACCCGTCCACACCACGCCACAGCCACACGCAGACAGACGACACTCAAGCCACACAGCCTTGTGCGAGCGCGAGGGTTCGCGGCGGGCCGGGGGGGCGGGCGCGCGGGGGGGCCGGTGCTCACCTCACGGTGTTTGCTGTGTATCGTAGGCTGTGTTCGCCAGCTGGATCCCCGAGATCACGGAACTGGCGGCGCAGCGGAACAAATACGGCGGCCGGTACAACAAGGACGTCCGCCGCAGGTACCCTGCTCTCACGCCCCCGCTCCACACGGCTTCCTGCCTTCCCACCTCTCACGGTTTCAATCTGACTTGGTTGACTGAATGCGGAGTTTGCTAATGAAATTTATTAATCCTTCACTAGAATCGGTCTCTCGGTGCCGTGGCGCATGCTCGAAGAGTTAGCTCCCGGCGGCCGCGCTCCTCTCCCCGAACTCGAGAGATAGGCGCGCGGTCGACCGACGCACTACTACATGCCTTTTTCGTAAATTTCACTCGAGATACCGTTGAGCTTTTTAATCCTTCTAACGAGACTAGATCTGGAGAGAGCCGATGTAAAGTTTTGTAATGCTGTCAATGAAGTAGTGTTTGGTTTGTTCGCTTGCACACGATGCCTGTCGCCACGCTGTAGAGCTAGCTCCGGCACCTCGCCACAGTCCCGAGATCACACACAGCCAGTGCCGCGCGCCCCCCGCGCCCCTCGCCACGCGCCCCCCGCCCCCGCCCCCCGCCGCCAATCAGCTCGCGGCGAGGCGCGCCGCCCGCCCCGCCGGCGGCCCGCCTCGCCGCGCCACGGACCACTGCTCGACTTCAATGTGAACCATGTTTTGTCTGTCGGCGTTTAGGCGATATTTGCCAGTTGTATCCCAGAGATAATTGACTTAATCGGCACTAGACCCAAGTATGGCGGCACCCTCAAGAATGAGCGGGGACGCAGGTGAGCCGCTGTCTTCACTCCGTTCCGTTGAATGTGTTCCGTGTTGTGAATTCTATATCTTCATTTTCCTCTCTTAGCACGCTTCTGTGTTCTCACTTTATCTTTAGCGGGACGCGAGTCCCGCGCGTTGTCTTTGTTTTTGAGTCGATATTGATTGTAAATTATCTTTGAATTGATTTGAGTTCAGTTGAATAGAAACAAGCAGATAGTCGCTAGTTTTATCGCTCTTCATATAGGTAATTATAATTATGTTCTGTTAATGTACTGTACTGTACCTGCGTGTTAATAAGGAATGTTAAACGTAATTGCTTAGATATGAAAAGTTAAATGTTGAGTGGTACCGTAGAGAGTTGTTGTTGGCGTTGTCATGTGTCGACACGTCGACAGCTCCGGCGGGGGCGCAGCCGGTCTGGTCCGGCTGCCTCCACTGGTCCGCTGCCCTCCGGACCGAGCCAGCGGCCGGTTCGGCGCGTATCCGCGTGGCGCTGCCGATGCGGCCCCGACTAGTGAGTGCCATGATGCCATCCACTCCGCTCGCCTCCCTTCTACTTCCCTGCCTGCACGAATTATGTACTTGTACTGTTCTCTTATTCTTAATGTTGCCCCAATTTACTGTATTTGTTATCTGTAATGTAATTTTGAATCGACCCCCTCGGTAAATTTAGTGTAATGTAATTGCGTAAAAGATTCATAGAGCGTGGCAAGGCTGTGTGCATTGAGGACAATTTAACGCAACAATAGATTTAGTTTTCGACATGCCATTTGTGATATCATCTTAGCGACGAGTTTACACTGTTCATTCATATTAACTTTTTAATTTAATTATTAAAAAAATGGGAGTTTAAACGATTTTTAATTAATACGAGGTAGAGAATGGTTAATTTGAAGAAAAAAATTAAATCAGTTCCTTTGCCACACCTTAGAGAATTGTAGCTTGCATGTTGTACGTAGTTACCAGCATATTGCATCCAGTCTTTCTTGCTCTCAATTTAATTTTCAATGATGATTCTCGTTTTATTTAAGATCTGTCCTTACATAACTTTGTTTAATACACAAACATCCATCAATGTTCGAACACGATCGAATGTATGTCTGCAATCACACATTGCATTTGAGCGCTGCCTAACCCTTCTTAATATGAACTTATAAAGAATTGAGGCTGGATCCCAAATATAAACTCAGAAATTACACAAACTGAAACATTAACATATTACGAAATATCTTAGGGAAAGTGTACTGAGACGCAAGCTTTTAATATCCTTTGAATTCAAGATAGCGAAATCGTATTAAATAATCTTGAAACATTAAGGAACATGGTTAAAAATAAAATAAACGTACCTAAGCATTTTGACGAACATACTGGTTAATATTCCTTAATGTCAAAAGATTTTTTTTAATTATCTCTCATAGACACGTCGAAACATTTACATTATTATAATTTTCGTGATATCGCTCTTAGAGTCATCTTTTTTTTCTACAGTGTGATAGTGGCTAGTTTTATTTACATTTTCATTGCAAGTATCTCACGCGTCGATAATCTTTCCGTTGGTGTTATATTTTACTGTCTTTTACTGTTAGTGTGGTAGATAGTTACACAAAACCTGAACGCTACTGAGATTGTTCAATAGTTTTTATTAGTACTTAAATACACTAATCAAATCGCTATATTTTATGTTTTAATTAACTAATTACGTAAATTGTATTAATGCAGTTAAATTAAAAACTAATGAACAAAGTATGTAATTGTGTTTATTGAAGACAACGTTTTCAAAGTCTATTGTTGTTCTTTGAACAATTTTTTATAATTTTATTTTGTTATTTCTTATAAATATTAGCTGGATTTAATTTCAGACTTTGTTAACAATGTTGGATACTTCATGCTTTCTTCACGTATCGTTTTGTTTAACCCTGTTGCGACCATACTTTTTAAATTCTACCAAAATTTCTACTCTGTGGTCCCAGGAGTTAAATAAAACTTCAAATTGCTGTACTTCCTTCTATCTATTCTCTTTATGTATGATTTGTGATGCTTCTCAATGTATTGCTTGTGGATTATTTATAAGTCTACTATCAATGAAAACTGAACTTTCTGTGCCTTAAAAATTGCATAAAATACTTGCGATATTTAGAATAAATTTGCTTTCACCGCTTATTAAAAATTTTGAGCAAATTTTATTTTAGCAAAATTAAATGACATGATATTTTATACAAAAGTTATAATATAATTATAAATTTTCAGGCATATAGTTGTATGTGGACACATAACATACGAATCAGTTAGCCATTTTTTAAAAGACTTCCTACATGAAGACAGAGAGGATGTTGATGTTGAGGTTGTTTTTTTACATAGGTGAGTTGTTTTACTTTAAAAATTAATGTCTACAATTTTGTATCATGATTTTGATAATATGTTACTGGCCGATTCTTAACCAAACAATATCCGTATACTGTGTAAAGCTGGAGGCATTATTGTGTTAGAAGAATACAAGATACAGTGTGGTGGCGACGAAAGAGACGTAAGAGGCGACTGTGAGAAATTCGAAAAAATATTATGGCTTCCGATAGATGGCGGTATAACTTACAACAGACAAATAATATTCAGATCGGCGATAGGTAGTAGCTTCAGAGGTTGAGGTTGAGGCGAGACTGTTAATGCGGTCATCGATCCGAATGCGTGACGTGGCGTGTCCAGCAGTTGACTTTTACGAGCTGACGATGATGGAGAAAGAGTTTACTCGTCATAGTATACTCTCGCCCAATACAACAAATATGATGACATTGTAATGTCAAAATCGCGCAAAAAAAAATGTCAAAAAAACCAAAACTGTGAACAAGTGTTTGTGTCTGGGATACGAATTCGGGACGTAGTAGACTTACCACTAGATAATAAACATCGGTGCATTAAAAACGATCGCAAGTTGAGGCTAAATACATTTAAAAGCGCCGATGATAAATCACACTTATTTTTTCCTAAACATTATCAACAACGTATAGTAGATTACTAATAAAAATGCAATATCAAAAACTTCGGGGAGACGGTGTGTTATCTGTGATGCAACGACGCTTTCAGAAAAGAGCCTGACCTTGAGCTGGAAGGTCTCCTGAAGCGTCACTACACCACCGTCGAGTTTTTTCAGGGTACAATGATGAATGCCGTGGACCTTGAACGAGTCAAGGTTAGAGTGAGACCGAATAGCGCTGGCATTAGTTAATCGCACGGCCCTATTTATCATTGATACGCGTCTACGTGAACCAGTACCTTTTATTTATATGCATTAAACAGATCTTTTTCTTCTGTAAAGATGCCGTTTCATAGTCACCGTAGGAATTTATCACTTATGTAACATTATCTTGGTTCTTTGCAATCATTGCTTTCACGGCGGGACGGTGGTGCTTGGGCTTCAGCCGGCAGGCGCCTTCGTCCCGCTACACTACCGCGTACTTTGGTACAATCTAGCGTGCATGGTATCGTCGGTCCGCGACAGGCGGCGGACTGACCAGTAAGACCCGTAGCGTTAACTGACAGTTGATGGCAGGAAACCGCCCGATCTGGAGCTCGAAGGCCTGTTCAAGAGACACTTTACCACTGTGGAATTCTTTCAAGGCACCATTATGAATCCAATCGACCTACAGAGGGTAAAAGTAAGTAGCACCGCACACAAGTGGATATGTGATTGATCTTTGGGCGTGGTGTCGGTTTGAAGCTGTGCAGACTATCTTTCCTATAGACGTAGAGCGATGCTCGTTCATTAATTAACATTTCCGAGGTGGTGTTCTATTGGAGTTGTGTACAGTTCCCTTCTAACGCCATGACTTGACGCTGTTTGTGCGTGTCTATCGCTGCTGTCTGTTACTGTGTGCCCAGGCACGGCATCGCTCATCACGTGCCGGACCTGACCGGCCCGGGCCGCGCCCATGCCACTTTGTGTCTGTACCTACCTAAATGGGTGTTGTATGCGATGCTGACCACGTGTTTGTACTTTAAACAATCGATATTGACTTAACGAAATTCGAATCAATTTGCACATTGGCATTAATGGCTGCCGACGAAAGGGTCTCCATTACAAAATTTGCTTTTACTAGTAGTTCGAATTTATGGATAGTCGATATTGTCGAGTGTTTATGGTAAGTTTTTAACGTTAATGCACGGCTTGTGAGTTTCTTGGTTTTTCAATAACCGTTTGCATGTTATTTAAATATATTTATCTATAAAGTAACACTAAAAAAAACCTAACTGTACATAGCCCATGTAATATTGATGTAGTTATCATTTTAATTGTTTTATGTGTGTTTTTTATCGCATGTCTCTTCACGCTTTTTTTGTTTTGTAGTTTAGTAAACTTTTTGTTATAAACCTTGAGACACTTTAACCGGAACTTTTACTGTACTATTTCTAAGGTTCAAGTTCTCGAGGATTACTAATTATTTTTAACGGTAAGTATACAAGCATTCAATAACTACCTTTAATGATTCCTTAAGCATTTACTACACCAGTCTTTTCAATTTTAAACATAAATAAGTGTACAAATGACGATAATATACAATAACTTTATAATTTACTAATATACACGTATGTGTATAGGTGCATGAAGCGGATGCGTGCTTAGTTCTAGCAAACAAATACTGCCAGGATCCAGATGCTGAAGACGCCGCTAATATAATGAGGGTCATTTCCATCAAGAACTATTCAGATGACATCAGAGTAATTATTCAACTTATGCAGTATCACAACAAGGTAAAAGCTTACTCACGACTGACCCTGCCTTTTTTTAGACGTACAGTTGATACAGTTCACAAGGTCAACCTGGCGGCAAGTGTTTTTTTTTTAATTCTTTATTTGCGCAATATGGGTACAGATGGTGTTACAGTGGTCAATTTACATTGTTGATCGCCATATTTAGGCTCATGCCATGCAAAAATTCTTAATTTTATGCTATAGATTAAATTAAAATTATTACATATCAAATCATAGTGTCTAAATAATTATTAAAATAATGTCAAATGGGATTACCTAATTAATACACAATGTCAACTTTGTAAAATAATGTCACATAAAATGTCTAATTAATGTCACAGTACCACTAAGCCGGTTACAATACTGCATGTTTGTTTGACGGCTTCGTGGCGCAGTGGCTTAGCAATGACTTACATCGCTGAGGGCCGCGGGTTCAAATCCAGCACGGACCAAGTATCTGTATGACCTACAAGTTATTGTTCCGGGTCTGGATGTTTGTCCTTGTACGATTTATATATGTAAGCTGCCCCCACGGTACAGGAGAAAATCCTAGTGTGGGGGTAACGTATATTTAAAAAAAAGGAAAAATGTAGTCCATAGACACCTACATCTGTCTTTTACAAATGGGTTGTTACTAGTGAAGAGACAACAATGAGAGTGAAATGCCTTATTACGAACGAAAAGGGTCTACGGTTATCGTCACTCACTATACGAAACATACTCATAGCAGCATTATGCTGCTATTTCACGCTGGTATTTTGTGCAAAGGTGTCCCTTCCCCGGTCGAGCCGTTCCATCGGCACTGCTGCGTAGCTCTACCAATTAAAAAAGTTTAGTTATTTTATAATATTACAGCAAATAACGAGCTGACATAATGGTAAGTGTAGCCCATAGATACCTACAAGCAACTTAAACAAATAAGACTGTACAGACGTTACGTTGTTGCCTATGAATGTTAAAATTAAATTCCTAACAGCCTGTATTGATACTAGTTTTCTATACCCATCAGAACGGTTCTCTGTACACAGCAGTACAGGCACTGCTATTAGGAGGTAGGAATAGATAAGAAGGCAGAAATGAAGTCCTCCCACCCAGTTTAAGTAAGACTTCAAGCAAGAAGGCAACGCGGTCGTTATTATCCAATGATTTCAAAATGAAGGATAGGCCCATCTAAATATTTTACTCAAAATTTTTCGTACAAGAAAAAGTAGCGCATCTGTCATAATACAAACGTCATATCATAACACGACGTAACCAGGGTCGGATTTCGTAGTATAATAATTATCCTAATTGTACCATTATTTCACAGTATGTAGTATCGTAATAATACTAAATAATTAAATACCATAATTTTACCAAAAATTCGACTTGTATTATTATTGGGTCCTTCTACTTTTTAACATTAACCCTAAGATATCGAGAATTTTTGTATTGTACGTGAGTACCGTGTTTTTTAATAAAATTAGAATTGACTCCCTTTCTGGTCAGTCTAGTTTCTGGATGTTAACGCTGTTAGTCTATGTGACTCTTACAGCTCAATCTGGTTCAGAGAATTTCTGGTCAATTGGTGCTCGATCGATGCATTTATGTTCCATTCTTGATACAACTATAATGAGGGGCTACCACGATAAAAACTCTAAGCTCTAGCAATCAGTTTGAAAACAGAATTTCAAAATATTTTATGAATCAGATTTTCAGATTCAATTGCCGCAATTTCAATTAAGCAAAAGAGCGGCAAAAAAACAGGAGGGGGGGAGGAGAAAGGCGCCCCCCCAAGAACCCTTTCCCAGGGAAAATAGAGAGAAGCAGATATGGTTTCTTTTGTACTCTTTTCATTTTACCCTTATTGAATATAAAATATATTAGGTACCAATATTCAAAATTTAACTTACACTAAGTTCTTTAGAAAAAAAATTAAACGGAAATGGCAAAAAACGAAACGTATAGATAAACTAGACGCGTGACGCCATAATCCCGGCACATGGGAAGAAAGAAACATGTAACGTCAAACGCGATATAGTTTTTGAAAAATAGTATACCTAATTTTATTTTCCATATACAATATTTTTGAGGGTCTGAATCCAACCCTGGCCTAATCTTGGTAACGTAATTAAACTAAATGTAAAATAAAATTTAAAATGTGTTTATATAATAATTTAATATCAACGAAATGAATATAAGTTTATTGTACTGATGATACGATATCCCATGTTCCTATTTAATCTTTGTATCGTAATTTTTACACCCTTTTACCACGCAACTAGACATATTTATGACAGGCAAATCTGACTTGCGCGCGCACCATTGTCAACCGAGTCGGGTTGGCCCTAAACTGTAATTTTAGGGCCAGCGCACTGGTCCCGTTTTGGTTGTTCGGTCGTGCCCGGTCCTTACGCTAGTAATATATAAGTCAATGTTATCATCCTACAAAATTAGGATAAGATGCCTCACAGCCTTCAATTTTACTGGTTTTTTTTTCTCTTCAACAACAACACAGCTATGGCGGCATTGTACAAAGAAGAGAGAGGTAAATAGATACCAAGAGACTTTCAGACGGAAAGGATTACTACACTAGTATACATATGTAGGCGAAAGAGGATCATCTCAGATTCACTCATAATGGCTGGCGCAAATATGCGTACGTTACAACCTAAAGTACAAGAAAATACAATATTAAGCAGATCGTTAGCAATTCGTCGTAAATATATGGCTCGCTTCACGATTTTTTTTTTGTCAAAAATCATATATTGCATATAAACAATAAGTTTGCCACGTTACCAACGATACAACGCTTTGCTAGAGTAAAACCTTTTTACTCTTGACCCAACCAGTATTTTATGTGTGTATATATAATTATGAAAATCAATTGCTGTCATAGTCATGTAGTGAAGGCATAAGAGAATCCCTATATCATGCCGTGATTGCCGTAAGAGGCGACATAAAGAAATAAGACAGGGGATAGGCAGTAGTTTCTCTCTGATAAAAAATAATAAATTACTCCAGGTTCCAACTACCTTACCTAGTGTGAGAACTATGGCAAATATGCCGCCTATAAGGCAATCTATGGGGGTTGCCTATGTTCAGCAGAGAACTTTTAATTGCCTATAATAACCGAAAGAAAAATAAATTTCTTATCATGCCTGTTGGTGCGTATTTATAAAGACCAGGAAGCAGTGAGTTTAAAAAAGACTTACATCGTTAGTAACTCTATTAACATTACTAATACTTCCGTTTACCACTTTAAGTAAGCTTAAAATGCTTGCGTTAGGAGTAATTCATGACAGTAGTCGAATTTGAACCCTCGACTTCCGAGTTTGCAGTCCGTATCCTTAACCATTAGCTTACTATCTATCGCTTTGACTATTAAAGAAAGTTGAATTTATTTTATCTTTTAATATCGCTTTCAGGCCTACCTCCTGAACATTCCTTCATGGGACTGGAAACAAGGAGACGATGTCATTTGTTTAGCGGAATTGAAACTAGGATTCATCGCTCAGAGTTGTCTCGCGCCTGGTTTCTCAACAATGATGGCCAATCTTTTCGCCATGAGGAGTTTTAAAACGGTCAGAGTTTACAGTTATCTTTGTTTATCGCACTTAATCATCTAGATATTATAAAATATATTCGAAGAGATTTCGTTTAGTATTTAAATAATTATAGCAAGACCAATAATTATTTTTTGTACTGCCAAGCACCGGAACGCTTTCGTAAGTTACCTGATAAGACGCCATAGATAGCACCAGCTGTGACTATATATGAACGCGTCCGGTCTCTTCGAATATATTGAACTAAAATTATTTTATGCGGCGTTTCCAGTCCCAAGACATGGCTATATGGACTAATGACTACATGCGAGGTACGGGGATGGAGATGTACACGGAGACATTGAGCAGTACGTTTATCGGGATGCCCTTCCAACCGGCGGCTGAGTAAGTGGGCAGAACAGATGCTTTCAAGCAGTGACTTAAGACGACGTCACTCACTCATGTGTTCAGCTCCACATCCCATTCCGCTGGTCGAAGGACAAACGACATCACTAACAAAGATCGCAAAGCTTCTTTCCTTTTTCATTACCTTCTGTTTGTCTTTTGATTTGCCAGCTTAAATCTGTGAACTTTCCTTCTCTATAGGTACTGCACTGAATAACTTTACAGATATCATATTTAAATATAATTAATTATACAGAGCTTTATACAGAGAACTAATTCTTAGAAATCTAACTATAAGTTCGAAATAAGATCGAGCATTTCGCAAACGCATTTAGGGGTGGTCGTGATGAGTTTTCAGTGGCTGTGACTAACACGGCACGAGCTTTAGCGTCTCCTATTGGTTGATTGCAGTCCCCCGACACACAAGCTTGGCAGAACGATTACCTGCAGGGCACGGGCTGTGAGATGTACACAGAGACACTGTCGACCTCCTTCACAGGGATGAGCTTCCCACAAGCGAGCGAGTAAGAATGCCTACACCCTTGGGCTCCACCCTTCCCTCACCGTAGTCTATGTGTGCCATTTTGTTACCCCTGCCGATGAATGTGCATTAACTCCAACCACTTTAGACATTAACAATCATAAGCGAAATATTGTTAACCCTAATGCATGTTAAGAGTTAAGAATTCTAGAGTTGTTTAGTGAGATGGTTGAGACTATTACTTAGATGCACATGTTTTATTTCGGTCGAGTTTCCACTCTATGATATTTTTATAAAATTTTCATAATAGGTTCCTAATATTTTGATTTTCAGTGCAGCTAAAAGGACGTTTCGTTTTATTACATAGTTATTACTTAATTTAACTTTCCACTATTTAAACTTTACCTTAGATTTAAACTTCCTTCCCTCGCTTGTGTCTGTAGCTTTTTTAGCCTCTCTTTGTCTAATTTCAATTTTCTTTTGATTCATAAAATAAATTACCATTTGCATGTTGATATCTAAAAAATATCAGTTTTTGAACTTTAATAAATACTTACAGTATTAAAATATAACAAGTAAATATGTTAGTACTAAAAATATTTAGGTTAAAATTAAATATAAATAGATATATGTATATAGCTTTTGTGTTAAATTTAAATAATGAATTATAATTTTTGTAACATATTTATAACTAAACACGGTAATGATCCATTCATGTTGTTATATATGTCACGGTCAAAAGCCGAAATACGAATACACCTATATTTAACCGGCTACAACTATATGCAGCCGTTTTAATTTTTTGAAAACAGTTTTGAAATCAGTTCATTACATTAAGCATAGACAGATTTTAAAACGGTTATAACGACGTAACCAAAATTAAATTACGTAGTTGGAACATACATATATTTAGGAAGCTCTAGCTAAAGCTTAGTGTATCCGCACCTTGGCTTTTAATTTATGCCGTAACATATAAACTGCATGACTAAATTTACAATCCTTATAAATACTTTTAATGTGACTAAACTTTGCTTGTTTAAATAAAATACAGTAGTGATTGCATGTGGTATGTTAGTAAAATTAAAATTATCAGTACATAACATAAATAGGTATATTATTTTATACTATCGGATAATTGCTCACAGTGTTAAAAATATTTCTTGTAAAATTCCCGCGCTTATGAATCATTATGCTGCTGTACAGCCATAGGACCATACTAGGACGCAAGCCCCAGTTGTTCCCGACCAAACGACTGCACGTACCTAAGGCAATTTTTGCCTTATGGCATACATTGCTAAGGTGACCCAAGTACTTAACTTCCGTGGAAAATGGTACTTCTTTACCATTAAGTTTTGGTTGGACTAACTTGTCCAACTGTCTTTTTTTGGTAAAGGGTATTATAACAGTTTTATCAGCATTAACTGATAAACTGCTATCCCTACACCAGTTATTTATGGTTTTTAGGGCTCTTTGTATTATTAACGATAAAGTACTTTGGCAAAAGCCCCTCACAATGATCACAAGGTCATCAGCATAACCAAACCAAATATTACAATATTATATAACATCACTAATACTAAAACCATATTAAATTCATTTCAAAATTCCGGAATAATAATTACTAACGCGAAGAATATGACATGAAATCATATTTAGGACATGAAATTACTATGCACTTAATAAATCACAAATGATAGTAAACAGAGTTCCCGTTTCCCGCCAGGTTATGTTTCACGAAGTTGAAACTTCTTCTCTTGGCAATCGAGATTAAAGGGGAAGAGGGTGCAGATAGCAAGATTTCGATTAATCCACGCAACGCCAAGATCCATGCCAACACGCAAGGGTTTTTTATTGCGCAATCTGCTGATGAAGTAAAAAGGTAACTATTTTATCTGTCAACTTCAATGCATCCAAATATTACGGTTTTGGAGTTGGCGAATAATCCATCACTTTATTTAGACTTATGGGTCTGGTAATAAATTACTATATAGTCATAAGATCTTTTGGGCGTTTCCCTTAGTCACCTTTTACGGCACACACGGGATAAAATGGGGTGATGGGTTTTCTAACGCCGGCACCACATGAAATCCGCCGTAAATATTCAATGAAACGAAATAGGTAACAAACTGAAAATTATATATTTCAGTGGTCTTTTGATAGGCTGTGGTAATTTCGACGATGATGATTAAATTTTCTAATTATTTTTTTTTCAGAGCGTGGTATTATTGCAAGGCATGCCACGAAGATATTAAAGATGAAACACTCATCAAAAAGTGCAAATGCAAAAACTGTAAGATCATTGTATTATATCTAGTATATAAATAATGTATTATTAAATAATATATTTGCAGTAAATTTAAAATATTCTAAAGAATTACTAAATCTAAAGCGTAAAATTCTTCTGATATATAGTTAACTAATATTTCTGTGACATCCTTTCTGGAGAAAATCCTTTTAAAATCGCAACTTGTATTTTAAAACTGTCACAAGGTGTTACACATTTTTGTCTAAATAATTGTAATTATTTCAATTTGTCACTTACACTGTAGGTTTTGTCACAGTCAATAATAATAACCCACACTGTATTTTATCAATGATTCATTAACAAAATATTCGGCTAAAATTTTAGTGACCGCACACCAGCGGAAGGTTGGAGCCGACATAGGTAACTTGCACCACACCTAACCCTACAGATTGACGTTTTCCAATATTTTTTTCGTGTCTATATAATTTTTGAGTTGCTTTAGTGGTGTTGCGTCCGTACCACACAGACTGGATCGGTTGCAAGGCGTGCTCGTTCACATCCAATATTTAGCGATCATTGTGTATGTCCGCTCGTGAATGGATACTGTCACGACACGATAAAGCACTCTGACACTTCACCATTCCCTATGGCTTTTGAGAATCCTCCAGCTCTGTATTGTTCAGCATCGAGAGCGTTTAGTGCATCATACAATGTTATATAACACGACAAAATTAGGAATAACAAAAACTTACTCTCAAATTGGATCGCAATAAAATGTAGAATCTATTTCCGATCACAAAATCATAGATATAAATTGCTATGGTGCACTTCAAAGCCCAGCACAGGCAGCATATGCATGTATTTTGAATAAGTAGAATCGCAAATTGCAATATTGCACCTTCATTGTCCCAAGAACACTTAGATTGTCGAACGTTTTCCGTTACCCTCAATCCACGAAAGCATGTCTCAGAGGAGTCCAAATGAACAAACGCAATTGCTACAGTGGCCCCATGAAGAGTGAGCTTTAAGAAGAATTTGCTTATTAGAACAGTTCCAGCTTGTCTGTGCTAATGAGAGTGACTAACTCATGAGCAATCGAGAATCTGTCGCTTCACGTTCAATCATCGAAGGATCAAATAAAATTATATTGAAAATCTTTACCAATATTTTACTTGATCCTGTTTCGTTCAAATCGAGCTAAATCTTCCGGCCTCGCCAATCAGGATCATCCATTCGTGTGTGTCAGTTTTTGGATTTTTACAGATGTCGGAATGATGATGATGCAGTCCGGAATGGTGAAACAAAACCTTAATACATATCGAGATTGCACCGATGGTACGAACGGAACGCGTGCTATCTTTACGCCGTACTTCACAACACTACTTGTTTGCTAAACTAACCCACGCCCATGATAAAAAAATTGGGTTACAGTATACGCTAATTTACAATAAACGGTTCACGTAACTTGAAGTTCTTGCAGCGCTAAAACCTCACATCTGTGTTAACCTTGATATCGCTTACTCCATCATTACAGGACAAAATCGAATGCTGAATTTAAAAATATTACACTAGGATTTTATGATGCTTTGACTTTGATTACTGAAATGCTTATGAGCTTTAAATTGCTTTTTGTTACTTATGAAAAAGAAGTAATAGAGTCTATCAACGCCATTTAAATTAATGTGAGTTTTGGTAATCAAAAGTCGCATTATGTAGTCCTATGGCCATTTCGTACTTCCTATACAACAGATATTTCTCAGCTTTGCATCGCTGTCTGTATAAACGTCTGTGATTTGCGTTAAGTGTCGGGTCCACAACTACTAACGTCGATAATTAATATGCATTTTAATTTTAATTTTAATTAATATCTTTAAAAACGATTGTTTCTCGATTCAGTGGCTACATTCAGGAAAGGCGTACGAGCCGTCCAGATGGTTGGAAGGGCAAGTACGTAATAACTTTGAATTACGTTCAGTGTAAATGTTATTGTGTTGTTTATAAGCAAACGGTGAACGTGGTCACCACGCCCACCGATGAATTATAGCAGAATCGTGTCGTTATTATTGTCTTGTCTAAGTTATTCTATGTGCATTTATAAAACAGTTAGATGTTTCTATAGTAATTGTAAACACGGGAGACAAATTGTGATGTTATATTATTTTTGGTGTTGTCATTGTATTTTGATCGATTATATCACTATAGGTGTATTTTTATCTATTTAAGTCCTATACTGCATCGATAGAACTTCTGATATTGATGTTGTGAAATATGCTTTAAAATAACATTTTTCTAATTATTACGCCCTATTTAGGGAGCGTTTTATTAAAATAGATGACCCGCAATCGTTAGAAAAGTAAGGGATTTGCAGTGCCTTTCACTGCGTCCGTTCCCGTCGGTAATCATGGGATACTGACATGGTCTGTTTGTACGATTTCAAGAAGTCATATCCATTTAGCCCAGGTCATTTAGATACTAGCTAGCTTGAAGCCATCTAAATCACTTTTTTATATTTTCCTCTTCACCAGTAACATTAGCCTTAAATCATAATTAAATTAATCAATAGTTTATATTTTTGTCACTTTGTTAATAAAAACGTAATTTATATATGTTTTAATTCACTGCTTGACAATTAGATTTTAAATGGATGTTTTGTACGTTTTAGTGAATGTTGCATGTGAATGTAATGTGTCGTATTAAGTTTATTCCTATGTTTTAAAATATAATTAACTTATTTGTTATTCTTGTTAAATGTTTGTAATAAAATATTACGGTTTCACTATGTTTTTAAATTTCAAATTCCATAAACACGTTGCTTTGTTGTTGATTAGAGTTCATTATTTTTAGACAAACCAAACTTTACAGCACTATAAAGTCAACCTAAAAAAAATTTAACAACGAATTATTGTTGATTTTTTTTAATTTTGTCCTGTATGGTATCATTTCGAAATCGAACAGCAATGCGATAGTGTAATTCTGATGCCAATTGTGGTTGTCATTGTCTTAATATTTGACTTTGGTTACTTTGTGTTGTGTATATAAATGTTTTATATTGCGTTACAATTTGTTAACATTATGAAAAATCATAACACAGTTGCAAAATGATTTCCACCGGCTACGAGACCAGAGTTAAACCATCGCACTGCCTGTCTTTAGTATGCGAATTTTTCTAAATCAAACTATAAGTCATAAGTGAAACCGCAATAATATTTCTACATCAAACGATATATGACGTAAGACCTGTTACTGATTGGTCACGCGCTGTATATTTGCGATGTGTGTGTACTGTATAGGTATTATCAATCGAATGGTGTATCGGAATGCGAAATTGTGCTGATGTTTTGCAGATGACCACCATCCTCCCCCCACCTTCACGCCGCCAGAGTTGCCCAAGAAGGTCCATGTTCGAGGTACATCTCAGACTCAAGGACTGAGTGTTTTTTTTTTGTCTTTTTTTTTGTCATCGGCCCTCACATGATACAGCCCATCGTTGTGCTTTATCTATGAGTTACCGAAGAGTTGCACTTAGATGCTTTGACACGCCTTATCACACTGAGCACTTTAAGATTGGCAACTGTGCCTGTCAATCCAAAATTTCGCTTTCATCAAGCATGTTCCCGGCTAAAGATGTAGCATAAGTAATTTCATACTGTCGCTTAGCAAGCGAAATTGATATATCTTAACGAAATAGATATAAACAATTGACCCCATTAAAACCTTTTTCACAATGCAATAATACTACTATCACGGTCTTCTCACTCTTTTTCCCCAAAAATAAAAAACCAGATTCACGAAATAAGCTTCTTGGTTAACTCTAATGCGGACATGTTCATCATTTCTGGTTAGTATTCTTATGTTAAGCATTGTGGAAACTTCTCCTAGCATTGCATCTTCTGTGATATGCTGTATCTATCCTTGAATGCACTGTTTATTGAGCTTTTGTTGTAGAATTACCGAAGTAATCTTAACGCATACAATAACATACAAATATTCTATTGTTAACGCTATCGCAGCTTTTATTAAACTACTAAATATTGCTCTTCAGGTGAAGTAGCAAGAGAGAGAGGAGAAGATATGAGCTGTGAGTATAATATTTCATATATTACGCTATTACTTATTTATTATACCTACTCTTTTCGCAGTCTATCTCTTTCTGACATTGTAAGAGGATAATGCATTCGAAGCCTCGATTTATTGCGTTCAGAATGTTTATTGCCAACACGTGCTGGAGTAGCACGCTAACCTCATTGTTTTACAACTCTCTTAGGAATTGGAGGAGGCCTGTGGTCAGCAGTGGGGGGACGTATATAGATTGTCTATTTATATAATTATTGAGTTATTCCGTCAAAAAACTTTCAGTAGCTACCCGGAGTCAGGAAATTGGCGGTGTCTCACCCCCGTGCCTCGGAATGCACGTAAAGCCATTAGTCCTGCGCCGTCCCATGGGATTATGAGAGTGAGGAAATAGAGAGTGCACCTGTGCTTGCGCATACACTTGGGCACTATAAATCTGTCCTGCGCCGATGGCTAGTGTCCGTTGTGGCAGGCCGCCGTGACCGAAATTCGGTCTGGAGGACATTAATTTAATATTACAACAAAGTGGTCAAAATTGTGCTGCAAACCGAACTCCGCAAGACTGATTTCGTTTATTGTGAAGAATATTTAGGTCAGGTGTCATAGTCGGTTATTATCTTATTATCACCATGCTAATTTGCTCTTATTTTTACACTTTTCAAAAAGAGAATATTGTCGCGAATATTATTATTCATAAATTAAGTTATCTCTTTTGAACTTACACTCTTTTTATTGACATTTTAATTAATAATTCTAAGCCCGTTTTGAACTTATATACGTAGTGGAGCCACGCTGCAGCTATATTATGATTGTAGCATGAATGGGTCGGCTCGGCCGAGGTACCACGCCACGCTCTCACAGAATACCAGCCTAAAATAACAGCTCTATGCTGCTGTGTTTCGTATGGAGAGTGTGGAGAACCGGAGACTCCTTTTACTGGATACGAGGCATTCCATTGTAGC
Source organism: Parnassius apollo (assembly GCA_907164705.1). Lineage (NCBI taxonomy): Eukaryota > Metazoa > Arthropoda > Insecta > Lepidoptera > Papilionidae > Parnassius > Parnassius apollo. The sequence goes on from CAJQZP010001094.1 coordinate 3,490,748, forward strand.
CCTCAGGGATGACAACGTATCTGCATTTTGATTGTTAATGGAGGATAAATTTAGATGTTTATGGGCCTATCACATACACATTCACTTGCCCTCGTAGTGATCGTTTGTCATCCTTATTCTATTTTTAAAAAAAATACTATTTTATTCTATTCACTAGGCTTACACGTCCATAAGCTTTCGCCTATGTAACTGTGTACAAAAACGATGATAATTATAAAGACGATGTAGAAACTGAAAAATATTCTGCCACTCTAAAAACTGTAAACTATTCTGGTATACAATGTAATCTAGCGTAAAATTACAATCCAAATTATTCAATTACGGTCAACAGTAATAAACCGGAACCACCGAAGCGCAGCGACAAACTCTCTGCTGTCACCGATGGCCAACCAGTTGGTGAACACAACCACTACACGGCAGGTCAACAAAGTCAAACCAAACGTCAATAGAGCACCCCCAGACACGTAAGTATAATGATAGTTAATAATATTAAGGTAATATAGCTATAAAAAAAAATAATGAGGGCCATACCAGGGCCAATCTGTGCCACCAGGGCCTCTTTTGATTGAGTTGAAATATTGAGCAGATTTCATAGCGGAGAAGTTACAATTGTTAGAAAAGCGTAAAAATGAACGATTTTTTTCTAAAACAAGAAGAAGAGATATAGTTGTAGCAAGAATGATTTGGCTCGACCGGGGAAGGATCACTCTCTCACGGAATACCAGCGTAAAAAAGCAGCTTAATTCTACTGTGTTTTGTATGGTGAGTGTAGAGAACCGGAGATCCTTTTTACTGGAAACGTGGAATTTCATCTTAGTCCTCACCGGTGACAACGCGTCTGCATTTTGATTCGTAATCAAGGATAGATGTAAATGTCTATGGGCCACAGAAGCCACTTACCATCAGGTGAACTGTGTGCTCGTTTGTCCTATAAAAAAAATTAAAAAGGGATGAAATATGTAAAAAAAAATAAGGAACACACCACTGAGGAATTGTTTCGTTTGTGTAGCCTTTTTAAACACACAACTTATTAATGATGACGTCACAGTAGCCATGACAAATAAGTTACCAACTAGCGACATCTGGTGAGGGTAAAATTATTAGCCCTCTTAGACGTAGAACCACAGAAATCGTAATAATAAGATAATAGAAATGAATTAGTACTCGATTACTTCCAAAACCGATGTCGCCACATTTTAAAACATACGCATTAAGCGACCGATGGCTGCAGCCATATTATAAACATACGCAATGCACAATGATATCTTATGTTTCACATTACATTGCTTGGCGAGTTTGTCACGTCGCGTGCATCGCATATTACGATGGAACGAAAACAGCAACGTTAATTGTACAATACGAAATGTAATAAGTGAAAGTTCACAAAGGTAAATATCATAGTAAAGTATTCATCTAGATGTAAATTAGTTAAAACAATGATAATTAGTAAATAATCAACCTACCGATGAAATCTCATGCCTTTATTAGTTGAATTACAGGTCCTTGATAAGTTTTTACAACTGATTATGCTGCAGTTCACCATTATAATAACTTAAATTTACGTACGACGTTCTTCGCGCAACTATTTCACAAAATGGTTAATAATGTTCGTCAACACATCATAGCGGCGACAAGGTCACGCGTCTATGCGACTTCTATTGTCTATTATTATTTATTACGATTTCTGTGCGTAGGACTGTTTTCAGTCTGGATTCACAAAAATTTAAAAGGCTGAAAAAGAACAAAAGGAACACTACTTATCAAAATAGATTCATAGAAGCGTCCTTCAACATAATTTATTTTAAAAATACACGCTCCATAAACAGTAAACGGTAAAAGTATTAAGAAATACTATAACTTATATCCACCTCTGAAATTTTCTTTAAAATAATAATCTTATAAAATTTCATCGAATATAATGTATAAAACATTATAATATTTCGTATTGATAAAGTAATAACTTTGGCCCTCAAAATTTGTACAGTATTGTTTTAAATTATTCTTTTTTTCATAAATTGTTCAAAATAATCAATGTTAGTTATCCGGTAAGATATAGTTGTTTTCTTTCAATATTCCGAAAAACATTGTTTATTATTATTAATTATGAGTATAATATATGTATTTTAAAGAATTTATTTTTAACTGCATTGTATAAGTAAATAAATTATTATAATTTCAATGAATCTATATATGTAAATAATGTTGCTAAATCTTTAATAATATTTAAGTAAAGGAAATATATCTATTTTATTAAACATTAAAATATGTATAAAGAACAGATAATTATATACAATACACAAGTATATCACATTATTTCTCTGATTATTATAATTTATCTATCGCTGCTTTATACTGTCCTTCAATCTTTTGCTGTAACTAAGTTCTTTTCATGCACAGTGTGCACGGCACTATAATAAAAATCAGTTTATTTGTCTGTGTAACTTTAGCATTAATTGTATGATCTATCACAGCCTGCAAATCCTTGAAAGCAATAGAGTCGATTCTCTGACCCTGTGTTCCAGGAATCCGCCAGATCAAGATACGAATTACCAGGCCTATCATCTTGCCTACGAAGTGAAAAAGCTAATGTAATTCCATTAAACAATATATCAGCTAGATATTTTATATTATCTGTAGATTAAAAATATTGGTTAATTGCAATGAAAATGTAAAAATTTTGTTTATTATCATATAATGTAGACAGTAGAGATGCTTGCTTCACGTATTATTAGATAATTTCAACGATAACTTTTAAATCTAGCTTTACCTAATAAGCTTATGTTTATTTTGCACTAAAAGTAAGCACGGCATTTTATACTAGTGGATTGAAGCATGTTTTAGTCTGTGGTATCGCAGATATTCATATAATTCCCACATTTTTACTCTTTTTAATAAGGTTTTTTTTAACGAGAGACACCATATTTTTCAGAATACACATGCACCGACTAGGTACATAACTTTATCAGTTAAAAATCTATACTTAATGCAGTTATTTCAAGATACACATATTATTGATTTAAATAGTTTATTAATTACGCTGCGTTATTTTATTTAATAGCAAATTATTTGGATAAAAATCACTTTTTGAAAAAGGTGGCAAAATTTTATTGAACACTCCGTGTTGAATTATGTTCTATGGACCATTGATCTAACAAATAGACCATAATATATTTTCACACCTTAATATATTACTTTTATATTTACGATAAAAAATGTTTATTGACTAATGGCTACCTAAATAATGTTCACAAAATATCTTTCACAGTATGCAAATATTCAGCAATGAGTTTGAATTAAGGAACTAGATATGATATAATATAATATATAAATTGGTTTTATAAGTTCTGTACAGAACAATCACTCTCCTAGCGAAAATCACCAGCGCATTATATATCTTCTTATTTATTTTGTCCTTTATTCACCTCGCATGTCAAAATTTAGTCGAGTAAATATTTTTTCATCATAAGCGATTCTTATGTTTCAAATGAAAATTAAAGTTTAAATGAAATAAACCAACCACTAGACCTGTAAAATTTAGTAATAAAAGCTAAAAGGAAGTTTCACTCTGCAATTTTTTTCCTTTTGCATTTTCTAGGCCAACGAGTCGGAGTAGTGGTGGGAATCAAAATAGCAATGGCGTAAGTCTACCAGCGGGCCTGGCAGACGACCAGTCGAAAGATTTCGACTTTGAAAAGACTGAAATGAAATATGACTCCACAGGGATGTTTCATTGGAGTCCCGCAAGAAATTTGGAGGATTGTATATTAGTACGCATCCCTATTTTCCTATGTTGTGCTATATACTTACGCATTTTTATTTAAAAATCTGTCCAAAACACATTTTTATTATTACAGGACAGAAATCAAGCGGCCATGACAGTTTTAAATGGCCACGTGGTAGTTTGTCTGTTCGCGGATCCTGATTCCCCGCTGATAGGACTGAGGAATCTAGTGATGCCGCTCAGAGCCTCCAATTTCCACTATCATGAGCTAAAGCACGTCGTCATCGTTGGTAGCGTCGACTATATTAGAAGAGAATGGAAGATGTTGCAGAATCTACCAAAGATTTCTGTTTTAAATGTGAGTAATTTTAAATAACGTGGCACCATTTGGGTTTTTTTTATATTGGCAAAGACGAATAGTACTTGTGTACTAAAGACAAAACATTTCTAATGGATTCTAAAAAAACATACTGGCTATTAAATCAATAATTTAAAAAATAACTTATAAGACTATTCACACCTTTAGTACGCAACGACTGCCTCGTTGGTCTAGTGGTTGTAGTAGTGGGACTGCTGATCATGAGGTCCTGGGTTCAAATCCCGAGTCGGGCCAATAAATTAATTATTGAGTTTTTCTGTCAAGAAATTCTCAGTAGCTGTCACGGAGTCATGTAGTTGGCGGTGTCTCACCCCCGTGCCTCGGAAAGCATATAAAGCCGTTGGTCCTGCGTCTGATCTCTCTCCGGTCGTGTCGGTTTACCGTCCCATCGGATTATGAGAGTGAGGGAATAGAGAGCGCACCTGTGCTTGCGCATACACTTGGGCACTATAATCCTGTCCTGCGCCGATGGCTAGCCTCCGTTGAGGCAGGCCACCGTGGCCGAAATTTGGTCTGGAGGACATTATTATTATTACGAAAATTTAAAAACATACTTTTTTATGTATGTCTCTAAAAAAAGACAAACTATCCATTGCAGGGTTCACCGCTAAGCCGGGCCGACCTGCGTGCAGTGAACGTAAACCTTTGCGACATGTGCTGCATCCTGTCAGCAAAGGTGCCGTCCAACGACGACCCGACGCTGGCCGACAAGGAGGCTATCTTGGCTTCGTTGAACATTAAGGCGATGACGTTCGACGACACGATCGGCGTGCTGAGCGCGGGCAACGGCGCGCCGCCGCCCGCTGCGCCAGCGCCTGCTGCGCCCGTGCTGCTGCAGCGCCGCGGTTCCGTCTACGGCGCCAACGTGCCCATGATCACCGGTAACATCTAATTTGTCTTATACCCTTATACTCAAACGTTGATCATTTTTAAGATATCGTTAAGTCTAATGGTGTCACAGTTACTTTGACAGCTGATGATGGTATACTTGATGGCTCTTTTTCTTGTTTTCGAGTTGTGTATGAATTGAAGACTTATATGTATACTACGAGACCGACAGTTCAAAACGAAAACTGTGTCGCAGCTACGGATCGCGGCTAGACGGGTAGCTGGTGCGGTAAATATGCCACGCAGTTATATTTTCATTTCCAACAGTTTAGTTTATACTTATCTAAAATAAACTTAAAATCACGTTCACATAGTACGCACATAAATAATAAAGTGTTTTCTTAGTCACATTAAACAAAATCTGTGTTAGATTGTCGAAACAACGTTTGCGGTTTACAAAACAAAGAACTAGTCTTCTCGCCGGCTGACTATCGATTAAAGAAGTTACAGAGAATTGACCGTAACTTAATGCGCAATGTATTAGTACTGTGGTGCCCATCTAGTAGTATACATAGAAATCTTTGGTTTGATCCCGTAAAAATTGGTTGACAGTGGAGCCATAGACCAGATTTATTGGACTCTTGCCGTGTAGCGGTCGGCGCTGATAGGGCCCCGGAAGTATACGAAAAAGTTCTTGTGGCCTTGTTAATATGCGGCAAAGTTAAAACACCATGGGAACAAACCTACGCGTATCTGAAGTGTAGCCCACGTGACACATACATAATATTATAGTATCAAAATTTCTTATAATATCATTTTAATTATAAGTATTTAATAAAACCACCTAATTATATTATATTTTATAAATAACGGGCTTCCTTAATTGTCTTTTTATTTTATTTTTTTACTATTTCCTGTCGGAGATTTAGTGTAGCCAGTTTGTTTTATTTACGAACTATTCGATTTCTCAGCCTCTTATTATGTACTATAGAATTACCGAAGTATTAGCAATGTAATTTTTTTAATCGACAGTCCTCGACTAAGGGTTCGGTGAACAGCACACGTGCCTCTGAGTAATTCGTGAAACCTTGTTAACTAAACTGTGACACAATATCTGTGTAGTTTTAACTTTATATCTCTTTAAAAATGTGACTCTCTGTTACAGAACTAGTGAATGACAGCAACGTGCAGTTCCTGGATCAGGATGATGATGACGACCCAGACACCGAGCTGTATCTAACGCAGCCTTTTGCCTGCGGAACTGCTTTTGCTGTCAGCGTGCTCGACTCCCTCATGTCTACTGTAAGTAGAACATTATTATCATCATCTATTTAATATCCACAGCTTTGGTACTAGTTGTACGAAGACGTATTTCTTGAATAAAATACTCATTAATACCACTCGGCAGGATGCGAGCACATGGTTGGTATTAACAAGTGATAAAATTAAAATATTTATACAATTGACTTGGATATAGTATTATAAATAAAATGAGAACATCATCAATGTAGTCGAAGAGAATTAAATATGCATTATTAAGGATAACTCAAAAACTACTGGTCAGCTCTTGATCAAAATTATGTGGGACCACATGAGAAGCTTTTAAGCTTTAAGCCACACTTTCAAATAAAAAAAGAATCATCAAAATCAGTTCACCTACAAAAAAATTCTAAGGTAACACTCATAAAATACAGTAAAATTGAGAACCTCGACCTGTTTGAAGTCGGTTGAAAAAAATTATGAATTGCATCTTCCCACGCTCTTTGGATATTTAAACCGATACGAAAAGCTCAAACACGAACCAGTGCTAAGCACAGGCTTCCTCGCAACGTAGAAAAAGTGACACACTAGCGTACAGTCCATCTGATCAGCCCATAAACACCTGCACCATGGACGATACACAGATACAGATGCGCTTTCACTGAGAAGTAAAAACGAACGCGGCACAGCCCTATTATAATTATAGGGCTGTGACGCATTCGTTTTTACTATATAATTACACTGGAACACAATACCACCACAGCACAACAATGCTGCTTGTCAGCAGGAATATATGTGAGAGGGTACCCAGGCGGACTGCTGGGTTGATAAGAAATATTACCATCTACCAGGAATGGCATAATTTAATTCCTCCCTCTCCCTTCCACCATCGGACAACCAGACGTTCGGCCAGTCTGCACCTTTTCGTTGTTGACTTACCACGCATTCGAACCAAACGGTTTGCTACGTCGTTCGTCATGCGTCAAGGAGTGGAATAAGTTGCCAGCATCTGTCTTTCCGTCCGATTACAATGTTAAGTCAGTTCGCTTTACCATCTTAAGCTACATCACCATACCATCAGGTGGGACTGTAGCTAAATGCTGACTTAGAAAAGTTTAAAAAAAAACCTAGTAGTTGTTGTAGTGTTAAGCAACTGCACGCCTTATTCACTGGCAGTGGGATAAAATGAATGCAAATTAACGTACGTCTACGTTACTACGTAGACAACTCTACTGAAGAGACGCCGTGACTTGGTTGTTTGTTATACGCGTTAGAATCCGCGAGCTTAAACTTACTTAGGGCCGGTTGTTTCATGACTGCATTACGTACCAATTAAAAATGTCGTTAATGATGGTTATAATTTTATATATTTCGTGTTTAAAATAAAATAGACGTCGTTTCACGCCATGTCATTCTTTACTTACATCAAAATTTAAATACAACCAAAAGTATATAATCACTTCTATAACCTCAATCGTTGCTCAGACCACTGGTTAATAGCATTTTGTTATTTATTTATTTTATATATTTAGAGAACTGGAGACCTTTTTTACTGAAAACGAGGCATTCCATCTTAGTCCTCAGGAGTGACAATGCATCTGCGTATTGATTCTTAATCTCTACATATAAAACTCTCTGTTAGTGTGGCAAAAACACGAAAATGGCTCAACCGATTTTGATAGTTTTTTTGTCTGTGTATTTAAATGGGTAGATGGTTTACAAACTCAGTTGCGCCTGGTAGGCTGTTGGCGAGATCCAGAAATCACGCGTGCAAACCGGAAGCGGGTCGCTAGTCGAGGATAAATGTAGATGTCTATAGGCCACATAAACTTACCATCACGTGGAAAGTGCGGTCGTTTGTCATCTTTATTCCATAAAAAAAAGAAGTACTGTCTCTATGTTTAGCCCCGGTTCGAATTTGGGATCGGACCCAAAAATAGTTTATTGATTTTTTCCGTAGTAGCAGCCCGCAGTCTAGATGTTAGCAATGGTTTACCTCCGTGCCTCGGCAAGCACGTAAGCCATTGCTCCTGCGCCGTATCATTCCCCAGCAGTATCAGATTTCTGTTCCATCGGACTATGAGACTGAGGGAATAAAGAGTACATCTGTGCATGCGTTTACACTCAGGCACTAGTTGCTTCTCCGTTAGGACTATATAATTCTATCCTGCGCAGATGACTAGTCTTTGTTGAGGCGGGCTGCCGTGGAGGTCATTACTACACATTACATATTACTTTAATTTTAAAAAGTTCTTATAGTGGCTGTATAAGAATATCCACCGTACCGTACCAGGCGACAGAGAGTAACTGTAACAAGGCAGCATCTTTCTGTTGTCAAGCCAAAATAATTTAAAAAAAAAACTGCGATTGCCAACCCATGCCAAATCATATGAGGCAGTATATGGGGAGACTTATGTTCAGCAGTGGAGTCTTGTAGGTTGTAATAGATAAATGAATTGATTGTAAAAAGTTTCTATGGTTGTGTCCCAGACATACTTCAACCAGAACGCGTTGACGCTGATCCGGTCGCTGATCACGGGCGGCGCCACTCCCGAGCTGGAGCTGATCCTGGCGGAGGGTGCGGGACTGCGCGGCGGCTACTCCACGCCCGAGAGTTTGGCCAACAGGTACTGCATGACACCGTGCTGCCCACGCACTTAACACACTTAACTTAGTGCCTTAAATGCTTTATTTTATTTATTTATTTACTTCAGGCAATAAAGTCCCATATAAATTATTATAAACATACATGGATACAGTCTTTGTATATAAAAATTACGTGTGACATTGCTTGTCTGCGATGAACTCATACGCTACTGAACTGAGTTCAATGAAATTGTGCAATGCACACTGTGTGCAATTTTATCCCGATACCCCCAATATTTTTTATTGCGTGTTTAAAAATTGTTTTTATAAGAAGAATCATCGGAAAGGCGAGAACAACGTCTGCCTAGCCAGCTAGTTATTTATATATATATAAAGGAAATCAAAATGTAGGATTATTGTGGAAAACATTATCACTTCATAAAATCATGAAATACACAGATCACAACAAGTGCACCGTGCCACGCCAGTGCCAAGACTGCTTTAACGGCGGCCGCTCCGTCCGTAGTAGTAGTAGCTGCACGAGCGCCACAGCAGGTGCGATGCGCAGGTGTGCCGTGCACCTGTTGTTTACAATAATTCCAACTAGTCACAGACACGCTGCTGCACGTGCAACGGCGCAGGTGCCGATATATATATATATATATATATATATATATATATATACAACATGTAACATAATTAACGCACTTTGAGAAAGTAGTTTGTTCAGAATCGTTTACTGAATCGATTCCTATAATTTTTAATATAGGTAATTTTTTATCCCAAAAATAATTAAAACTACGTAAATTACAGTCACATTAAATCTGTACAGTCAAAACAAACTGAAGTGGACCCTAACATAAGGCAATAAGACTTTTAAGAGTGCAGTTTTATTTGTATTATTACTAATTCTGTCATTCAATAAAAATAAAGAAAAATGAACTTTATTTCAAGCACATTAAAGTCTTTGCGTTCGTGGATTTGTACTGTGACCACAACATTCTTCCGGATTTAGTATAACTAATTTGATAAATAATCGGTGCATAAAAATGTTTAACTAAAAATTCAGTGTATGTATTATGATTATAACATAATATACTAATTGGGGTGTCTGAGGGTGTGCGTTAATTACGTTACATATTGTATATATATATATATATATATATATTAGAGATGAAACGGATATCCGGTAGCTATCCGGTATTCGGCCTATCCGGCCAAAAATTACTATCCGGCCGGATACCGGATAACAAACAGCTATCCGGCCTGATACCGGATTTAAAAAAACACAAAAATATCAAATGTAATTAAGTATTCCATTTATGAGTTATGACTTATGTCACTTAACAAATATAATCACTATAGTTCATAAAAGATAGCTTAATAAAATAGCTTAACTTTAATCAGTCACTCGCTAGGCGCTTCTAGAGTTGTCACGTGTTGTGTTGATTTAAAAAAAATCTCTTGATAAAATATGCCGTTGTGTACTTAGATATTGCACAAATAATTCAAGAAATGTCAGTAAAAACCAAGTAATTACTTTTCATCGGTTAACAAGATACTTAATAAAAAAAAAGTATTATAGATAATAATAAAACAAATTATTCCTAGTACGCCATTTCGTGTCATGTATGTTCAGATGCGACATTTCTGTGGGTACTTAAGTATAGGACGAATATATTATTATAAGCATATTTTTTGTAGAAACATATAATAGTTATTATAATTAGGCTAAATTTTTCATGTTTAAATCTGCTTAAATCTGTTTAAATCTGCTCATTATTCTTTTATTTTATTTTTAAGTTTCCACATCAAAGTCAAAGTGGAATAAATTCGTCCATTTTTAACTATCGCATGCCCAGCATTTTTATGAACGACTCTTATTCTAATTTAAATAAATATATTTGTAATTTAAATGTTATGTTAATAAGTTTTGTTAAACATACATTTATATGTTTTTTTTTATATTTGACATAGATACCTTTTAAAATATTCAGAAAAAAATATCACTAAAATGTAATTGTGATATAATATTATGCAATATTATATTAAATAAGCAAATATAATACACAAAATAAATGACAAAGTTTAAATATCGTTCTCTATATCTATAATTAACCTATTTAACAATACAATACTACTATTACCTACTAATCATTCTACCTATGTTTATTCTATGATAAAAAACAACCGCGCGAACTCAGAGTAGCGCACATTTTTTGTTTGAGATAGCTGTTCCAGTACGTAAGTACATATTACTTCAACGTTTAAAACTTACAAACTTAGTAATCGTACTGCTCTAAGGCACAATAAATAAATAATAGTACCACGTGGTACTATTATTTATTTATTGTGCCTTATTACTATTTGTTCACCATAATTTGCCCTTAGCTACATAGCTAAGGGCAAATTATGGTGAACAAATAGTAATTTCTCAGCATAGAAAGGTAACAAGCGGTTTCGTCTGTCTTCATAAACAAGGCCAGCTTCAGAAAAAGTCTTTCGCTGTATACACTGCTGCAGGATACTGAAAGATAGATTTTGGCAAACTTTGATAAATTTGGGTATTGTGTTCATCTCTAATATATATAATATATATATATATATATATATATATATATATATACTGGATATGAAAGCAATATCGTTCTCGATGTTGATGGTATTTCCCTAATCCATTTAAACTAAAGTGACAATTAAGATAGCAAGTGATACTGACCACTGGGCGACCACTGTTATCTATAAATAAGTGGCGGCATTTACTGTGCAACCACCATTCGATAAACACTTGTAGCATTTACAGTGGTTTTATATAATGATAATTGAAGTATGCCTCATTGGTCGTTGGTCTAGTGATCGTAGACGTGACTGTTGATCATATGGTTTCGGTTTCTAATCCTGGTTAGGGCCAATATCAATAATTGGATTTATCTTTCAAGAAATTGTTAATTGCATGATGCTCGGAAAGCACCTAAAGCCGTTGATTCTTCGCCTTATTTCTTTCCGGACGTGTTGGGCTACCGTCCCATCGATCTAATGACACAGATTAGATAAGTAATAATAATAATGTCCTCCAGACCGAATTCCGGCCACGGCGACCTGCCTCAACGGAGGCTAGCCATCGGCGCAGGACAGGATTATAGTGCCCAAGTGTATGCGCACGCAAAGGGGCACTCTCTATTCCCTCACTCTCATAATCCGACGGGACGGTAAGCCGACACGACCGGAGAGAGATAAGGTGCAGGACCAACGGCTTTACGTGCTTTCCGAGGCATGGGGGTGAGACACCGCCAACTTCCTGACTCCGGGCAACTGCTGAGAATTTCTTGACGGAAAAACTCAATAATAAATTTTTAGCCCGACTCAGGATTCGAACCCAAGACCTCATGATCAGCAGTCGCACTACTACAACCACTAGACCAACGAGGCAATCTTACGAGCAGATTAGATAAATAACTGCGTTACTAATGACACCGATTAGTACTATAATCCTGTGTACTCGTGTATTACAATCCAGTACTGCCCATATGGCCGGTTCTGTTAAGATTGGCCGCCGTGACAGATATGCATCATGGAGGGCATCATTATTATTCATTGAAGTCAGTTTTCATTTTTATAACACACACTTATAGTGCCATGCCACAGGTATGTTATAGTTGTAGCACGTACGGGACGGTTCGGCCGGGGTACTTACAGAACACCAGCGTAAAATACCAGCAAAATTGCTTTATTACCTGCTGTGTTTCGTACGGTAAGTGTAGAGATCCTTTTTACTGGAATCGAGGCATTCCATCTTAGTCATCAGAGGTGACAACCCATCTGAATTTTTATTCTTTAATAAATATGTAGATAGCTATGGGCCACAGCAATCACGTACCGTAGGTAGTAGGTAGACTGTATGCTCGTCTTCCACCCTTACTCTATAAAGAAAAACGACCCGGCGCTACTGCAACACCAGAGGAGTTTAGATGCGTTGCCAGCCTTTTATAAAAGATTAGGCTCTTTTTCTTTATTGTTTTTTCTTTTTAATTTAGTGCTTTCGGCTTCGTGTGAAGTCGCTTTAATTAAAATAAAGCGGTAACAGTTTAGTTTGCGAGCGTTGTTTTGTGCCGCAGGGACCGGTGCCGCGTGGGGCAGATCTCGCTGTACGACGGGCCGCTGGCGCAGTTCGGCGAGGCGGGCAAATACGGCGACCTGTTCGTGGCGGCGCTGCGCACATACGGCATGCTGTGCATCGGCCTCTACCGCTTCCGCGACACCTCCTCCTCGTGCGACGCCAGCAGCAAGCGCTACGTCATCACCAACCCGCCCGACGACTTCTGCCTGCTGCCCACCGACCAGGTCGCGAACACTACGCTACTTTACTGAAATGAAACTTTGTAATAACGCAGACAGATTAAAAGTTATATCAGACGCCTCTTCGCAATCATCACATCGTTACAGGTCCCTTTACAAGTCCACGGTCGAACATAGGTCTCATTTCATCAACTTCTTGCATCTTTACTTCATGTAGTGGAAAATTAAGAGGTCGTTCAATATTACTATAGCTTCTGATCCCTTGGACTATGTTTAATAATCTAGCTGTGATTAATCTTAAGAGTCGACTAAATGAAGTATTCTTGAAATCTAAGTTATTTGGAGTCGATACAATATGCTCTGTTCTTCCATTCTCCTCTATTTGCTATCATCTCCTCACGCAATTCTTATGCGTATCATCTTATTGCCTGGAAGAGATTGCTGTATGGCAATAAGACCGCCATGTTTTTCTCTTAATATTTATTTACTTTTGTCATTTTATCCCTTGGTGTGCAATAAAGAGTATTGATTGATTAATTGATTGAACATCTATCCCTATTTTTAGGCATCCCTCTAATATAATCCTGAACATTAAGGCAATGACTAAAAATCGGCAGGAGTTTCATCATAAACGTAAACAAGACAGTTGTTACGCTGCGCCACCTAACGTAGGCCACAAGTTCTTCTAACTCTTAGTCACTGCTTACATCACCAACCAAATGAGATCGAGACATGGATTTTCTGCATTATCTTGTACACCTGTTTGTCGTCGTAGAGTTACGCTGCAGCTATATTATGGTTGTAGCACGAATGTGTCGGCTCGACCGGGGAAGGACCACGCTCTCACAGAATACCAGCGTAATATAGCAGCTCAATGCTTGTGGGACGAAAGGAAAACACTCATCAGGGAGAGGGTGCCAACACAGAACAGCGCGGCGGGGGAATAGGCCCCAACCCAAAATTCTGTCGTGTTTGTATTTCATATGATGTGAATAGAGAACGGCTTTTTACTGAATACTAATGAGGCTTTCTAACTTAGTCCTCAGAGGTCAAATCGCTTCTTAATTTTGATTCTTTATCAACAGATGCAGGTGTCTATAGCCCTCTGCACCCACTTACCATCAGGTGGACTGTGTGTTTTGTGTGCACTTTTCACCCTTCTTGGTTGTTTCTAGCGACAGCCGACCGCGCGGCATTACTTCTCTATAAAGAAGGCCATTTTAACGCGCGGTCCTTACGCAGTATGACAATGCGAAATTACAAAGACTTCTATGTATACTGGCGGACCGATAATGCAGAACAAAATTGTGTCACTGCAGTGAATAACGCAGCTGCGGGATTAGCGGGTTGCTGGCACGGTGAATATGCCACGCAATCATATTTTCATGTACGACAGTTACTGTTCTTAGACAAATACGAAATAACGCGACACGCTTATTTAAAATAAGTTTCCAATCACGTTGACCACGTCTGCACATAAACAATGACAGCGTTTTTTAATTACATTAAACAAAATCACTGTTAGATTGTCAAAAATGACGTTTGCGGGTTACAAAACCAATAACTAGTCTTCTAGCTTGCTCGCAGTCGACTTATAAAGTTGCAGTGAATTGATCGTAACTTAGTGCGTAACGTATTAGTACCATAGTGCTCGTCTAATAGTACATAGAAGTCTTTGATGGCAACATTTTAACACGCGATCCGTCCCGTGCATACGCAGTAATGACACTGCGTATGTGATACCGTTCGCAGTAGACTAAAATAGCTACGGAGAATTGACTGTAACTTAGTGCGCAATGTATTAGAACCGCAGTTCCCGTCTAGGAGTATGCATAGGAGTCTTTGGAATGCTATAAGTGTATGTTATGGTGCAAGTGTTCGTGCTGATGCAGTTCGAACCTACTACCACAGTGCCCGTCTAATAGTATATATAGACGTATTTGGAATGTTAAAAAACGTGTAAGGCGTGATGCAGGTGTTCGTTCTGATGCAATTCGACCCTATAACCGCAGTGCTCGCCTAGTAGTATACATAGGAGTTTTTGGAATGTTATAAGTGTATGTTGTGGCGCAGGTGTTCGTGCTGATGCAGTTCGACCCTGGCGTGGAGTACCGCGCCAGCCGCCGCGCCGGCGCCGCGCCCGCCAAGGACGATGCCTCCTGACTATTGCTGTGCAGCGCCCTCACCGACGGGCCCTACTCCTACATCTAGGCGGGCCCGCCGCCGCCACACCGACAACCCTGCCCCACACCCCCACCACACCCCGCTCTACACACCCTTCATACTACTTCAAATCCTTCTCTCCGTTTTCCATAGTAGGTTAAATACTCAAACGCTACTTAATTTTAAGATGTCTTTACGTCTCCTAGTGTCACAGTCACTTTGACGTAAAGTGGTAGAGACAGCGCGAGACTTAACGGCGTCTTAAAATTTAACAGCGTTCGAGTATTGAGACATAAGTCGGTCGAATCGTTTGCGTAAATCGTTCAGCAGTCAATTCACTCACTCGACTAATCAAAATCGGTGTATGAGAATCCTAATATGAAACTCATCAATAATTGGTTTCTCAAAGACTTAATGAGTTATAAGGTCAGTTCAGCATGAAAACGGTGTTGTGTCATCTATTGACTCCGAACTTAATTCAACTGAAATCTGACTTTCAGTTCTCAAAATTGTACCTAATTTTTTTTGAAACTCCAGAAATTGAAAGAATCAGAAATTGAAGAAATTGAAATCAAAAGTTTCTTCAATTTTAACCTTTAACCAGATTTTCCATTGAAAATTAAATTTACAATTCATCGTAATTTTTTCCATTATATAGGTATTTTTTTTAGTTGCGGTAGCGAGAACTTGAATGTTTTTACGCTAGTTTAGAATTACATCAATCGCAATGAATGATGGTAAGATGACCTTTGAACGAAAGATGATCTTACTTTCACGGTTTTAATTCGTACTGAACTGACCGAAGTTGATAACAAAGAACTGTTGAATAAAAACGCGTTCTCAGAATAATCAGTTCATCTGAACGACTCGAGAGTAAAAAAACCTACTCAATATGTAGATAATAAATCCCTCCTACACCTTAAACCATACAAACACTTTTTTTATAATTTTCGTTCGTTTTACCCTAAAGTTATTTTTACAACTGGACACTGCACCGCTATTCACATTTTCCGAACGCACGGCTCTCTGTTAGAAGACTACAATCTGATAATAGTCTCACTTTGACATTGACTTACAAACAAAACAATGGTACGGAAATTAAAAACAAGAAGGAATCCTGTCGGTACATGGAACTGTACAAGACACGAACCCGATGGATATATACAGGTTGTTCTAAACTTGAAACATATAGATGTTTAGGAAAGCTTTCGATGTTTCAATATATTTAGAGGTGCCAAGCCAATAACGGTAACTTAGTGCTATCAATTATCAAGTATTTATCAACCTGTATGTATCGTTAGGATTCCATGCACATTGCACAGTTTAGAATCCATGCGCTAAGGCTAGGCTTTACTTTCGAAAGATTGAAATAAATGTGGTCCTAAATTAACTTTAATTATTTCCGTCTTATATAATGAAGTGAACCTTTAAAACTTTTAATTGCAGGATCTATATAATATAATAGCGAAACATATGTTAAGGTATTGCATATCGATTATTACTTTTTTTAAATCGTCCATTCCTTAAGCTGTAGAATATTCGCGATTCATGGTTAAGGACTTTTTGAAATTTAAATTTTAGAACTTATTATAAGCATTTAAATACTCATCGACTGATTGATGTATATTTAAAAAAAATCATACATCTTCACATAAGCATATTGTGATTAATTTAATTGACATTGTGTTTAAGTTTCACTCTAGCTTTCTTTTTCATTTATAGATATTAAGACTTCTCTACTTTCAATTCACTACAATTATATTGCACGATACGGTAGTGGTCTGCATACGGTTCCATTGCTCATGGTGTTGGTTATTGTTAGTTTTTATACATATATATACATATTAAGTCTCTGTTGCATAGGATAGATCAACTGTAGTAGATGCGAATTTTCTGTGCAGGTCTGAACTCAGCGCTTTCTGCTAAATCTGTCTATCTATCTATCTCTGCACACAAAATGTCAGCTATTACCGTTCTTTTTTATTTACATTGATCTTCACCTCTTTAGTACTTTTATTTTTAAATAAATATTATTTTTTGTTTTTATTTGAGTTTTTTTTACACATTTTCCTAACGTTGGACGGGGTATTGTCAAAGTGGACGTGATTAATGGCGCTGCACAATAAAAAGACTAAGAACTGAAATGAATATTGATATTTGAAGATAATATATTGCACTGCAAATATGACATGCAATCATTAGGAGGAACGCTATGTGCAAAGTGTAATTTTGCTGTAAATGTGTGATATTATTTTCGAAACGTCGTTGTTATTAAAATATATACATACGGCTTCTAAAGCCTGCAATGTATTTAGTGTTAACTCCGGGTGCTTTGACGATTGTGGACTCTTCATAATTTATTCATTGTATTAGATAAGACGAAACTGTAATTGACTGCACGAGATGAAGCAATTTTACTTCGGATGCGTACATCGACAACTACACGCAGTTAATTATGGTAGCGTTTTTAGAATTTACTAGATATTAGTCATTCACATCATCATGATTAGTTTCATAAATAGTGAAATTCTACTTTTAGAAGTTCGAACGTATCGCAATAATTACATTACTAAAAGCTAATTTACAAGATGTTTGATGAACACCAAAAGCCTTTAAGTCATTAAAGTTGGAGGATCATGGTGAATCACATATAAACACGCTAAGTAGTAATTATACGAAATTATAAAAATACCTCAATTATTTGACATATGTTAGGTATAAATATTTTTTTAATGCTAAAACACCACATTTTTTCAAACAACCTGTATATAATAAATATTCATGTCACTTAGAAAATCATACAATCGTTCCAATAGAATAGGCAAATCCACTCTGAAATAATTGGTTAATGTGGGGACATTTTTTTTTTGAGTTTTGAATCGAGTGTGTGAATAAAGTTGCATTTTGGTCCAAAATGGAAAAAAATACTGCAAGTAGTTTGTAAAGGAATTGAATGCAAACATACTGCCATATTTTTGTAAAATCGCCTACGTAGTCCGTAAAAGAAAATCACCCACAAAAAGTACAAAAATTGAGGCTCAGGGGTTATTTTACATGGTCACAAATATAAAAACACTAAATGTTTTGCTTATAGTACTTATCTGTCAGTTTCACGGAAATAGTACTAAAACTACTATAATAAAAAATGTCATTTTTGTTTGTTTTATCATAAAATAACTAATTTATATATAAACAAACCTTGAAAATTTAAATTTACTTAAAAATTGCTTTAGTTTATATTAACGCATCGCCAAAATAAATAAAATAAAATATCGTTCTTAAATAATAAATATCCATATTAAATTCAATATTAATAATCTAAAAAATGTTGTATAATTAGTTTTGAGAAAAACTATTGTTATAATCGTAATATTTAATGTTACAAGTATAAGCACATTTTACGAACATAAGGTGTCTTCTAAAGCCTTAAGAAGCCTGTAGTTATTTGCGTAAACGTTATGCTATATCACAGCATTTGCTATATAAAAGCAAAGCAAATAAAATTTTGTGATGGTTGTGCACGTTAGCTTATTTATAAATCAGAGTAATTGTGGTCTGTCCAATAAAAAAAGAAAGTATTCTAATATATATTATGTAAAGGCTAATTCGGCCAAGCGGCGTGATTTGTCGTAAATTGATTTAAATACCTATTAACCGTGCGCAGAAAGTTTGCCGATGTCGTAATGACGTCACGTGTCGATGGTTAGTACGGATGACAGAAAAACATGTTTCTAAAATAGTGGTTGCAAATGCAACAAATCAATAAAGGAAAATGATTACAAAAAAACTAAGATTTATTAAGAGAGAACCTTTTGTTTTTCTACTTTCGAAAAAAACGTTAGAAAGTTTAAAATAATAACACATTCGCCACCGTGATAGGGCCGTTTTGATAAAAAAAAACAAGCAAAACGTAACATGAAACAATAAATAGTTTCGGAGCGAGAGCAATTATTTCAAAGACGTAGCACACGTGAGCACACTAATGTGTTGTTAACGGTACTAACTAGGCGACCGCAGGACGCGGTCGGCGGAGGCGGGAGGGGTAGTCATTGGTAAACTTTCAGGGCACGACTAATACAGCTACGACATGTACTGATATAACCACCTCATGCTTAAGTTAAATTGTAAGTAATTGTTTAGTTTAATCGAATTTCTTAGTGTACCATGCATGCCACTGGAGCCCTAGACGCCAAATTAGGTACTTACCTAACAAATAGAGTACGGCTACAATCGATAAAAATTTAAAATAGGTAATTTGCTAGATTGATGTAAATAGTCAAAAGTAATTTTATAAAGTTACGTAAGAATTTTTCAAATTACATCTCCCTTGCAACTTTGCATTAAACATAGAAAGTAATGGCTGTATTAAAGTTTACATTCTAAGTTTAAGTAATGTCGTGTGTAGAATGTTGTGGGCTAGGCTTCTAGCTTCTACGTCACTGTATGCTAGTTAAGTATAGAGTTCGGATATCTCATTGTAAAAATGTACAATACACGCTAATAGGTATTTTGAATTAATTATGAATGTTATATTAAGAGTCATCCTAAAGTGACAATTTTTCCTTTAATATTTTTATACAGCATTACAAATATTTATCGCAATTAAAAGTTTATAGAGGTGGGTCAGTGTGCAATTTAAAATAGTGTTTAAATTTGTATAATCGCCTTAACGAGAGAGAATATAGCTGAGTCCTTCTGCGTGTGTCTGCTCGAGGTTTAATGTTACAGTATTGTTTATGCAATGTGTATGTATTGTATGTATGTCACGACTTTATTGTTGTTGCTAGATGTACTTATTTGATTAACTGCCTCAAGAGGCTCATTCAAAGTTCAAGGTCCATCATACTAAACGAGACATCTGGGGACAAGCATTTTGGCTTATTTAACGTTGTCAAATTATAACATCATTTTATATCAATCACCTTATGTTTGTCTCTAAGAATATAAGATTGTCTGATTTCAGAAATATTTGAGTATCCATGACTTTGATTTATTCCTCAGACACATTTGTATTCATTTTAATCTGTGCTTACGTACAAAATTTTTCAGAATTTTTTCATCCGCGTTAATTTCAATTTTCAAGGTGGTGTATTGTTAGTTCCTGAACTACTCCCTACTTTAATCCAACAATGTTTCTCTCACGAAGTTACGATAACGTAGGTCAAATTTATACAAACACTAATTGCCTATTCGCTAATTTAGGTACCTAGTATTTATTCCATGTTCCGTGTGCATTAAATCCTAGAATTAACAACATTGTTGACTATTGCTAATAGCTTGAGGTTGTTAACGTTTTTAGAACAGGATGGTGATTTTTATGTATTATATACGTATATTAAATCTCGCTCTATATTATGAATATTCGCTAGACCCTTTTTGTAAGCTGAATTGCCATCTTAATATCGTGTTGTTACACGTATAGTCCTCTCTTAGTTAAAGTAGTATCAATATATAATGATGGCTGTGAGGTAAATAATATAACAATTAAAATTTATATTGTGTAAATGAAAGTAATAAAATAGGAAGAGAAAAGATCGAAGACGCTCGATCGTTACAAACTCCCACTTTGGATTGGCATTGTCACTATCACATTCTATTAAATCAATCATTAATGCGCGCATACTTACCTAATGTACATTATGTTTACTTATTACTATTATTGGAATGTGACCTAAGATTCGAATTTCATACGTTGATAATGATAGTGCCGAATCAAACAAAATCCAACATTTTGCATAAATGGCGCGACATCGTTTTTCGCCATGGGTTGCCATATTCAAATGCCCTTTTTCCCAGTAAAATTTTTAATAATTTTTAAAGACACCTTAAACTTTATATATTATAACTACACTAAATTATGGAACGCATTACATAATTACAATTACGCTTGCAATTTTTGTGTTCTTGTGGCAACCCAAAAACTCAAGCTCACAGCTTTTTTCGCATTTGCTCAATTCTCCCATAGCCTCCATAATGTGAACGCTTATGTTACCATTTACTGGTTAATATATTATCTTTATTCGCTTATCGCCATCGAAGGGTTGTACGAGTTTCTATATGAAGACTAGGATAGTCATTCGACGTAGATCTGATATTTTGGTCACATCATGTTTAGTCACAGACAGGTTACTAAATTAAAATAAACTATTTTCAACCAGTAAAGTTACCACAGTACACTTTGAAAATGATAAATTTACATCTATTCTAACGTGATAGAATAATCACATATAAAAATAGGTTAGACTAACTGAGGGAGATAATACGTAATTACTATCTATAGCTGTTGATCTCCGAGGCTAACCTACAATAATATACTAAAAGCCCATAACTAAATATGAAAATCAGATAGTAGCAAATAAGCATTGCCATAAATCCTACGTAATATTACATTAGCCTTGTCACCCGTGTACACTTCAACACTTCAATGACACAGTCTTTGGAAAATTGTATATGCCAATCCCATTTTTAGAAATAAGTTTTTGAGCGTATTACTGGCTTGCACGGTTTTGAAGGATAGTGCAAGGAAATGTTGCCGTGCGCACCAACGCATAATAACTGCACAACGCGGGAAATGTAATATTACCCAACTGTTCGAAATGTATCACACCACAAGAACAAATTATTTAATATTGTTGATGTTGATTGTTAAAAAAATGCAAATAATGTAAATATATCAAAATAAATTCTGTATTTGTATTTGACCCCCTTGTTTCATTACGCCCACCGCCAAAATATAATAAAGCGCGTTCGGCACGTGCTGATACTCAATGTTGTGTATTATTGCCAACTTAATGGATTTTTCACTAAAACTGGTGATTCGACTTTCGTTTCGAAATATATTTTTACTTCATTTCAGGAGCACTTTTACTGTGTAGACAACAATGAGTCGTCACACAAGATTTTTTATAACTTTTAATCAATACTTAATTAATTATATATAATTTGAAAAAAAGGCATAATGCTAGATAGTTTATGAACACTTAGCGACAAAATAATTTAAATTAAAATTCTGATTCATATTTGGTTCTGTGTTATTATTTTTATTTTTTATTTTTTCATAGAGATACATGGTTGTAGTAGAGTAGAAAAAAGATAAAAGATATTTTATTTCGCATATATAGCAATTCTTGAAATTTTTGTATGTTAAATGCAAATATCTAAAAAATAGGTTTGTCATCATCTAATAAATCCTTAAATAAAGTATAATATTCTCCATTCAACTGCATTTTTAAATTAAAATTATGAATCCAGAATCTTCTTTTTCTTCGAATTTTATTTTCTTCTTCAAGCAGGCTATTACAAAAAAAAATTCCATAGCGATCCGAGCGATCAATGTCACTGTACCGTTTTACACCAGTGGTTGGAAAAAATGCAAGTTGTTGACAATACAAAAGAAATGCTTACGGCGCGTACGTGTAAATGTGAGAGGCCATGTGAAAATGAAAATATTCAAGTTTATTCGGGACCCTCAGGACTAGAATCCTTCACAAACTCGTGCGGTTTTTGAAGTGAAAACTTCTTTAGGCACGTTGGACACTTTTGGGATGGGGAAAGCACTGAACTCGCGTGACTGTCACGCTCAGATACGTATTAAAATACAGATGTGTGTGTAAATATTACATACGTTGGGCACTTTTGGGATGGGGAAAAGCACCGAACTCGCGTGATCGCCACGCTCAGTTTTTAAATATTTCCTAAAAAATATTTTACAACAACCCAGAAATAATGTGTAGAGTACGTGTTTGTGAAGCTAAGAAGTTTTCACTTCTGACGTGCAGTCCTAAGACTGACAGTTTTTTTAACCAGTGGTTTGAAAAATACCTCTCTCCTGAAAATAACCAGTAACAAGCCGACCGAGACTTATTTGAACAGTTTATAATTTTGTATAATGTAATTATATAACTTTTACGCTGCGGACAAATGTGCGTTCAGCTTTGATCCTGTTTTTTTTTTTACTTATGATAAGCCCATGCTTGACCAATATCAACCGATGCTAATGTAGCTCTAGATAGTAAATCGAACGCTTCAACCGAATCAAAGTTACCATCTTCTTAGCATTCAGAATCTAAAGAAAACATCATGCAGAAGCAGCCCGTATGTAACAGGGATATTACATGCAGGACCGGACTTGCGCTTTATATGTATAAGGTAAGAATCCGCCACAGCGTAAAGTACCACCGCACCCTTGCTTGGGCTCAATGTACAGACCATAGTTGAGATTTGTTGAAATCTCAACTCCTAACAAATGAAGGTCAGTGTACTCCAAAGATTAAGCCTGAAAGTAGGAGACCGGGTGAGCGGGCTTGAGTCCGTTTTTGTTCTGGTGCGAGTTCATGAGCAATCCAGCGGTAACAGTTTTTTTAATTTTTAAATGTTGATGTAATTTTTTTATTAATTTGTATCATAACCAAATATGCTCAAATTCCCTCATAGGTGATGCGCCGGTTTTCTTCAGTCACCTTACCGCAGTAGTGATTGCAGTTGAGGGTTGAACTACATGGATTTTATTATAAAGAGAAACACGACCACGAATAGATTCTACTTGCCAACGCCTTACACTGCTCAAATGAGACGCTTCCATCCTAAAAGCAGTCTTCAAAATGCTTTTGCGAGGGAAGCACCTCAGCATCGGAAGCAGTTAATCTTGCGGAGAGAGCCATCTTTTAAATGCATAAAAAAATCATCGTCTTAAAATCTTTTCACGTTAATTCATTCATCATCATTCATTTTTGCTACGCATAACAAACTTCAACTGTGTTACAGTACGTTTGCACTGAGAAACATCCAACACGTAATGTTTTGAAACAAATCGCATAAAATAAATCACACAACATGTTTTGTTGATGGTGACGTTCGCACTCACAAAAACTGTGTAAAATTTTCAACAGATATTAAGATTTGTTTTTAGCTGTGTTCGCATTGAATACAACATAGACATTCTATTTGTTTATCTATAGATTTGTCAACGTTAGCGTTCGCACTGTTGTTTTTTACATTTCGCGATTTGTTTTAAATCGTGTTTTTTTTGTTATCCAGTTTAGTTGCTAAACATCACAAAACATTATCACCCCTAGCGGAGATGAACGATAACTTTATACAAAATATCATCATCATCATCATTACAGCCCTTCACAAGTCCACTGCTGAACATAGACCTCCCCCAAGGTATGCCACAAAGCACGATCCCGAGCCATCTGCATCCACCGACTTCCTGCATGGCATACCAGGTCGTCACTCCATCTAGTGGGGGGTTGCCCTACACTTCGCCTACGGGTACGAATATAAATGTGGTATATATCTCCACAAACTCAGTCTTTATCATTAATCAGATTAGGTACCTGCAATTCTCTCGTGGGGGGGAAAAGTTTAGTCATTTTTGGGGTATTTTTTTAGGTTGCCTGTCCCAGAGCTCGATATAAAAGAACATAATAAAATACAAAACAAATTTCTAATTATTTATTCAATTAAAATACATAACTTAAAAAAGAACTGTACAAAACTGTTTATCAAATAATTTAGTTTGTTACTGCCATCTTCATAATGTGTTTTAAGTAATAAGAAATTTTTCTTTTACATTGTAATCAATTTCATTAATTATATATGAGCAAGAAATATGAAATCATGTACCGTCAACTAAGGCATCTTTACCTTCCCTTGTCATCTTTACCTACCACTGACAAGTAATAAGAAAAATCATTTTTATCAGAAACTACCTACTAATGATAGATACTTCATAGACACATTAGTTGTTTCGTAATGAGCCAATGGTCACACAATTTTTTTTAATACTGGCAGCACTGTCAAATGACAAGTTACAAGTTATAAACGTTTGTTGATACTCACGGGACACTTGTCGCAGCAGATTCTGGTCGAAATTTTAATTGTGCTCGTGAATTCACTTAGCTGAGGTAAGTAGAATTGATACATATTATATATAACCTTCCTAAGAAGACGTAGAAACTGTTATAATGGTAATTTCTTAACAATTTTAAGAGAAATTTCCATAGGTAATGATAGTTGAGGCTAGGTAAAGTTGCCACAGTTTGTACAGTGGCGTCTTTACCTGTAGCTAGGGTTGTCACTATACTTTACCGGTCTCTATACGTAAATGTTTTACTTTTAGGAGGGCTTACAAGCTAATTAAAACTTACATAACAATATTAATACACTTATTCTAATAATAATAACAATGCAATTGTTTACACTTATCATTTCCATTTATATATTTATACAGCCCAACAAGATGAGAAAACTACTAAAATACTTAAATAATAAACATTTTGAAAAAAGATGTCAAAAGGAAGAGTATAAGAACCAAAAACCTCCAAGATAATTCTTCGGATTCGGACTCTGACTGCTCTGTACAGTATGCAGATTCTTCGGATTACAATTCAATTGAAGACATGCAGGATTACTTATTGAGACAACTGGTAGAAGATCATATAATGGATGAAAAGGAAAAAGGTGAACAAATGGCCTATTTGGAAACGAAAGGACATGAGACAGAAAGATTGAGAACGGAAAGTGATGTATGGATAGAAAACGAGATGTTAAATGACAAGGAGAAAGAAGAATTTGGAAAACAGGAAATACAGGAACAAATGAAAGAATTGGAAAAAAAGAGTATGAGATAAAAAAAACTTGAGAATAGAAAGTGATAATAGGCGAGTACAAGAGATGGTATATGAATATGACTTGGAGAAAATCGAATGTGAAATACAGGACACAGAGGAACAAATGAAGGAATTGGAAACAAAAGGACACGAGGAAGAAAACTTAAGGATAGAAAGTGATGAGGTACGGACAGAATGTGGAAAAGCAGATGGTAAATGAATATGAAATGGAGAGAGGCTTATGGGAAGACCAGGAAACAGTAAAAAAAAACTGGAAACAAAAGAACACAGAATAGAAAAGCAGGAAAGAAAATAACAGATAGAAAGCCTAATAATAGAAAACGATGAAAAAATGGACTGAAGATAAAACGACCTAGACTAGAAGAGACTATGTCAGAAGAAGAGACTAAAAATGAACAAAATGAGAAGACAACTAAAGCCGAAAGTTTATATATGGAAGGACAATACATCTTGGTAAAGTTTAAAAGTACCAAAAATACGTATAAGTATTACTGCGGCCTGATTACGAAAATATCCGAGTGTGAAGGTATTTTCGCGAAATTCATGAGACATAAAAAAGGTGGGTTTTACTGACAGTACCCGATACAAGTATTGTATTCGAAAATGATATACTTAGTGCAAATTTTACCCAACCCCTATAAAAACCGGCCTGAAATTTTATATTTTGATGTCAAATTTAAATATAATTTGGATATTTTTAGTTTTATTTTCAATACACTTTGGCTGAAACTATGATAGTATAAGTATTATAAATATGTGACAACTAGTACTTTAAACATTAACATTATATACTTTACAATTATTACAAGTTTAGCGCATGGTATTTACAGAACACTCCATGTGACTATCTGACTTGCATTTAATCAATGTTTTTATAGCCGTACATTTTATCTTCATTTTTAAACAAGTGGCAGCCCTGATAATAAATTACATTTGTATGAGAATTTCAATGGAGTCCATGCCATCTTTACCAGCAGAAAAAAAAAGAAAAAAAAAAAAAAAATATAAGTGTTTTATTTTTCCATTTATAAAGTTTTTTCTTCAAAAATATGGTAAAGATGCCGTGGTTGACGGTACCATTTTTCTCTCAAAATTTTACAAAGTTTACCATAGTTTAGGATTATTCCAATAATCTGTGTTTTCTTGGAGATATACAGGGTTATTTTGCGATAACCGGTCAAATTTGCAGAGAAGGTTCAAGATAACTAATATAGGCTGACGTTGAAGAAAAATCAATTCTAAAAAAATCTTAAAATTTATGTTCTTTTTATCTCTTAAATTCAAAATGCGCAGTAATGTATTGTATTAAGTGAATTTACTGCACACGCAAACATTCGTAAGAGTAATAATAATAATAATATTTATTGAACCCAAACATACTTTACATAAAAACAAAAACTTATAAAATATTGACAAGACGTAAATCTAACTCAATAATAAGGTATCTGTTACGGATCGCCGTAACGCCGTTCGAAAAATGAATAAAACGCGTTGATCTTGCTTATATAAGAGGCAAGCGGCGGTGAGGAGGAACTCGTACTTTTTCTTCTTGTTGTTGCCTTTTCGGTGGCTGGAGAGCGACTGCCGACCCTACTTTTTTTTTGCGCCCGAAGCAATTAAAGGGCTACCCTATACGTAGGGAGGCGGAAAATGCATTACGCATACCACGATAGCCGGTCTATCGTGGTTATGAGGGACTCACTGTCCTACCGGGGACCCTAAGTGATACCCTCTAAAAACCGCCTTTGGGGACAGGCAGCCGGCTGATTAAGCTGTATTGTGCCTTATCGTGAGCGACCCTCTTTTGGGAAAAGAGGGCGCAGGCGGCTACGAGCCGCTGAGGGAGTGCCTACGAAGGCAAATTAATATTAGTTAATACAATAATTTAATTTAATTAGAGTTGGCCTGAGCCGCCAGGAGGCAGTTCAGGTCGTTTGTCAGTTTATTAGGCGGGTCCGAGAGAGAGTTTCTCGGCCTGCGGACTCGATAGCGAGATGGGGGTGGGGCTGCATAGGTAGCTGCCTCACGAATTAATTGGTTTAGGTGCGACTCTGAGGCTTTGAAGAAGTTCTCAGAGAGTTTTTTAAGAAATTGTTGATTTGTTGGGAGCTCTAGGTCCCGATGAAGGTCGGCATTACGGACGTACCAAGGTGCGTTCGCAGCTCGACGACAGAAGAGGTTCTGAACTATTTGGAGTTCATTAATAATATTAGGGTTTGCGTGGGCAAAGACGGGGCCCGCGTAGGAGGTGCCGACCCTACCGGCCGGCCCGTCTTTTATATGATTCGGCCGCTGCTGGCCAGCGGACACTTGCCTCACCCCCGCGCCTTTCTTTATTTCTTTAAAACTCTTATTTATTAACAAATACAATTGAATATGTAATATTCTGACATCTATTTCTTACAATATTATGTACACAATAATTATCTTACACTATAAAAGGTTTTAAACCTTGTATTTTACAATTTTTAAGCTGAGAACCCTGCCCCGCACCTCAGCACTATAAATATAAAACGTCGTGGCGCGGTACGCGTAGCCTCATTTGCTCCGCGGCCGCGTCACGATAACATGCATTGTTGATGTTATAATTATCTTTTTTACAAGAAAGGTAATTTATACGAATGGTAATATGTAAGAAACGTAATATACAATAAAGGTGATATGCAACAAAGGTAAATTAGATATAAGAGTACAATTTACATTTTAAAATCTATGCTAACTCTCGTTATTTATTCGGTGTCTTTATTGGGAGAGTTATTGCATAGTTACAACATCATTCTTTTTTATTATTGAATGTAAGTTATACAGGTTTAACAAAAATAAATGCAATAATTAAGACTACGGCTGTTTTTCTGTGTTATTGTGTGCACCCTCGCTAGTTGTCGAACCTCGCTGGTCGCGACCCTCGTGGCTCCGCCCACCGCCCCTGGGTTGCTCAACCAGCGCTGGTTATACTAAGCATGTATTTCGTCGTTTGCGTCGTGCATATTCTCTCGCCGTCGCCACGCTGCGATCCCTCTGGTAGCACGACGATCTTCTTTGTTGGTCTTCGTAGTACATGCCCACTGCTAGTGGTTACGTCCACTACTCGTACCTCTCAGTCGATGCCAGGATATACATTGCTTATTTTTCCCCTGGGGCAGATGTTGCGCGGTAGATTGGAGTCACAAATGATGACCAGGTCTCCAATCTTCGGCGATACGCCTCTGCTGCTGCGCTCCCGCCGGTGTTGGAGTAGGGGCAGGTATTCCTTCACCCATCTTCGCCAAAACACGTCGGCTAGGGCTTGAGCTCGTTTCCACTGCTGGCGGGCCGTCACGTCGCTCTCGCTGAAGTGTCCCGGTGCAGGTACGTGTGAGTTGGGACCGTTGATGATGTGATTCGGCGTGATGGCTTCCGGGTCTCCTGGGTCGACTGAGACGTGTGTAAGAGGTCTTGAATTGACCGTGTTTTCGACCTCGGCGAGCAGGGTCACCAATGTCTCGTCACTGGGATAGCGCTCGTTGAGGGTGACGCGTAGGGCTTCTTTCACGGAGCGAACCATTCGCTCCCAGGCGTCGCCCATGAATGGTGCTGATGGTGGTATGTACTTCCACACAATTTGTCGACATGTGGTTTCGTTCTCGAGGGCTGCGAGTGCTGCTTCGGCCAGCTCCTTGTCTGCTGCCTTGAAACACGTAGCGTTGTCACTCCAGATTTCTTTTGGTCATCCTCTTCTGCTCATGAAACGCCTAAGCGCTGATACGGCTGAGTCGGCGCTTAACGAGTGGGCCACCTCTATATGTATTGCTCGTGACGTCATGCAGGTAAATAACGCGCCATAGCGTTTTTCACGATGTCGTCCCACTGTGACTTCTATTGGCCCGAAGTAGTCCAGTCCGGTGTATGTGAACGGACGTGCGTGATGAGCGAGACGTGCGGACGGCGGTTTCCTGTAGACGATGATGCAGGCTTGGCTTTTCTTAGACGGCACGGTAGGCAGCCTTTGATGACAGTTTTTACTACTGGACGTATTTTTCTTATGTACAATCTCTGTCTTAAGTCGTTCACGACTGTTTCCACGCCTCCGTGATGCAACCTCTCGTGTACGTGTGCTATATACAGACGAGTGTATGCATGCTTCCCGTCTAGTATGGGAGGGTCGTACGTGTCCTCCTCTACTTCTGATGCTGCTTTTATTCGACCTCTGAGGCGTAAGGTCCCCTCTTCATCGACGTATGTGCTCAGGTGGCCTAATTTGTCGTCGCCTCCTGGAACACTTCCGTTGGCGATCCTCTTGAGCTCCTTCGTGAAGCTTTCCCGCTGACTGGCTTGCACCCACAATTGTTCGGCTCTTATATGATAAGCGGCTGGTATTCCTACAAGCGATGAGACACTTGGTGTTGCCCTTTTCTCCTTGGCCGACGAGCAACACCCCCAGTGTTGCGTCGGTTTGTTCTTTGCCAGTCAGGGTCGCTATCTTGTCTTGCCACATGTCGATGAATAGGACTCTCGCTGTCGCCCTTATGAGGCGAATCCATTTTGAAAATCTTTCTATTTGTGGCAGATGTGTTGTTGGCGAGTCTTCGTTTTTAACTGTGACGTTACATATTTCTCGTTCTTCCCCGGTTTCGTATTGTGTCGTCGTTTTCTCTTCCTGCGGCCATTCTGCCGGTGGACGGCGCAGAAACGGGGGCCCTCGGAACCACCGGTGCGACTCGTCGAACCTTTATGGCGTGGTTCGGGTCGCGTCGTCTGCCACGTTTTCTTTAGACGGTAGCCAACGCCATTAGTTCTTTTTGGTCGTATCTTCTATCTCCGCCAGGCGATGAGCGACGAAAGCTTTGTACGCGCGAGGCTCCGCCCTTATCCACACTAGTGCAGTACGAGAGTCGCACCAGTATGTCTTGCCCGCTATATCGTCATCGTGCTCATCGATCACGGTCTGCGCAAGACGAGCTCCCAGTAGTGCCGCTTGTAACTCGAGCCGTGGTATGGAGACTGGTTTCAGTGGTGTCACGCGGCTCTTGGCGGCGGCCAATGATATGTTAACGCTGCCGTCTGCTCGCTCCGTTCTCCAATACACGGCGGCTGCGTAGGCTTCCTCGCTTGCGTTGACGAATGTGTGTAGTTGCCGCGTCGACACTGGGTTATAATCGTAGCATCGCGGTATTCTCAGTTGTTCTATGGCGTGAAGTGAAGTAATCCAGTCTTCCCATTTTTCTTTTAACTCTGTTGGCAGAGGGTCGTCCCATTCCGCCTTGTAACGCCATGTGTCTTGGAATATTCTCTTCGCTGGGGTAGTCACTGGTGATATTAACCCCAGTGGGTCAAATAATGCCATTATTATGCTCAGCGCTTCACGTTTAGTTGGCAACGTGAAGCTTTCAACTCGGGTTACGCTCTGCGTAACCCGAGTTGAAGAGGTTCTGTATGCGTTCTTCGTACTGTAGCTTGAGATTGCTGTCTCGGTCGAGCCTCTTCTCTAAAGTGTGCAGACGTCTTTCCGCGTCTTTGTAATTATTTGGTATTTAGAAATCCTTTTGTTTCCACAGCAACCCTGTCTCGAATCTGCCGTCCGCCGACCTCCGGCTGGTCTCCCTCAATATTTGTATAGCTCGCTGCTCGGGATCTTCTTTCAGTCTTCTTGGCTCGATGCACAGTGATTCTAATTTGAAGTAATTCTTTATTTCTTCTTCTATTGGCTGTGCCTCTTTCCTTTGATGTAGTCTGCCGCAGAAGGTGACCGTCGACGTCAATGAGCTATGACAGCCATTCAGAACCCAGCCCAGGTTGGTGTATGAGGCGACTGGTTGATCTCGACGACCGACGCGCAGTTTTCTAGACACTATGAGGTGCCAGTTATCTTGCCCGATTAGTATTTTCGGTGAGGCGCGTTCGTAGGTGATATCCTCTTTGATATCCAGCAGATGTTGGCAATTCTCCAAATGATTTTCATTCACGGATTCTGGCGCGAAGTCCAACCGCTCTACCGTACGCGCTGCTTCTATGTTGTGCTCCTCTTGCGCGTACTTTCCTCTTATTTTAAGGCTGACGATCTTGCTCTTCTCATGTTTCACCTCCGAGCCAACCCCTTGTATCCACATTGCGTGGGCTGGGCCGTCGTCGGAGCGATCGAGGCATCGACTAAGGTGACCGTGCTTCCTTCATCCAATAATGCGTATGTTTCGACGCAGCTTAGCGGCCCCTTTATTGTTACGGGCGCAATCTTTAGGTAGGCGCGGCGGTGTTTGTATGGTCGAGTCGTTGTGATGACCTCCCTTGCCGATGTTGCGGTTTCCATAGCGGGTTCTTTTTCAGTTTCTGCTTTTCTGTCGTGATGCAGCAATTTATGGTGTTTCATCATGCATCCGCCTTTTCCGCACGATGGAGCTTTACTTTTTTACTTGCTCTCTCGGTTGGTTGTCCTCCGTGATGAATTCCGGCAAGGCATACGCGCTGCATTTATCCGCTTCTTCGTTTAAGAAGATTGATATTTTCTTAAGCTCTGGGATATCTTCTTTCTTCCTGGCTGCATAGTCGTACCATTTGCTTCTCGATATGGGCGTGAGTTTGTCTGTGATAACTCGCGTCATTTCCGGACTATGCAGATAGTGTGCTTTCTTGAGTGCTTCCACGGTGCCCACTACGTTTGCTATGCGATTGGCGAATATGCATAGCTCCCTGGGATTGTCCGTAACTTTGTTCAGCAGCTTCAGCTTCTCTATTTCTAAGTGAATTAATGCTTCTGGTCGTCCGAATCTCCTTTCCAAAGCTTCTATTATTATTCTGGGGTCTGATTGGCTTATAAATAGGCAGCCTGCGGCCTCTTTTGCTATCCCTTTTAAGTTTCGGCGTATTCTCGCTACGTTTTCGTTCATCGTGAAGTACTTTGAAGATTCTTCGTACGTTGTTTTGAAGCTGAGCCATTCTTTGCTGCTACCATTGAATGTGGGCAGCTCTTGCAAATATTTCATACTGCTTATGATAGAGCAGTGGCTAAGGTAGCGACGTCGATTTGTTGCTGCGCCTGTCCATAGTCTTCTTTCTGCGGCGCGGTATGTTGTGGAACGTATTGCGGTGCATACTGTTGAAGTACGGGTGGTGCGATCTGCGGTGCTGATTGCGACGCGAAGTACGACGTGGGTTGCGGTGCGGGTTGTGATGCAAACTGCGGAGCGGGTTGAGGGGCGAACTGCGGAGCGGGTTGCGATGCGAAGTGCGACGTGGGTTGTGGTGCAGGTTGCGGCGCGAGTTGTGATGTAGGTTTTTCTTGCAACCATGTACTAATGCGCACTGATGCTAAGTCGTCTTCTATTTCTTCCTCTTCGTCCTCGGTTGATCCGACTTCTGCTTGTAGTCGCTGCACGTGTATTTCTTGCAATTCCGTTCTTGCTTGCAATCGGGCCTGCTCGAGCTTGAGTTCGGCTAACCGCTCTCTCGCCTCTAACTCCGCGAGGAGTCTCTTGTGTGAGACTACGGAGCGGCGTGACCTAGTCTCGCCCGGCTTTAATATGCGCTGCGATCTTTGATCACTCTCTTGCTGGGTTTCTTCCGTTGCAGTCGTTTTATCGGTCGCAGAGGTAGCGGTTGTATCGCTGACCGTTGTGGTTTCGCTAGTGGTGTTTGATGAGCCACTAGCGGCTGAGTCGCCCCCGGAGGCCTCTTCCGTGGCCCCCTGGGTTATCTGTTCATCCTTGCGACGCTTCGATGATTCTCCGTTGTTACGACGCGTAATCACCATTTTTCTTCAAAATAATTTTTTTTTCGTTCTTGCGGTTAGCTTCTTAATTCGACTCTTCGAAGGACCATTAATGTTACGGATCGCCGTAACGCCGTTCGAAAAATGAATAAAACGCGTTGATCTTGCTTATATAGGAGGCAAGCGGCGGTGAGGAGGAACTTGTACTTTTTCTTCTTGTTGTTGCCTTTTCGGTGGCTGGAGAGCGACTGCCGACCCTACTTTTTTTTTTGCGCCCGAAGCAATTAAAGGGCTACCCTATACGTAGGGAGGCGGAAAATGCATTACGCATACCACGATAGCCGGTCTATCGTGGTTATGAGGGACTCACTGTCCTACCGGGGACCCTAAGTGATACCCTCTAAAAACCGCATTCTAGGTACAAAGAATGATACAAATGTTGGTGGATCAATAAAAAAAGGGTCACTATCTCTTTGTTATGAAATGCAAAATATAGTTGGTGCACATTTGCACACAAGATAGAGAGAACTTAAATTTACTCCATCCATGTCACAAACTTTTGCAGATATATTCGTCCCAGCCTGAGAGCCTGGAAGTTATGCCAGCTATTCTGATTGCTGATTCAAGACCTGAAATCAAAAATTAAATGTTTTTACAACCATTGAGCTTTTATAACCAACTTAAATTTCAACTATTGAAATTTATTTATTTATTTATTATTTATTTGGAAAACTTACAGCTAATTTACAAAAATAATATAACAAAAATGAAGGCCTTTTACAAGTTTTCACTTATATAATACTTTTTAATAAACAAGATTGTGTCAAAACAGATATGTATAAGTATATGGCAAGTAACAGTACACTATCGAGAAGAAAAGAAATTGTTAGAAAGTGATCGCCTAAGTTGGGGAACGCTGGAATGAAATAAGTCAATATCCACTTTGTGAATATGTGCTATAGCATTAAAAGAGTTGCATGATATAAAAAAAGTTCCCCTTTATCATATCTCCACAATATTAGGATACTCCTCTTACTGCTTTAGCCAGTATCGAAATTATTAGCTTCAACATTTCGAGAAACGTTCAGTTCCGCATTCACTTGGAAGGGAAGGCTAAACTGGTATCTAAAAAGTTTCTACTTTACAAAGCGCAGATTCAGCCTCATATGAAATACTATTCGTATCTCTGGGCCGAGTGACGCCATCATCAGCTCCTTCAACTTGACCGCATTCAATTTGTTACATTTCCCATCATACATCTTTTATCGCATATACCACGGGAAGTGCTCAGAGGAATTATTGGGATAAATTCTATCTGCCGAATTTCACCATGGTACACTGCCACAGAACTCGAAATTATAAACTCATCAACCCGATTGTTGGTACTCCACATCAGTGCGATTTACGCGAAATTGTTCACGCCGTGGAATTTACTGTCGCTAGGGGTTTTTTTGGACCACGACTTAAGGACCTTAGAGAAAAGAGCCTACTCTTTTCAATATGCCCGGCAGAGTACCCGCAATTTCCTTGCGACGGTGATCACTTGCCATCAGTTGAGCCGTAATGCTCCTTTGCCTCCTCCTCGGTGAAGGAAATGCCGATTAATCTGGTTCTACTGTGAATATCCTCGTATGATCTTTTTATAATATTTTTTGCAGTTTCAAATATTAATATGTTTGGCAATATTAAGTAATAACCCGTTAGGAAAATATAGATTTTAATCAGAAAAACATGAATTGAAATTTCTACAACTAAAAAGAGTAGATCCTCCCTCACAGTAGTAAAATCAAATGAAATTCTTTATTGTATTAATTACTGCAATACATAAATAAGAACAATTATATACAATGTATAGTAAGGAACTAAATTGATTACAGAAAATTACTCCCCGACGTTCAATATCACAGATTTTTAAGCGATTAATCTCATTAGCAGGTGGTTAAACTCCTACTTCCTTATTCATAAAAAAATTTAAACGCTTGATTAGTTAAATAGTGTTTTGTCTCATTCTAACATTCGCGAGGACAGAGGTAAGAAAGGAAAAGACACTTGTTGCTAGAAATTGATAAAACACTACATATTTAACTAATTATGTGTTTAAAAATGTTTATGAATACGGGGAGAGTAATACCATTGCGTTAACACGGCAGGGCCGAATTTAGAGGACAACGGTGACCCAAACTTCGGAATCTCCCCAACATAACACTCTAACATCCGGTCATGAACACAAGGCTATATAAGAAATCATTAAAAGGCTATATTCCAGTTGCTATGCAGGCCAAATAAAAGAACAATCTTTTTCTGACAATTGGCTAGATGTTTAACATATTAGTATATTAGTAGAGAACAGATAATATTAGTCCGACTGGGTAAGCCCAACTTCGACCGAGAGGTCAATCGACGGATTCAACTCGGCTGGGCAGCGTTCGGGAAATTACGACACATTCTCTCGTTAGGTATACCCCAAAACCTGAAAACTACATTGTACAACCAGTGCGTGTTGCCAGTGATTACCTACGGAACCGAGACGTGGTCCTTCACTGCTGGCCGTATGAGGACGCTCAAAGTCGCTCAGCGAGCTATGGAGAGGGCTATGCTCAGAGTTTCTCTGCGTGATAAACTTAGAAATGAGGATATCCGCAGTAGAACCAGAGTGACCGACATAGCCCAACGGATTAGTAAGCTGAAGTGGCAATGGGCCGGCCATATAGCTCGAAGAACCGACAACCGTTGGGGAAAAAAGGTTCTCGAGTGGCAGCCTCGTACCGTTAGGCGAAGTGTAGGGTGACCCCCCACTAAATGGAGTGACGACCTGGTAAGACATGCAGGAAGTCGATGGATGCAAGTGGCTCCAAGGACGACAACAGTGCTTTGTGGCATACCTTGGGGGAGGCCTATGTTCAGCAGTGGACTTGTGAATTGTGGATGTAATGACGATGATGATGAAGATAATATTAGTTTACGAAAAGCGGCCCAAATGCTGTGGCCTTTGATAAAAGGCGGCATAACCATCTCATAATGATACCAGATATAAAATTACGTTTAGGAAGCTCTACGAGTCATCTTGTCGCTCATACCACAATCTCTGATGATAAGACTTCGGCCAAGGCGCCCAGTCAACTGGAGCCTAAACATGGACACTAACGTTTTATTTTTCCAAGAGCACAAAATATAAAAGCCACCAGCGCTATCGGCTGGCAGCAACTGAATACGTGAAGCCGAATATCAGTCCAAGTCGCAAAGCATACCTACGTCCGATAATAGACTGATGACATTGACCTCTATATATACAAGTACGCTGGACTGGCTATACCATAGAAAATGACTGTGCCAATTTGAAGCGCCGCTAAAGGATGTCTTGAAAAATAAAATTGACATAATATGCCAAAGTTTGTTGTCATATTCAAATTGTCTTATTTAATAAATCAGTATTTTGAACTTTTAAACTAAAAAACGAAAGTATTTTATGTTGTTTAATTGTGTATAATATTAGTTACATAATAAGTATTATTTTTATTATGTAACTAATAATGAGAGTGTGCGTACTTTGTAAAACTCGTTACCAAAAGAGAAGTGGTATAACATTTCACAAGTAAGTGAATTTGCAGCAAATATCAAACAAATTAAAACTATTTGATAATATAAGTACTTAAAAATTTGTTACTAATCTTAATATCATAAATACCAAGACCTTTGGCTGTATATTACTGAGTTTTGATAAACAATAAAATTCAATAGGGTTGTCGAGTTCCTTGTCTATAATACTTATCGATGTTCTTTCCTACCCATATCTGTTAACAAACAAAGTCGCCAACAACAGATGATTATCAAATGTTTATTACTTAACAGTTTTCCAACTGAACCTAGACTAAAATTATGGCTTAAAAGCATAAATATTGTGAATTGGCGTCCGAAACAAAATGATCATATTTGTTCCAAACGTTTCACAGACGACTGTTTTATTAGACATGAGAACTGCACCACTTTGAAAAAGTGCAGTATACTGACAATATTTTCTGGTAGTAACAGTACTAGTAAGTACAAACGTATTAGATTATTATTTCGAATGCATTTTTTTATTCCTTCTTTCCTCATTTTCCACCAAACTCAAGGGCCATAGCCAACTGTCGAAAGGTCGCCTGATCAAGTCGAGCCACGTTGCATGTGTTTTAGTGGGCTGGAAAAAAACTGTATCTGCGACTAATCTTCGTTGCTGGTAATAAGAAGTTGTTTAGTTTGTTGTTTCCTCGCTTGAAGGCTAAGTATATTACTAAGTATTCAGAGAGGACACGTAGCCAGCATTCTTGGGACGATACCACAGAAAGTAGCACTGTATGATAATTTCAGTAATTTTTTTAATATTGTTATTTTTATTTCGAAAATGACGTTGTAAATAACTGATAACTATGTAATTCAAAGTTTATATTTTTTTATAATATCTTGCTAGCTCGTACCCAGCGCATTGCTGCCGCAGAAGAAATCATTGTGGAAATAACGTTAAAAATGTGGAACAGTTACATTGTATAATTAGGAATGATAATACAATCATTGAAATAGAATGATATATAACTTTCTATAACTTTAAAATAAGCAGTCAGTAAAATACGCACTCCACCTAGGGTCAGTTAATTGTACCGTGCGTACCATGCTTCGCACAAGTGTAACCAATAAGTTGACTAAGTTTTACAGCAATCTGATGAACAGTATAGCATCGTAGAAAGTACGAACAAACATAATTTTTATATAGTCCAAAATATTTTACTGTCTATAGACAGACCTGTAGTTGATTAGAATAGGCGTTATTATAGCAGCTGATTTGTTTTTTATAATACAAGAACTAAATGAACGGTTGACAATAAATTAATTTAGAAATTATGTTTTTATTTTTATTTTGTGTATTTAGTTTAATCTTAATAATTTTTTAGTTGAATGGTCTAAGGGCTAAGATGGCTATCCGAGTACAAAAACAGAGTACAAAACTAATCCAACTGTAGAGATGTGTAAGACTAGGTTACGTAATATCCCCGAAATACTTTACCGCTGCATTGGAAGACGTTTTCAAGCTACTGGACTGGAAAGGATACGTATATATATGGCGTGTACGTCACTTACCTTCGATTTGCCGACAATATAGTCCTTATGGCAGAATCGCTGTAGGACCTACGAACTATATTCAATGACCTCAATAGTGTCTCCCAACGGATAGGTATTAAGATGAACATGGACAAAAGTCATGTGCACTGTCCATATCACACCTATGCCGGTGGTTTTTGGGCGCACTTAGCTGAAGTTGTTGACGAGTATTTTTACTTGGGATAAATAGTCTGACTAGGTAAGTTAAACTTCGACCGACAGGTCAATCGACGGATTCAACTTAGCTGGGCAGCGTTCGGGAGATTACAACACATTTTCTCGCCAGGAATACCTCAAAACTAGATTGTGTTGCCAGTGATGACCTATGGATCTGAGACGAGGTCTTTCACTGCTAGCCGTATGAGGAAGCTCGGAGTCACTCAGCGAGCTGTGAAAAGGGCTATGCTCAGGGGTTCAAACTTAGGCATGAGGATATCTGCAGCAGAACCAGAGTGACCGACATCGCTCAATGGATTAGTAAGCTGAAGTGGCTATTGACCGGCCATATAGCTCAAAGAACCGAAAACCGATGGGGAAAAAAGGTTCTCGAAAGGCAGCCTCGTACCGGCAGGTGAAGTGTAGGACGTTCCCTCACTAGATGGAGTCAAAACCTGGTAAGACATACAGGAAGTTGATGGATGCAGGTGGCTCAGGACCGTGCTTTGTGACATTCCTTGGGGAAGGCCTATGTTCAGCAGTAGACTTGTGAAGGACTTTAATGATGATGAATGATAATGGCATTACATTAATATGATACATAAATAGAATGGAAGTTACGGGTAGAGTCCATCTATCCATAGAGTCCATTCTATATAGGTAAAGGTAGGGTATAGAATTTTTATCGATATAATTTGGTACACCGTCTCATCCCTATTAGTAGTTCCGTAGACGTGCACTTCTGCTGTCAGCGCCAAAATGGCGGAAATCAAATCGCTTCATCATGTCACGGTGTATAGCCAGTCCAGCGTACTTGTATATATAGAGGTCAGTGACTGATGATGATAATAACTAAATCAGCGCAGACTGGCGACGTCTGGTATTGTGATCACACCCGCCTGTCATGCTTGAAATTACGGTCAAAGCTAATATTACTAGGGGGAGAGGTCATTCATCCATCAATACAGCCAATTAAAATGTCAAAACTGTAACATGAATGGTATTTATTATGATAAAATACGGATAATAATACGAGTTCAAGACAATTAAAACCGTCTCAACTCCTGACAAACCGTTTGGGTATACGGTAGCAAGAACTTACTTTTCTTTGTTTAATAAGTGAATACCACTGGGCCACAGCCCATAAACATCTACATCCATCGTCGATAAAGAATAAAAATGCAGATGCATTGTCACCCCTGAGGACTTAGATGGGAAAACATTCTGTGAGAGCGTAGTCCTCCCCAAGCCGAGTCGACCTATTCGTGCTGCAATCATAATATAGCTGCGGCGTGGCTCTACGTATTTCAAGTATTTAACCTTCATCTTCTTCATCACCAGCCAGTAGAAGTCTACTGCTGGACATGGGTCTCTCCCGCTTCAAGGAGGGTTTGCCTTAATCGTCACCCTTCAGGGTCAGGCGGGCTGACTATCTACCGATTGAAATAAAAGGCGTACCTGTTGTGTACCTTACCGTTTTTACACAAGGCGTGCGCAAACAGATTATTCGACAAAAATTTCTAAACCTTGTTGAATTCAACTTCATCCCAAATATCTGATTTATTGTATGTATAGATAATATGCACTGAACAATTAATATATAACAGAACTTTTTTTGTTTCTATAGATCCTGCAAAACCGAAAGACGTAATTATTTGTACCTATCATTTAATAAAAGGTGAGTTATTTACTTCCCGGTGTGCATTACAACATTTTTAAAATGTAAATATAAATTTAAAAATAAATTTATCCTTTATTTTTAAATTGTTAACAATTTATTATATGTACACATCTTTAAAATGAAACTGCCTCTTAAGACTAAGGTTAGAGGGGAGAGCGTGGGGCGTAACGATGCGTTTCCCATACAGCAGTCGCTACTCAGAAAAATAAAATACAAAGAGTGTGTTTATCACGATGCCACGGTGCGCACCCCACCGCACGCTCTTCATTGAGGCCTCAAACTAATAATCTCATTTCAGATGCTGTCATATACATATCATTTACAACTACACAAGTCTTTGGACACAAAAAAGTAAATTGTTTAATGGTTATTTTTCACACGCTCCAATAAATTCACTTTTGGCTGATTCTTCTTAAATTTTACGTTTTGCTTTTTTGCTGACCCTACTGCCGCCATTTTTTTTCTCTCTTCTTCCATTGATAATGGGGGTAAAGACACTTTTCTGTGACAATACAATGACGTTAATCCATTTGTCTTGATCGTATCATTTTGAGAGAGTACAGTTGTGTAAATTGGCTCTAACCTCGCTAATTCTCTGTTCCTTGCCGTGCCAACCCTATTATTGAATGTTTTTGCTTCTGTAGCGCTCAAAGCAACATTGCTGTATTTCCCCGCTTCCAACGAAGTGAATGACTTTGCACTGCTTCTCCCACAGTTTACTGACGAATCTGGTCGCGATCCCCTCATCCAGCGCGACGATGCTACATCGGATCTCATGATAGAGTGGCTCATTCTCTTTCTGTACGGACTTCGTATCTGAATAGGAGTGATTTGTAGAAGTGAGGAGAAAGAGTCCTCAAAGCCAAAATCCTCGTCATTATGGTTTGGGAAAAATGAAACTTTTTCACGTGACAACCTTGGTTCTGCTAAAGCCTCTATAGTGGACACTCTGGGAGAGTTTTGTGGTGTTACGTCCGTGCTGCTTTGTGACAGACGCTCCTCGCTCTCGCTGAACTGCTCGTAATCGATGTAGTGCATAGCAATCACCTCATCATGCTCATTCTGCCTATTACTTATCCTATTTTTCGGTAGTGGTATCGCTTTGCCAGTGACTCTGAAATTAAATAGATTACTATATTTATCTTTTATATGACTATATTTTTACCGTGTAGTGGCGGTTAAGAATATCTACTACCCATATCTTCCCGTGGGTGTCGTAAAAGGCAACAGAGGGAAACAGGCAGGAGATGGACAGCAGCATCTTCCTGATAACAGCAACTGTACAACAAAAACTGCGGTAAGCAACGTCACAAATAGACGGCCCCCAGTCCCCGGCGGCCCCGCTGTTCCTGGCTACGGTGGCGAACATGGTAACGGCGGGGCAGGGTATGCTAAGAATCGCCGGTGGAGATCCGGTTGCTACCAAAAACGACCCGATCTGGCAACATACAACGCACGCACCTTGAGGACTGACGAGAAGATCCTGGAGCTGGAAGAAGAGATAGACAAGTTGCGCTGGAATATTATAGGATTATGCGAGATCTGAAGAGAGAGGGAGGACACGGTGACTCTCGAATCCAGCAACTTATTCTATCACCGGGAGGGCGACCATCTGTTCCAAGGAGGTGTTGGATTTATTGTTCACAAGTCTCTCTTCAGCAACTTTATAAAGATTGGGAGTGTCGACGAGGATTGCATACCTTATACTCAGAATCACCAAACGGTATTCGCTGAAGGTCATACAGGTTAACGCACCAACTTCGGCACATCCAGATGAGGAGGTGGATTAAATGTATGGGTATATTTCTAGAGCCATGCATTCC
This sequence comes from Parnassius apollo, assembly GCA_907164705.1. Classification (NCBI taxonomy): domain Eukaryota; kingdom Metazoa; phylum Arthropoda; class Insecta; order Lepidoptera; family Papilionidae; genus Parnassius; species Parnassius apollo. The sequence goes on from CAJQZP010001094.1 coordinate 3,533,089, forward strand.
CCCAAAACCCACTATACGGTGTTAATGGGAGACTTCAACGCAAAGCTAGGCACAAGAAAGAACGGTGAGCTGAAGGCAGGGAAATTTGGAATAGGGCAACGGAACCGAAGGGGCCAGCAGCTAGCTGACTTCATGGAGAATGAGGGACTCTTTATGAAGAACTCTTTCTTCCAGAAGCGTCCTCACAGAACGTGAACCTGGTCGAGCCCCGACGGTTCAACAGAAAATAAGATTGACTTTATTATGACGACTAGATGGCAACTGTTCAGTGATGTCTCAGTGATCGCAAGTGTGAAAACTGGCAGCTATCACCGAATGGTTAGAGGCACACTGAACGTAAACGTTAATTTGGAGAGGTATCGCCTATTGAAGTCGACGCTCCGTCCTCCTCGTGCTCTAATCCAAAGTACCGAAACCTTTTAGCTCGAGTTACAAAACCGTTTTCAGTGCCTAGAAGATTGCAATGCAGTGGACGATATGAATGACAAGCTCGTGGAATCTGTCCATGCGGTCGGAGCTAAGTTCTGCAAGACCCGCCGCAGAAGATCACAAACTCTCCGATCACACTCTTAATCTCCTGGCTGTTAGACGGGAAATAAAGCCGCAGTCTTCAACAGATTTGACAGCATACAGGCAACTGAACAAACAGATTTCCAAATACATGCGGCGGGACTTACGCAACTTTAATACTGCTCGTATTGAAAAAGCGATCGAGCGGAACCATGGCTCCAAAGTCTTTGCCAGAGATCTGTCTGCCAGAAAGAGCCAACTGTCAAAGCTGAAGACTTAGTGTGGCAGCATTGTTTCCGGGACACCTGAGATTTTGAGTGATACTGAGAGGTTCTATGGGCAGCTGTACACATCATCGTTGGAGTCACACGCAAGTTACTCACAACTATGCAAGAGCAAGTCTTATCTGACACTATTTCGATGATATCCCAGACGTCAGTCTGAACGAGATTAAAATGGGTCTCCAGCACCTTAAAAACGACAAGACTCCAGGCGAGGATGAAATTACAGCAGAGCTACTGAAAGCGGGAGGAACACGTACATCAAGTCCTTCAGCAGCACTTCAATTCCGTCCTCCACGGTGGCACTACTCCGGAGGCGTAGAGCGGAAGTGCGGTGGAATTGTTCTTTAAGAAAGGTGACAACGCTCACTTGAAGAACTACAGACCCATTTGCCTTCTGAGCCGCGTCTACGTGCTGTTTTCGAGAGTCATTACGAATCGTCTCGCACGCAGACTCGACGACTTCCAGCCATAGACCACATACATACCCTGCGGCAGATTGTACAGAAGACAGAAGAGTACAATCTGCCACTTTGCATGACGTATGTGGACTATGAGAAAGCCTTTGATACCGTCGAAATTTGGACGGTACTACAGTCCCTTCAGCGGAGCCAAGTTGACTGTCAGTACATCCAAAGTGCTGAAGTCTAGAAGTGAAGTGTTTGTACAGTATGGCTACGACGGCTATCCGAGTACATAACTTGAGTACGAAATCTATCCAACTGCAGAGAGATGTAAGACAGGGAGGCGTTATATCCCCAAAACTCTTCACTGCTGCATTGGAAGCCGTTTTCAAACTGGACAATACGATATTAACATCAATGGCGGGTACATCACTCACCTTCGATTTGCCGACGATATAGTCCTTATGGCAGAATTGCTTGAGGACCTAAGCATTATGTGTACCTCAATAGTGTCTCCCAAGGGATAGGTTTTAATATGAACATGGACAAAAAAAGATTATGTTTAACGTCCATGTCATACCTATGCCGGTGGTTACGTTTGTACGTGGGGTACGTTTACTTGGGACAAATAATCCGACTAGGTAAGTTCAACTTCGACCGAGAGGTTGATCGACGGATTCAACTCGGCTGAAATTATGACACATCTTCTCGTCAGGTATACCTCAAAACCTGAAAACTAGATTGTTCAACCAGTGCGTGCTGCCAGTGCGGATCTAAGACGAGGTCCTTCACTGCTGGCATTATGACGCTCAAGGTCGCTCAGCAAGCTATGAAGAGGGCTATGCCCCGAGCATAGCCCTCTCCATAGCTTGGCTAGGGATTTCTCTATGTGATTAACTTGGAAATGAGGATATCCGCAGTAGAACCAGAGTGACAGACATAGCCCAAAGGATTAGTAAGCTGAAGTGGCAATGGGCCAGCCATATAGCTCGAAGAATCGACAACCGATGGGGAAAAAAGGTTCTCGAGTGGCAGTTTCGTACTGGTAGGCGTAGTGTAGGGCGACCCCCCACTATATGTAGTGACGGCCTGTGTGACATGCAGGAAGTCGATGGATGCAGGTTGCTCAGGACCCTACTTTGTGGCACTCCCTGGGAGTATATGTTCAGCAGTGGACTTGTGAAGGGCTGTAACGATGATGACTATATGTATTTATCATTGTTATCATCATCGCCATCTTTAGCCAGCTTATCAAAAATTCACTGTTAAACGTAGGCTTCCCCCATAGATTGCCTCACAAAGGGATTTTGTCATTGTTGCCACACTTAGCAGGCGCTTTTGTTATCAGGAAGATGATGCTGTTCATCTCCTATTTCAGCTACTCTTTATCACTTCCAACGACACTTACGGGATAATACGGAGTAGCGCATATTAATAATAGACGATCATGGAAAATTTTGAGATACTGGCATAGGAAGACTGAAATAGAGATGGTTTAATTTGTAAGAAAATTACATAAAGACCTGAGATTTAACCGAGAATGATATCAAGATAGTACAAAATGGAACCAACAAAGCAGGAAAAGCGGCCTTATTAACTTCAAAGTCGTAACTATTAGCCTGTAAGTAGTGAGGAGGAGGACATCGAGTGACCAGCTGACATATTTACTTTAGATGCATCCTGGACAAATTGTCAGTCTCATTATCCCAGATTGACTCATTAAAATATAAAACCGCAGTGTGGGTCGATATACACATTATTCTACAACACGCAAGCATCTGAATGTGTAAAATCACTATCCTGAGAGCACCATTCAACCACTAGCGGTGACAGCTGTACGACGCTTATATAAGCTGATGATATTTTCAATTGATTAAAAATATTTAATTAATGTGTCACAATTCCAAACCGCCATTGTCTCTCAGCACCAACATTTAATTCAGCATCAACATGTACTCAGGGTAGAAAGTAGAATGAGTTGATTACTGACCACACACCTACATAAAGTGGTGTGACGACAATTAATAGTAGCAACATCTACTAGGCAGTAACATCTCTATTATGTCAAGTTAATCAAGAAGAACTTTGACAGAATATTCCTGACAGAGTAGTGACATGCCACGGTAAAAGTTATAGTTCTAATCACCCTTATTATTAGACAGCCTAAACAGCTTGAATTCGCGAGGCAATATTTTTTCACTCCATGTGTGCTACAGTTACCAAAAAAGCCTGTGTGCTTGTTCTCTGCAATACTTAAACATTCCTACAATGAAGTTGTCAATGCCAGTTGCATTAATGCATGAGGGAACCCAAATATGAACATCCATAGCAGAACTACATTAATTGAAAACAGTCCAACCATCAGTGCAGTACCTACCTAAGTTGTGGATGCAGCTGCTTCCACTGCTGGCACTCCTCAAGTATATGTGGCCTAGTCGTTTTTTCTCCCTCTTCATCATATAATGTCCTTTCAATTTTCTCCCACTCTTCTTCCAAAATTTTTGAGGCCTCTTCTGTATTTCTTTGTAATGCTGATCCTGCACTGCTATCACTCTCCTCACTTCTAAAGTCTGGAGTGCCTGCAAAATATTAAAAAATAAACTGTACATTTAAAAGAAATACAAGTTGAAAACATTAAATCCTTAAATACAAAATGTATGGATTTTCTATGAAAGCATTTCGGATATAATTTCATTGTTATTCATTAACATAAAAGTAAATGCTTTTATTATTTTGTTACACACTCTAATAAATCCACTTTTGGATGACTCTTCTTAATTAAGTTTAGTAGTTTTTTTTTTGCTAACCCTATTGCTGCCATTATTAACCAACTTCAAAAAAGTGTTAAATTAATAAAGTTATGCTTTGTAATCATTCTGACATTTTAAAAGATAAACTTCCTGTGGGTTTCTTGCACCATTTCTGCCCATATGTATGTTCCTTCTGAAGCAGTGGTCGTTTATATTGACTTTCAATAAGTTGTACAATGTACATTAGTTTCGTTGAATAAAATATTTAAACTTTAAAGTAAATAAAGCTGGATTTTATAACAATCAAAAATTCACTGTATAATACAAACATAGTTGTATTTTTATTTACTATTTACCATACCATATATGCAAGGCTTATAATTATATCCCATTATTGCAGTTTTTGAAAAATTTTAACATATATATATATATAAGCATATCATATATATATATATATATATATATATATATATATATATATATATATATATATATATATATATATTGTACATATGGCTTTTAATTTCATTTGAAATTATCCCAAGTTGAATGTGATTTATAAGCAACAACACAGTGTGCATAAAAGTTAAATCAGTAAAAATAATGCATCACCATGCATTTTGAATTCAAATGATAGAAAGTACAGAATGTTTATGATTGTTTTCAATTAATTTTTATTCACAATTTGCCTATATTACTTATTCTGCACCTTTTCTGCAAATTTGGCCGGTTATCACAAAATAACCCCATATATATATGTTAATTTTATGATACTAACAAGACAACATCTGCCTCTTGATTTCCAGGTCAGTGTAGTCAGACATAAAACGTTACATATATTAAAAATAGTCGCCAGAATAATCTTAGCAAAAGTATAGTTATTATATTATTTACCCATACTGTACACATTTAAAACTTATATACTAAGTAGAACTTCTTTTCCTTAGGAGTCCATCTGGCTAGATGCCACCCTCTTGTCCATCTCTTCTGCCAAATAACAGTACTTGCATTACTGTGTTTCAGTCTAAAGTGTATAGAAAACCAGTATAATTACAGGCTGTGATGTATTCCATCTTAGTCCTTATTCTATTTACTGTAATAAGCAATATTTATTGATAATAGATAAAATATATTATAAGTAAATAAATTGTCATTAAAAATTATCTATAACTTTTATAAAATATAAATACAACTGGTTATATTATATTTATATATTGTCGTTTATTGGTTGTATATATACATTATTATACAATTGTTGTTTCAGTATGTGGTTTTTTCTGATGTAGATTTCGTCTACATCTCTTTTAGTTATGATAACATGATTGGTAGAAGTACGGCAAGGCAACCAAACATTAAAAAAATGGTGGGCAATTCAAAACAAGTTTAATATTTAGGCTTGAAGATTGAAATGGTTTACTGGTTCCTGGGTCTGGCTCACCCACCCTAATTAAGTTGTTTATTATTTTTTCATCAGTTCAAAAAACCAAAGAGCCTCTATTCTAGAGCAGAACCAGCAAGAAACCTAGTAGGACATTTTTACAATGGTACTGCGATTTTACTATAATATTCTGTGATGGTGAGTTTCTTTCCCAGTCTAAATAACCCATCTGCGCTACAACTCAGCAAGGCTAACATGTTACAAGCTTTATATACTTATCTAACAATTGGTAAATTTAAGTTCTTAAAACATGTATTATTTCTCAAATACAACGTTCTCGCAAGTTTCCTTTCACAATAGAATACATGTTGTTAATTCAGCTCTTAAAACTAAACATACTAAAAAACTTCAGTGCCCATCTTCATGAGCCAATATAAGTTGTAAATAAATTATAATCTAGATGTCTTAAGAACTAGAATAGCCATTATATTAGCTGTATTACCTGTTTCGCTATCCGAATAAAAATCAGAAAACGGCGTGTCGCCTCTGTCTAAACTTTCATTAGAGTAAGGTTGAACCAGAAAAGAAAAGCCTACATTTCGATTAACTAAGGAAGCAGCATTAGCTGACAGTGGAGGTAGTTCCTGCACTGAGCGGTAGGAAAACTTTTGACGATTTATATGAGGTAGACAATCTATAAATTTGCTATTTTTCTCCCGTGCAGACAAATAATTACGCGCTGACATAATCAAAAAATAAATATAAAAACAGATAGTCGTATGATGCCCATATCTGATATTAATATATTTTGAATTTCATCTTAATTTTTTTTTCTTTCCACCTGATTAAATTTAGGGTAAATTCGTTTTGCTAATACTAAGACTTAAACACATAAAAACAATCCAAATCCAAACAAATAAACTGTCAATGTCATGTCAAAGCATGGAGCATAGATTACTGGCATGGAGGTTAGAGAACAGGAGAACGATCGCTACGTACTCTCTAGTATATACACAGTAATCTATGCTACGTACTTTACGTACATAGCCCGCCTGTCCTTGAAAATTTGCAGAATTTATAGCGGGGCTGCCACCGGTGAGTAGTGGCTGCGAAGTTAGCTGTTTATGAGTACAAGTAGATGTAGTTGAATAATGAACAAATTTTCTTTGCGGCATTGGTGAGAAAATTTTCACACTCCGTAATTTTTTAATTTTTGACAAAACGAAACATTAAAAAATGGAGGAATATTTAACTGTGCGTAGATGTGCAAGCAGATTAGCATCTGATCGGAAAAAAAGGCTGAAAATGACTTTTATTGAGCGAACTTAGCGAGCGCAGCGTCTCACTTATGGTGTCCATATTTCTGGGACACTATTTACTACGGCAATCGTTTTCCAGTTCTCTAACCTCCATGTGTTAAAGTATCAAAGCCGTAGACAGAGAAACCAGACCAATGATTAGCGTGGCCTCGAGTGAGAAAGGACGATTACGTAGTTTTAGGTTATACAATAATCTTTATGACTTTTAATCATATTTAGATAAAAAAATTTCAATGTTTTAAGAACTGAACTGAACAAGATTCACCAATCTTAAGCTCACAAAACACTTTTTTCTCACTTTAACCAACTTGTAAACTCCTTAAATCGCTACGAACTGTCAAAGATGTTTAGCAAACTGCACTTTGCTAAACAAAAAAACTGGCACAGAGAAAGGGACAAACTATCACAACGCTCTGTCTTATTTCTATGCAAGACGTATGCATAAATCTATCTTTTTCGTGTGCGAATGCGAAAGAAGGCGTAAATTTGTCTATAGGTTTCTCTGTCTACGATCAAAGCCATATTAACGTCTATAACCCATAGACAATAAGAGGCTAGAGAGAGACATAACATCTGCGAAACTTTGCCATACTACTGACTGTTTTTTCGTTGTTTCGCAGCCGCACACGAACGTGTAGGTGTACTAAAGGCGTAAAAACCACTTGTAGCCGTTATTTAAACTATTAATTCCTTCGCGGTTGTGTTATGTTTTTTCATTATGATAATATTTTATATTTAAATAAGATAATATTAAGAAAAAGAGATCGGCTTATAATCGACATTTACTAATTAAATTAAACTAATACCTATTACGGATTTTATCACTTTTAATTTTAACTTTTTATTTCGTGACCATGAATACTGTAAAGCACAAAAAGTTTCGACAGCAATCGCAGTCGGTCAAGTTTCTTCCATAAAACCGTACACAGAAAATATTTTTATACGTACAGGAAATTTATTAACTTTAATTCAATTAGTCACTATTATTTTATTAATTTTAAAACAGAAAAATTTGCTTTAAGAAACTTGACCGCCTATAAACTATTTTAATAGTGTTCTATCATTCTTTTTTCACGTAATGTAAACAAAATAAAAGGCGGTTTCTCGTTTGTTTTGTCTTAATTTGTGGCGTATATTTCACTATCATATCATATCATTCAGTCTCGCGTGAACCGCCCCCGAGTGAGCGCAAGTTCTGTGTCCGACAATGACGTCGTCTAATGTACTTAAGTGTTCAAGTTGCAATATCGTGATTAGTGAAGTCTTGGCCTTTATTCAAAATAAGGCAGATGTGATGGATGAGGAGAGTATTGTACGTATCTGTAGCAGTGCATTTGAAGCAGATGATATTGATAAAGCAAAATGCCTTCTTTTTGAGTTATTGCCATCCGTAAAACGAAAAAATATTCGTCGAAGAGAAGGCAAGCTGCAACAAACTAACCGCCGCAATGAGGGCGAAAAACAAAGAGATCTGTACGCTTTTTGGTAACGAATTATTGAACTTTTGTTCAGAATGTTTATGGTCTTGCGTGGATATAAATGTGCTTCCATTAGACACATATACATTTGTTAGTGAGGCACATGGTTGTCAGCGCTGGCTGGACCATTGTCACTGAAGCGGCTCAGACTTTAGTTGTTGGCGCAAAAGTATTATATAGTTCATATTATTCTAATCACTATCCAATGCAAATAAAGTGTAATATACGCTTGATTAGGAGTAACAGTGTAAAAAATTAATAAAATTTATGTAAATAAGACAATATGGGGGGAAAGAAATTATAACCAAATAAATATGTATAGGCAGATATGCAATGTTAAATTGAGTGACATAGACTTCCCGCAGCAATTTGAGAAGAGTTCTGATAAAATGTGTACAGATCCTAGTCATAAGTTAATATTAGATGACATGTATTTTAAAATTGTAGGAGTGAGGCAGCGGAACAAACTTATATACATAAAAATCATAAGAGATATGTGATTGGCTGGAATAGATATGTTAGAGACGCCTACAGAGAGGCTCGTGCAGCTTTTTAAATCTGGCACATGTTTGGTAAACCATGCGGCGGAAATTTTTACAATAATATGTGTAATACTAGACGTAATTTTAAAGCAAAGTTAAAATGGTGTCAAGATAATGTAGAGCAAATTAAAATGGATAAAATGGCATCATGTCATGCTAAAGGAAATTTTAAAGAGTTCTGGAAGCATACTAGTAGTTTAAATCGTCGCCCGAGCCTCCCTGCTAGTGTCTCAGGTGTTAGCGGATCGAGTGAGATAGCAAATCTTTTCAAAAATTATTTTAAGATTGTATTTCCCCTAGGCCCCTCAACACAATCGATAGATGGGCAATATCAGCAATCGGCGATCAGTGTAAGAATCACAGTAAATCAAATAGATGCTATTATTAAAATTATAAAGCGTGGAAAATCTCCAGGACATGACAGGCTCAGTATTGAGCATTTGATATATGCAGGTATTCATTTACCAAGAGTGCTGGCATTGTTTTTTAATCTTTGTTTATCGCATATGCATTTGCCAGCAAACCTTATGAAGACTTTAGTAGTACCAATTATAAAAAATAAAACGGGGGATGCGGCAGACGTGTCTATTTACAGGCCGATATCCCTAGCTAGTAATCGCAAAAGTGCTTGACAGTCTGCTTGATAAATATCTGCAGAAACACATATCCTTGCATGATGCACAATTTGGTTTTCGACAAAAACTATCAACAGAGAGTGCAATTTTCTGTCTCAAGCAGACGGTCAAGTACTACACGACCAGAAGAACCCCTGTGTATGCATGCTTCTTGGATTTATACAAAGCATTCGATTTGGTTTCTTATAGGGTGTTATGGCGAAAGCTGCGAGAAGAGAGTGACATACCTGAAGAGATTATCACTATGTTCCAATTTTGGTACTCACATCAAACGAATTACATTAGATGGGGCACAGGTATGCCAGATGAATACGGATTAGAGTGTGGGGTAAGGCAGGGCGGATTAAGCTCTCCTACCTTATTTAAATTATATATTAATGGGTTGATCGCTGAGCTCAGCAGCACTGGCATCGGGTGTTCAATAGACGGAGTCAATATAAATAACATAAGTTACGCGGACGATATGGTGTTGTTGAGCCCATCGATCAGAGCACTGAGACAATTAGTAATGAATCATATGCCAGTCCACATAGGCTTATATACAACACAAAAAAGAGTGAGCTAATGATTTTTGGGGCAGACGCTAAGAGAGGAGTTAACTTACCGCCTGTAAATTTGTGTGGGTCAGTTATAAAAAGAGTACCTCAGTTTATGTATCTGGGGCACTGGCTCACTGAAAACATGAGCGATAACTACGATATTGAGAGCGAACGCAGAGCACTGGCAGTACGTTGCAACATGCTGACTTGCAGATTCGCTAAGTCCTCTAGACAAGTTAAAATAATGCTTTTCAAAGCTTACTGTCAAACTTTTTATACGTGTAGCATGTGGGTTGGGTACACGCAGCGGACGTATAGTGCACTGCGCGTTCAATATAACAATGCGTTTAGGATTTTGATGGGACTAGCTCGTCACTGTAGTGCATCTAATATGTTCGCGGAGACACGTATCGATGACTTTTACGCTATAGTGCGAAAGAGATGCGCCTCGCTTCTTTTTCGTATTAGAGACTCTTCTAATAGCATCTTAAGCGCCTTAGCCGATAGGTGGGACTCTCCGCTTTTAAGACACTGGATCCGCATTCACATGCATAAGAATTAAAATGTGTAATTTAAGTAATGAGAATGAAGTGTATTTTTCTTTATAAGTAAGTTTAGTAATTTTTTAATATTGTTGTTAAAATGTATGATTTTTTCTTAGATTTTAAGCAATTTAACTAACAATGATTCTGTAACATAGAGAATATAACCACTAGAGAGCGTATAGGCAGATTTCTTCTATAGTTCATAAAAGATAGCTTGATCTCTGCGACAGCTGTCAGTAAAAATCACGCCTATGAAGTCCTGAATTTCTTAATAGTACAGACAGTACCTGTCAATGTCATATTTTATGGGCATGCCGACCTAATTAGTGCATGCCCATAAAGTATGACATTGACAGGTGCTGTCTGTACTACTAAGAAATTCAAGAATTCATAGGCGTGATTTTTACTGACAGCTGTCGCAGAGATCAAGCTATCTTTTATGAACCATAAGCACACAACTCACTACTGCGGGCCAGGGGACTAGGAAGAACGCGTGGCTGCAAATGGTCAAGTTGCGTTATTATGGCTATCGTTAGGGTTGCCCTTCTTAATAAAGGAAAATATTCGATATCGATAAAATAGATTGTATCATTATGAAAAATACTCAATTAAAATCATAAAAATAACATTTAATCAGAATCAATCAGTTACAACGAAAGCATGTATTTATTACATTATTATTGATTTTTAAAATGAATTAATTTGTTACACTCATTTCGAACAAACGAAAAAAAGTTTAAGGGTCCTGATTGTTCTTTGTAAAAAAATATAAACAAGCGTCTACATATTTGTAAATTATACATCTTGCTAATTTAATTAAATGATTTGTTGATTCTATTTCAAATTGATGAAAATGAATATCCGCGAATCAATAATGCCCAATCAGAGATTTTAAAACCGATCTTATAAAATAATTGATATTATATTTTGAAGACAGCACTTTTGAACCACTCTCATTGATCGCCTTCTTAATAAAAATTTTACTACGACGACAAATATCTATTACTGTAGTGGATCCGTACAATAACTTGTCTTTAGTGTCCTTTTGACATTGTAAGGCGTTCTGATTTGGTTCACCAATCTAACTAATTTAACTAGGTAACTATAAACTTTAACTAGGAAAAAATACCAACGAACTGAGAACCTCCTACTTTTTTCTGAAGACGGTTAAAAGTAGATAAGTATTTTTTCACAGTGTGTAAATTGAATAGTCTTTTTATTAATTTTATTTTTATTATTTTCGATATCGACTTTCAGCTGTTAAAGGTAACAGTAAGGTACTAATGTTTACGATAAACATACAAAGGGAAAGAAAGGGATAGAAGCATTAGAATTGTCTAATAATAGAACGAGACTTTTCCAAAAGACATCAACGCGCGACTCAACCATGTCGTCATTTACCCGGCCACCGTTTTAGATAGACCCCAGCTGTGGCTCATAATCTAAATTAATCAATAATAATTTTCGTATTTTTTACTTAGCAATGAAAAGTTACTCCATTCTTTTTGGACATCTGTCCTGGAATGTTTCCCACACTACTACACTGCGCATGAAGGCATTTTGGATGCATTATAATTGCATAAAAGTTATAAAAATTTACATTAATATAGCGTCCACACAGGTCTAAAATTTGGACAATACAAAAATGGTTAATAGTATCATAGCCTATGCATAGGCGACAAAATACTAATAGTTTTCGAGCGTCGGGGAATTGTATGCGCAGTCAAGTGGTTATATAGTCTTTGTTCTGTAATAATGTTATGTTACTAACCAATTTATGGACTCTTGTCTGAAATAAAGTTTATTGTTATTATCCAGTGGGGTATCTATATAGTTTTCTCATCTGGTTGGTTTCTATAAATATATAATTATAAATTAAAATGAAAAGATAAATATACATAAATATCAATAAAATAAAATAAATACAAAAATACATAATTAAATAAAAGCCCAACCAGATGGAAGCCCTTGGCAGGGGAGACCAAACGGCGGAGGGTTAGGAGGAAAGGGAAAGAAACCAGCGAACGATGCGGGTGGTATCGAGGAGCACCGCCTTCTGCATTTGAGCCCGGAGCGGTCCGTCACGGAGTCCCAGTCGCCTCAGATGACCCGAGAGGCTGACTGGGATTAGCCCATTCGCAGAGACGACTACAGGAATAATTTCGGCCGGCATATCACCCCACATGTCGGTCACCTCGTGAGCCAGGTCCAGATATTTTGTTCGTATATCTGTTTCGGCTTTCACGAGGTTCTCGTCATACGAAATGGTAATGTCGACCAAAAATATCCTTGACTGTGCCCGGTCCATAAGCACAATATCAGGCTTATTCGCAAGAATAGTCCGTGATGATGGCCCGGTCCCAGTAGAGCCTGGCGCGGTCATTTTCGAGCACGGATTCCGCCAAGTACTTGTATTACGGCAATTTCCGGTCCACGAGACCGTATTTCAGAGCGAGCTCCTGGTGTAGAATTCTGGCTACTAGGTTGTGCCTGTGCAAGTACTCAGAGTTAGAAAGCGCCGAATAACCGGAAGTGACTCCCCGGGACGGCGACAAGCTCGACAGACGTCGACAGTGCTATCCTTTAGGATGTATCTCCGATAGTTGTTGGTCTTAATAACCTGATCCCGTATTGCACAGACAAAACCCTCGGTTTCCCCGAAGAGGTCACCGAAACGTAGCCAGTTGAGGGATGCGGCTGTATCTACGTGGGGCTCATGAAGAGACCTGTAGTACCTCCCGTGGAGCTCCTTCTCCTTCCATACAGTCTCCCGGTCGGAAATGCTTTGAACTGCCGGGTCCTGCCATTGCTCATTGGCTGAGGATAGAGGGGTAAGTCCTTTATCACTAGAAATGACGTTATTATAGAATGGATCATCCGATCTCGCCAGGATATAATGACGGAGGCTGCACACTTCGCGATTATGCATGGTGAGCGCGCTCAAGAAGCCACGCCCACCATGCTTTCGCGGCAAGTACAGCCTCATTACCGACGATCTCGGATGATGCATCCTATGGGACGTTATTGTAGTGCGGACTTTTCTATCCAGGGCGTTAAGTTCAGTCTGACTCAATCTGAGTATGCCAAAGATATACATGAGGACAGGCATGACCCAGCCGTTATATGCGTGTGTCTTATTCACACCGGACAAAAGGCTGTTAAGCACTTTGGTCAAGCGTGCATAAAACACGTCGCAAACTGACTGTTTCATACCAGCCTCATCGATATCGATGTTCTGTGACATACCCAGGTATCGGTATGTTTCAGCCTCGGAAAGGGTCCTTAAATTGACGGGCATAGATAAGTCTATGCCCTCAGAGTTAGCAACCCTTCACCTTTCAACATGGAGAACCGCACATTTATCCGTCCCCAGCTCCATTCTAATATAATTGCTAAATTCATAAGTGATGTTTAGCAATTCCATAAGATGGGAGCGACTGGAGGCGATTAATTTGAGGTCATCCATATCGAAAAGGAAACTAGAAAACTTTTGTACCTCCTTTCCGAGGCTGAAATCCCCTCCCGGAGCCCTCCAATAAAGTACTGAGAGGGTTCAAAGAGAGGCAGAACCAAATTGGACTCAGACAGTCGCCCTGGAATATACCCCTTCTTATCCTTATGCAGCTTTCCGCAGCCGTCATCCGCTCACCTAGATGACAGAGGATCGTATTCCACTGCCCCGTACACTGCTCGAGGAAGTCTCGAACTGTACAGTCAATCTTGTACAGCTCGAGGACCCTCTTTAGCCGTGTATGGGGCAACGAGTCAAATGCCTTTCTGTAATCTTTCCAGGCGGTGGAGAAGTTCCGACAGTTGAGTTTCACCACTTTGCCAATGAACGCGTCAATGAGGAGTGGTTCCTTGGTTCCACTTCCGCCGCCCCGACATCCATTTTGAGCGCGCGACGTCACCTGATTTGAGTCCAGGTGACGAGTGATTCTCGCGCTCAAAATGAATGTTAGTGTCTTATATTTGGTCGGTAGACACGTGATGGAGCGGTATTTGCTCGGGTCTGTGGTACACTGATCTTTAGGAACCAAATGTGTGATCCCGGTAGTGAAGAGGCTCGGGAGCGACTTCTGGTTGAGAGCCTCTTGAAACTGTCGGGCGAGCACAGCATCACACACCATGAACCCCTTCAGCCAGTAGTGATGCAGCCCGTCAAGCCCCGGACTTTTCCAGTTCGGGGTCCTACGGATCGCCTCAGCTACGTCATCCGGCGTTATGATGACGGGGTCCATTGGCGTAATACCCGCACACGTACTCACCACAACTTCCGTCCAAGGGCCCTCGTTGTGGTTTACGGGCTGTGACCACAGGCTGCGCCAGAATGCGACCGTGTTGGCCTGATTCGGTACTGGGCCCGTTCCACTTACTATTGGTCGCTCCAATGATTTATAGAGCCTCTTCTGATCACTTTGGAAGAGACGGTTCTGGTTGAACCGTGTCGACCTCTCGATATATTGCCGAATCCGCTTTCACCAAGCACCGATTCTCTGCTTCAGGTCGTCTATGCGCTCCGTCAGTTTTTGCATTATATTCGGCTGGGACAAACTAACATTTGTCCCAGTAAACGCCATCCTGACGATGCGCACAATCCTTGGCCTGGTATTGCCTGTCCTGAAGCATGTCAGTCTGCCGATGAGGGTCCTTTGCAATACGTTCTGCAATTCTTGTTCTCCAGGCTAGGATAGCACTACTTTTTCCAGCAGTGCGTTCAGCCGTGGAAAGTTTGGCGCCTATAATACGCAGACTGCCAGTGCGGCGCCAAAGAGAATTAAGTCCGTCTCGGCAGCGGCCCTTTGCGCATTCTAGTCAAATCCATCATCCATTTTTATGGGCGTCATTTAACGGGAGACACCCAGACCCGGCGCCTTTGCATGGTGGGCCATGTGCACAAGCGGGCCTTTGCACCTTCAATTTTTGCCGAGGCACGGCACTAACACCTCTTGACAGGGTGCTGACTGACCGCGATGAAGTAGCGGTTTTGTCACATAACCGTTACGTCAACGGGCGATGGAGTCGTCACTTCCCTACGCCATTTTATTATTATTATTATATTAAAATATACGCTGACCAAATAATTTGTTATACTATTATAACTTTTTTAGGACGAAAAGCAGTGAGAGAGAGTATTATATGGTCTATAAAGTAATTTTTTTTATTATGGGTTTACAACTATTTTCTCGTCAGAAAGATAGACTCCAAGCTCTCTGTCGCTGATCTTGACTAATTATTTAAGCGACGTTGTGTCTAGACTGGTGTTTTAGGGGTCATTAAAGCAATCTAGTGCAAACATTTTAAAAATACACTTTTATTTAATACAAATCCCTATTAAGATTACTATTTCCTCCGCGGATGCATATTGTTACGCTAGGCATAATTTATCTGCAATTTTACGAACTTCCTTCACAAATTTTTTGTTCCAATCCCGTATAAGTGTAGTATTTAACTCATTAACATTTCTATTATAGGTAACACAGATACTTGCCCTTAAGACTTGTCATAAACTGTAATCTGATGATTCGGAACACAGGTGAATTTTTTTTATAGGAAAGAAGGCAAACGAGCATACGGCTCACCTGATGGTAAGTAATTACCGCCACCCTTGAACACTGCAACACTAGGGGAATTGCAGATGCGTTGCCGTTTAAAAAGGAGTAGGCTCCTTTCTTGAAGGTCACTAAGTCGTATCGGTCCGGAAAAAATCTCTGGTGGTAGTCGATTCCACAAGGAAATTGTGCGAGGAAGAAAACTTCTTTGAAATCGCACGGTGCACTTGCCGTTTGAGAGGTTAAATTAAAAGCAAGTGCTTTATATGATAGATGGAAGTAAGCATATAAATTAAAATAAAACTTTTAATTATATATACAGGGTTACTGGTAACTCGACGTATTCCCGCCAAGACGTAATAGTTGGGGTCATAACCTATCAAATGAACCATAAAATGCATTATGCAAATGTGGACCAATTTCGAGATATTTAGGTTTAATTATTTTTTTCAAAAATCCCAAAAGTCTGGTATCAAAAATTTCTAAAAAAAAAAAACTTACAGCTGTATTATTTTCATTTTACTATTTTTACTTAATGAAAACCTGGGTACTTATTTATCAATACTACAGTGTGCAAAAAGTCTCATCATTTTCGAAGTAACGCTACTAAAAGTACAACTTTTTCCAAACAGAAGATGAGTAATTAAAATAAAAATGATTTTGTGAAAAATAACTGCAATTGGTTAAAAATGAAACACAAATTCCTTTGTCTGCTTAGAACTCGACTACCTGACCTCATTCTAGAGCTAGATAAGTAGGGATGTTTTTAACATGATTTGCACAATTGATCACATACAATTATTTTTCCCAAAATCATTTTTATTTTTAATTACTTATCTTCTGTTTGGAAAAAAGTTGTACTTTTAGTAGCGTTACTTCGAAAATGATGAGACTTTTTGCATACAGTAGTATTGATAAATAAGTATCCAGGTTTTCATTAAGTAAAAATAATAAAATGAAAATATTACAGCTGTAAGTATTTTTTTAGAAATTTTTGACACCAGACTTTTGGGATTTTTGAAAAAAATAATGAAACCTAAATATCTCGAAATTGATCCACATTTGCATAATGCATTTTATGGTTAATGTTAGCGACGACAAAGTGAATTCGAACATTTATTCTTAATTATTCCTTAGCAGTGATTTAAAACTAAGTGATAGTATTTAATCTTAATTGTTTCCTATTCGTAAAATAAAGCTAAGTGTAAAGACTGATAGTGCTGAAAACAGGAAAGTAAATTAAACACTTCTATTCTTATCTTAAAGTAACTTATATGAATCTATTTAATATTATTTAGGTCTGATTAGAACATTAGACGCAAGTATAAGCTTATTTTCTAGTAAGATTTTTTTTATCATAACTTTAAGAGCTATTAACATATAGGTGATTAATATAATTCTTTTTCCTTTAAAGTAATTCAAAAGAAACATTAATATGTCAATTAATCACTATATAATGTCATTTCATTATGAGAAAGATTTAAATTTTATGAAAAAATATTGTATAGATTCTTAAGCATTAATCCTGAAAAAGTGTTGTACATTCCTACCTCTTGGCGGCGCTACTTGTATGTTCGGCAAGAAATTCTATCCTACTCCGGAGCTAAACCGTGAAGCGACCGCGAAGCTATTTTTATTTTTTATAAGTGTAAAATAAAGGTTTATTAAATAATTTAGGTTTAGAATAATAGAAATAAGTTGTATCTATCGTTAGGAATAAATATAAATGTTGTAAGGTATGTTTTACCACGTTTATTAAGAAAATTGTAAATCTCTCTTAGAAAGGGTTATTCTGTGCTCTGATTGGTCAATAGATTCACTAATGCCGTGTGCGATTTTTTCTTAATTATGATTGGTTACAGCCGCTTATAAAAAAGGGGCGTTTTTTCGTGGTAAAATATTCCAAATCCGGCAATGTAATAATAAGGAATCAAGAAATAAAATAAGAAGAAACTCTCAAGAAGTGTTATTTATTGCTCATCTAACTGCTACTGTATGCTCTCCAGTTAAAATCCCGCCAGCAAACCCGCTCTATTTTATCGACGCTCCCTTATACGAGCAATTACATTGGTCCTTCGAGAAGCCGGATCGGGTTTAAGGAAAACTAGGAAGATGCCTTCAAATACAAGATCAAAATCAGTGCAGTCGAAGACTACGAGTGAAAGTAACGCCACTACGGGTACCAGTACGACGGATTGGAGCATGAATACGCCGAGTGATTCTACAAACACGACGGCTACTAACACGTCGACTTCAGATCGATCAACGCTTACAAGAGCATCGCCCAGCAGCGTACACAGACAACCCGTACTTCTTAACAAGAACATTGCCGGAAAAGAATCAACACCGGGGGACGTAACCCATACCACCCCCCGACACGCACCGTCGAAGCGTCAGTTCCTCACCAAGAAGAAAGTCATCCAACGCCGCAGATTCAAGAAAGAAGTGTCGCAATGAAGACTCTGCAGCAGCCTCACCCTAAGAAGACGACCCGCGATCCAGACACGCTTTCCGTTCGCTCGTCGCATAGGAAGAGAGCAGAAGCGCAAGCAAAGATGACAATGGCATTAAGGGAACTAGAATTGGCAGAAGCGCGGTCAAAAGTTGCTCAAGCGGAATTAGAACTTCTCACCGCGGAATCAGAAGAGGAAGATGGTGCCGGAGAAGAGCTGTTCGAACGAACTCGAGAAGTCGAACGCTGGTTCATCCAGACCGGAGACATGCCTAATAAGAACCACAAACCAATAGAGGCAGAAGAAAAGAAAAGTGACATCCAGGAACTAGCTTCAGTCATACTAAAGCTATCAGAAAAATCACGTGACACCGTTTCACCGAAGCACCTCGAACTCCCTCACTTCAACGGGGCCTGCGAAGAATGGTTAGCCTTCAAAAGATCATACGAGGATACGGCTGCTTCTTTCAGTAGCAATCAAAACCTAGCGCGCCTTAGAATAGCGATCCAAGGAAAAGCTAGAGAAGCCGTCCAAAGCCTGCTGTTCACCGCCGAAAACCCACGCGAAGTAATCAAGGGACTGGAAGCAAGATTCGGAAGACCTGGAGCACTAGCATTAGCAGAACTAGAAAAAATGAAGAACCTCCCAAGAGTTGGCGAAAACCCGAGCGACATATGCATATTTGCAAGCAAAGTAAAGAACGCAGTCGAGACAATCAAAGCCCTGAAGAAACCACAGTATCTCAGTTCACCTGAAACGCTGAGAGTTATAGTAGACAAGATGCCGACGTCAATGAAGTTCCGTTGGTTCGCCTACCACAGAAGCAGAAGAGATGAGGAAATTCAGGAGCTATTACTTATCGAAGCGTTCCTAGAAACAGAAGCCGACATGTGCGGAGACTTCGCCCCGCCCGAAGCATCCTCAGAACAAAGAAGAGGAATGAGAAAACCCGTTCATTTGGTTCAAGAAGCGTCAAAAGAGAAATATAAGAAGTCGTGTCCGTTCTGTGGAAAAGAACACTTCGTATTAGAATGTAAAAGGTTCAAAGAAGCCAACCTGAATGAAAAATGGGATATGACCAAGAAGGCAAAGATATGCTTCAAGTGCCTTCGATTCAGACACTCAAGAATCAACTGTAAAGCACCAGTCTGCAAGCTGTGCAAAAGATGGCATCATACCATCTTACATTCTGACAAACCACCGGCGTCGATAGAAAAAGAAGCAAAAGACACCAATAGCACCTCAGAAGAAAAGGTCGCCTCAATTCATAACGCCAAAGGAGAAGAAAAGGCCTACCTAAAGATGATCCCCGTGAACCTCTATGGCCCAAAAGGACAAGTTCGCGTATTGGCACTACTAGACGAAGGGTCAACGGTCACACTCTTAGACGCATCAATCGCTGAGAAAATCGGAGTCGAAGGAAAGAAAGAAAAACTCACGATTGAAACCGTCGGCGGAAAGGTGTTAAGAAAAGATAGTTCACAGAAGATCGAGTTCAAAATAAAAGGGGTTCATAGGAAAGAAAAGAGAACTATCGTAGCAAGGACCATCGACGACCTGAAGCTGTCTGAACAATGCATAAACAAGGACACCGTGAGAAACTGTAAGCACCTGAAGGCAATTGAAAATCAACTCCTCTACGTCACCGAGAGGCCCAAGCTACTGATAGGCCAAGACAATTGGGGACTGATAGTGACAAGAAAACTGAAGAAGGGCAAACCATCAGATCCTGTAGCTTCCCTCACGAACTTAGGGTGGGTGTTACACGGATGTGAATCAGGAACAACTGCCACAGTACACTTCACTCATTATGGCAAAGCGACCACTGGCGAGGAAGACATAGAAGACCTCGTCCGAGAACACTTCCAACTAGAGTCTCTAGGGATCCAAAATCGTTCACCATCTAACGACAGCGACAGAAGAGCATTAGAAACCCTCGAGAAAACTACCAAGAAACTGCCAAGCGGTCAATATGAAACGGGTCTCCTGTGGAAAAAAGAAAATGAACGCCTGCCCAACAACTACAATCAAGCTGTTCGACGCCTGGTCAGCATCGAGAAAAAAATTGGATCGTGATCAAGAAGCAAGAAAGCACTACGAGGAGCAAATCCTGAATCTAATCGAAAAAGGATACGCAGAGAAGGCTCCAGAAACCTCTAACAAAGGAAGGACATTCTACCTACCCCACTTCGCTGTTGTACACCCAGTCAAGAAGAAGCTAAGAATAGTGTTCGACGCAGCTGCCAAGTACGAAGGAAAGAGCCTCAACGACGCCTTGCTCTCGGGCCCAGACTTGCTACAATCACTATTCGGAGTACTGCTGCGTTTCAGAGAAGGACCAGTAGCCGTCATGGCAGATATACAAGACATGTTTCTCCGAGTAAAAGTCAGAGAAGACGACCGAGACAGTCTCAGGTTCCTGTGGCGCGGAAACCGAAGAACCGGCAAGCCTGAAGAGTATAGAATATCTTCAATCATCTTCGGAGCAGCGTCATCACCTGCAACAGCAATATACGTAATGAACAAGAACGCAGAGGAATTTAAGAACACTCATCCTGAAGCAGTGAAAGCAATTAAGAGAAATCACTACATGGACGACTATCTGCAGAGCTTCGCATCTACAACCGAAGCAAAGAAGATATCCAAAGAAGTGAAAGACATTCACGCAAGAGCAAACTTTCATCTGAAGGGATGGGCCAGCAACAACTCGGGGGTAATATCAGAGGTAGAATACACAAACAAAGAAAACTCCTTACAACTGACCAAGGAAGAGAAGACTCTGGGACTAAGATGGCTGGTGAAAGAAGATGCATTAGCCTTCAACGTCGGGCTACGCAACACGCCGGAAGACCTGCAAGACGGCAGAAGGACTCCAACAAAAAGAGAAGTCACAAGCGCAGTAATGTCCACCTTCGATCCAATGGGTTTTGCTACACCAGTTCTAATACAAGGGAAGAAACTAATCCAAGACATCTGGCGAAAGAAAATAGACTGGGATGAACCAATCAACGAACATCAAAAAGAAGCCTGGATGAAATACCTGGAAGAAGTTTCAACATTAACAAGGCTGAAGATCCCGAGATGCGTCTCACCCAAAGGCAGAAAAGGACAGCTACACACGTTCTCCGACGCGAGTGAAGAAGCCTATGCAGCAGTAGTCTACTGGAGAATAGTAGAGCCCGGAGGAAAGGTCCATGTCTCCATAATCGCCGGCAAAGCAAGGGTAACCCCGACGAAACCTGTGTCAATTCCGAGGCTAGAGCTACAAGCGGCCTTACTCGGAAGCAGACTAGCCGCCACAATCGAAGAGGAATCAGAGCTCGACATATCGAAGAAGGTTTACTGGACCGACTCCAGCACACATCAAAAGTCAGAACCAAGGAAGTTCAAAACTTTTGTGGCCAACCGACTCGCCGAGATCGAAGAAAGGTCCAAGCCAGAAGACTGGAGATGGGTGCCAACCAAGGAGAATCCAGCGGACGACGCCACGAGGGGAACCCCAATCGAATTCGACCACAACGCCAGATGGTTCAAAGGCCCGTCATTTCTCCACCGACCAGAAGAAGAATGGCCATTCCACGACTTCAAGCCAGAAATTGTTATGCCAGAAGAAAAAAGCAAGCAAAAGGTGTTGGCAACAATGGCAGCAGAAGACACTCTACTAAACCTAGAAAGGTTCTCGAGCTGGGAGCGACTGCTGCGCACTACAGCCAGAGTGATCGCCTTTACACACCTACTAAAGAAGAGCCGTAAAGCGACCACCACCGCCGCACGCCAGAAGGATGAGTCCTGGAAACCACAAAAAATCCAGAAGAAAAAAGCACAAACCTCGATCCCGTCGACCAGCAGAAGTGAAAATAAACGCCTATACTCACCCATAGAAGCAGAACACCTAAAAAAGGCCGAAGAGATATTAATAAAAATAAGCCAGAACGATAGTTTTGCATCAGACATAAGAAAACTGAAGTCAGAAAAGCCATTAGAAAATTCGAGTCGACTCAAGAAAATCGACGTTTACATTGGAGACGACGGAATAATTAAATTAAGGAGCAGAACAATGAAATTCCACGATCAAAACGAAAGAAACCAGAGACCCAAGGGAAGGAGACATCGTGCTAATAGTAGACGCCACATTACCGCGAAACTCATGGCCTCGCGGTGAAATCGTCAAAACCTATCCCGGACCAGACGGAAGAACCAGGGTGCTGGACGTGCGGACATCAGGTGGAATACTTCGCCGTCCAACTCGACGTGTCATCGTGCTGGTGCCAGCAGAGTCGTCGCCTCCAGAGGATGCAGTGCTACGCACCGTGGGGGAGAATGTTAGCGACGACAAAGTGAATTCGAACATTTAATCTTAATTATTCCTTAGCAGTGATTTAAAACTAAGTGATAGTATTTAATCTTAATTGTTTCCTATGCGTAAAATAAAGCTAAGTGTAAAGACTGATAGTGCTGAAAACAGGAAAGTAAATTAAACACTTCTATTCTTATCTTAAAGTAACTTATATGAATCTATTTAATATTATTTAGGTCTGATTAGAACATTAGACGCAAGTATAAGCTTATTTTCTAGTAAGATTTTTTTTATCATAACTTTAAGAGCTATTAACATATAGGTGATTAATATAATTCTTTTTCCTTTAAAGTAATTCAAAAGAAACATTAATATGTCAATTAATCACTATATAATGTCATTTCATTATGAGAAAGATTTAAATTTTATGAAAAAATATTGTATAGATTCTTAAGCATTAATCCTGAAAAAAGTGTTGTACATTCCTACCTCTTGGCGGCGCTACTTGTATGTTCGGCAAAAAATACTATCCTACTCCGGAGCTAAACCGTGAAGCGACCGCGAAGCTATTTTTATTTTTTATAAGTGTAAAATAAAGGTTTATTAAATAATTTAGGTTTAGAATAATAGAAATAAGTTGTATCTATCGTTAGGAATAAATATAAATGTTGTAAGGTATGTTTTACCACGTTTATTAAGAAAATTGTAAATCTCTCTTATAAAGGGTTATTCTGTGCTCTGATTGGTCAATAGATTCACTAATGCCGTGTGCGATTTTTTTCTTAATTATGATTGGTTACAGCCGCTTATAAAAAAGGGGCGTTTTTTCGTGGTAAAATATTCCAAATCCGGCAATGTAATAATAAGGAATCAAGAAATAAAATAAGAAGAAACTCTCAAGAAGTGTTATTTATTGCTCATCTAACTGCTACTGTATGCTCTCCAGTTAACATCCCGCCAGCAAACCCGCTCTATTTTATCGACGCTCCCTTATACGAGCAATTACAGTTAATTTGATAGGTTATGACCCCAAATATCACGCCTTGGCGGGAATACTTCGAGTTACCTACCAGTAACCCTGTATATAAAAGATCTAAAGAGGAATACATAATTTCACAGTCTGAAGTCTAAGGCAAAGTGTATAGAAGAATAAGGGCGCCGACTTCGGTCGCCGGTCGATTGGATCTCTCCGTAGATTAAGCAATTTCTTAACCATACCTACTAAAATTGCGCTTGCACAATCACTCATTTTTGTAAAAAGAGTGATTATGCTGACACGTGTTATCTCAGTTTAAATGAGGAATTGCTAAATATAAACTTGAGCGCATTCAGAACCTTTTCATACAGTTCATATTTGAACTTCTAAAATATCCAGCCCGTCATCCAGATGGTGTGGATGGTATCGCGAGTTTTGTCACGATGTGCGATGATGAAATTGTGCGGCTGGAACTAGTCCGAACAATTCGTAAGGGCACTCCCCGTGATAGATGCAATAAAATACGCAAAGTGGTCCAACATCTCTTCGCAGTGCCAGTGAGTCAAGTCGATCGGAAAGAGTTCGGTCACGGACGATTCGAACAGCTTTGCGCTGGATGCGATCAAATAGAAGAAGCTGGCACTGGGGACCCCGGCCCAGAGATGGGAACAGTATTCCATGTGCTGCCGAACCTGCGCCTTGTAAAGTTGCAGGCGGTGAGCCGGCATGAAATACTGTCCCGCTCTGCTGAGCACGCCAAGCTTCAAAGGCTAATTTGGCCTTCTCTTTCAAGTGACCACGAACCTGTACGTCACTCGATATATCAACGCCGAGGATTGCAATACTGGCTGAGGCAACAAGGGGAGTGCCTAGAAACTGAAGAGGTAAGACGAAGGGTTTTTTTTTTAGATATTAACGCGCAAACTTGTGTCTTCTGAGGGTTAAACTGCACTAGATTTAGTCGCACGCAATCCGAGACTTTGTTCAGAAAAGACTCGACTTCAGACGCAAGTTTGTCCCGGTACTCGGAAACGTTTCCCGGTACCCGAGAAATATTGTCACGGCCGGTTTACAGAGCATCACCAGTGCTGTCATCTGCATAGCAATGAATGTGGCAGGTTTGCAACATATCATTGACATGCAGAAGAAACAGCATTGGTGATAGCACGCAGCCTTGTGAAACACCAGCATTAACAGGCTTGTAATCGTAGATTGTATCGTCTACAACGATCTTGATACTCCGATCTGCAAGAAAGCTGGTGATCCAATTGCACAATTTCTCGGGAAGCCCATAGGAAGGAAGCTTCGAAAGAAGCGCTTAGTGCCAAACCCGATCTAAGGCCTTCGCAATGTCCAAACTAACGGCCAATGCCTCCCCCTTGGACTTTACTGCCGCCACCCATCTATGAGTTAGGTAGACCAGAAGATCACCAGCTGATCGACCACGGCGAAAACCGTATTGGCGATCACTAATCAGCTGGTGATTTTTAAGGTACCTTATGAGCTGGCAGTTTACAGCGGGTTCCATTGTTTTGGAGAACAAGGAGGTGATTAAAGCTGTCTTCCATGATTTTGGGACTACACCTAGAGAGTAGGAGTCCCGGAAAAGGCGCGTTAAGACCGGCGCCAACTCTGGAGCATCCTCAGTACAATTGGGAGATACCGTCAGGCCCACTCGACTTGGGATGTCCAGGGAGAGGAGTGCTTTGCGAACCGAGTGCTGTGTAAATCGCACCTCCAGCATAGAGTACTCACACCGCGGGATGGTCAGCGGCGTACTTCCCCCGTTATCGAGAGTCGAGTTGGACGCAAAGAAAGAGCCTAGCAGATCGGCTTTGTCCTTTGCGGCATGGGCTAGTGAGTCGTCCTCCCTGTGCAGAGATGGCAGAAATGGCTGACAGAAGTTCCCTTGGACAGCCTTGGCGAGAGACCAAAATGCACGTGTTCCCGAAGGAAGGTGAACTCGTTTCTCGCCAATTTTGACCATGTGTTCCGACTTTGCCTTGACAATGACACCTTTGAAGGATCGAAGTAATAGCTTTTGCACCTCTGTTGAACACTAAGGAACTGTGAATCGGAGCATGGTTGTGTTGGAATCGATTGATACAAGTTTCAAGGATGACTCGTCGGTTATTTCTATTTTAATTTTTAAGTTTAGTATCACCCCTGTCATTAATTTACAATAAATCACTCTCAACAGGCATGTTCCCGGCTAAATGGAAAATTGCAAAGGTTATTCCTATTCATAAATCGGGAAATGAAGATTCAGTAAAAAACTACAGGCCCATTTCAATACTGTCATCATTTGCTAAAATTTTTGAAGCTTTGATATGTCCATTTCTACAAGATCATTTTAAGCAATTACTTAGTGATAAGCAACACGGGTTTGTTCAATGTAGATCAACAAACTCTAATCTGGTAAGCTTCACTGAAACTCTTTATGAAGCACTTGATGCCAATAAACAAGTTGACGTCATATACACGGATTTTAGTAAGGCTTTTGATCGCATTTCACATAGTGTACTCCTAAAAAAACTGTCCGCATATGGAATCTGTAATGGTTTAATGCAATGGATCTGGTCTTATCTAACCGACCGTACTTTTTATGTGGTCATCAATGGCTTTAAGTCGAGTTTGCGTAAAATCACATCTGGCGTACAACAGGGATCTCACCTGGGCCCACTTCTGTTTAATGTTTATATTAATGACCTGCCTTTGTGCCTAAAATTTTCTGAATCTTACATGTATGCTGATGACTTAAAATTTTGCAGAATAATTGAAACGACAGATGATGCACGTAAACTCCAGTGCGATCTTGACAATATCTTTCACTGGTGTAATTTGAATAAGATGGAACTCAATGCAAAAAAATGTTTCTACGTAAAATTTGCTCGGAAAATGAATCTAGTTCACTACAATTATCATATAGGCAATAATAATTTACAGGAACTACAAGAGACCAAGGATTTAGGCGTCATATTCGACAGCAAACTCACATTCGTGCCTCATATGGAATATATTACAAAACGTGCCACCAAAATGTTAGGATTTCTTTACAGAAATATTAAATTTTTCCGCAGCAATAAAATCAAAATAACGCTCTACAACAATTTAGTACGAAGTATCTTAGAATACTGTTCTGTAGTTTGGAGACCACATTATGCAACGCATTCTTTACGCTTAGAACGAATACAAAAAAGATTCATGTGGCATTTAGTATACTCAAATCGAATTTCAAAAAAGAAACTTTCTTCGTATAAAAAACAGCTATCTTTTTTCAAAATTACGTCCTTGGCTAATCGCAGACAAATATCCGACTTACTCTTCGTAAGCAAATTATTGAATAATAAAATTAACTGCCCTCAATTGTTGAATAAGATAAAATTTCGCGTACCTCATAGATACTCCCGTAAGAGAGTAATTACTATTAGATCACCTCTTCGCAAAACAGTATTTGGCGCTAATTCCCCGATCTCTAGGTTAAGTAAATTGGTCAATGAACTTCCCCACGCTTTTGATATTAATTCCGACTCACCTAACAAGCTCAGAAAAGAACTACTCAAACATTATGCAAATGTAATAGATTAAGTTTTTGTATTTTTTTTAACGTTTTGGTTTTCTGTAACTATGTAATATTCTTGATGTTTATTCCAGTGCATGTTGTAATCACCTATAATAGTTTGTAGCATTTAAAGTAATACCCTATCTATGTATGTATGTAAATTATAATTTAACAATGTATACAAATGTTGGTGATGCTTTAATAAATAAAAAAAAAAAAGTCGTGTTCTACAAAAATTAGGGAAATTTTGCCAAGGGCGCAAATTACAACCCAATACATGAATCAACTGCAGCAACCCCAAAGTGATTAGAAGACTAGATTCTGCTACTTTAATGAATATGAGCTTGTGCTACTTATCTATTTAATTATGAATTAAGATAAACTGAAGCAAAAAAACTCTTACAAGTCGTATTTTTTAACTTTAATTTCGATTCGAAACATAAAGTTGCTTTGACTTGTAACAAGGAAAAAGCAGAGGAATACGTTTGTATAGTGAAACACCGCTCAGATAAGGCTTTAAGGCCCTCTGAATGGGAATTAAATTCACAAAATTAAATTAAATTTTTCGATAAATTTAATTCCCGAAAAGTGTCCTTCTTGTAGAATTTTACGAATCCTGGTTAATACTATGTAGTAATGGTATTCTTAATTTTTTATGCATTTAAACGGTTATTATTCTTTTCCCTGTACCCGTGAAATATAAGAAAACTATAAAACTACTAGTTAATCTCTTGGATAGCTTTAGATACTATCTTCGTTAACTGTCAGCTGGCTTAAATTGTCATCAAACTCTCCAAATACATTGCAATGTGACCTCTATGTATACAAGTATGTATATATGGAGGTCAGTAAATATGATGCATCAGCATATTGTAAATAATCTATATATATATAAATGAATTGCTGTTCGTTAGTCTCACTAAAACTCGAGAACGGCTGAACGCATTTATCTTATCTTAGTCTTGAAATGTTCGTGGAGGTCTAGGGAAGGTTTAAAAGGTGAGAAAAAATCGAATAATTTCCGGGAAAACCCTAAAAATAGCCCTTTTCTATTTCCCATACAAACGTTTTCTAGAGTCAATTTGAACTTTATTGCTATTCAATAAAGTTCATATTAAATTATAATCACTCACTGTTGTCTAAGCAATTTAAGTGTGTTCCTAACGTCAAAGAGTCAATTTGCAATTTATTACCGCTGCATAAAGTTCAAATTCAATCATATCTATGAAAATAGTCTTCGCGTGCGCTTTGGAGGATCTAATGTCGCGTTCCGAAAATAAACAAAAGTGAATCGACACCGCGACAAAAAATGTAATAAACTATTGGTAGTACTGATTTCCAATTAATTTGGTCGGGTCCGCGAAACTTAATTTTAGCTAACTTTAGTTGTAACTGTATCAGATTATTTTTTTAAGTTTGATAAATCTTAAGTTTTGTCACAAATTAAGTTTCTGAACACAACCATAATATTTGACATTAGATTTAACAACCAACTAATATGTCAATCATTCTGTCGCACTTCAGAACACGGAGATTTATGGCTTAAAGATAAACTCAAAAAAATAAATAAAAAAATCAGAACACGGAAAAAAGTTTACGATTGACGATATTGTGTTACGATCATGGTTACGATATTCTATGAGTGCATCCTTCTATCTTTGTGAGTGACGATTACCGCTACGTACGCGAGAACTTTCTTTACTTTTGTGATCCTTTGTGATAGTAACATTCCAAGTAGTGTGCTCTTTTGTTGATATTTTGTGATAGTGACACTTTACTGTTAAGTTACTGTTAAGTGAGCGACAAATTTTCTCACTTTGATTAATTAAGTTACGATGCCGTGGAGAAAACGACCTGACTTAGGTCGTCGCAGTCAATCAAATGTACAAAGAGCTACCTCACGTGCTAACCGCACTGATGACCAGAGAGAGACATATCAAGAAAATAGTCGTATTGCTATGTCAGAATTGCGTTTTTTAGTGAGTGACAATGAAGTGGATAGGCTTAGAATGCAACGAGTTCGTGCACATCAAACACAACAACAGCGAGCACGACATAATGAAATTGAGCGAATCTGCAGACGCAGTGCTGCTGTGATTCTTGAACGAGCTGCATTCCACTATGATCCGGCAATTGATTATTGTGCCGACAAATCTGTAACAATTGGGGAAATGAAAATAATTTGTAAATATTGTAAGGCGTTAAAATACACTGGTGAATCCACTGGATTATGTTGTGCTGGAGGCAAAGTAAAATTGTCACAATTGGTCCCACCACCAGATCCTCTACGCTCTTTAGTTTCTGGGATTGGAAATGATTCAAGCACTTCTTGGCCAACATTCAGAAATATAACAACTGTTACCAGATGACATACCCACAGATTTCTGTCACATCACAGATTCAAAAGAGGAGCTTATTCAGCGTGTTTTCCCAGATATAGCGCAAAAATTCAATAACCATAATTGGCTGGGTGAACGAGCAATATTGGCAGCAAAAAATAAAGATGTCGAGGATCTCAATGCGACCATTCAGAATTTTCTTCCAGGACAGTTGGTTTCCTTCAAATCAGTCGACACCGTTATGAACCAGGATGACGTAGTCAACTATCCCACGGAGTTTTTGGAATTCACTGGAATTGCCTGGATTACCACTTCACAATTTGCAGTTAAAAGTAGGATCCGTTGTCATTATGCTACGTAACATTAATCAACCTCGACTATGCAATGGAACAAGACTGGCTGTGAAAAAGCTGATGAATAACGTCATTGAGGCAACAATCATAAAAGGAAAATACAAAGGAGAGGATGTCTTGATCCCGCGAATAACGATGATTCCAACGGATTTACCATTCGATTTTAAACGCTTACAATTTCCAGTACGTCTGGCCTTTGCGATGACAATAAATAAATCGCAAGGACAGTCTTTAGAAGTTTGCGGAATCAATTTGGAGTTTCCCTGTTTCGCGCATGGACAATTATACGTCGCGTGTTCGCGCGTCGGAAAACCGTCTTCTTTGTTTATTTACGCACCACAAAACAAAACAAAAAATATAGTTTATGAGAAAGCTTTAAATTGATTAACAAACTGTATCGTAACAGTGTGTGTCTGTTAATAAAAATTTAAACCTTATAAATAGCCAGTATTTCAGGAAAACTCTGTTTTTTTAAGTAAGCAACATGATGTGTCGAAAATAATAATAAAACTTCATGCTTCATTAAAAAAATGCTTTTTTATTCAATACGTTTTGTTTGTTTTGAAATTAATTTATACAAAAATTTAGGTCTTTTATTTATCGATTGAGGCAGTACGAAGTCTGCCGGGTCAGCTAGTGTTGTGAATAAAATACACATCAGACTAGGATGTAAATTGATAAAACAACATTTATAACTAGCGACGATCCGCTCTGGCTTCACCTGGGTGGAATCTATTAATGTATAATAATTATCGCATCAATATTTCTATTTTAATATAGTCTCTAAATTCTTCGGATAAAATGTAATGCAGATCACTCCTGGTATTACTATCTGTTGTTCGTGAAGTTTTATTACAATCGGTTCAGCCCACAGTTTATCCTCATAATAAGTATATGGTTCGCCCATAACTCGGAAAGACAGAAAAACGAAAATGAAACAAAGAAGTATTATAATCAAACATTATGTTTATATTATTTTAGGAAGTTTTACACCATTTATTTTTACACATTTATTTTTATCGAATAATTACGAATTTTTAACAGAAAAAAAAGAAATAATAAAAGATTTTGTTACTTTTAGGTTTATATCTTTAGAACCGAATTTTAAAATTACAATTTGACAACCCGGTGCCTAGTAAGCGGTTTCTCTCCTAGGTGATTATAGATCCGGCTATTTACGTCGCCTTCCGAGCATACAGGCCTGTATGCTCGGAAGGCGACGTAATTCGATACTCCTGTTGGCTCGCGACCTAAAATGGCGGGAAATGCAAATTTTTTGCTAATTTGCAAATTTTGCTATATTTTCACTTTGAGACAATATTTATGGATAAAACTTACAGGAAATCTTGTTGAATGTATAAACTATCGAATAAAATTATTTTTAGTTGCTAGAAATTGTAGTAAAATTCATAAATTACCCTTTATAGCATACTAGTAGTAGACACTTCACTTTTAGTCACAAAATTAGTACTCTCAATTTAATCTACACGTTTGTTTTTGAAGAAATCTATATGAAAATGTTTGGAAATATGTATATTTTTACGTTTTATGTGTTTCTATTCGTTACTCATACCAAAATATAAAAAAAATTAAAAAAAATGAAATTAATTTTTATCTGTACGAAATTTCGAAGAATATTTCAAATACATTTTTGTGTGAATTTGAAATAAATTTATCGTCAATTTATTTGTAATATGTTATAAAAGTAGTTTTTACTTACATTTTACACTAAAAGTAAATGAAAATTGGTAAAATAACACATTTTTGACCCAACCGCTAAAATGGGCCTTCTCGATTTCGAAGTGCTTTTGGCACTTATTTTTCACCTTTTTATGCTACAAATTATATATCTACGTGTTTGTCATATTACAAGGAATACACAAAAGTATAAAACTCACCTTTTTATTTCAAAAACACAGAAAAATGGAGAAATCCTAATCCTCAGCAATAGCTCACGCACAACCACGCCCTACTGGTGTAAAGACCCATTACGTCAGAATGAGTTTTTATTGTTTATTTCTTATGTGACACTGACAGATTATGGTACCAAATTAAAGAATATGTCTTTTTCTATATCTGTAATATATATTTCAGTATAACTTTGTTATAATTTTTAATGACAAACCTTTTTTTGTCTGGTTCGCTCTCATAAATTCTTAGTAGGCGTATGTGTACCATTGTAGAGCGGGCGGCGCGCGGTTGTATTAGTCACATGTGTATCCTTATCGATCGTACGGGATTCGGTACCCTCTGTCGAAGTTGAGCATGCCACAATATACAAATTGATCTTAGCTTGGCTATTAAGCCCGGGAAATAACTCTTTCATGTCATCCCATATATCTAACGCATCTCCCTTTATAGGAGTGACAGGAGATTACATGAATATATTATGAAACACTTTTTCTGCTTTAATCTTATTTCTTTTGTGGTGCGTTAATTCTTTATGATAGTTCTATATGTCATTTTCAGTATTTTTGCTTTTTCTGAATACATTTACAAAACTATACTATGCCGAAATACAAACAGGCGAATCATCCGTCAGTTTAAACTTCATCCGTCATCTGTTAAAATCAATATTTCAGAAAAGTGATTGTATTGAAATATGAAGTACCGTAAGCCGATAAAACAATTTGGGTTATAAAATGACTATCACCTTATAATTATAAGATTGTTCAAACGCTATTAAGTATAGCTATAATTTTAGTAAGTTAAAGTTGAAACAATATAATTATTTAAAAAATGAATAAAACAATTTCAATCTATTTTGAAAATGAAATTACTGATTGACGACAATTGCACTTCTGAAATTCGAGTATATTTATTTTCGGCTAAAAGACCATTCGTCTGTATGTTGATTCGTTATTAAAATTTTCGGTATTGACTTATTTCTGCTTATAGTCCCACAAGGATCATTTGGCACTTGTGTGACATTGACATGAGGGCGTGGGTGTTCACTAACGTTTACCAGCTAAAAAAAATCCTTTATTTTATGGAATTCGTCTTAATTATGGAGTATGGGGCTTGGCAGTATCCCAACTAATATTATAAATGCGAAAGTGAGTTTGCTTGTTTGTTTGTTACGCTTTCACGCCCTATCTACTGAGCCGATCATCATGAAATTTTGCATACACGTTGGGAATGATGTTGTGGCGAAAGCTAGTTGGGTTATATAACTAGGTTGTTAAATGGTTTTTGCAGGCTCAGGCTTACCATAAGGCAGGCATTATGCTTAGTTGTTACCTTAGTAGTATAAATTAAAAGAAGGAAATATTTGGATGACAGAATTTATAACATGAAAACTATAATGAGTAAACGAAATAAAAAACAATATTTCAAATTTTTTTACTATAATTATGTTCTGCATGAACTATGGCGAGAGGTTCAATGCTATTAAATTCTTCATCACTTTCATCTTGAGAATCTTCATCACTGCTTTCTTCACTCTCAGAGCATAATTCCACGATGAAAGGTGCATCCAAATATCCATCTTTACTTCTGTATTCTTCTTCATGTTTCTTAACGTGGGCACAATGATTGCGCCATTCTTCGACGGGAATGGAATTAAAAGCTTCCTGTACCATTTCTGGCATTTGATTGGCTGGTTTGCCAATATTTACCTCAGCTACTTTGTGTTTCATTGATGCCCAGATCATTTCAATGGGATTAAGGTCACAATGATACGGTGGTAAACGCGATATCTGAAAAAGAAAATAAGCAATTTTAAATAAACCCATAGTCATTTATTTTAATAAAAAATAACAATTTATGAAGTCACTTTACTAGTAGATTTAGTATTTAAGTCATGATTACCTTGTGACCCAGTCCTTTTAAAATAGCATCAACAGCATACACTGGTTCTGGCTTATATCTGTTGACAATTTCCAACAATTGTGGTCTTGTGTATTCTTCTGAATATTCAATATTGTTATTCTGTAACCACTAAATTATTTCTGGTTTTCTGGTAGTTGTGTTTGGGGGTTTGTTGATGCGTGTATTGTAATATGGAGCGTTGTCCATTATAATTAAACTGGGTTCTGTCAAATTGGGAGCTAACTTTTCTGCAACCCATTTTTTAAAATGTGTGTGATTCATATCATCATGGTAATCACCACTTTTTGTTTGTGATTTGAACACCAAACATGCATTCTTTACAAAACCTTCATTACCTCCGGCATGGACAATAATAAATCTTTGTCCTTTAGAGACAGGCTTTAATACTCCACCTGAAATCAATCGTTTGTACATTAACAAATGCAAATAACACTAATTAACTAGACTATAAATATTATGAGATAGTTAACTAAACAATACCTTCATCATCATCCTGCCAACATTTACCAGCTGTATGACCGGAGTGAATATATGTCTCATCTAAGTAAACAACTGGTAATTTTTCTGTCTCGTCATTACGCTTTATAGTCTGAAATAAAATAATTCTATGTTACTCATGAATAAGTGTGTCACTTTAATTTAAAATACATTATGAATAGAAAATAAATGTACCTACCTGAAGATAAAGAGCGCGCCAAGCAGTTATATCGTTAAGTTCCATCAGTACTTTTCTATTGCTTTTAGTTTTTTTATATCGAAAACCAATCTTTTTTATGTGCTGTCTGAGAATTTCTCTACTGCCAGTGAATCCAATCTCTTCTTTAAGTAGACGAAGCAACTTATTCACTGTTGGTATTTCTTTTTTACAAGAATAAAACTCATGAATCTTTCGTCTAAGAACACCAATATCAAAATTGTCCATAACAATTTTATCCTTCCTTGTTTTTCTTTTTTTCCCCGGTGTTACTATTTTACTTGACGATTCTTCAGCTAATTTCCCTTCATTTGTAATTCTTGCAACTGTTCGTAAAGATATACCTGAAATCGTATTTATTTTTATCAATTTGAAGGAGAAAATATATCTCATAATATGCCTACAAAATATGACCACTATCCTTGGTAAATAAAACGAGCAAACTAAGGATACTATGTATGGCATCACTTACCTGTAGCAGCTGCAACGCGCTCATTTACTCTTTCAAATGGAATAACAGGGGCGCTAGATTGCTTTTCCTTCATAAAAAATCTCTTCACATTTAGCACCACCTCTCTAGTACCACTTCTTATCAATTTCGGCATATTTTGAGATTTATAAACGGCACTAAAAGCAATAAATAACGGCAAGTTATACAACAACGACTTGAGCCGGCTATCTAAACTGACGTTTTACAAGATGGCGGCAATGACGGCGTTTAGTTCCGATTATAGCCACGTGCCAAAAGATCCATGCAGCACTGTAATACTACTTCTTCGACGAACTTCGACATTTTTTTTAGAATATTTATTTTTCGGTGATATAAAATGGCAATGATTGACCTACGAAATATTATACCTTCGAATAGTTAGTTATTTAGGTACCTTGTGACTCTGACTATTTAACGGCAAGCCAAAACATCTTTCACAAAACATCGCTCATGAAGAACGACGTTTATGAACGATATATCGATGTTTAAAAGAATTGATGTATTGTTTGCATCCCTAGTCGCGCATCGAATAAGCGCCCTAACTGCCCTTAGTATGGTATTTATTACACTGCACGGTGGTAAGTGCACTGCAGGCCGGGTCTACTTTGACGACCCAATTACCATTACTCTCTTACTCTTTTTACACCACCCTTATTAAGGGCTTAGGGACCCTGATTCAGTGTAGTCTAATAATGTCCTCCAGACCGAATTTCGGCCACGGTGGCCTGCCTCAACGGAGACTAGCCATCGGTGCAGGACAGGATTATAGTGCCCAAATGTATGCGCAAGCACAGGTGCACTCTCTCTTCCCTCACTCTCACAAACCGATGGGATGGTAAACCGACACGACCGGAGAGAGATCAGGCGCAGGACCAACGGATTTACGTGCTTTCCGAGGCACGGGGGTGATACATCGCCAACTTCCTGACTCCGAGCAACTACTGAGAATTTCTTGACGGAAAAACTCAATAATTAATTTTTTGTCCCGACCCGGGATTCAAACCCAGGACATCGTGATCAGCAGTCGCACTACTACTACCAACGAGGCAGTCGTGTAGTCTAATATATATATATATATATATATATATATATATATATATATATATATATATATATATATATATAGTATAATCATTATCATCATCATTTCATCCCTTCACAAGTCCACTGCTGAACATAGGCCTCCCCACAGGAATGCCACAAAACACGGTCCAGACTCTTGAGCTACCTGCATCCATCGAATTCCTGCATGTCTTACAAGGTCGTCACTCCATCGGGTGGGGGTTGCTCTACACCCACCGGTACGAGGCTGCCACTCGAGAACATTTTTCCCTATCGGTTGTCGATTCTACGAGCTATATGGCCGGCCTTTTGCCACCTCAGCTTACTAATCCGTTAGGCTACGTCTGCCACTCTGGTTCTACTGCGGATATCCTTATTTCTAAGTCTATAATGCAGAGAAACCCCGAACATAGCCCTTTCCATAGCTCGCAGAGTGACCATGAACGTCCTCATACGTCCAGCAGTTAAGGTCCACGTCTCAGATCCGTAACTCATCACTGGCAACACGAACTGGTTATGCGGTCTCGTTTTAAGGTCTTGAGGTATAGCTGACGAGAAAAACCAATGACTGACAATGACGAGCAAACCGCAATGCGTGATAAAATAAAATCTGTCTCTGGAATCAGACAAATTAACAAACAATAACAGCAATAGTAACAAAAACAAAGTAATGAGAACGGAAAACACATAGCGTATACAAGTTAATTTGTTGAGTTTTGTTATCTTTTGTCATTATTGTTAGTTTCTTGTTGGCATAATGCCAAAGGAACGAAGAAAACCGTTTTGAAGAGTCAAAGTCGTGAGTTTGTTATTAAGGTGAATATTTTGAGCGAGAGAACCAAAATGGCGGGCCGCTATTACCCATGGAGAACGTATGTGATAGAGTTGCAGATGCTCTTGACATTGGACATGCGACAGTAATTCGCATCAGCAAAGAAAAGTATGGCGAATCTTCAACCGCAGCATTGACTGAAGACGCAGGCCGCTGCGATTCGCAACCATGTTTATGGTTACAATACACGGGGCGAATTGCCTACATTGAAAAAACTTGCCGCGTCCCTCAAAGACGCAGACTTGTTCAAAGGAAGCTTGCCATCTCTAACGAAGATATTGAAAAATATTGGTTTTTCCTATAAAAAAGTGACAAAAGAAAAATTATTATGGA
The DNA here is from genome assembly GCA_907164705.1 of Parnassius apollo. Taxonomy (NCBI): domain Eukaryota; kingdom Metazoa; phylum Arthropoda; class Insecta; order Lepidoptera; family Papilionidae; genus Parnassius; species Parnassius apollo. The sequence goes on from CAJQZP010001094.1 coordinate 3,570,244, forward strand.
AAGAACCGACATTGCTCTTGCTCGAGTGAATTTTCTCCGAAAAGTCAAAAATATTACAAATTGGGACAAAGTAGTGTTTCCAGACGAGACGTGGCTAAACGCCAATCATATATTATCTAAAGCATGGGCCGATGATACTGCACAATCAACCACCAAAGTACCCGAAGGCAAAGGTCAAAGATTAATCATCACTCATGCTGGGACGTCATCTGGTTTTGTGCCTAATTGCCTATTGGCATTCAACTAAAACTACTGAAGGTGGTAACCAAACTCAGAAAACTAATGGAAGATGATTGGGAGCGGGACGTCCGATTTGATAATATTTGCGAACAAGGGTTTATAATAAATTTACAAGATTGTTCTAGTGATTCAGAAACTGATTCAGATATAGATTTGGGGTGTACTCCTTTAAGAGAATAAATGCATTTTATATTAAAAATATTCGTTTAATTTAGTAACGTTTGTAATTAAATTATATCCAATTATTATGTGTTACATTAGCATCGATAATAGTAAGAAACATCGATAATTTCCATCTACAAATTTTTATTTCCTGACAACCCTAGGAATGAGGTGGGCGTACTACACTATGGAATATATTAAAACGACTCGGATATAAATACAAAAAGTGTCAATCAAAACGAAAAATGTTAGTGGAACGAACAGATAAGCTGCTACCTAATTGTGTGATTGTGATGGACAGTGCACCATATGATAAAGTACAAATAAATAAAAGCCCTAATATGGCATGCCTCAAAATAGATATGGTAGAGTGGCTTTAAAACAAGGTACTGTTTTTTTTCACTAAATTTTGCCAAAAAATATTTTATATAAATTAATAGAAATAAATAAACCAGAGCCCGTATATAAAGCTGACGAATTAATAAAATCACATGGTCATAATGTTTTGTGACTGCCCCCATATCTTGCAGATTTAAATTCAATTGAGCTAATATGGAGTGCTATGAAGAGACAGTTCGAAGAGAAAAAAGTGGGCCAGAGAGATGATCAAGTGGAATCCCTTATAAAAGAAACGTTAAGCTCAATAAGCGAAGAGATTTGGAAAAAAACAGCGTTCAGATGGTATAAAAATTGAATATGAGCAGATAGTGAAAAATAAAATAATAAATGAAGTAAGTAATCGCTTTTTATTGTGGGTCGGCATTCTAACCTCCATGGACAGTGACGAAAATGATAGTCACAGTGAGTGTTCAAGTAACATTGAAGAAGTTATTATCCCTTTACACCTTATTAATCATAATTATATAAAATGATGCTTTTTAACCCTCTCTTAGTAAATTTATCCCGAATGTTCCTATTGATATATGAATTATTTCAGAGAGTACACAATAACACTTAAAAAGTCACATAAGTATAGTCATCAGCACCATATCCATATCCATAATACCTTTCCCTACATTTTGGGAACGCTATTCACATTGAAACATGCAACACTGTAAATTACAGTGCTGCCAATCGGATTACGCGTCAAGTTACGATGAACGGACTATATCTTTTATCGTCTATAGTTGAATAATGTACAAATTTTCTTCGCGGCATTGGTGAGAAAATTTTGATGCTCTGTAATTTTGTAATTTTTGACAAAAAGAAACATTTAAAAATGGATAAATATTTGTGCGTGGCTGTGCAAGTGTTTTAGCATCTGATCGGGAAAATAGACTGAAAATGACTTTTATTGAGCGAACTTAGCAATCACAGCGCCTCACTTATGGTGTCCATATTTCTGGGACACTATTTTCTACGGCTATCGTTCTCCTGTTCTCTACCCTCCATGGTATACAGTATACAGTACAGTATCAGTCAACGTCTGTTAAATTGACGTTGTCAGGGAGTTTTGGCGGGAACTTGGCCGAAATAATGGTTTGAAATGAATTTTGATTCGTAAAAGTTATGCGATTTTTTGAATTAAGTGTCTGCGCATGTAAACTATTAGAGAAGACGACGAAATAACTGCTTCGATGTTGATATAAATCTCAAGTTATTTTGATCACGTAGGCACTTTATGAACGTGAGTGACTATCGTCATCAACTATTCGCTGGGTTGAGCAGTCATCAAAATCTACCAAAAACTTCAAAATATGTACGTATCAGCATATTGTGAAGAAAAAGTCTATAAAAATGAATATTTCCAAAAGAAATGATGGGCTCAGAAGGACTAGAACCTGAGCTCCGCCCAGTTTCATTTGTCACTTGTCACTGTCAGTGTCAGAGTCTGATTCCAGAGACAGATTTTATTTTATCACGCATTGCGGTTTGCGTATGCGGGTTACGCGGAGCTAGATGCGAAAAAATCAATTTTTCTATATAATTGTGTAGTTTCAACGAAGAAAACTTTTAAGAAAATAATTTCAATATGTCGAAAACCTTCACGAAAGCTGGTGACAAGGTTCAAGATGAGGTAATAATTTGCATTCAAATCTGTTTTCATTTTATTATAAAATATACGATAATCTTAATAATTAAAAATTATCGATAATTTATGATGACCGGCTTCTTTATTTTGATACAGTTTGATAGTTAGTACTTAACCAATAATACCGTAATAAATATTGCACTGACTTGCTAGCATTATTATTATAATGAATGTTGAATTTAACCTGGATGATGCCTCCTTATGTATTCCTGGATGAATTTTCTTTGTCAAGCTATGAAAATTTCAGAAAAATCATAACATTTAAGTAAGTTATGCATTTAATTGTAATCTATTGCAGTGGATTTGATGAGCTGTCCTAATTGAGATGATGATGATGAAATAATCCAGTGATAATTCAATAATATACCTAATATATGTTACACATTTACTGTTCTTAATTTTCAGTCATTTTAAATTCAGTTCAAAATTTTTTCAGTCATTTTGTATTATCTTGCCTTTCAAAGTTTTTTGAGGTTTATCTATTCTTACAACAACAGCTATAATTGTGATACATTTTTGTAATAGAATAGGGGATACAAACATTTTATCCTCGATTAAGACTCAAAACACAGATGAATTGTCACCCCTGAGGACTAAGATGGAATGCCTCATTTCCAGTAAAAAAGGGTCTCCGGATCTCTAGACTCACCATATGAAACACAACAGTGTTAAGCTGCTATTTTATGCTGGTATTCTGTGAGATTGTGGTCCTTCCCTGGTCGAGCTACAACCATAATATAGCTGCATTTTATTGTGAATGCATTTATGTGAATTTTGTTAAGTAATATTAGTTACTGAAATATCTGTCTTGATATTTCCATAGAAAACATAATTTTTAGGTACACATATTACAGGATATAAATAACTAAGTGTAAGGAGGCATATGGCCAAATACACAAACACTAATCAAGTTTAACATGTTGTTAAGTCTCATGGTGTAAGGCACTTTAGACTTAAAGTGATATCTTTATCGTCATTGCCGAAAACAGCATGAAACTTATCTGCATTTTAAAATTGAGCAGTGTTTGAGTATTTGAACATAAGTGTCCCTCAAGTACCAGTCAAAGTCAAAAATATTTAATTTAGACTTAGTTAAAGCTATAATGGACATTAAAATTTGCTACCATTTACAAAAGTGAGACCACTGCAGAGAAGAACCTGCTATAAACTTGGGGTTTCATTGCTTTTTATCTGTTTTCTTTTAATTGAAATTAATAGTTTGAAAGGATCATGATAACGCCAGGCCACACACATCTTTGGCCACTCAGTAAAAATTGATATAGCTTGGTTGGGAAGTGTAATTGCATCCACCATATAGTCCTGACCTTACACCCTCAGATTTTTATCTGTTTCTGACCCTTTAGAATTCTTTGGGTGGTGTTAGGTTAACATAAAAAGAGGACTGTTAAAACTACTTGCCGCAGTTTTTTGATCAAAAATCTGAAGATTTCTACAGCAACAGGATTATGTCACTACCTACAAGATGGCAACAAGTTATTGAACAAAATGGCACATATATATTATAATTAAATGTATTTAAACTTTGAAAAAATATGTCTAGAATTTGTATAATATAAAATATGAAAAAACTTTTTTCGTTGTATACTAAATTTCAAGTCAATTGGGTGTACAGTGTTAGAGATCTCATGATGAGTCGGTCAGTAGGAACTTTGATAATGTCATTTAGGTTTTGGTGTGTTTTACGTGTCGCCCCACGGCAGCGTCGCCACATCACTCCCCTGCTCAGACCTGAGGTCGATGGTGCAGTCTAGTTGTCAACGAATGTGCAAGTGCCAGGGATTGGCTTGTAGTCTGCAGTGCGTTGAAAAGAAGGCATGTAACCTGCGAGAGCGCTATGAAGGAGAGGTGAGCCGTAAGGCTGAAGTAAGATTGAAGGAACAGGAAGCATTATTCCAGTGCTGCATTGAACCTTGTAATGCTAGATGGCTTGCAGGATTCATATAATATTATCTGCTGCGAATGGATTTGGTTCAGTGAGGACGATGACCAAAGCTTGAAAGTTGAGGTTTCTGAAGGTTGCATATTGCGTGTTCATATTACGTCAGGGTCACCACTGGCCGTGGAAGGTCAAAGGGAGATCCTCAGCCGGGCAAGGTGTTCGGCCCAGGAACCGGCCAACTTTCCATGTGTTATTTCAGAGCTGTTTTATATATAGTGTGGTACTTCGAAACTTTACGTGATTTAGGCTTCGGTGTGTTTCGCTTGTGGCGCGGCGACAGTGCCGCCACACTTCTAAGAATACTTTGAATTCTACTACTATTTAACCAATTTTGGAATATGAATAATCAATTTATTAACTGTTTGTAGAGAGATGGGTCAAGCTTTTGTACAAAACATTCCACATCATGCAAATTTATGTAATTGATGGAAGAGACCCGTCATGAATATTTCTATGAAGCTTTTCCAATTAACATTCAATCAAATTCGGACTGGTGGCCACATTTTTCTATACACCACGTAATTCTGTACACTCTAAATAATCTTTAAGTATTTACACCTTATTGTTTTGCCAACACCCTTCAATTGAAAGGGTTACAATGGATGCGTTAATGCATTTGGCATTCCCTTTCAATTAACCCCAATATTTACATAAATTGAAACTGTACTTTGAATCAAGGCTTGAAATACCAATGCCTAACAACTTATTGTTAATAAATCAACATGTTACTGGTAAATCTAAGTAATATTACGAGTACACATCATTTTGTCAATAAATTTAACAATCATCATTAAAATTATAACCATTACCATTACAGCCTATTAAAGTCCTACTGCTGAACATGGCTTTCCCCATGCCCTGCTGCCCATTTCCTGATTTGCTTCCCTCTGCCGCCTATTACGACACCCACGGGGTGATAATGGGTTAGTGGACACCGACAATAAACGGTAACTACTAACTACACGACACTTACTTTTGACTAACAATAACAAGCATTTGTTAAAATGTTGTTAGTCAAATTTTAAATTGCCAAATAACAATTTTATTTATTTATTCTTTATTGCATTCCTTAGACAAAAGAAAACAAAGAGCGGACTTAATGCCGTGAGGCTTTCTCTACACATGAAGTGGTGAGAATTTGATGTAGGTGTAGCAATAAAGAATAAAAAATCAAAAATAAAATAAAAATTTAACTACGTAACGTACGTATACATGTTTAACTAATAGATGGACTTATACAAATATAACCTATACATACAAATGACTATGAATAAATACGTCTGTTTAACAATATATTATGTATATTATATGGATGAATTATGTAAGTGGCGTTATCTTTATTAAATGATTACCAACTTCTTAAAAGCATTTTACTTATTGGTTGCTTTTCTGATATATTATCATCGGGCAAAAAGTTTCAAAGACGTGTAGCCTGAACTGTAAAGGAGTTACCATAGAACTTGGTGAAGAGAACAGGAATACAGATTTTGTTGGTGGTAGAAGAACGTAGAGTGAGATGAGGAGAGATAGTGAAATTTACTCATAAGAAAAACAAGTAATATTCTAGAATTGCGCCTCTGCCGGATTGTAAGCCAATTAAGCTTGGATCTCTATTGCGAAATATACTGACAAAGCCCGAAAATAAATCTTATATAGTTATTGGGAAGGCTTACCAGCTTCAGAGCAAAAGATCTTTGGAGTGATCCGAGTAATACACATCTGCCTAATTAAATATGGATAACATGAGCGATTGGATAACCATGATCTTAGATTTTGTGAAAAGAAAATGTTTTAAACTATACGGAGAACATAATGTGGCGATAACTTTACGATTCACTTCTGAAACCTGAGTTTTCAGCGTGCTGTCTATGTGAAGGCCGAGATTTTTCACAAGATTACTGAACGGAATTATAATGCCATTTTAATAAATTGGAGGTAAGTCTGCAAGGTTAATCTTAGCTAACATAACGATGGAGCTACCCACCAGTACAGCTTGATATTTCTAAGGATTGACCATAACTCTATAACGAGTGGGCAAATCTTTGATAGCTGATAAATTGTCGTTTAGTTTTTGGATTCATGGATATGTTGTTCGTATAGCTGAAGGTCATCAGCATACAAATGGTACGCGCAATCTAAGAAAGAGGTAATAAAGTTTATAAAAACTGAAAAAATATAGGAGAAAGAATACCGCCTTGCAGCACACCAGCTTCCACATCAGCCCAAGCTGACATCATTTGTCTCACACAGGCTGACTGCTATCGACCGCGAAGGCAAGATGCAAACCATTCCATGCATTAGGGCCAAAATTTATATGAGACAGTATGGCAAGGAGGATTACATGATCAACTGTGTTGAAAGCATTTAAGAAATCAACTAGTACCATTACTGTTACTTTTCTATCTTTCGTACCTCGTCTAATATCATGTGTGACCTCAATAAAAGCAGTAGTGGTACTATGACCCAGGCTAGGACTATATACCCAGTAGGCTTTATCACAGAATAAATAATAGTACTAGGTACAGATGTTTCACTCTTTTGATGTTGACTGCTTGCCGACGTTTAATAGCCTACATAATTATTATTAATTAGATAAATCGCGCTCGCAAGCTAAATAAAACATTATCGCTGCGCGAGAGTCTCCGTATTACTTTGCACCTTTTCCTCTTTCTACGTTACGGCGGACTTTCCGTTGTTACGAAGGGATGTCAATAAAGAGTAACAAAATACATTGCGAAATATTAATTAAGTTACATAGGTGAAATACCTATTCTGACTATGATCGACTGACCATATTTTCGCACCTACTTGAGTTCTGCGATGCCTAACGCATGCAACTTGCCATTCGTTGGGAATTGCGATGCTTGGCTCGGAAGAAAAAGGTAGATAGTGTAAACAAATAAACTGGAAATACGATTCCTAACAGAAATGTAATCGTATTCTACTTAGTTAAAAATTTTGTTACTAAACAAAGTTTTGATTTCAGTGTTTTGTGTTATTTTAGCTTAAAATATTTTAATGCAAGTATAGGTATTAGGTATGTAAGTAGATACTTGGATAGGGAAGTAAATTTCAACGAAATTTTGTAATAAAGTTCGTAGATATTAGATAAATTATTACTTAATTCTTTTTTGCTATAAGTACCTATCTAACAATAAAAATGAAATAAATTCACGTTTCACAACTTCCTACTAAAATCCTCCGGTAATAAGGAATCATATTTTTGAAATATTTTGTTGGTCATTTAGCGTCTATCCACGCAACAATTAAGTATAGTAAGAACAACGTTTTGCCATATTAAAATTTATTAAGTAATGAAAACTTTTAAACTGTTTTATCATATAATTAAATATACTAAACACTAAACAAAACCTATTTCAACAATATTTACAAAAAGTTATATATGTAAACAGCGTTAAAAAACTTTAACATTCAATCGCCTCCAAAGCGCTAGCCCTGACTGCGTTATTTCGCCCGGGCGCGTCGCGATTTTAGGTAATTATTTCACGTAGGTAGCAAGAGTGACAGAGGCCTGGCTTTATTTCTAAAAAAATATAGAAATTCGAATGTAAACACAGGATAAATTTTGGAAAGAAAGGGTAGAATGGATATTGTGCAAAAATGAGTGGGAACTTTTAGGAGGGGCCTTATAAAAGCCCTTTTCCAAAGATTATGGTACTGACCGGAACCAAGGGAAAAATTTATAATATGAGAAATAGAAATTTGAATGTAAACACATAAAAATAGAAATTTGAATGTAAACACATAAAAATAGAAATTTGAATGTAAACACAGGATAGATTTTGGAAAGAAAGGGTAGAATGGATATTGTGCAAAAATGAGTGGGAACTTTTAGGAGGGGCTTTATAAAAGCCCTTTTCCAAAGATTATGGTACTGACGGGAACCAAGGGAAAAATTTATAATATGAGAAATTGCTGGAAGAAGGTGCTCTGGGATAAATACTACCATATGGATTGCTAAAATAGATTTTTAACATTATACTGAGAAATAGGAGAGAAGTTAAAGGTAGAAAAGTTCGGAGTTTGAATAAAAGCAATGGGAGCCACATTTTTGGAGCGAATTGCGGGGTCCATTGCTTTAACAAAAGCGAAATGTTGGTTTATTTCATCAAGTGATAGAGAAGGACCACAATCCATGGCAGGCCTGCAAATAATAAAAGATCTAATAAATTTCGACTTCTCGGCGACTTTCTCACTCTTCGGTGGGAGAAGAGCTATTAATACAATCATGGAAATATCGGCGTTTAGCTGCACGTAGCATCTGATTGTACTTATTCCTAGCTGCTTTAAGGACGACCAATTTTCCTCAGTACGTTGTCTCTTAAAACGAAGAAAAGCACTATTTCGTCTAGACATTGCCAACCTTACGCCTTCTGTCATCAATGGGGCTGGGAGATGCTTTAATCTAACCTTGGGAACTGGAGCATGAGCATCATAAAGGGTGAGAACATTATGGTAAGAATAGAGACCTTATCGTCAACAATAGGTGCTGCAATAAATGAGGCTAGGTCGAGATTAAGAGCGTCATTCTTTAGCTTGTCAGTCTATTTTAGTAACTGCGCAGATGAATTATAGAAGGGAATATTTGGGAAGTGTTAAGCTTATGCGTAGCATAATTCAAGTCATGACGTGAGATACCCAATCCATTGTCCATGCATCGACACACGGTCAGGAGAAGCAGCAAAGATTAAATCAATCAGTGAGTCATCGGTTGCAATATTGTGATGTGCCTTTAGAGGGAGAATAGAAAGATTATAATAATAATAATAACTTTATTTTGACATAAAATATTACAATAAATGTTTAATTGTAATATTTTATGTCAAAATAAGGCTAAAATCATAGGCTCCCAAACTAGTGTAAAACTGTGTTTCAGGAGCCAGTCACGGCGGCCTGCCTCAACGTAGGCTAGCCATCGGCGCAAGACAGGATTATAGCGCCCAAGTGTATGCGCAAGCACAGGTGCACTCTCTATTCCCTCACCCTTATAATCCGATGGGACGGTAAACCGACACAACCGGAGAGATCAGGCGCAGGATCAAAGACTTTACGTGCTTTCCGAGGCACGGGGGTGAGACACCGCCAACTTCCTTACTCCGGGCAGCTACTGAGAATTTCTTAAAGGAAAAGCTCAATAATTGATTTTTTGGCTCGACCCAGGATTCGAACCTCATGATCACCAGTCGCACTACTACGACTACTAGACCAACGGGGCATTATTATAGTATTAAATTTTTCATTTTGTTTTACATGAGAAATTATGATTATTATCTTCATAATACAAATTTATAAATACATATTATGTATATATGTACCTATGTATCTAAGCGTGACGGTCACGCGAGTTCAGTGGATTTCCCCATCCCAAAAGTGCCCAACGTGGCTTAAGAAGTTTTCACTTCGAAATAGACATGTGTCAATCATTCATTTCTCGTGACCGAATCATTCTACATTTCGTTGGTCACGTACATTCTGTACATTCGGTCGGTTTTCGACTCATTCACAATTCACACCAATCACGAGTTAAACGATTCACACCAATCACGAGTTAAAAACGTTCCGTCAATTGTTCGTGATTGGTTGTATCGTAACATTCAAAAACAGATGAATGAACCATCAATACTTTTAAGTGCACCAGCTCTAACGAACGAATCATTCATGATTGACACATGTCTACTTCATAAATATCCGTAGGCCATACCAATACTTGGACCATGCGCGAATCGACTTGCACAAATCGTTTTCATTCGTAGATGACTTTTCAACTAGTTAGTATTTTTTGTAGTTTTAAAATATAGCAGCTTAATCAGCCACTTTTTTACAGAAAATCCTAATGCCATACACGTATATCCTGCAAGTACCGGGAAAGCAGATACGTAAGAAGCTTTCCATGGCGTTCAACTACTGGCTGAAAGTCAGCGACGACAAACTTCGTGCGATCGGTGAAATCGTTCAAATGCTACATAACGCCAGCTTGCTGTGAGTTTCGTTTTTTTTTGTTTAATTTTATATTTAATGCGTAACATCAATTATTTTTAATTCAATGGTCATTGTGTGTAAGTACTTGTGGGCATGTCGAGGGGACAAAAAAGGGTCATTGATTAATGCGTTTGTTTTTAATGTTTCGTGCATACTGGTAACCATATTATGCGACCATAGCGTAAGTGTATGTGTAAATGAAAATAAAGATAGATTTACGTCATTTAAAAAAAAACTTTGATATAGATCCAAAATGTAAACACATTTGTCTGCTCACTTTTTTAATAAGTTACTTAAATTTTACTTTAGCAGTTACGCTTAGGGTATTTTCATAGGTTATAAATAAACACGAGTAAATTATAATTGAACAGCTGTAATATAAAAAACTAAGAAACTGAAAACGTTCTAAAAAGGCAAATCCGGTCAGGTCATCCTGAGAAAAAATAACTTTTTTGACCCACTAAACTCGAAATGTAGTAATCTCTATTTGAAATATTTTTATTTGTTTACGAATAGCGTGGGTTTTATTAGTATAGTAATAAATAAAATATTTAATAGTCATAAGAGGAACTAACGTATAGTAATAATTCTGTGTGCAAATAGTACTGTGTATTAAACAAATTGTATACATTACTTCAAAATATTCACAATAACTAAAGATTAATGTTTTTGTAGCACATTGAAAATTTTGATTGTAATACATGATGATTGTAACTATCCATTCAAAGGGTTTAATACGAATTTGTAGTTTCTTTATAATATAAGTAACAGAATTAAATATCCAAGTAAAATTATTTATGAATCCCATAAATATTTTGTTTGGCAAAGTTGTGGAATGAGATTTGATGGTGCTATGCCTATGAAATAACATGCGTTTTATCATGTAGATAAATGAGGTAAGTGAGACATTCTTCGTACAAATTATTACACATTTGACGGTATTATGATAATTAAATGAAACATGCAAGCATTCTAAACATTTATGATCATTATAATATAATATATGTTTATAGAAGTAAGCATGAGCTAGTTTAATATTATTAATGTAAGTAGGCCATTTATTTAAAGACATATTATTTTTAAAATACGCAACCGTTGCACTTGGCAATAATGCTGGAGAAGCCAAATAATAATTTTTAGGAATGCGAAATAATAAGTAATTGTTCGTATGTATGTATTTTGTTTGTATATAATTATTGTTACTTGTAATTGATTTTTGGGGAAATTCGTAATACGTATATAATATGTAATGTGAATATGTTATGTTGCATGTGCATGGTATATATAATATGTATGTATTATCGCTGACGTGTGGTGGGCTGATGGGTAACGCGAAACAGTAGTTATAATATATAGTATCTGTGTATATGTTGTATTGTGTGTGCGATTATAGTTGTGGATAAATGCAATGAGTGTATTGGTAGGTGAGTTCGAGTAAAGGGCCTTACTATTACAGAAAATTAAATTAAAATAAAGAAATGAATGGATTAACAATAGGAAATGTGTAAAAGTTTTGTAAAAATACACTTCATACAAATAGCTAAAATCTAGTCGTTCGGTAGACTACTTATTAAGGTCTTCGTGACACTTGATCAGGATAGGCTTGGATTGCTCAGATTTCTTTAAGTATACTCTTCCAACTGAGGTCCGACAGAAGACGTAATTATTTTTATTCGCGAAATCTCTCCCAGCTTCATACAACTGCCTCGTTTTTTGTGGTAAGTTGTCCGAGATGTAAATAGGTTTTGCCGGTGCGTCCATTGAAATATCTTTTGTTTTCAGCTTATTGTTGGCATGAGTTTTGTTGTATTTTTTAAGGTTTGAGATAAATTTATCCTTCGTAAAGGCAGCTTGTAAAGTCTGCTATAATTGGCTTATTTTTTTATTTTTTTATTTTAACAATAAGTGACAGTATAAATAACACAGGTAGCTGCGGGTCCTAAACTAAGCGCAGCTTGTATCTCAGGACCCTGGCATGCGGTACAAAACGGTTTGTCACTGGATCTCATTTACATCGAGATAGTGTTAATATTAAGTGCTTGTCATCGGTCTTTAAAAGTAATGCTTCTAATACAAAAACTAAGAAAGTATTGTTTTACTTCATAAATAAATTTAAAATAAATAATAGCGCCTCCAAGAGATGATTCCGCAATAGTTGGAATAGGAATGATTACGTCTGGGTCTGGTTTTGTGTGCGTGCGTGCGTGCGTGCGTGCGTGTGTCTGTGTGTGTATCTTATGTGCTTTTTATTAGTTATTCAGTGTCATATGAAAGAGTGTACAGCATGTTCTTTAATATGGTTTTACAAGAGGAAATTGGCTGGTCTTTAAGGTCAATTATTTCCCTCGTTTTTAGTATTAATTCTATATATATTTTTCAAGTCCGACTGTTGAAGTGACTCCACCTGGCTTTATCAGAATATTTAATAAATCATCCTTGGTTTCATGAGTTTCTTTTGGGACGTTGCGTAATTCAATTTTCGTAGCATGGGTTTCACGCTCGAATTTCTCTTCTAATTCTTGAATACGCTTGTAGTAAGCACTGTTTTGCTCTTCTAGGTTGTGTACTTTTTCCTATCGTATTTATCAGACATAAAATTAATTGAATGACGTATTTCCTCGTTCTGTTGTTTAATCTCCCCCCAGTGGCGAAGCTAGGGCTCCAAACTAGGGCAAGCCCAAGATATAATTTCACTATTGTAAACCGTCCCGTCCATCAATATTTGACAATATTTTTCGGTAATAAAATACCAATCACTGTATCAAGCGCTCAAAAAAAAATCGTGTTAAATAAACGAAAACAATTTTTTGTAGCTTCAAACGAGATACATGTTTCGGTAATTGATAAAAGTAAATTGATTACATTACACGAACGTTCGAGGTGTGCACGTTTGGATTTGCCATTTTTTTATAGAATAAGGTTGTTGTTCCATTACACACGATTTCATGCGACAAAACATTCAATTCTTGATTTTTAGGCGCTAGTGGAACATACTTACGCGCTTTGCGCTTAAGGCATGCAATATAAATAACAAGTAGTCAATCAACAAAATATATTTTTTCTATTATATTAACATTAATTGATAATTGATATTAATGAACGCTTAATCACTTATAAATCAATCAGTATAAAGGTCCGTCCATTGGCCCGCGCCGGACGGCCCGCACGCACGGCACGCAACGGATTAAACGGATTTGTCGATGGGGAAACGTACAATGTGGGTTCATGAATGATTTTATATAATTTTATGATATTTTTTATAGGATAGGGTGACAAACGAGCACACAGTCCATCTGATGGTAAGTGGATGCTGGGGCTCATAGACATCTACATTTATCACCAATAAATAAGAATCACCCCTGATGACTAAGATGAAATGCCTCGTTTCCAGTAAAAAAACGTCTCCGGTTCTCTACACTCACCGTACGATACATTACCAAAATTATGAGCAAAAATGCGTTGCGTACCGGTGACGTCACACAAATCAGTACGCCCGCGCCGCTGTCATCACCTACTGCCGCACGTTTTGTTTTGTTTTGCTTAACCTTTACCGTGAGTTAGCACTGACGCGATTTTCACAAAAAACATGTTTTAGACACTGTTTTCTGTCAATGTATTTCTTTTAAATTATATTTTAAAAAACGTTTGCATAGTCGAAGAACATGTTGTTGTGAAACATGTTTTACAGTGTATTGTACATTACATATTTTAACTATATTATATCTGTATAACTACAAAAAAATTTTGAAAACAAATTTGTAGAAATATTCTCATGTTGAAATATAAGTTTGAATATCTGTTGAAATTTTACACAGTTTTTGTGAGTGCGAACGCCACCATCAACAAAACATGTTGTGTGATTTATTTTATGCGATTTGTTTCAAAACATTACATGTTGGATGATGATGGATTTCATTACGTCCTGTTAGCCAGACCTAGTGAGTTTTATTTCTTTTGAGTGTTGAGGTTAGTAAAATATAAGGATATAAAAATAAAAATACTATGTTTTTATTCTGTTTGGCTATTCTTCAAAAAAAAACCCTGTAGTACCTCTATGACCACTGCCCATTGCACAAAAATAATGTGGTCCGTACCAGTGTCCGGGAAGTAGTAAATTATTAACTGATATAATAAAACTACGCTTGAACCTAGAAAAATGTTTATTTTTATATTATTGGGAATAATTGTTAAAATGAGGTGCTGTACAGAGCAGAACTAGATATATTTTGCACATTGTTTTGACATATTTGACATAATATTTTACACATGATCTCTGTGGGTTTTGTCTTGTACTGCAGTATCTGCATCGTTTCCTGGTGCCCTCGCATGGTGCTTTCTTACCAAATGGGGGGAGGTCATGTGAGGACCACGAATTTTGACGGCATTAAATAATATAAATAAGTACAAGATAATATCTAAAAAGACGAATAATTATAAATAAGTAATATTATGTAATTATCATAATATAATAATAATAATAATATTATATAATTTCATTCATGAACCCACATTCTATGTTCAGTTTTACGTTCTTCTTCATCTTCCAACAAGCAGCTAATAATAGTAATATAAATCATCAATCTCCGTGACCGAATACGTCAACTTACGTCAAGAAAACACTCGAAACTAAATTAAAAATCCGGATACAGTGGATGCATGCCATCGCCAAATCCGTTCAATCCGTTGCATGCGGTGCGTCGGGCGCGGATCAATGGACGCGACACATAAATAATACGTATATCAGTAATCTTAACTTAGGAAAAAAAAATAAAGGCAAAGATTTTAGAAATTAAATTCTGACATAACAAGCAAGCATTATAGTAAAATTTTGTGATAGTGAAACATGTTTTTATATAATGATGTACACACAACGTGTGATGATAAGCGGTCAATGCACTCCATAAACATTTGTAGCTAACTTCAAACAAAGGAGGTCGCAGATGCCACCTCTAAGGACTGCGATGGAATAACTTACAGCATGTAATTGTGCTGTAGAGAGCCAGCTGCTATTGATAATGTCTATATAATAAGTAACAGGCCCAATTCTGTAAGATTTTTATTTCTTATAAATGTACTAACACTTACCTTCTTTCCATGGTAAGTGGATGCGCCAACACATTTATCCTCGATTAAGAATCAAAACGCAGATGCGTTGTCAGTTGTCACCCTGAGGACTAAGATGGAATGCCTCGTTTCCTTTAAAAAGGTCTCCGGTTCTCTACTTTCAACATACGAAACACAGCAGTATTTAAGCTGCTATTTTACGCTGGTATTCTATGAGAGCATGGTCCTTGCCCGGTCGAGCAGACCCATTCGTGCTATAACCACATTATATAACTACAGCGTGGCTCTACCACATATAAAACATATAACATTGAATCTGGTATTTGTGAAAAGTCCTATTGAGGACATTTTACAAATACTCACAAATTCCATGTTATAAAATTTGGTATCCCTTAATTCGAATTCCGCGACAACAAGAGCGCTTAAATCAACGAGGCAATTCCTTTTGATTGGCGTCGTAATTAGTTGTGAGTCAACAATTTAATACGACTGTAGTAATGACTCCTTCGAAATGGATGCTCTGCACACTTCATACTAAATGCAATATTTTCGCTGTAGTAAGGGAGATTAAGATTCATTTTTAAGAAAATTTTAAATGCTCACTAAACAAATTCTGTCATGCCCAGTTTATGGTGCATAGACACCTAAATCTATTCTTCATAAGAATCAAAATGCAGATGCGTTGTCACTACTGAAGAAGGTAGAATGCCTCTTTATCAGTAAAAACTTCCCAGACTCTCGTTCGTCACTCACCATACCAATACAGCAGCATTAAGCTGCTATTTTATGCTGGTATTCGGTCGTTCTTCGCTCCGTTGTTTAGCCGACATAGCTGCAGCCATAAAACACGGCAGCTTACTAAGGTGTTCGACGTTCCAATGGCATAGTTAACCACGGCAACCTCCAGATTAAATATATATCTATGGGCCACAGCTTCCATTTGTTAACCTGCTTCATGATTAATTTTAGTAACTATGATAGGAATTTTTTACGTGGTAGAGCCGCGCTGCATGCATATTATAGTTGTAGCACGAATGAGTCCGCTCGACCGGGGTCACGGAATACCAGCGTAATGCTGTGTTTCATACGGTGAGTGTCGAGAACCGGAAACCCTTTTTACTGGAATCGAAGGATTCCATCTTAGTTCTCAGGGGTGACAACGCATTTGCATTTTGATTCTTAATTGAGGATAAATGTTGTTTTGAGGATGTCTATGTTCCACAGCATCCACTTACCATCAGGTGGACTGTGTGCTCGTTTGTCACCCAATGCTATGAAAAAAAATGTTTGCCGATAGGAATCATTCCGCCCCTGCATTATGTCTTTTCATTATAAAAACATTTATAGCCTAAAAATGATGTTAAAATAAAAATACATCTGCTTATAATCGATACTAGAATTAACACAATATAATATTTTTTTTAAATACTATCAACGCTATGAACATTGCTAATATTCCCTTTAACTACTCCTGGTAAGCTTAAAATGCTTGTGTTAGGAGTGGTTCACGACAGTAGTCGATCGTGGATTCGAACCCAAGCCCTTTTGAGTTCACGGTCCGCACCTTGCTATTAGGCATAATAGGTTCTCTATAATGAATTTTGGTCATTGCGGTCAGTCTATATTATATAGTGCCATAGTATATAGTCAGGTCAGTATATAGTGCCCAAGTGTAAGCGCATGCACGGGTGCACTCTCTATTCCTTCACTCTCATATTCCGATGGGACCGCAATCCGAAATCACCGGAGAAAGTTCAGACACAGGACCAACGTGCTTTCAGGTACGGGGGTTGAACACCGCCTACTTTGTGATTCCGGGCTGCTACTAATCCTAATTTATTGACCCGAAGAGTGACAAGTCGACAAGACAAACGCCAAACGGGGAAGACCAAGGCAGTCAATTTTTATTATTTTTATTTATGTTTAATATTTACACAATACAACGGAATCAGAATTAAAAACGGAGCCAAATACGATTCCCATCAGAGTTACACAATGACACAGCTGGATCTTTTGGCGTAATTATTTTTCTCCTTGCTACAAGTATATATTAGTCAATATAGTGCATGGTTTCTAAAGACTATATCTAAAAAAAACCTTTTCATTTTATTTTACGGTTCATGAAAAACCCTTAATATAGTTTTGGGTGTTGTTACAACAAAATACGGAAACTGAAATTGACATTTTCAGAGAAGTCCATAAACGAATAGTTATAGCAATCGTAACGCTTTCTAAACACACTTCATATCTAATAGGTCCTTACATAATATGAAATTGGCGTTTTGTACGGGAGGAATATAAAGTAATTTTTTTTTTGGAAAATATATTTAATTAATCAAAGTATGCACCGTTGTTATCTATGCACTTTTTCCATCTCATAGGTAGTTCATTGATACCTTTACTAAAAAAAGGGGGGGGCGAAAATCAATAAACTCTTTGAAGGCGGTTTGGACTGCCGCATCGGAGTTGATTTTTGTTCTTTGTAAGAAGTTGTCCAAATTCCGGAAAAAATGGTAATCTGTTGAAGCAAGGTCCGGGGACTACGGTGGATGTCGTAAACATTCCAATTGTAGCTCATCTAACTTAGCGGTTGTTTGTTGTGCAGTGTGTGGTCTTGCGTTGTCGTGAAGCAACAGTGGCCTAGAGCGATTGACCAATCTCGGTTGTTTAGCAGCTAGTTCTTCCTTCATAGTTTGCAGTTGCTGACAATAGATATGTACCGTAATCGTTTGACCAGATTTTAGAAAGCTGTATATAGCCTTTAATTCTTCATTTTCCACTTTGGTCTCCGGCCGTCCACGGGGTTGGTTCTGAAGGTCGAAATTTCCAGAACGAAAACGTTGAAACAAAAAACGTACCGTGCTTTCCTTTGCGACACTAGCGCCGTACACATCATTAATCCTTCGAGCTGTTTCTGCAGCACTGGTGCCACTGTAGAACTCGTACTCGTAAATATACCGATATTTCATGTTTGCCATTGTGCGGTAATAAGCGACGCCAAAGAAAAAAATTATAAGGAAAAAACAAATGAACGACTGTTTTCAAAACTCAAATGTACCGTCTAAATGAATTTATAAATTTGAATTTTGAATTCTTAACCAAAGAGGAGATATTTCAGATCAAAGTGGTCAGTACGAAAAAACGCTATTTCATAGTAAGGACCCAATATTAAAAATGATCGTTACGTAGAACGATACGTTCCTTGAAAATGGGAACAAGGACACGTTGTTTTTTTTTCGATGTATATTCTCTTCTTTGTTAGTTTCTACTATGTAAAGTTTTCTATTGTCTATATTCGTTTAGAGTGGACGACATTCAAGACAACTCGATTCTGCGGCGGGGCATCCCCGTGGCGCACTCTATCTATGGCATAGCGAGCACCATCAACGCAGCCAACTACGCGATGATTATCGCTCTCGAGAAAACCTTGGAGTTGGAACATCCGTTGGTAATTAAATTTATAATCTTTATATTACACATGTCGGTACGTTAATTGCATTCGTTGCTGGACTGTCTACCTATATTAATTTTTTACTCGATTTTTTTTTATTGACATTAATAGACGATTTGGTAGAGTTACGCTGTGGCTATATTATAGTTGGAACACGAATGGGTCGGCTCGACTGGGGCTCTCAAAAAATACCAGCCTGAAATAACAGCAATATCATGCTGCTGTGTTTCGTATGGTGAGTGTAGAGAACCGAGTGTATGGAAACGGCATTCCATCCAAGCATTAGGGGTGACAACGTATCTGCATTTTGATTCCTAATCGAGGATTTATGTAGATGTCTATGGGACACGCCATCCACTTACCATCAGGTGGACTGTGTGCTCGTTTGTCACCCTTGTTCTTTAAAAAATTGGATTAATGCAGCGGACTCATTGCTTCATAATGTTCTCAGAAATGAGGCGAGTCCCGTATTCAACAGTGGGAGTGAGGCGTATTTAAGATAACTAAGCATTTGTATGTACGTGGTAACAAAAGGTCACTAATTATTCTTTCTTTTCGAAAGCCTGTTTTAAGTACACGTGTTTATCTATCTATAACTTTCCGAGTCTTAGAAAGTTTTGTCATCGTCAAAGGGCGACCACTTATTTCGTCGTGTCTTAAAGTTAGTCGACCGTATTGAAATTTGTTATATAGAAACGACTTCTTTGATTTCATTTGAAATAGTAAAAAATTTTCTCGACGCAGATCCATCTATGAATTAAACACGAAATTTTGATTTAGGTCGTAAAAAATGTGAAGATTAATTTAAAATGGGAACATTTGTTTTTTATTTGTAAAATATCACATATCTAAAATTTCTAAATAAATTATAACTGTTCGGGGTCTCTTACAAAAATAGAAGAGTGCTCTAATTAACATAGGGTCGATCGGCCACGCTATGTTTTTTTTTTAAAGAACAAGGGTGACAATCGAGCACACAGTCCACCTGATGGTAAGTGGATGCTGTGGCCCATACACATCTACATTTATTCTCGATTAAGAATCGAAACGCAGATGCGTTGTCACCCCTGAGGACTAAGATGGAATGCCTCGTTTCCAGTAAAAAAGGGTCTCCGGATCTCTACACTAACCATACGAAACTTTATTAAGCTTCTATTTATATACGCTGGCATTCTGTGGGAGTGTGGTCTTTCCCCGGTCGAGCCGACCCATTCGTGCTACAACCTTAACCTTTGACTACCGTAGTGATGAATGTGTCACATACATGCCGTAGTGGCGTTTGACGGACGTAATGTTTGAAGGGGAATTTCTAAAAAAGTATCTTGTCCCAGCCGTTTCCTGATTCTGCACATGTATCAGTGTTGGCGACGCGCCTATTAGAATATTTCAGTTTATTAAGTCAACCGATGACGAATAACTTCTCAAAGGCATATTGTCCAAAAGCAAGGTTCTGATAAGAAAATGCTTAGTTAAATCTTAAAGAAATATCGAATTAATGATATGAAGGTCTTGGGTTCGACTTCCAGGCCGGACTAGTTTATTTGTTTTCCTAAGTAATATCGCTTA
Source organism: Parnassius apollo (assembly GCA_907164705.1). Lineage (NCBI taxonomy): Eukaryota > Metazoa > Arthropoda > Insecta > Lepidoptera > Papilionidae > Parnassius > Parnassius apollo. The sequence continues at coordinate 3,590,719 of CAJQZP010001094.1, forward strand.
ATAAATTCATAAGGAATTTAAGATATAAATTATGTTACCGGATTGTTTCCCCGGTTGAAATCATCTTTCCAATGATGTAAATTCAAAGGAATATTAAAGTGAAGTTAGAGATCGGATTTGTTCCCCGGTCGAGATGATCACTCTGTGCATAAATAGAATTAACGGAAATTAATCGCATAAGTATTGTCTTATATAAGTTTGATATGTTTTGTACGAAAACAAATGCCTATTTGCCATGATTGATTTATGAGAACATTCACTTATATTGTTATCTGATAAGAAACATGATAACTGATAAGAATCTGATTAGAAATAGTTTCCTACAGTTTGAAAATTGTGTAGATGCATTTATTCACCCAATATTGTTAAAATTGGTGTATATCAGACTTTCATTTTTTCTGATAGCCGAGAGCCGTGCAAAAGTTAGTTGTTCAAATAGTGTGAGTTCATAGACGCACGCTAGCCACGTACTTAGGAGGCCAAATATGTAAAAATTTAAATATTTGTAATTTCAGCAATTTATGTAAAAATGACTTGTAAAACATTTCAGGTTGATTGTACGTGCTAAAAAAGGTGAATTCTGTGTTATTTTTATGTGAAAATTCCTGTGTATAAGTGAAATAATGATAGTTTTGTATAAGAAATTTAAAAGTGTTTTAATAGTGAAATAAATAGAGAAAATGTAAATTAAACTATTGTATTAGTTAACATATGTATAATTTCAAGTGGCAAACATTGTTTTAACTTTCTATGTTAAATATTTAAGAAATTTCGAGTTTGAACTTGTGAGTAAAATAGGCATATTTGTTAAATAAATAATAGGTTTTTCGTGATATGAAAATGTAATGTATATCGTAGTGTAGATATTGTTTTGTGCTATCTATACAGGTAAATTATGTTGATGTATGACTTATGCAAATAAAGTAATTAAGTAAAACGTGAGAGAGTAATAGAACAAATTCATGTAATTGAGTTGCGCAAGCGCGCGAATGGCGCGGCTCACTTTCGCGTATAGCTCTGGGGTAGCTTAGTAAATGAGTTTTATTGCAATTCGTTCGGGAATCCTTCGGGGAAGTACGAAAATCCTTCGGGAAAAGTGCAAGACCAGCAGTCAATAAGAAGAAGAAAGAAAAAGTGTAGGGAAGTGATAGGGAAAAGTGATTACTCTCTCACGGAACGGTTTGAAGATAATTGCTGTTTTATTCCCAAGAAATTCATCCCTCAAAATTATACAGTCCACATCGAAGAATTAAGGCGTTGGGACCGGGACGACTTCGGAAGACCCGTAATCCCCGTCTGAACCTACTCGCTGAAAAGGAAGAGGTTATCGCCCTTGTGTGTTACTCCGTTGCGGAGATCACATACGTTGTTCCCGAACCCAACGTAGGCGTTATAGGAGGCCGGATCGAGAGAAGCCTCGATTCCTCCCTTCTGTTTCTTAATCGAACGTTTAATCCCCGTTGGTCCTTTTCAATTGGTCCTTCGAGCCGGAAAACCCCCTGGTTCCTTTTCAATTGGTCCTTCGAGCCGGATTAAGGACCACCCGAACCTCGCCAGCTGGATCAAGGAACCAGCTGTGGACTGCTGGTTGTGGAGAAAGAAGACCTTCGGAGCCGAGTGAAGATCAGCAACCGAAGGAAGCCGGAGGTTTGAGCTGAAGCAATAGGACCAAAGGCCAGAAGACCAGGTCGTCAGCACAGAAGGACTGGACCTGGAACTACCGGAAGAAAGAAAACCGGGATTGCGGCTTGGGGCGTGTGCTCGCATGGGGCACGTATCGCAGCCAGGCGCAGGTGCCTTGTGAAGGCGCTCATCGTGGCCAAGCAGGGCTTGGCATTTTTCCTGTCGGGCAAGCGTGCTCGGCATTTCCTTCGAAACTTCTGGCATTTCCTGTCGGACGACCGTGTCTGGCATTTCCTGTCGGACGACCGTGTCCGGCATTTCCTGTCGGGTCATCAGAGGGTGCAAGAAGAAGCATCCACCGCTGCTGCTGCCAGGCGAGGGTGCGCGTGGGCACCTGACTGCATCGCGGCCGGAGGAGGGCGCTTGGACGAGGCGTCACCGGCAACTGGGCGGCGAGCACAGCATACATCCCGACCACCTAACGGTGCCAAACGGTCGGGCTCTGGCACAACACCTTCGGGTGGAGCAGTTCTCTCGAGCGAGACTGCGCTTGCACTACCGCTCGACTGTTTCGTCATATTCCTTGGCGGGACAGTTCCTAAACCTTTCCTCCATTCCATTCCTGCACGACTCCATCCCTGGACGGCTCACCTCGGTAGGCCCCGTTCAGGATAGTGATAGGGCTGAAGGGCTGTTAGGGTGGTAGTAGGGTTGTAGGGTTGGGAGATAAGGGGGGGAGGGGTAGTGGTGTTAGGTTGGGGTGTAGAAGGGTTGTAGGTAAGGGGTTGTAGGGACCGTAGGCCAACAATCACCTTCCTGCAAGATGAAGAAGGCACAAGACCAGACAGAGAGGAGCGAAGGGAGCAGGACAAGGACAGGGCTCCCAAGAAAAGCTAAAGAGGCGGAACCATCTGGAGCGACCACAGCTACTGCGTCAAATGGGGCAACTCCTTCAAGTGGAGCCACCACCGACACGTCCACATGCACGTGGGACTCAGGGACGTCCATGGCAACGACAAGCAACAGGACGGACACCAGTGGTACGCAGGCCAGCACCGCACAACAATCCGTTATATCCAGGAGTGAAACGGTGGTCGAAAAAGTAGGTCAAAGGACCGAAGAAGCGGCATCGTCAAGGACAGTAATCGGGCACACTAGTGACAAAGGGTCACAGAGAGGTAGTAGGTCATCGCGATCGGCGAGGCTGAAAGCCGAATTAGAGGCGCGGATTAAATTCGAACGCTCAGAGCTCGAACGGTCACAGGCAGCTGCTGCCTTAGCCAAGTCTCAATTGGAGTTGGCACGACTCAACCGAGAAGAGGAGATCGACTCGAGTGAGGATGATGAGGAGCGGAATACTCAGGTGGAACCTTTCGTAAGGAGTTGGGTTCAGCAGACCATAATGAGCGCGCCGGTTAGTGTGACGCAACCCGATATTACTGATAAGGAAGCGTGTAAAGGATCACGCCGCAAAGGGGCGGAGATCGAGCGCAACCAAGGAAATGCACAGAAAACACACGCGAGTGAGGTGTCAGAATTGACCGAAGCGATTGTGAGTGCAATAAAGATAGCGGGAAAAGATAAGTCTTCCCAGCTTCATTTCCTCCAGGAATTACCGGTGTTCGATGGAGACCCGGGTGAATGGATAATTTTCAAAACGGTGTTTGAAGACACAAGAAGCCAATTTTCAGGGGTGCAGAATGTCGCACGCCTTAGGAGGGCATTAAAGGGCACCGCTAAAGAGGCGGTTAAGTCATTGTTATTTACTTTGTGTGAACCTGAAGAAATAATGAACGCTCTCGAGAGAAGATTCGGTAGGGTTGAGATGCTCATTCTAGCCGAAATCGAGAATGTAAAGCGTATGCCAAGATTGGCAGAAGATTGCCGGAATATAGGATCTTTTGCAAGTCGTATTACGAACGTGGTTGCCACGATACAAGCGTTGAATCAACCACAGTATTTATACTCACCGGAGTTAGTGAGCCGCATAGTGGAGAAACTCGGAACTATGATTAAATTTAAATGGTTTGAATATCGAGCTCAGCATCCTTTGGAGCCAGAGTTACAGAAGATGGCCAAGTTTTTAAATTTATTGAGTGAACAATTTGGAACGTCCTTAAGCAATGAAAATGCGCCTGAAAAACGGAAGCGTCCTGAATTCAGGAAGCAAACTGTACACACCGCAAAGGGATGTGTACGCAGTCGTGCCAAGAGCGAGCGCTATGTGCGCCGAAGTAATACGAGCGAGCGTCTAGAACGCCGAAATAATAAAGGGCACAACCGACAAGTGGTTATGACAACCCAGGACAAGCCTGTAAGTCGGGTAACACATAAGTGTGTTATATGCAACAAGGAGCACTCTATAGTGAGTTGTTACAAGTTTAAGGACATGAATATTCGCGAGAAATGGGACGCAGTCAAAAAAGCGAAAGTATGTTTCCAATGTTTGTCACCTAACCATAGGAGGTTAGAGTGCAAAGCGAAAAAATGTGGTGTAGAGGGATGTAGAATGTCACATCATCGGATGCTACACCGATACCCCAATGAAAATACCTCGCCACAAGGGGACGAGGGGGGGTAAAGAGGCTCAGATTACAACCGTTAGTACAGTGAATGCACTGGCATGTGCATACTTAAAGATTATACCGGTCGAGTTGTATGGACCTAGAGGAAAGGTCAAGACAACAGCTCTTCTGGATGAGGGATCGACCATGACACTCATAGAGGAGTGGATGGCTCAGAAGTTAGCGCCTCGCGGACGTAAAGAGGAATTACGTATCGAAGCCGTGGGAGGTAAGCGAATTAACGACGACAGTTCGTATCGCTTAAACGTTAAGATAAAAGGCATTTACTCGAATGACTTAGAAGAGATAAGTGTACAAACAATTAAGTCACTTAACCTTTCTCCTCAGTCAGTAAGCCGAGAATTATTACAACGGTGTTCTCATTTGACACCGATTAAGGACGAGTTGATGTATGAGAGGTCCAGACCTACCATATTAATTGGCCAGGACAATTGGCATCTCATAGTTACTCGTGAATTAATTTCAGGAGGTAAGAACCTACCTGTAGCATCGCTCACCAAACTTGGATGGGTTTTACATGGTCACATATCGGGTGGTATTAAACCAATCAAGATTGTTAACCACATTTCCACCAAGAAGGAGGAAGATATGGATAAGTTAATCAAGGATTATTTTAGTTTGGAATCTCTGGGAGTGTCTGCGCGAAAGCCCGCGAACGACCCAGAAGAACGAGCTTTAAATATTTTGAGCAAAACGGTACGTCGTATACCTAATAATAGGTACGAGACTGCTTTGTTATGGCGCACAGACAATGAGTGCATGCCGTCGAATAGAGCGCAGGTTGAAAGTCGCCTGCTTAATATCGAAAAGAAGCTCGACAAAAATAGCGAGTTGAAAAAGGAATATGAGAAGCAAATTGAAAATCTCATCGTTAAAGGCGTAAATGCACTGAGAAAGCAAGAACCGTTAAGTCTACCCGACTACGGACGATTTAGCAGCTTTAAGAAATTCCTTGGGGCAACTACACGCACCTTACAAGCGGTAGAAAAATTCAAGAGTTTAAGAAAGTCGGTTAAAGGACCCGACAACGCAGCCGAAAAGTCGGTTATGTGTTCCAACAAAGTTTTAGCAAAGTCGGTTAAAGGATCCGATGGCGCGTTGGACATAGCGCTCTTGAAAAAAGCGGAATTGTTAATTTGGAAGTTCGTTCAAGACGAGTGTTTTTATTCGGAAATAAAATGCTTGAAAGCAGGCAAAAGCGTTGAAAGAAGTTCACGCTTAAGTAAATTATCTATGGAAATAGGAGAAGATAACTTACTCCGTTTAAATGGACGTTTACCTTTCAAGTCTAATTTGACCGAGGAAAGTAGAAAACCTGTCATATTGGACGGTAAACACGAAATCGTTAAAATGATGATTAGAGAAGTTCATCATCATTTTGGACATGCCAATCACCAGACGGTGATGAATGAGGTGAACCAGAAATTTTATGTCTTGAACTTGCGTAATGTAGTACGAAGTGTGTCACATCACTGTCAGTGGTGCAGGACATACAGGTCAAAACCGCAGAACGTGCCACAAGGAAATATTCCTCTGGAGAGAATAGCTCATCATGAACCACCTTTTACATGCTCAGCTGTGGATTATTTCGGACCTATGAGTGTGACTATAGGAAGGCGACACGAAAAACGTTGGGGTGTTTTATTCACGTGTCTGACCACCAGAGCAGTACATCTGGAATTAGCAGCCTCATTGACACCAGCGTCAATGATAATGGCATTGAGGCGATTTATCGCCAGAAGAGGAAAACCAGCCGTTATATACAGCGATAACGGGACGAATTTCAAAGCTGCGAATAAAGAATTATTGAAAGCATACGAAGAATGCCATGAGGGCATGAAAAATGAGTCATTTAAGAAATATATTAAATGGAAATTTATACCTCCGGGAGCACCGCACATGGGTGGCGCCTGGGAAAGGTTAGTAAGATCGGTTAAAATTGCGTTGACCGCTACGCTCAAAGAAAGGAGCCCACGGGAGGAGGTTCTACATACGCTGCTTTTAGAAGCAGAGCATACGGTAAATTCCAGGCCTCTGGTAACATTCAGTATGGATAGTCCTGAAGAGGGTTTGACACCCAATCATTTTCTTCTGGGACGCTCATGTGGTGATCGACCACCTGGATTATTTTTAGAGCAACATCTGACGGGTCAACTCAATTGGAAAGCTGCACAGAGGTTAGCCGACCATTTTTGGACAAGATGGCTGAAAGAATACATGCCTACCTTAATACCTCGAACAGGTAATAACGGAAAGTTCATGGAACCTAAAGAAGGTGATATTGTTTTGATAATAGATCATTCGTTGCCACGAAATACGTGGCCGAAAGGCAAAATTAGTAGAACGCTACCGGGACCAGACGGTCACACCAGAGTGGTTGACGTCATTACTAGCACAGGTATCTTGAGGAGACCTACATCCAGAATAATAGTCCTGGTACCCGCGACGCCTCCCAAATAATGGTGCTTACGCACGGAGGGGAGATTGTTGGCGACGCGCCTATTAGAATATTTCAGTTTATTAAGTCAACCGATGACGAATAACTTCTCAAAGGCATATTGTCCAATAGCAAGGTTCTGATAAGAAAATGCTTAGTTAAATCTTAAAGAAATATCGAATTAATGATATGAAGGTCTTGGGTTCGACTCCCAGGCCGGACTAGTTTATTTGTTTTCCTAAGTAATATCGCTTAATAAATTCATAAGGAATTTAAGATATAAATTATGCTACCGGATTGTTTCCCCGGTTGAAATCATCTTTCCAATGATGTAAATTCAAAGGAATATTAAAGTGAAGTTAGAGATCGGATTTGTTCCCCGGTCGAGATGATCACTCTGTGCATAAATAGAATTAACGGAAATTAATTGCATAAGTATTGTCTTATATAAGTTTGATATGTTTTGTACGAAAACAAATGCCTATTTGCCATGATTGATTTATGAGAACATTCACTTATATTGTTATCTGATAAGAAACATGATAACTGATAAGAATCTGATTAGAAATAGTTTCCTACAGTTTGAAAATTGTGTAGATGCATTTATTCACCCAATATTGTTAAAATTGGTGTATATCAGACTTTCATTTTTTCTGATAGCCGAGAGCCGTGCAAAAGTTAGTTGTTCAAATAGTGTGAGTTCATAGACGCACGCTAGCCACGTACTTAGGAGGCCAAATATGTAAAAATTTAAATATTTGTAATTTCAGCAATTTATGTAAAAATGACTTGTAAAACATTTCAGGTTGATTGTACGTGCTAAAAAGGTGAATTCTGTGTTATTTTTATGTGAAAATTCCTGTGTATAAGTGAAATAATGATAGTTTTGTATAAGAAATTTAAAAGTGTTTTAATAGTGAAATAAATAGAGAAAATGTAAATTAAACTATTGTATTAGTTAACATATGTATAATTTCAAGTGGAAAACATTGTTTTAACTTTCTATGTTAAATATTTAAGAAATTTCGAGTTTGAACTTGTGAGTAAAATAGGCATATTTCGTTAAATAAATAATAGGTTTTTCGTGATATAAAAATGTAATGTATATCGTAGTGTAGATATTGTTTTGTGCTATCTATACAGGTAAATTATGTTGATGTATGACTTATGCAAATAAAGTAATTAAGTAAAACGTGAGAGAGTAATAGAACAAATTCATGTAATTGAGTTGCGCAAGCGCGCGAATGGCGCGGCTCACTTTCGCGTATAGCTCTGGGGTAGCTTAGTAAACGAGTTTTATTGCAATTCGTTCGGGAATCCTTCGGGAAAGTACGAAAATCCTTCGGGAAAAGTGCAAGACCAGCAGTCAATAAGAAGAAGAAAGAAAAAGTGTAGGGAAGTGATAGGGAAAAGTGATTACTCTCTCACGGAACGGTTTGAAGATAATTGCTGTTTTATTCCCAAGAAATTCATCCCTCAAAATTATACAGTCCACATCGAAGAATTAAGGCGTTGGGACCGGGACGACTTCGGAAGACCCGTAATCCCCGTCTGAACCTACTCGCTGAAAAGGAAGAGGTTATCGCCCTTGTGTGTTACTCCGTTGCGGAGATCACATACGTTGTTCCCGAACCCAACGTAGGCGTTATAGGAGGCCGGATCGAGAGAAGCCTCGATTCCTCCCTTCTGTTTCTTAACTCGAACGTTTAATCCCCGTTGGTTCCTTTTCAATCAGTAACTATGTTTGTAAATAAAACAAGTAAAAATATTGAACACAACTTTTATTTATAACTTATTTATGTAACTTATATTGAGTGAGATCAATATTTTAATTTTTTATAGACACTATAATAACATCACAATAAATCCCTGGCATAAACTAGTAACTTTATTTAACTTTGTTTTTCTAATACCTAAAGGTCCAATTAACGATATTCATTCAAAATTAGCAGCCTTCAACATACTTGAAGAAAAATCACAAGGGTCAAAGTAACCAGTTTTGTAACAATTTATTCATAGTTACTAGCTCTTTGTTCTAGACAAATCTTATATTTCTTAGTATGGTTAGTCTATTATAAATAATTTTCTATTTTGTTTGAAAAAATCCCTTAATTTATTTTTTAAAACAACATTAACGATCTTAGAAAAAACAAATATGTAATATTAGGTTAGGTTAGGTTTCCAATTACTCTTTCAATAGTGCATCTTAGTTCTCTGGGACTTTTCTTGCTGTAAACTCTCCATTTCATTTGAGGCAGTACTAATTCACGAGCTAAACTGCGCAGGTAATCTCCCTGGTTCAAGTTTTTGGCGTTTTCAGAATCATTATGTATCATCATCATCATTACAGCCCTTCACAAGTCCACTTCTAAACATAGGCCTCTCCCAAGTAACACCACAGAGCACGGTCCTGAGCCACCTGCATCCATCGACTTCCTGCATATCTTACCAGGTCGTCACTCCATCTAGTGGGGGGTCGCCCTACACTACGCCTACCGGTACGAGGCTGCCACTCGAGAACCTTTCTTCCCCATCGGTTATCGGTTCTTCGAGCTATATGGCCGGCCCATTGCCACTTTAGCTTACTAATCCGTTGGGCTATGTCGGTCACTCTGGTTTTACTGCGGATATCCTCATTTCTGAGCCTATCACGCAGAGAAACTCCGAGCATAGCCCTCTCCATAGCTCGCTGAGCGACCTTGAGCGTCCTCATACGGCTAGCAGTGAAAACACGCACTGGTTATACACTTTAGTTTTCAGAGATTGAGGTATACCTGACGAGAAGATGTCTCATAATTTCCCGAACGCTGCCCAGCCGAGTTGAATCCGTCGATTGACCTCTCGGTCGAAGTTGGACTTACCTAGTCGGACTATTTGTCCCAGGTAAACGTACTCGTCAACAACTTCAAGCATAGTGCTCCCAACAACTACCGGCATAGATGTGACATGGACATTAAACATGATCTTTGTTTTGTCCATGTTCATCTTAAGACCTATGCGTTGGGAGACACCATTGAGGTCATTGAGCATAGTGCTAAGGTCCTCCAGCGATTCTGCCATAAGGACTATATCGTCGGCAAATCGAAGGTGACTGATGTACTCGCCATTGATGTTAATAGCGTATCCTTTCCAGTCCAGTAGCTTGAAAACGTCTTCCAACGCAGCGGTGAAGAGTTTCGGGGATATAACATCACCCTGTCTTACACCTCTCTGCAGTTGGATAGGTTTCGAACTCTGGTTCTGTACTCGGATAGCCATCGTAGCCCTATTGTACAAACACTTCAGCACCTCGATATACCGACAGTCAACTTGGCACCGCTGAAGGGACTGTAGCACCACCCAAATTTCGGAGGAATCAAAGGCTTTCTCATAGTCCACATATGCCAGGCAAAGTGGTAGATTGTACTCTTCGGTGTTCTGTACAATCTGCCGCAGGGTATGTATGTGGTCTATGGTACTGAAGCCTTTTCGGAAACCGGCTTGTTCGGGAGGCTGGAAGTCGTCGAGTCTGCGTGCGAGACGATTCGTAATGACTCTCGAAAATAGCATGTAGACGCGGCTCAGAAGGGAAATCGGTCTGTAGTTCTTTAAGAGAGCGTTGTCGCCTTTCTTAAAGAACAAAACCCCGCGCTTCTGCTCCACGCCTCCGGAGTAGTGCCGCCATGGAGGACGGAATTGAAGAGCTTCTAAAGGACTTCAAGCACCGGTGTTCCACCCGCTTTCAGAAGCTCCGCTGTAATTCCATCCTCGCCCGGGGCCTTGCCGTTTTTAAGGTGTTGGAGAGCCATTCTAATCTCGCTCAGACTGACGTCCGGGATATCGTCGGAATAGTGTCAGATAAGACTTGCTCTTGGATCGTTACTCACACTTGAGTCTGGCTCCAACGATGATGTGTACAGCTGCCCATAGAACCTCTCAATCTCACTCAGAATCTCAGGTGTCCCGGAAACGATGTTGCCACACTCAGTCTTCAGCTTTGACAGTTGGCTCTTTCTGGCAGACATATCTCTGGCAAAGACTTTGGAGCCCTGGTTCCGTTCGATCGCTTCTTTAATACTAGAAGTATTAAAGTTGCGTAAGTCTCGCCGCATGCATTTGGAGATCTGTCTGTTCAGTTGCCTGTATGCTGTCAAATCTGTTGACGATTGCAGTCTCATCTCCCGTCTAACAGCCATGAGATTAAGAGTGTGATCGGAGAGTTTTTGTGTTCTTCTGCGGCGGGTCTTGCAGAACTTAGCTCCGACCGCATGGACAGTTTCCACGAGCTTGTCATTCATATCGTCCACTGCATTGCAATCTTCTAGGCACTGAAAGCGGTTACGTAACTCGAGCTGAAAGGTTTCGGGATTCTGGATTAGAGCACGAGGGGGACGGAGCGTTGACTTCATTAGACGAGACCTCTCCAACTTAACGTTTAGGTTCAGTGTGCCTCTAACCATTCGGTGGTCGCTGTCGGTTTTCACCCTTGCGATCACTGAGACATCACTGAACAGTTGGCGTCTGGTCGTCATAATGAAGTCAATCACATTTTTTGTCGAACCGTCGGGGCTCGACCAGGTCCACTTCCTGTGGGGCCGCTTCTGGAAGAAAGAGTTCATCATAAAGAGTCCCTCTTTCACCATAAAGTCGGCCAGCTGCTGGCCCCTTCGGTTCCGTTGCCCTACTCCAAATTTCCCTACCTTCAGCTCACCGGTTTCTCTTGTGCCTAGTTTTGCGTTGAAGTCTCCCATCAACACCGTGGAGGAATGTATGGCTCTGGAAATATCCTCGTACATTTCCTCCACCTCCTCATCGGGATGTGCCGAGGTTGGTGCGTAAACCTGTATGACCTTCAGCGAATACCGTTTGGTGATTCTGAGTATCAGGTACGCGACCCTCGTCGACACACTCCCAGTCTTTACAACGTTGTTGACGAGAGACTTGTGGACGATAAATCCGACACCTCCTTGGGACAGATGGTCGCCCTCCCGGTGATAGAACAAGTTGCCGGACTCGAGGATTGCCGTGTCCTCCCCCTCTTTTCGGACCTCGGATAATCCAATAATATGCCAGCGCAACTTGTCTACCTCTTCTTCCAGCTCCAGTATCTTCTCGTCAGTCCTCAGGGTGCGTGCGTTATATGTTGCCAGGTCGAGTCGTCGTAGGTGGCAACCGAACCTCCACCGGAGATTCTTAGCACCCCCTGCCCCGCCGTTACCATGGTCGCCACCGTAGCCAGGAATAGCGGGGCCGCCGGGGACTGGGGGCCGTTTTTTTTGCGTCATTATTCATGGGGGGATATTTGCCATAGTTGCCACGCTTGGAGAGCGGGTTGGCAACCGCAGTTTTTTATTATAACACAGTTGTTATCAGAAAGATGCTGCTGCCCATCTCCTGCCTGTCTCCCTCTGTCGCCTCTTACGACACCAACGGGGAGATATGGGGTAGTGAATATTCTCAACCGCCACTACACGGCCTTATAATAATATAAAATATAAATAATATAAATTATTAACTGATATAATAAAACAACGCTTGAACCTAGAAAAATGTTTATTTTTATATTATTGGGAATAATTGATAAAATGAAGTGCTGCACAGAGCAGAACTTGAGATATTTTGCAAATTATTTTGATATATTTGACATAATATTTTGGACATGATCTGTGTGGGTTTTGTCTTGTACTGCAGTATCTGCATCGTTTCCTGGTGCCCTCGCATGGTGCTTTCTTACCAAATGGGGGGAGGTCATGTGAGGCCACGAATTTTGACGGCATTTATCTCCGAAAATATTAATACAAGATAAATTAAAAGAATAATATAAATAAGTACACTTATGTAATATCATAAAAAGACATGAATAATAATATTATATAATTTCATTCATGAACCCACATTCTATGTTCAGTTTTACGTTATTCTTCATCTTCCAACAAACAGCTAATAATAGTAATATAAATTATCAATCTCTGTGACCGAATACGTCAACTTACGTCAAGAAAACACTCGAAACTAAATTAAAAATCCGGATACTATTATCCGGATATTTTTTGTCCACCTCGTCCACGCCTCCTTTTGTTTGATTGTAATCGATGATGATCATAGGTTTTTTGTTGCTGGGTCTGTCTCTCTCTCATGGTGCGTGGACGAAATGACTTACAGCTTTATTCAGTTTTGGAACGTAAGAAATAATTGTAGACTTTTGTATATCCATACATTACTTCTCCAACGTTCCTGTCCTTCTGAGCTTGAAACTCTGGTGGTATTTCCTTTTGTTCTACTTCATTGTACCTAGATATGTTAAACCTCTCTCTTTTAGTCATTCCATAGCTTGAACTGAAGAAAAATAATCATCCGTAGTAACATTTCGGTGACTTCCGTCAATTACTTTGCACAAATGTAACAAACATTGAGTAGGCACCCCCAATTCCTTCTCTGATTCTGAAAGCCCTACTCCATCAGATTCCTTGCCAAAATAAATATAAGGATTCCGACATCTAAAAATAACAAAATCATTATAGCATATATACCGTCGTGACGACTACGAGACGTTTAGTAAAAAAATACATAAACACTGTGCAGGCGTCTTCCAGACACAAAGAGATAATAACATAAGTACCGACCTAGCGTCTGTGAGACGTCAACTGCAGCGTGGCGGCAAATGTATGAATCTCTTGGCTCTTGCGTTACACTGCGGGTTAGTGCAATGGGCTGAGGGAAGTTACTGCGGGGGATAAAAGTAAAGTGCACGTGGGACGGTCAAAATAATACCAGGAGAAGACATGACAACGTCTGTCATACGTCACTACGGCAGTTAAAGGTTAATATAGCTGCAGCGTGGCTCTACCACGTACTCCGTTGGTAAAAACAATAAAATTAAAGTTTTAAAATAATTAAACAGCACTCCATTGGTCATGAATTGTAATATCCTTGTAAGAATAAAAAGTCACAGTCATGAAATTATTTTATTGTCATGATTTCATAATTCGTCAGCAAATTTTTAAATTTTCCGTAGTGAATAAAAAGTAAATTAAAAAAAATCTTACATACATAGAGTTGTAGAGAGTAGTCGAATGAGTTGCCAGTTTTCTAAGATGTAATTCTCTCGGACACATAATCCGCTCCTACCCTCATTGAAATAAATGTATAAATAAATAAAATTAATTGATTAAGCTACGAAAAAATTAAAACTACATGGTTTATTGTTTATTAAATATTTTTCCCTGTTTCCAGGCCACTGCAGTGTATACCGAGCAACTGTTGGAGCTACACCGCGGACAAGGCATGGAGATCTACTGGCGGGACAATTTCCAGTGCCCGTCCGAAGAAGAGTACAAGGAGATGACTATTAAGAGTATGACTTTATATAGATATAGTTTAATTATTAGACCTTTTTGTGATAAAACTGAGAGGGCGCAAAATATATAGAGACTTTTGGGAGTATATAAGATTGAAGAAAGGTACATCGGGAAGTAGAAAACTATTGAAGGTCGGCAACGTTTTGTCAGATTGTGAATGCGCTGGAGAATTCGCAAATTTTTCCAGTCCGTATACAGCCAGGAGCCATCTTTGTAAAGTGCGGCGGCAGCTGGTGCTACAGCGGCGGGCGCGCGGGCTCAGCTCGAGCGTCTGCGACCAGCTTTCGTTCGCTCGGACCAGATGCTCGTACCAGCCTTCGAATTTAGGTATTGTACGACTGTACTATTGAAGTCATCGTTACGCATTTTCAATGTATGTATTGAAAGTGCTACGTTTCCTGATCAATGGAAACTCACTAGAGTTGTGCCTGTACCGAAAGGTAATAAAGCGCTTTTTTTTCTTTTTACATGGGGAAATGCCTACGCACCCGCCTCGCCAAGGACGGGCAATGTCGGACTCGCACAGACTAAAACCCCATGATTCTCGTCCTTGAATTGTCCGTGAATTGACGCGTTAGTGACATTTTAGTGGCTACACGGGCTCCGCCCACTCCCCCGTTCTATTATGTATGTAATTATATTATTCTATGTTGCGGTGTAACCTAATAAATTTATTTTGGATCCGCTCTAATATAAATTTGTCGAAATGACGGCGTTACACTCTAAGTGGCATCATATAGTGCTCTCGAAGCCGCGACATTTGTGAAATTGTTTGCAAGACGCATTATCAACCCCAGGTTACGCTATGCCTTTATACACACATTACCTACATGTAATCTAAAATTTAAGTCTGCAGTGAAATGTACACCTAGACCTCTAGCCTCCGTAACTCAATGAAGCAACTTCCCGTCCATCACGTATTGGTGATGGATTGGGGTGCGTAAGCGGTTAAAGGACAGCACTGAGAATTATGACATAAAAAAAATAGAAAAAAAAATATATTATCTATGCTTCATTCTAAAGTATTATCAATATCATGTTGTAAAGATTCACAATCACATTTATCTCTAACTTCTAAAACTAATTTTAGATCATCAAACCGCAATGGAGTACAAAAATTTACTACATGGGGCAAATCAATTATCATTAAAATGAACAGCAAAGGTCCTAGATTGCTGCCCTGACTGACACCAGATCTAGTAGGGTATGGTCGAGAAAAGTGCCCATTGTAATCGACAAACTGATGCCAGTCTCGCAGATAAATGGCGAAAAATGATAGCGTGCGAGGTGTGCAACCCACGCAAGCCAACTTACAAAGTAACACATCGTTGTCGACCGCATCGAAAGCCTTCTTGAAGTCGAAGTAGGCTACGTCCACTTGCAGGCCAGCATCGACCGCGGGTACTAGATGCGTCATCAGCTTCAGCAAGTTCCCAGTTGTCCCCCGCCCAGGGCGGAAGCCGTGCTGCGCGTCGAACAACTGTGCACTAATCTGCGGGTACAGGCAGTTGTGAATGGCCGTCTCGAACACTTTCACTGAAGAGCATAAGACTGCCACGGGTCTGTGGTCACTAGGCGTCGATTCTTCCCCCCCGAACAGGTTCACGCTTTGTCGTGGCGGGAGGGGGGGGGGCTTAGTAGCCGTGGCTTGGTCACCCGCGGTGAACTAAGAGGAACCTACACGGCTGGCCCGAGATATAGGGCCAGCCCGAGGAGACCACTCCGAGTGGGCTTGACGAGCCCACTTTGGATGTGTGTTATTGGGCTTCACCTACTGCTGCAGTCAAGGTGGAGTCGCGGAGAAGGAGTGAAGGTATGGCGATGCACCACTCGCCCTATCCTTCGCTACTCTGACGGGGCCGCACCGTTAATTGATGCGGTGGTGATGGGGCTGCAGGGGGGGGGAGGAGGAGACCAGATCCTCCGCTGGAGTCTAGAAGGCTAGTGCTTCTGAGTGCTCGTTTTACATGGCCCAATGGCCTTTGCGCATCGGAAACGGGGGCATCTGTTGCGCATGTGAAGTTGGAGGCCGTGGAGAAGGGCGCGCCCTGTGTTCTGTTGCGCCTTATCTGAGAAAGAGATGGAGGAGGAGTAGTCCTTTCCTGAGAAGGGGCCACTATGGGACGGTCAGCGCTGGTGGGGCCGCGGATGTGTGCGACAGCGTTCCCGTGGCCGTGCCGATGCGACGGAGATCTCATGGACGAGGACTATTAGGTTACTTCACACGTATAAATGTCAACACGAGATGTGTTTTGACGTTACAATTGTTTCCAAATTCCGCGTGCAAATTATTTAGAAAATGCCAAATGGCACGCTATTTACAAATAAATATGTATTAAAATCTGTCTGTCAAAACAGCGAATCGGGTTGGTGGTAGTGATAATACTACGTATTTGCTTGTATGTGTGCTCCCGGCGGTACCTATCCTTGTATATTGTGTATTATAGTATTCTATGATGTACTTGAAACAATTTAGAGTGTACCCAAGCTATCTCTTGTTGTATTCTACTCTATTTTTGCTCGGTATGGTAGGGTACTAAACTCAACAAGCTCGAAGTTAGAGGAGAAGTCACTCTCGCTATGTACGTGTTGAAGATGATGACGGGTAGGATACACAACCCGAGCGTGTTGGAGATGATGCGACTGAATACGCTCATGCAACAAGTTGCAAACGCCGTTCGCGCGCGCGCCTAAAGGTACGCCGCGACATGTCGTGGCGTCATGTCGCTGCAGTCATGATTCCGAACCCGACTGCAGGCAGCCCCGAGTGTTTAGTGGGACGTGATGGCTGACGTTTTTGAAATTAGCGGTTATAGTGCGGGATATTGGGCAACCTGGTTTATCAGTTTCTCTTCCTCGGAATCGGTGTCTTTTTTAAGAAAAATTTAACGTGTTGTCGCTTGAGCGTTGGCGGCACTACTGATCTGCTGTCGGGCTACAGTGTCGTCTGCCGCCATGCAAACGACGTGTCGCTAGCTACGGAACGGTTATTTCATAGAACTACATAGAAACCAGTTGCGTCCCGACGACACGTCGCTTGCGGCTGCTGTCAGCAGTCGGTTACGGAATCGCACCTTAATGTGATCAACACCATGTCGCTGAGCGAGCTCAGCAAAAAGGCATATCACAGTAACACTGTCGAATTAGATGGTCACCTGTAATTACTATGTATGTTGTATGACTGTAAATAAATAAATAAATAAAAATATATCACAACCTCAAGGCAACAACTAAAATTTCGTCTAAATAGTTACGTTAAATATTACCCATCCCCTATTTTTGAAATCTAGGAGTGTAATTTTTCTTCAAATTAAAATGGGAGTCGATACAACTACCTTTGTTGTATAGCCCATTTAATAAATTAAGAGTCGTTAAAATTATACAAAGATTCAAAATATTCATACAAAAAATACAGAAGAAATACAGACTGATATGTGCAGTACGTACTGCCCACGAAAGAATCGAGTTTCGCAACAATCTAATTTTATTCGAATTTAAGATAATTTAAAACCCTCTCATGCTGTATTTAGCGTAGAGTCGAATGATGTTTTAAAGTTGGAATTATTAGAACGGAAGTCTTGCTGTCCGTAACTTTATGGCGTTCGTAATTGTAAGCGACGATAATGCTTTATATTAATGAGTTTGTCATATCTATGCAATAAAATATTTATCAACTGAATTTTTTGTTAATAAAAAAAGAGCTCCAGAAAAAATAATCTAAGAAAAATAAGATTTGATCGTAACTCGATCGTGTTTTTCGATTCGAAGCAGTTAGTGAGTAAACTTTTAAAATCAGTTTCGAAAGAACGTCAGTTCGAGTCGAAAACCGAATCGAATTTGAAAACAAATTGGGAGAATAAGCGAGAGCTCTTTATGGCAAGCACGTATTTTGTTCGCAGAAACGGGCGGTCTGTTCATGCTGGCCATCCGACTGATGCAGTTGTTCAGTGAGAACAAGTCGGACTTTAGCCGGTTATCCTCCATACTCGGTTTATACTTTCAGATTAGAGACGATTATTGCAATCTTTGCTTACAGGAGGTAATGAAGTTTCAGATTTTAAACTAGAAATTACTAATCATATAATTACTAAAGAAGCATCAAATTATTAAACACTAATTATTACAATTTAAAAAATTATACGTTTAATTATCATCCAGTATCTTAAAATAATAAAAATTAATAAAAATCTTGTTTGTGATTTTCGAAGATTTAAGATAGTTACAGCCTATATATAATACGTCCCACTGCTGGGCACAGGCCTCCTCTCATTTCTGAGAGAATTTTAGGGCATGGAAGTGTCCGCCGCGTTACCCCAATACGTGTTGCCGAACTTCAAGTCTTCAATATATTTTTCTTCTTATTTCCCAGACATGCAGGTTTCCTCACGGTGTTCTCCTTCACCGCCGAGCACGTGGTAAATCTGCACTTACAATTGCACACCGACATAGCCCAACGGATTAGTAACCTGAAGTGGCAATAGGTTGGCCATATAGCTCGAAGAACCGGCAACCGATAGGGAAGCATAGGTTCTCGAGTGAGAGCTTCGTACCGGTAGGCGAAGTGTGGGGCGCCCTCCCACTAGGTGGAGTGACAATGGATGCAGGTGGCTCAGGACGGCTCAGTGCTTTGTGGCGTTCTTTGGGAGAGGCCTACGTTCAGCAATGGACTTGTGAAGTGATAAGTGATAATGATGATGAAACATTTTATTAATAATTTAATAAATGTATAAAGGCCGTGTGATGATGGTTGATGACATAAGAGTATCTGGTCTAATTGATGTGGTAAGAAGTGACTAAAGTTCATCTATCAACCCTCTCACAAATGCCGCTTCAGAAAAAGCAGCGTCATGGTACTAATAGGAAACCATGAAAAAACGAATGTGAATGACATCTCAATGTTAGGCACGTACTTATCGTTGATTTCATTCACTTTTTGGTTTTTGTTTTTTTGTTAACTTGCCTAACCCCTCAGAACCGTTAAAGATGCGAACCGATTGCCAGCTGCGTGGTGCAGTGGCTGGCAATGGGTTGCGGCGCTGGGGGACGCGTGTTCGAATCCCGCATGATACAAGTATTGGTATGTCTAGAGAAATAATTTCACCGGGTCTGAATGTTTGTCATTATGTGTAATTTAGGTATGTACATTGCCTCCTCGATACAGGAGAAAGTCCTAGTGTGTACTGGTGTAACGGTTTAAAAATAAAACCAAGTTAAAGGTTGCTGATCGTTTTGCCAGACGCTTGTCGCCTTTGGCGTAGCTCTTTGCCGCCAGACCTAAACAATTTACACGATACGATATAAGATGATGGGAATCTATCGGTAACCCCTTCTGGCATTTTACATAATACGTCTTACGTCCATCTCGTTAGATCGTACGCCGCCACTAAATTGTAAGTCGTGGGTTCGAATTCGGCATTCTATTGTGAAGAGGAGAATTTTTTTTAGAATACCATAAGGTATAATATTTTTAAGTAAAAATGTTTTTCAGTACTCGGAAAACAAGAGCTATTGCGAAGATTTAACCGAAGGCAAGTTCAGCTTCCCCATAGTGCACGCCATTAGGAACCAGATCGCGGACAACCAAGTGCTCCGTATCCTTTTCGATTACAATGTTTAGTAATGCTGTTATCACTGTTTCTTTATAGCTATTGCGATATAGTATTGTATGTTTAGAAACTTGTATCGTTAAAATTAAAAAAGTTAAAGTCACAGCTTATATACTACGCGTTCATTTCAAGTTAGTCGTCGACCGTTATCATACCACTACTGATAGTACCGTAGACAAAAAAGTCATCATGTTTATCTATTATATCACATAAATATGATGACTATTTTTGTCTAATTGTTCAAAACTAAGTAAGTAGTTTGTTATCCTGTACACAGAAATTGAGAGCAAGTAGATAAAATGCATATTATAAAATAATTTATTTAGTAAAGAAAAATGATAACAGTGAATAGGAACGTGTCCGATACAATTATAAAATATTATAATTAAAATGTTTATAATTTTATTTTACATTTAAAACATTTAAAATACGTAAAACAACGAAGGCGCTGCTATCGGTACTTATAGAGCGACTCATGAGGCGCCGAAAGAGGGAGCGCGACGGGAGGTAACAAGAAATGGAATGAACAAGTAGTACGTCCCACTGCTGGGCACAGGCCTCCTCTCATTTCTGAGAGGGATTTATGGCAAGGAAGTGTCAGCCGGGCTGCCTAAATGCGTGTTGGCGAACTTCACATGTCTGATGTCATGAATTCGGTTGTACAAAATTTTGTCTGGATAGGAAACATCCATTTACCAATTTATGTTGCCAAATAGCAAATAGTGTTTGCACTGCTGTATTCCGGTGGGAATTGTATAGTTAGCCAGTATATATACAGGCTATAAAGCATTCATTCTTAGTCCTCACAGGTGGTAATACATGTGTTTACGCTAAGCTGTGGCATTTGAAGCTTGCAAGGCGCGTCCCGGTGAGGAATCGGTTAGCGGGTTGCGCGGGGGGAGTATTCATTTGCGCCGGCGACAGCACCGGGCAGTCGGCAGGAATCTTTTGAGCGCTGAAGCCGCGCCGATGGGGGTCGCGAGATTAGACTAGAACATTCGATTTGCGCGACGGCCGGGTCGCTTAAAGGTCGCGAGTTTTGATAACGATTACGGTGTCGAAAAAAGACGGCCTCCATGGTGTTGTAATTTGTCGTTAATATGCGTGACAACGAGGCTTTTTGATTTTTGAATTAACTTAGATTGCTATTAATTTGCATCGACGAGTGGCTCGTGTAGTTAATATTTGTAAGAAGGAATTTTGCTTTGTCGCGTGGGACGCTAAACTTTGTGATCCGGAGGAGATCGCGTTCCCTCCGATTATATTTGTGCTAAGTGACGTTGGACTTTAGTTCCGATAGCAGCTAACGCCCTCTGGATTGATTGCACAAGAGAAGCTGGGCAGCGCATTCGGTTCTGCTATCTGATTATATCGGTGACGTCAGGTTACATTATACACTTTCCTACACTACACACACACTACCATTTACTTGCCCCTGACGCCACCTTGTAGTAGACCCTACTTCTGAAATTCGGTAAGTTTTGTGTTTGCGTATCTAGCCGTTATAAATTAATTATCCATAGGCCATTTTGGGCCCGACCCTCTGTTACTCGTCGAGTTTCGAGTCGAGAGTTGGATTACGATGGACCCTAATTCAATCGACCTTTGTCGAGGTAACTCAGGGCCGTAACAACATGTTTAGCCTTATTTCCTTGAAGTTGGTTGCATATGTCGATGGACTGCGGTAACTACTTACCATTAAGTGGACTGTAAGTTAGTTGGTCATCATCCACCCATAAAATAAAATTGAAGTTAAAAATATACATACCGCGGATGTTTGGATGTAGCAACATTGCTCCAATCCTTAACGAACGGTGCAGACATATTGCGACAGCGCACTCGAGACGTGGAAGTGAAGAGATATTGCGTGTCGCTACTGGAGCGGCTCGGCAGCTTCCAGTACACAAGGGATGCACTACACGCTTTGGATACCGAAGCCCGAGCAGAGGTGAGGTTCACTTTTTGAGTAATATAATCACAAGAGTTTTACAGTCGTAGACAGAGAAACCTATAGACTAATGATTAGTGTAGCCTCGACTTAGAAAGGACAATAACGTAGTTTTAGGTTATACAATAATCTTTATGACTTCTAAACATATTTAGATAAAAAATTTAATTGTTCTAAGAACTGAACTGAACAAGTTTCACCAATCTTAAGCTTACAAAACACTTTTGTCTCACTTAAACCAACTTGTAAACTCCTCAGATTGCTACAAACTGTCAAAGTTGTTTAGCAAAGTGTAGTTTGCTAAACAAAAAAACCGGCACGGAGAAAAGGACAAACATTCACACCGCTCTGTCTCATTTCCATGCAAGACGTATGCATAAATCTATCTTTTTCGTGTGCGAATGCGAAAGAAGGCGTCAATTTGTCTATAGGTTTCTCTGTCTACGTTTACAGTCATTAGCTGTTTAATTATGAATCTTTCATAAAATTATTAAAAGTAAAAAATATCCCTGAATAAGTACTTGTAATTTATTACGTAGTAGAGCCAGGCTACAGCTATATTACGATTGTAGGACAAATGGGTCCCCTCGATCGGGGTAGGACCACGCTCTCACAGAATGCCATCGTAAGATAGCAGCTTGAAGCTGAACGCACATTTGCCAGCATCGCACGCGCTGTAAGCACCGCATTTTGGATTCGTTGTATGAAATCGTATGAAACCTTGCACATTACAACCGCACCCGTACGTGTTTTATAAAATGCTGTAGGTATCCGATTATTGAAGGACGCATGCTAATGACGTCATATAATGCGGTGCGTTCGGCGCGTGCTGATACTCAGTGTTGTGTAATGTTGCCGACTTAGTGAATTTTCCACAAACTGGTGGTTTCGACTTTCGTTTCGACATATATTTTTATTTCATTTCAGGAGCACTTTCCTTTACTGTGTACGCAACAGAGAGTCGTCACACAAGACTTTTTATAACTTTTAATTAATACGTAATTCACTATACATACTTTGAAAAACAATTTTGAATCGCATATTATCAATATGAATGCTTAGCGACAAAATTATTTAAATACAAAAAAAAATCCTAATAATAATTTTAATTCCAAAATCCAATTTTAGTTGATTACTTAATTATCAATAAAAATACTTACCTCTAACATACAACAAGTCTTTCCTCTGGTTCAATTCTCCTTCTAAATCTTGAGTTTTCAGTAGAGAGATATGGTTTTTGTATATCTAGCAATTCTTAAATTTTCTTGTATGTTAAATGTAAATATCTGAAAAATCGTTCATCATCATCTAATAAGTATTTTAGTAAAGTATAATATTCTCCATACAATTGCCTTTTTAAATTAATATTATGAATCCAGAATCTTCTTTTGTTCGAATTTTAGTTTCTTCTTACTCTACCAATAAGCAGGCTATTATAACAAAAATTCCATAGCGATCCGATCGACAGGCTACTACAAAAAAATTCCATAGCGATCCGATCGATCTTGAAATAAATCCTTAAATAAAATATAATATTCTCCATTCAACTGCATTTTTAAATTAATATTATGAATCCAGAATCTTCTTTTTCTTCGAATTTTATTTTCTTCTTCAAGCAGGCTATTACAAAAAAAAATTCCATAACGATGCGATCGATCAATGTCACTGTACCGTTTCACACCAGTGGTTGGAAAAAAATGTTAGTTGTTGGCAATGCAAAAGAAATGCGTATGGCGCGTACGTGCAAATGTGCGAGGGCATTCGAATAATGCGGCGCGAAGGCGCGTACGGTGCAGACAAATGTGCGTTCGGTTTAATGCTGCTGTGTTTCGTATGGTGAGTGTAGAAAACCGGAGACTCTTCTTATTGGAAACGAGGTATTACATCTTAGTCTTCAGGGGTGACAACTCATCTGCACTTTGATTCATATTAGGATACATGTAGATGAACATCTTTTGTATCTGTTAAGATTCATATTAGGATACATGTATAACTCGTACGAATTAACTTGGACCTGGGCCGATGACGTAATTGTCAATGTACGGTGTGCAAAATAATGCGTCGTAATATTTTTTTTATTTGAAATTTTTGAGATTTGCATGAGATTTTTAATAAAAACAAAATAAAATGTTCTGGCAAGGGGTGAAGTAATAAGTGATATACTGTTGCCATTTTTATATATTTTAAATATTTATTTTTTATAATATATATAATATTATTTTTAGTTAACGCGTCAAGGAAGGACAAAGAAATAAACATACACACTTTCTCATTTATAATATTATTAATTTATTTGTTATACACTTTATTGCACTATAAAAAGTGTTACAGATTCGTACGCAATAAAAATACAAAGCATAACAGGCGACCTTATTGCTAAAAAGCAATCTCTCCCAGGCAACCTTAGGGTGAAAGTGAATCAATATTGGATAAGCGGAACAGCAAACAAACAGATAAAATAACGTTCAAGTATAACAAAAACAAACAAAAGTCCAAACCAAACAACAAACAATTATCAAAAATACCGAAGTAGAGTCGAGACGCGTATCCGTAACAAAAATGCTATCGGTACTGAGCGCACACGGCCAGCGCGGGACGCGGTGCGGGGAGTCGGGAAGGGGATCGCATTCCAGGGGAGTCTCAAGTTAATTCGCACGTGTTGTAGGTCACAGCATCTATTTACCATCAGGTGGACTGTGTGCTCGTTTAACTTTCTATAAAAATCTTTATTAAATAGAATAAAAAAATATTATATTCCATTAGATGCTATACAATACAATTTTCATTTCAAGATCCGTGGAAGCTCCAGGGGTAAGCGCTAGCTGACCCCTGAATTTTTTCTTTGACCATTGATATTATTAATTGCAATTTTTAGTGTGCAAAAATAAAAAGAAAGTCCGAATTATTTCCAGGTTGCACGGCTGGGTGGCAATCCACTTTTGGAGTCGCTTCTAGACGAGCTGCTTAGTTGGCGACGAGACAAGAAGCAACACACCTACAGTGTCGAGTAGACTTTTTAATTTTTAACAGCTGTTGCCAGTTTCATTTTAACCAACTAAAAATATTATTTATCTATGCTCTGCAGCGGATTTTGACAGTGATGTGATTTTTATTTAATAGTTATTGGGTGCGTTTGGCAGAAAAAAGCGCTAGCAAGCGCTTACTAGCGCTAAAATAGTTTTCGGCCAGGACACGATTGCTACTTCAGTAGCGCTGACACAATCCGCCATTTTGCTTATTTAATTTGTTTGTTTTGAAGTAGAGTTTATAAGTTGTTTTTTGCAATATTAGTTTTAAGTAATATAATGGCATGAATAAACATATACATGTTATTAAAAATTCATGATTGGTAAGTTTTCAATATGAATAGATCACAAACATATATTTAAATTAGGTTAGGTTCCCCGGTTAAAACTAACACCGTGTCCTAGAGGAAAATAGCTACTTACGATTTGATAGCGCTTACCGCTTACGATCGCCATTTTGCTTACAAGCGCTTGCTAGCGCTTTTTTCTGCCAAACGCACCCATTGTTATTGTTGTATAACAAAGCAGAAAGCTTATAATTTTAATAACGGTGTTGTTAGAAGTTTTAGTTTAGGTTAATAGTGCGTGTAAAGCACATGCACTCGTTAAATTGGTTAGATTTCTAAAAAAATTATTTGTCTGAAGTAAGGCCAACGAGAAACAACTGCGGAAAGTAGCAACAACGCACCTGAATTTTGATTACCAGTTCACCTAGAGTAGCTAGGAACTACTCTAGGTGAACTGGTTTTGATGATTTTTTTTTGAAAGCCGGAGCTTTTCATGTGGTCCCACATACATTTTTTATATTGTAATGATCAAGATCTGACCAGTAGTTTTTGAGTTATCCTTAATAATGCGTATTTAATTGATTTCGACTCTATTGATAATGTTGTCATCTTTTTTATATTGAAGGCGGTTGTAAAAAAATTATATTGAACATCTTTTGTATCTGTTAATCTTTCCGTTTTTGCTTTACTTCAGAATCTAGACAATTTATTGTCTACAAGAAATCTCGTACTAAGTTTTGCATCGGACTGGGAGCTTGAAATAAACGTTTAAATGAACTTTAATCTCACAGTTACCTTACGGTATTTGGTGTTACTCTATTTTAGGTTAAAAATTTAAACTTAATTTGCTATCGAAGATATTTTAATCGTAGCAGTTTATCTAAACGGTTACTTAAATTGCTAAATTGTTGTTTTGTACTTATTAGGTTAGATTTTAAAATTTCAAAACGTGGAAAAGTATTTTTATGCTAATTTCTTTTATTCTGTCCAGTTTAGGTTTTGTTTGAATTATGTTTTATGTTATAATAAAATTGTTACGGTGTAGGCAGACAATTATTCGAAATAACAAGAAAAAAAAACATATTTTTATATTACGTTTTTTTTTTTTTTGTAACAAAAAAAAGGGCAAGGAAGATTTTTAAAAAAAAAGAAGCCTTAATTGATAATTCGGCACTATGAACTGCATAAGTCGTCTGAATTTAATACCTTTCACGAAATTTAAGGGAAGATCATGCAAAGCAATCATTTCAGTGAGGTTCTCCGCGCGACAAGCCGACAAGTATAAACTTGTTCGTACCCGCTGATAGAGGCTGCCACCGCCGTTATGCATCAACCTCCGATATAATTTACGATTAAAATTTATCGGAACCGAAATCGAAATCGAAGGTGCAATATCAATCGAAATTTCCGACCTTTCGGAATCGGAATCACCTCCACATCTCTACTATGGACCACAGTACCCTCTTATCATTAGTTGGACTATGTGCTCGTTTATCACCCTTATTCTATAAAAAAATACGTCTTGTAAATCCCAAGTATGGTTTTTGTTGGGAGGATGATACGTCTTGTAAATCCGAAGTTCAGCTTTTATTAGGACATTACGTCTTGTAAATCTCAAGTAAGGTTTTTATTTGGAGTATGGGTTTTGTTGGAAGGCCGATCGAGTTAAGGTCAAGGTTTTCTTGAAGTAAAAGGCTTAGAGCACAGGTTCTCAAACAATTTTTCCTTCTGTTGCGAATCTTAACTGATGTTGCAAATATTATTTTTAAACGTGCATTATTACATATATTAAAAGCCCATACTTACTTATTTCTGAGCTGAGCAAAGAAGAGACGAACTTACGCATACTTAATCGTACTTCATGTATCTTTATTAACATTAAATGAAAGCATTGATTTTGAAACGTATTTTATAAAAGTTTATTAATCAACTTGAAGTGATGTTTAGGGAGGTAGGTTCCGTGTGAGCCCTGGGCTCCTTTTATGGTACTCGCTTACTTAATTCCCGTTGGGCCATGTGCCGGCTAATTTATAGTCGGCGCTGCTGAAGCCGGCGACGGCAATCATGAAAGTCGCTTGAGTTTGGAATTGTTTGATCTGCTTGCAGTGTGCGCTTTATTTTTTTCCAAATAATTATTACCAAATAATCCCGTTTTTCGCCCTGTACGATGCTAATGAAGAGTCTTAACGAGACGTTATAATTTACGTGTCTGTATTTCTACTGAGTGGATACATAATTCTGCAGAGAGGTTTAAGAACGCTATTTATTATTCCTAAACTCATTTCTTCTTGTTCAATATCCATGTTCTTTTCTTTCGGCAAAACTATATCACCATCAGATTCAGCGATTTCCGGATTTAAGCTTGTAGATGCCTACAGTTTACAGGAAGATAGTATTCTTTTAAAAAATTGTCTTTCACCTCTTAAACTTTTACGAAGTATAGACAGCTAGCTTTACGCTCAGTCAGTGTGATTTTTTTTCCAAAGATAAAATATCTTCTAATGCAACTCCCAAGGATAAGCGTACTTCTGATCAAATTAAATCTAAACTACGGGTAAAGAAATAATTTGCTGTTATGATATGAAATTAATAAAAGTAATAGTATATAATATAATAATATAGGTTTCGTATTATTAAACTCATTGATACATCACAATATAAAGCCTGGCATTCTATAAGGCTTCTAATATAGTATGTTTCCAACGTGCGATGATAACAGCGGCTTTCCGTCCACCTGCATTTCGCCTTCTTTTTCCGACCCTCTTCTTATTTCGATGTCAGAGTATAATTATATTATAATTTTCATTTCTGGTGGAGGATATTGAATAACATTTATCAATATTTAACTGTAAACAATACATCATGAACATCGGGTACGTACAATTACATACGGGTGTTAAGTTTGAATGAATGTATTTTACTAGTGTGAAAATTTTCTTATCATCTGCTTAAAGAATCATTAACGCTTAACGGAGACAGAAAACACGGTAGCATTGTTTCAAAAAAATATTGAAAACCCAGGAACCAATATGAGACCGCCGAGGCACACCAGAAGTTACCGGAATAAAATTCAAGGTAAAATCTTTTACCTAAATTGCCTGCGTACGATTATTGAGATACAAAAATAGTCAACGAATTAAATTACCGTGCAAGCCAGGCTTTTTTAATATATAATAATAACGATTGGGACTTTATCAAAAGTCAGCGTATAGGTACACGCATCTACAAGAAAAAATAATCCACACGAGACTTGTGCCAATCGCTCATACCTCAAGACGAACAAGTGTTAAAGTAGACTAAATTTGTATAACTTTTATATTCCTGTCTGCAAGTATTAAATAGCGATTCAATATAATAAACTGAATTGAATAAACCTTAAAGTTTAAGCAGAACTTAATCTTAATAAAGTTTGTTAATTAAAAGTAGCAAGATAAAAAATAACTGTAATGATTTAGTCATTCGTTTATAGCATCGTAAATTATAGATTGTTATCGTAGACAAGTAATTAATTAGTCCGAATGAAAAATTAAATGCATTTTTAAAATGTTTTTATTTTAATCTTATTGCATATTATTTTTATCTCGATTACAGGGTAGTTATATAAATGAAATAACGTCTGCAGAATCTGATATTTATTTCCCGTCACACTCTTACAACACTTGGAGCTTACTTTCGAACTCTTACTTTGAATTTTCAAGTGGCGCCATCTAAATATACTGCTGTCCGATACAATCGTACGCACTGAGACGGTACTCCTTTTCTCCCTCTAATGTCACAAGTAAGACACAAGATTCGCTCTCTTAATGTATCAATTACATTATTTCCGACTTAAACTTTAGTTTTAAGTCGGAAATAACTAAATTTAAGAAGAAGAAAAGAGAAGAGGTCGAAATTTGTCAGTTTAACATGTATTTCTATATACAGTCAAACTTGGATAAGCGAGAGTTCAAGGGAGCACAATCTCATTCTCGCTTATAGAGGTTTCTCACTAACCCGAGTTTCTCGCTAATGCAGGCACGTTGGTAGTGTTTCTCTTTTATAGAGGTACGCAACAATAACAAATCACAGCAAGTACGAATGTAGTAAATATGTAATATGATAAAATTAGGTGAATAATATGCACAACATTTATTATGTACATATATATTTTTAATAGTGTCTATATGTTACGTTCATTAGATTTCGACATATAAGTACTTTATAGGGTAGGTATCAAGATGCTTACGAAAACAGAACGAAAATTAATGCACTATGTAATTTTATTTTATTTAGAACTTATTTACACTTAAAAAAATTCGTCAATTTCGTTTGGGTTTCTGTTTTTGTATTTTGAATGTTTTTCTCTAACTCATAAATTTAGAGTAAGACCGACAAGCAGGACGGTACACAGGCACACGTGTCCATTCGAAAAGAATGCGATAAAATAACGTTATTTAGTTCCACAAAATAGAATAGGTACAATATTAATGAGAAAACAATGGTAGGAAGTTCTACGAAAGTTAAGAATGAGTCACAAAATAGTAGATGTTAAATTTGTAATTTGTTTTTTCATTTCTAACTGTATGTGTGTATCTTTTATGTATTTTTATAGTTCCTCCTACATAATATAAATAAATAAAGCTCGACTGTCGCTTATAGAGGTATAGATAAGTAGCTGTGCCTACCCCTCTGGGTGACAGGCGTGAGTGTTTATAGAATATATATATATTATATACTATAGATAAGTAGCAGTCTCACTTACGGAGGTCCATGAGGGAAAAACGACTCTCTCTCTTACAGAGGTTTCTATTTCTCGCTAATAGAGGTTTTGGGAGCTTAAAATTACGGGCCCATGCTATTACTCTCACTTATAGAGTTTTCTCACTTATCCAGTTCTCACTTACCCAGGTTTGACTGTACTTGTGAAGTATTTTACACAGAAATGTACAGGATCTGTAAAGTAAATTATCAATTTTACGGAACAACAAAAATAGAGGCAATTATTGTTTTAGTGTTCATCTACGTAGTAAATTTTTATAAGAAATTCAATAAAATTGATCAAAACTCGTTGAAATCTTAAGTTCTTACATTTAATCTTTTATAATCGCTAACAGTATATATTACCACTATAACTGTCTCTTTCTATCTCAATTACTGAAAAGAGAGGGCAAATTTAAGCATTTCTTAAGTTGACGTTGATTTTTATAAGAAAAGTCATTAGTTATTAATAAATGGACTGAATAGAAAAACGTGCTTGTTTTAAAAGAATATTTCGCAAAATGCTGTTTCTCAAATTTAATTTAAGTTTTTCCATTTTTTTAAACTTTATTTAAAATATTTTTTATAATTTAAAATAACTATATCGTCTTTAGGGCAAAAATACATTACGATTTATCATTACTTCGTGTCTTAACAGATTTAAAGTGTGGTATAGTTTATGTAATATGTATTTGAATTCATTGTATAATATAAATAAAATTGAATATGTAAAAATGTACTTATTGTTATTTACAAATCTTAACAAATTTCATTATATTCGTTTTTTAATTTATTCTTCTCATTCAATAATAAATGTTTCTACTATTAAAAATAAACACTGCCGATTTCTGTAAGTTTGAAACTCTCCGAATGTTTTTGTAATACTTATATCGATGTTTTTATGTACAACTTGCGACGAATATCTGTTATAATATGCATAATCAGCAAATATCTTTGTGTATTATCATACGTAAGCATTAATTAAGACTGTAAAAAGATCATTCAACCAAGGTAGTAATTATATAAAGGATTTACACAATATATCTCTTTAAAACTCTTGAATATTAAAACAAAATTTTGTTATCTCTTGTACATATAAATTGTTGTATATTTTAAGTTTTTACTATTTTGTTAACATTTATTATTTAAATATTTTGGCTTAAATGTGCACTGCTTTTTTAAAATTAATGTTGTTTTTTTCTTCAAACGTACGTTGAATAAAATTTCTGGTATTCGTTTGGTTCGAAATATTTTTTTTTATTTAAATAATTTCCTAAAGAGTTACTTGTGTTTTGTTTCTATTTTTTTTTCCTTGAATAATATAATATATATATATAAATTTGTGTCTTCCAATTTATGACAATAATATATTATAATTAATAGCTATATGAATATAACATAAACACTAGCAAAAAAGTATGTCTTTATATTTAAAGTATAATAGAAAACTTAAATATATTACTAGTTTATAGCTGTAGTGCTCCAATAAAACTATGAGGTTTGCTAGATTTCTAAAGCTATACTTTCGTTTTTCATCATTACAGTTTACAGCATAGAATATTATAATACACAATAGAATGGCCGTCAATTTTATTTTGTACGAGTTTTGGCGTCTTTTGATTAATGTTCAAGATCATCGTTAAAAAATCGTTTAAATTTATTTATTTGTAAATACGGTGCAATTTGGCATTTTTAAAATAATTTGCAATTTGGCATTTTTTAAATAATTTGCATGCGAAATTTGGAAACGGTTGTAACGTCAAAACACATCTCGTGTTGACATTTTTACGTGTGAATTAACATTTTAGTGGCTACGCTGGCTCCGCCCACTCCGTTCTATTATGCATGTATTATAGTATTCTATGGTTTACAGCCTGTCGAGTCGACTGCTGAACAAAGGTTTCCTTATAGATTTCTTCCTAATGGATATATATATATATACACACACACAACACGTAACATAATTAACGCACTCTGAGAAAGTAGTATGTTCAGAATCGTTTACTGAATCGATTCCTATCATTTTTAAAATAGGTAATTTTTTATCCCAAAAAAAAAAAAAACAAAATGAAATGGACCGTAACTTAAGGCAATAAGACTTTTAAGAGTGCAGTATAATTTGTATTATTACTAATTCTGTCATTCAATAAAAACAAAGAAAAATGAACTTTATTTCAAGCACGTTAAAGTCTTTGCGTTCGTGGATTTGTACTGTGACCACAACATTCTTCCGGAATTAGTATAACTGATTTGATAAATAATCAGTGCATAAAAATATTTAACTAAAAATTCAGTGTATGTATATGATTATTATGATTATAACATAATATACTAATTGGGGTGTCTGAGGGTGTGCGTTGATTACGGTTACATATTGTATATATAGTTGTCTTGTTGGCAGGCCGAAGTTTTATATTTTATTGTTGTTATTAGGAAGACACTACTGTCCATCTCCCGGTTTGTTTCATCTGTCGCCCTTACGTCAACCACGGGGTGATGTGGGCCAGTTGTAAGAATATCTTCTTACACCGCCAAATTACAATACACCTTTACAGATTATAGTAGTAACATACGCGCAAGAACCAATCTAGTTATCAACTTTTATGTCAATACTGCAACACGTGCTTTGTTTTACAGCTCATTGCGTACTGTACTACATAGGTACAATCAATTACTTATATTCGCCTCCAAGTAGCAAAGCGTGCACTGTAGTGTTCAGTTCAGAAGGATATAGACAGCCAGTATACTTTTATTATCTAATACAGGCATTTATACATGGTAGAGCCTCGCTGCAACTATGCCATGGTTGTAGCATGAATGAGTCGGCTCGACCGGGGAAGGACCACGCTCTTACAGAATACCAGCTGTTGCTGTGTTTCGTATGGTGAGTGTAGAGAACCGGAGACCCGTTTTACTGGAATCGAGGCATTCCATTTTAGAGCTCAGGGTTAACAACGTATGTGCATTTTGATACTTAATCGAGGATCGATGTGGATGTCTATGAGCCACGCCATTTCCACACCTTTGTTATCCTTATTCTATAAAAAAAAGGTTGTAACTCTGAGGCATTCCTTATTACATTACCACTCAGGAGTAAAAACGCATCTGTAACCTTCGTTTGTAATTGATTGCCGATGTCATGCACCGCAATTGCTACTTACCAAGTGTAAGATCGTTTGTCACTTCACTGATATAAAATAGTTTTTTTTTTAAATATTGTTTTATATTCCTACATTGTCATCCGTTTCTGGGCTACGTTCAAAATATCAAGTCTCTAGCTAATCGGGAAGTATAGAAATTTCAGAAATAAACAAGAAATTGACTTATATTTAAATGATGTAGCAAAAGTGACTATCAATAAGTATTGTTATAATCTACATTGGATAAAAAAGTTTCTGTTTCTAAGTAAAACTTCTTAATAATTTAAATTTGTATACCTAATTCAAATAGTGTGCTTAGAAAAAAATTCGTAAGTCATACATACTTTAAATTAATTAGGCAATTAGATATTATATTACAACTCGATATACTCGTAGTAGCAAAATTGAGTAGTGCCTAGTTGTATTAAGAAACTCATGCATGGATCTCCGAGAAACTTAAACATGGACTTTCTAAATAAAACAATATTTCTATTAAAGCTTATAAATCCTGATTATTTTGTTTTAATCATAATATGGTGTTACCTGAATATTGCAGCTTGTTGTGAAATTGATGGTAGCGATGGGCGATTATTACTAAAACTAATCGAATTTGCCGATTGTTCAGTTTAGTCGATAAAATTACAATACGAATAAATAACAATCCATGTTAGTCGATTGTTATCAACTAACGGCGGGCGTTAATGGCTGACACGGTTACCGTGTCAACTTTAACTACTAATTTGTAGCGCAGCGCTCCTGTTATACTACTTAGTATAATATACTAATAGTATACTTACGTTACGACTGCAGTTAGTGCAGTTATGAAGTATGTGATTGGCGCCAATAGAAAATATAAAAACTAACGTAGTTACATTAAATACAATTTGTTTGGCGAGAATAGAAATGTCGTTTATGACACAAAAAATGTAAATTGAGCAGTTTAAAATAAAATAAGAATTATAATCTTAACGAAACGGTTTTATATTAGGTCAAAATTTTTATTTAAAATATCATTTCATCCAGCTTTTTGGCGGCAGTCTGTTACATCGTTGAATAGTTAACATACCTGCTTTAGAAAAAACGCGCTCGGATCGTGCATTACATAGCGGCGGATTGCATTGTACGTACAGTTAGTAGTTTGTTGATTGTTATTCGAATAATCATGTCGAGGAACTACTAAATCGACAATCGAATGCACAATTGCACAATTTTCGATACAATCGATTCTTTTTTTTTATGTAAGAATAGCCCATCGCTAATTATTGGTACTGATTTTTTTATTTAAAAAAATTGGTGGGTAAGTATAAAATTCAAATATCGGCCGCTTCCTTACGAAGCCTTAACAACATTTTCTTGAGACTGTAACACATCTCAACATTTTCACGTGCCTCAGTTGCCAGTTTTTATTTTTAGTCTTTATTAGAAAGACGCTGCTGCCCATCTCCTGATTTGTTTCTCTCTGTCGCCTCTTACGAAACCCACGGGATGATATGGAGTAGTGGATATTAAATCATCCATATAATGGATGTCTATTTTTAACGTCTGGAAAAAATAGGGTGTAACAGGTGAACGGAGTAGATGCCTATGGCACTGATATTTTACAGCAAAATAAAAGCAAAAAATTGGATTATATAAATTAAAATCTATCGAAATTCAAATCATATCGACCCTACTTTACGAACGGTAATAAAACAATAAATTAATAAGCATCTTTGACTTTGTCACTTCCCAGTCACCGGCTCAATGGCAAAGCTGACCACGCTCTCAACTCTTCAGCTTCAGTTACTTACTTGTGATTAGCTGTGCCGTGACGTCACGTCCCCGTCGTATTATTTATGTTTCTACATGTGTATCGTAAACATGTACCAATACTCTAATGTCGAGTATCTAACTCATCGAGTATATAATATCTATCTGGCCGTCGAGATCACCAGACCTAACACATCTAGACTTTTATTTGTGGGCCGAACTAAAACGATTACTTTTCATAGAAAAAGCAAAAAGTGATAGAGTCACGCTTCGAAATTTAAATAATAATTTACAAAGACGTGCTAGTTTGTGGTTTAAAGGAAACTGTATACATTTTCAACAATTACTACTTACGATAAAAAAGTAATTTTTATTTGTAAATAACAATAATGTATAGTAGTATATAGTATAGTATAATTTTGCAAATATTAATGAATATAGTTTGTAAAAAGGTTGATTTCGATCTTTTAAATACGCCAAGATGTTGCAGTATAAGTTAGGCATAAAAAATGTTATTAGAAACTGTTTATCAATTCATTATAATGTAAAATAAAATTTAACTTGTAATTCTACTATAAAATTTCTACTACTTACAGCATATAAGACGGTCCTAAGCCAGTTAAAGTATACATACGAAAGATCAAAATCACAAAAATAATAATCTGAAACGAAAGGTAACTTACCTACTTACTTTTTTCTGTTTCACATTTTTTGCTATTTACATACATGCAACGTCATTATTAATGAAAGAGTGTCAATGAAAAGCGATGCTATTTTAAATATATTTCTTTTATCGACCGAGTATTTTACTAATAACCAGTATATGCTGATCTTGCATTAGTAAGGAGTAACTAGTACTGTTAGGTCTACTTACACTAAACCGTTTAAGGTAATTAACTTTATACGCGAAGAAACCACCACCAACCAACAGTTTTACGTGCTTTCCGAGGCACGGGGTTGAGACACCGCCAACTTCCTGACTCCGGGCAGCTTGTTGACGGAAAAACTTAATAAATTGTTTTTTTTTTAGCTTGCCCCGGGATTCGAACTCAGGACCTCATGATCAGCTGTCAGAATACCACTAGACCGACAGACAGAGGCAGTCAAAATCAAAAATAAATATTAAAAGTGCCTAAATACTTATAAGAGAAAAATACTTTTTGTAAACGTAAGGCGCGCGTCGCTGATTCTAAAAATTTTGGCTGCAACGATGTGTCGAACGCTTCCCTACCACTCGGCTGCCTGATGCCTAAGTAACGAAAGATGTGCATGCGTCTCGCTAGCTCTTACAACTCTATTCACTTGCGATTGTAACCTTTTTTAGTTTTACGCAAACGCCGGCGCCGTAGGATGAATTTTTTTTTTTTTTTGGATATTCGGAAATTTTGCCTATCTAGTTATATTTTACAAATACTTTAGAGGATATCTTCTATTCAACTTACACAAAACACCATATTACTTTGCAGACGGTAAAAATAGTCACCCTGTAGAAAAAGTGTGTCAGTTTTGTACCTTCTTCCCGAAGTCGAAATCCCCTCCCGGAGCCCACCAGTAAGGTACGGTTCAGAGAGAGTCAGGACCAGATTAGACTGAAACAATCGCTCTGGTAGATATACTTCTCATCAGTTGGGTATCGTTATTCAGAACAAAGCAGATGCAAAAATCAGGTCTCCTGAAAGTCAGAATAGAATCAAAATAAGGTATAGAATTAATTTGATAATTAAGTACTTCAAAAACACAACTCACTTTTTTACACAGGATTATTAACACAGTTACTACTGCAACGTACGGCTTCGGCGCTGCGGGAAGTGCAGCCCCTTCGCCCTTAGCTTAGCAAATCACAGGCCCATGTTCACCTCTGCAGCTTCGGCTTATTGCCTCAGCCCATACGGCTCGCACAGATGCCTATGCGATGCGGTTTGGGTGGCGGCTGCTCTGCCTTCGCGCCTCCGGCTTTACAAAAATACTCTAAGGGTAGGGCAGACAAGACTACGTGGAGTCGGGGCGTTCTGATTAGGTTTTAGTACAAATTCGGCCTATCTTATCCTTTAATATATAACAGATAAAGAACAAAAAATGTCGTTCATACCTTATAGTAAGGTAAAGTCAAACATCCAACCTCAATAATTTTTTAGCACTTAATTCCTTGCTATTTATATTTATTGTATACCTAATATCTACGACCACTGCCCCGGCTTCCCTTTGAACGCGTGACATCACCTGCATTGAATCCAGGTGACGAGTGATTCTTGCACTTCGGAGCTCTACGGATCGCCTCAGCTTCGTCGTGAGGCCACGCCAGAATACGATATTGTATGCCTCGTTCGGTACTGGGCCCGTTCCACATACTATTGGTCGCTCCAATGATTAATAAAGCCTTTTCTGATCACTCTGGAAGAGACCATCCTGGTTGACGCGTGTCGACCTTTCGTTATATCGCCAAATCCCTCATGCATGCAGCGATTCTCTGGTTCAGGTTGTATCCAGTTGCATATATCCAGCTGGGACGTTTATCCGTCGATGGGACGTCTATCAAATCGTCATTTTGACGGTGCGCACAATTCTTGGCCTGTTATTACCCAACCTGAAGCTTATTATTCTGCCGAAGAGCGCATTTGCCCTTGCGATACGGTCCTCAATTATTTTTCTCCAGGCAGGGATAGCGTTACTTTATCTCACAGATTACCTCCAAATAGATACCGCATCATGGAATATTTGTTCTGTTTCGAATTCACCAAATTTCGAGTTGAGGGGGACGTGTCAAATGCGCTGTGATTGGATAATTCAAGGTTGAACTTAGAATGCTCCGAACCATAGTGATGGGACAGATGATGATAGGTAGGCATGTGAATAGTGACTGAACACGTAACTGACCATAGTTTCATTGTCAGCGAGATGTAGGTCCTTTATCTCCTTCCTCTTGAATCCTTTGTGTGTGTTCCGGTATGTACTTTCAGAGGTGACAGTATTTTTGCCTAGTGTTGCACCTAAAAGTAGTATTATTAATTAAGAAACCATACGGTACGTGTTTCAAATTAAGATGTACTTAATAACAATAATAATAGGATATTACTGAAGTTCATGTAACACTAGAATAACATTAATCACATTATAACTTTCACTTGTTTTATGGTTTATAAATCCGTTAAAACTAGTTTAATTTCGACGTGTAACATTCGCCTAAATATTAGAATATGACGTTTCAATCCACCACTTAATGCCAATAAAAGCATACCTGACCCCAAAAAACCAAAAGCACCCATTACTTATTGTGTAATCACCATTGGCATTATACTTTTAAAAAAATGTAAAAGTCCATACTAAAACTGGCAAGTACAGAGATGGTATAGCGGAATCCAACAGCTTTCTACGGTTTTTCATAATATGAAGATGTCTTCCGTAAAGTGTCTTGAGCATAGAACACTATTTTTGGTGGGAAACCATTGGTCCCCTCGACATGTAGCGTTGATCCACATCTTTTACTATCGGGGCATTTAGGAAACCTATAACATATAGGTACCACAATTATATGCCACTATTTGTATAAAATAATGACTATGAAAAAAGTAAACGATGACCAAACAAATATCGACTTATAAATCACAAAACTATCGATACACGTGCTGTCGTTAAAGACAACTATTTTAATTTACGTAATAAGTGAAAGGGACATTTCAAAAAGACATCAACGGGTGCTCAAATGATATCACTTTGCAACATTATATATCCAGTGTAAGTTGAACTCCGATGCATTTGAAATAGGTTAACGTGATAAGAATAAAATTTAGTTACCGATGAAATATTATGCCATCTTTTTGATAACTGGATGTCTTAGCTGACTTGTCACGTCATTTCACTGTATAGGAAGCCATTTGTAATGTATTTTGGATACAAAATAATTTTTAAATTTTCAAAAACTCGGACGTGCCTACGGGTCACAAACTTGGTCGACAATGATATCGTGATTATTAGCGTCACTTCATATGCTAGCTACAGCAAGTATGGGTTTGCGCGGTTTTGTGGCCCTGTATACGGAATCTATTAGGAGGTAATCTGTGCTTTATCTAGTAACGCGTCAAACCGTGGGAGGATTGACGCCTATAATACGGCAAACTGACAGTACGGTGCCAAAAATAACTGAGTCCGTATCACAAAGGTCCCTGCTGGCTTCGAAATGGGTTACCAGCATTGGGCTTAGAGCCCTCAAGACGGTCCGAATTCGCTTGCCTATCGGTATAGGGGAAATCGCTATTGCGTGTTTCCGTAATCGCCTCTTACAATGTGCTCCTCATTTGCTCTAGTTCATGGGCGACTATATCACATCATTATTTGAATCAACCACAACTGGAACCATAGCTACATTCACGTGTGCGGGTGGATCCGCAACTTGTGACGCCACATCCTCTGCCGCAGCATCTTCATGTGGGAACAGCCTCACGCTAAACGCAAGATGTACCGAACTCGGTCTACCGGGTATTTCTCGGTGACGGTTATAGATGGCTCCAGCTCAGCAAAAAAGTGATGCATCCTAGACCGGTACGCAAAAACCTACCAATTTCTCCCTAAAATACGCTCGCAATGCGTTCGAGTTCATATCTTTCGTCCAACGCATGCAGCGTACTCCACCAGCGGCGGATACCGCTTGTTGAGTCCGAGAGGAGCCTGCCGACACCAATCCCTGGTGGGAATGGCGGATGCGAGGTGCTGCTGGAGGTAATCGTGCAGCAGTTATTATTTAAGAACATTTAAATTTAATTTTACAGTTGATTGCCATCGTGTATATGATATGTGGAAATGTTCTGTAAATTTGGGAAAACTGTAAGTCGATTCAAATCAAACATTCGCCAGAGTGGGGTATATATAGACCGATACCCTACACATTTACCTCTGAACTAGAATGGTTAAAATCAACAAATAAAAATAAAAACGTCACTTTTGTCTTTATGTACTTTATTTTTTTGTCACAAACTACAGAACTGCGGTTCTACAAGTCAAAAACTTTTGTTGGACCAAAACGCTCATTAACCATAATTAAATTGACATAAATAAATGTATAATTAGAATTTATATTAATTTGCAATGTCATAAATTATTGAAATAAAAATCTTTTAAAATCTAAATTCATATACAAATAACCTCTCTTAAATTGACAGTAAATGAAAAAAACCGAAGAAATATTTTTTTAATGGAAAATCATGATGTTTATCACAATGTTATGGACACTAAGATCCCCAGTAAATTCTCTATCAAATATACATAAAGTTACATTTTAAAAAGATAAGCAAATACATTTTTTATATCTTTCAAAAAAGCAGAAGGTTTTATAGACAAAGCCGACGCGCAAGAAATAAAATGGCTGTAAAATGCCGGTAATTCAATAGCAAAAATTCAAGCACATATAAAGCGATGGAATAAAACCTTAAGCTTCGTTGAAAACTAAAGTAGAACTTACACTCCATTGACGCAGAACATGCCATACATTTATATTACTTTTTATGCCTTTATTCATATCATGCGTTAAATATTT
Source organism: Parnassius apollo (assembly GCA_907164705.1). Taxonomy (NCBI): domain Eukaryota; kingdom Metazoa; phylum Arthropoda; class Insecta; order Lepidoptera; family Papilionidae; genus Parnassius; species Parnassius apollo. Next base: position 3,630,721 of record CAJQZP010001094.1, read on the forward strand.
GTTCATGTCAATTTAAATCTACAAATATTTTTTGTATGAAATGCCCAAATCGCGTCCATTGTAGATAAATGATACAATTTTAAATATTTTTCAGTCCTAATAAATTGTAGAGAAATAATTAACAAAAGATAATTAAGCATGTTTTGCATTAATGGAATGTTTACGACTAACATATTATTATATTACAATTAATAATAAAATTAATACGACTTTTTAGACTCATACTAGCATAAAATTATTATTAAAACTTACCCCAAGCATACGGTAACAAAAATTGTGACTTCATTATCATTTGATTGACTTTATTATGTATAGCGGATGATTTTATATACCTATTTTTTATCTATATATAAGGCCATTGATCGTCCAGCCTATCAAACCAGTGATGTGCCTGCCATCATCTAGATACGACAAATTCTCGATTATTTAAAATTTTCGCATTAAGTGTATTTTATAAAATCACAATTTTTGCTCACCAACCTCGTTCACACCATACATAAAATTGTAACTGTCAACTTAGATCTTTGCAAATGTGTAGTAAAACAATGTTGTAATTCTACTTATGTATGTCATAAATCTTATCATCTAATTGATTGCCAACATTCCTTTTTTTTGTCCAAATTGTAAAAATTCTAATTACAAAAGCTAAATTTTCAAATAGATAATAATAAAGATTTGTAGTCATTTTGATTCCTAATGGCGTCTGAAGAATACCGAAATTCTGCATTTAAAGTAAATACAATATAATTGTTTCAAAAATTTCCGTGTGGGGTATAAATAATAAATCTTTCCAAAAGTCATTTAGAATAAAAATAAACAACCTGTAGACAATATTAATTTTAATAACAGTAGGCTTAGCTAAGTTTTTTTTTCTATCGTTAAAGCTATACTGAATGAAAATAATTAACCAACTTTGTGATACATTAATTATTAAAAGTTTTTATAAATATTTATAGCGTTAACGATTATAGAAAATAAACTAAGCTAAGCCCGCTGCTGGTAAAAAGAAGATTGTTAATAAAGTATTTATTTTTATTCTAAATGAGTTGTGCAAAGATGCTTTAGTAACGTCTAGCTATCTATATCACATATAGCAAATTTTGCAATTTACTGCAAACGCAAGATTTCGGTTTTCAGCCATAGCTTAAATTTTTAGTTACTTCAATTACAACTCACTATTATCGAAAAACACCTATGTTAAATTAGAGGTTTGGCGTGTGTTCGCGTCGCGTACACTATCGAAGCGTGGCTACAAGTTGTGAGTACTACACAGTAACAAAGAGTTAGTGCGTCAGCGAGCGCTGGGAGCGGCTTACGGGATCCAGCCCACCACCCAGCTGGGGCTTCGGGTGAACTGGCTCAAGCGACGAATTCGTCCGCCTGCAAATTTGTTACAAGTGAATATTAAGTATCACATGAATCAATCGCTGCTCAATTTTAACATGCCGTTTAGTCTCGTCCTGTCTCTATCACATTAAGTGATGGCAAAGTGACCGTGACACCACGAGACCTAACATTTTAAAATTAAGTAGCAACTGAGGCTATAAGAAACAATTATCTTTAAATGCCGCTTAAAAACAGGCTAATTTGGGTGTAGTTTTATCTTCAGTAAATTACTTAACAGATAATTTAAATTTGCTAGTTTTCGTAACATTTCAAAACTAGTTTGGGTTTCTGTTTTTATTTATATTATATTTTTAAAATTTCCAACGGTAATTATTATAATACAAGAAACTAGGACGTCATTTCTCGTATTGCAATATAGACAATTTTGCTTTCAAGCTCATAAAAAGTGTTTCAGTTGACTTGAATGTCGATTATCATATAAGGTCGGGGAAAAAATTTCTTCGTATTTTATGTACAAATTCAAGACATTTTTTAAAAGTTTAATTACATTTAATTATAATATATATGTGCCATTTTGTTCGCCATCTTGTAGGTAGCGACATAATCCTGTTGCTGTAGAAATCTTGCGACTTTTTAATAAAAAATTGAGACAAGTAGTGTTGACAGTCCTTTCTTTATGTTAACCTTATACTGCCCAAAGAATTTTAAAGAGACTGACACAGGTGAAAATCTGAGTGTGCAAGATCTGGACTATATAGTGGATGCATTAAAACTTCCCAACCATACTGTTTCAGTTTTTGCTCAGTGGCCAAAGATTATGCGGTCTGGCGTTTTCATGATGAAAGACCATTCCTTTTCTGTTGATCTATTCCGGTCGTTTTTACTCTCTCATTAGTTGTTGGCAGTAGAGATCCGAAACGATGCTTTTCTTCGGCGGTAAAAGCTCATCATAATAAATGATGCCCTTCCAATCCCACCAAACACACAGCATCGTCTTAGTGCGGGTTTCGCTACAGTCTGCGGAGCTTGACTACCCATTGACCATGATCTTTTTCGCACGTTCATGTAGGTTATCCAATTTTCATCACTTGCGATTAATCTTTTCAAAAATTGTTCGGTTAATTTACGTTTCAAAAGAAAATCGCAATTAACTACCGTAAAATGGGGTGAATAAAAATCGCGTGGTGAATAGAAACAAGTCTGATTATTTGATAAAGTTGTCTCTAGGTTTTTCAAGATTGCCAAAATAAAGTAAAAATGTAAGTATATAATAAACACACGTTCTGGATCTACAGAAAATCCTAGAGACAACTTAATCAAATAACCTGACTATACTAGTATTCACCCCATTTTACCAATACACGATCCATTAGGTTTCTTTCAATGAGCCCAAATATTCAATTTTTTTTTTGTACAGCCAGACAGACTTTTTCAAATGGATCAAAACTGTTTTATGGTCATTCCTCAATTCCTCGGCTATGTCGTGATATGCCGATCTTGTTCCACTTTTGAACCACCACTTTCAAAAATGAAATCGACTTTATCCGTATGAGGGTGACCAGAGCTGCATCTTTGACATCAAAATTTCCGGACTGAAAACGCTTGAACCAACTTTGTGCTACTCTTACTGACACTGCATTAGGCCCATAAACGTCGAAAAAGGCTGCTTGAGTCGCATTGTTCCCTTTTTTGTAATAAAACTTCAGAATGTATCGAATTTCTTCGTTAGGTTCACTCATTTTAGCGGACAGTAAAACAATTGAAAAATGGCAGGAAATTGTTTTTTACTTTTTATTTTTCTTAATGTCCTATATGTATTGATACTATAACCAGCCAGATACAAACAATGAGATTTTTCTTCAATTTTATACAAACAAAATACGAAGAAACTTTATCTCCGACCTATTATTACTACCATAGATTGACGTACACATAAACATCGTAAGCTATCTATTTCTTATGTGACCATCTAATCTTTTTTTATTTTTAAGTAAGTAATAGGTAACAACTGGCTACGGTGGCGACCATGGTAACGGCGGGGCAGGGGGTGCTAAGAATCTCCGGTGGAGGTTCGGTTGCCACCTACGACGACTCGACCTGGCAACATATAACGCACGCACCCTGAGGACTGACGAGAAGATACTGGAGCTGGAAGAAGAGGTAGACAAGTTGCGCTGGCATATTATTGGATTATCCGAGGTCCGAAGAGAGGGGGAGGACACGGCAATCCTCGAGTCCGGCAACTTGTTCTATCACCGGGAGGGCGACCATCTGTCCCAAGGAGGTGTCGGATTTATCGTCCACAAATCTCTCGTCAACAACGTTGTAAAGATTGGGAGTGTGTCGACGAGGGTCGCGTACCTGATACTCAGAATCACCAAACGGTATTCGCTGAAGGTCATTCAGGTTTACGCACCAACCTCGGCACATCCCGATGAGGAGGTGGAGGAAATGTATGAGGATATTTCCAGAGCCATACATTCCTCCAAAACCTACTACACGGTGTTGATGGGAGACTTCAACGCAAAACTGGGCACAAGAGAAAGCGGTGAGCTGAAGGTAGGGAAATTTGGAGTAGGGCAACGGAACCGAAGGGGCCAGCAGCTGGCCGACTTTATGGAGAAAGAGGGACTCTTTATGATGAACTCTTTCTTCCAGAAGCGGCCCCACAGGAAGTGGACCCGGTCGAGCCCCGACGGTTCGACAAAAAATGAGATTGACTTCATTATGACGACCAGACGCCAACTGTTCAGTGATGTCTCAGTGATCGCAAGGGTGAAAACTGGCAGCGATCACCGAATGGTTAGAGGCACACTGAACTAACTAACTAACTGAACCTAAACGTTAAGTTGGAGAGGTCTCGTCTAATGAAGTCAACGCTCCGTCCCCCTCGTGCTCTAATCCAGAATCCCGAAACCTTTCAGCTCGAGTTACGTAACCGCTTCCAGTGCCTAGAAGATTGCAATGCAGTGGACGATATGAACGACAAGCTCGTGGAAACTGTCCATGCGGTCGGAGCTAAGTTCTGCAAGACCCGCCGCAGAAGAACACAAAAACTCTCCGATCACACTCTTAACCTCATGGCTGTTAGACGGGAGATGAGGCTGCAATCGTCAACAGATTTGACAGCATACAGGCAACTGAACAGACAGATCTCCAAATGCATGCGGCGAGACTTACGCAACTTTAATACCTCTCGTATTAAAGAAGCGATCGAGCGGAACCAGGGCTCCAAAGTCTTTGCCAGAAATCTGTCTGCCAGAAAGAGCCAACTGTCAAAGCTGAAGACTGAGTGTGGCAACATCGTTTCCGGGACACCTGAGATTTTGAGTGAGATTGAGAGGTTCTATGGGCAGCTGTACACATCATCGTTGGAGCCACACGCAAGTGTGAGTAACGATCCAAGAGCAAGTCTTATCCGACACTATTCCGATGATATCCCGGACGTCAGTCTGAGCGAGATTAGAATGGCTCTCCACCACCTTAAAAACGGCAAGGCCCCGGGCGAGGATGGAATTACAGCGGAGCTTCTGAAAGCGGGTGGAAAACCGGTACTTGAAGTCCTTCGGAAGCTCTTCAATTCCGTCCTCCATGGTGGCACTACTCCCGAGGCGTGGAGCAGAAGCGCGGTGGTTTTGTTCTTTAAGAAAGGCGACAACGCTCTCTTGAAGAACTACAGACCGATTTCCCTTCTGAGCCGCGTCTACATGCTATTTTCGAGAGTCATTACAAATCGTCTCGCACGCAGACTCGACGACTTCCAGCCTCCCGAACAAGCCGGTTTCCGAAAAGGCTTCAGTACCATAGACCACATACATACCCTGCGGCAGATTGTACAGAAGACCGAAGAGTACAATCTGCCACTTTGCCTGGCGTATGTGGACTATGAGAAAGCCTTTGATTCCGTCGAAATTTGGGCGGTGCTACAGTCCCTTCAGCGGTGCCAAGTTGACTGTCGGTATATCGAAGTGCTGAAGTGTTTGTACAGTAGGGCTACGATGGCTATCCGAGTACAGAACCAGAGCTCGAAACCTATCCAACTGCAGAGAGGTGTAAGACAGGGTGACGTTATATCCCCGAAACTCTTCACCGCTGCATTGGAAGACGTTTTCAAGCTACTGGACTGGAAAGGATACGGTATTGACATCAATGGCGAGTACATCACTCACCTTCGATTTGCCGACGATATAGTCCTTATAGCAGAATCGCTGGAGGACTTAAGCACTATGCTCAATGACCTCAATAGTGCCTCCCAACGGATAGGTCTTAAGATGAACATGGACAAAACAAAGATCATGTTCAATGTCCATGTCACACCTATGCCGGTAGTTGTTGGGAGCACTATGCTCGAAGTTGTTGACGAATACGTTTACCTGGGACAAATAGTCCGACTAGGTAAGTCCAACTTCGACCGAGAGGTCAATCGACGGATTCAACTCGGCTGGGCAGCGTTCGGGAAATTACGGCATATCTTTTCGCCAGGTATACCTCAATCTCTAAAAACTAGATTGTACAACCAGTGCGTGTTGCCAGTGATGACTTAAGGATCTGAGACGTGGTCCTTCACTGCTGGCCGTATGAGGACGCTTAAGGTCGCTCAGCGAGCTATGGAGAGGGCTATGCTCGGAGTTTCTCTGCGTGATAGACTCAGAAATGAGGATATCCGCAGTAAAACCAGAGTGACCGACATAGCCCAACGGATTAGTAAGCTGAAGTGGCAATGGGCCGGCCATATAGCTCGAAGAACCGATAACCGATGGGGAAGAAAGGTTCTCGAGTGGCAGCCTCGTACCGGTAGGCGTAGTGTAGAGCGACCCCCCACTAGATGGAGTGACGACCTGGTAAGACATGCAGGAAGTCGATGGATGCAGGTGGCTCAGGACCGTGCTTTGTGGCATTACTTGGGGGAGGCCTATGTTCAGCAGTGGACTTGTGAAGGGCTGTAATGATGATGATGATGATGATGATATATATATATATATATATATATATATATATATATATATATATATATATATATATATATATATATATTAAAAATACAAAATATGTAATTTAGTGAAGTAGTACATTATTTATGTATATTTATTTATGTATGTATAATTAGTAATCACAAAATTTTCATTTTAAAACTTGGAAAATTAGTACTCGTACGTACGTAGTTAGGGCAAATTATGACTGTTCGCCAGAATATCCGGCGATGAGACTGGCCGAATATCCGATATCCAGCCAAACAACTATCCGTTACATTTCTAGTTAACACCGGCTTCAGAATGTCATTATTTTATTCTTCTTAGTTTACATCGTAGCTTAATGCTGCTGTTTTTCGTATGGTGAGTGTAGAGAACTGGAGACCCTTTTTACTGGAAATGAGGCATTTTATCTTAGTTCCGAGGGGTGACAACGCATCTGCATTTTAATTCTTAATAGAGGATAAACGATGTCTATGGGCCACACCATACACTTACTATCAGGAGGTCTGTGTGCTCGTTTGTTACGCTTTTTCTATATAAAAAAAAAACTTAACATTAACTTAATTATGAAACATCTAATACAGAAATTAATGATCATGCGATTTCAAGACGGAAGAAGTACTGCTGGTTTAATGGAGGTATCGTTTTGCCTGCGTGGCAATATTAATAAAACAATATAATATGCTATATTACTACTTTATATTGCTTAATAAACATCTTATGTAAAGCGATGAAGAAATGTACAAGAAAATCATTGTTACTCATATAACAGAAAGCGCTTTAGAAAACTGTACCTTATTAAGTTTTCCGGACGTACCAGTTACAACCATTATATTTCGGCGTTAAAATTCGATTTAAAAACGACATCCGCACTTCAAAATATATCGATCCCTTTACGCCACACGAAATTAAGCAAACATGTATGTTACATCCCACTACATAACCCTTTGTCTTTCTGGGGCAGTTGAGTAAAGTCAATACAAGTGTATCTAATGTGTTAATCTTTTTGTCTGTGGTAATTGATAAGTAATTAAATGCTGATTTTATATTATGTATGGCACGAATATATTGATATTTTTTTAATTATACCATCGGCATCGGCAAAGGATAAAAAACATATAAACTTGACCATAAACATTATCTAATAGAAACATATAAGGTACATTAAAATAGGGGTGTTTGTATGTTATTTTACAATCAAAATACATAGTTGTGTGGTCAAAATGCTGGATAAATTAAATGGTACAAATCCAAAGGATCAGTCAACCATACAAGGTGTTAGTGTAAACACCGTTATCCTTGAAACCAGTGGTTTGGTTTCACTTATAGAACGTAAATTCTATGAAAAATAACAACCTTTTTTTAGTAACATCTCAATTTTTGTCTGTCCTAAGCCAGGATGAAAGTATGAAGGAAAAGTTACATCACAAGTTATGTGTACCTATTGCGTTTTTATTGGAATTGTGTGTAGGTGGTTAGCGCGGGCGATGATCTTTACAGTGATTACGTCACTCTGGCGTATAGTGTGTCCATGAATTTACGGACGGTGTCGGACAGAAACTTTTTAAAATTTATAAAAGAAAATAGCGTTTTCATTTAAATTCATTGAATTTACGTTCTATGAGTGAAACCAAACCACTGGTTTCAAGGATAACAGTGTTTACACTAACACTAACATCCTGTATATATCAGTGTATAAAACCTTACCTCTAGTCGTCAAAGTTCTTTAGTAACTATTATTTGTTCAAGTATCAATTCTAAAATATTATACACTATGGCTGTATGGATATTACAAATATGCCTTTTTTCTCGACGTTTAAAAAACACTAGAAATCATAAAACTTTTTGAAATGACAACAAAATTTATTTCTGGTGGTATTTGAATACCAATAACACTTACCACACGTGTAGTTCTGGGCACTAAGCGCTGTTCTGGCTCCGGCGTTGCTGGCGTACTGCAATGCATACACACGAACAACTGGTCAGGGCTTTTATGTACATATTACGACGGTACAGGTTACAAATGACATTTGCTACTTTACTCTTTTTACAATTAACATTATAATAATATTTAATACTGAAATAAGAACGATAGAAATGTCACATCAATAACCCCGTCCTTTTATACGTGATATTCGTGCAAATCAAATTGACTGATATTATGTGTTTCTTCTTTACTAGTACTTTAAAGAAAGATATTAAATGTGAATTTATATATGAAGTAAATATACAATGTAACTATTGTAGCAAATGCCATTACCAGTATTTGCTAAAGTTAAATAATCATAGGTTCAAAATAATTCAGTTTCAGTTTCAGTTGACAGTCGGACAGGAGAAGTAAACAGAAATTTCCATGCCACAGTACGCACACATCTCAAGTGCCTTAGTATATTTCCATTCTCATTCGGGTTAGCTAACACACTCATGCAGAAAACAAGTTTTATTTTTAAGGTAACACACATCTTTGTCTATGGTATTATATTGGATGAAAATTTAAAAAAGATAACACAAATAAAAAAAACACATAGTATGTCTATACTGTCGTATTGAAACCCCACTGTTGGCAGGCCTATCAAGCGAAACTCTATTAGCAGAAGCCTTTGCGCATTGAAAAAAAAAAACAATAAACGGCCTTCGCATTCGCGCCAAGTAAAACTGGAGTTTTACCCATCATTCTGGCCGTTCCTACAAATTATCATTGCGCCCTACGCTCCCCTCTCTGCTAAAATCAAATTGTTTACTGTTAGATCAAAGAAATAAAAATAATTTACTTTATTGTGAGACTAGTGCTTTATGTGTTATGACAGTAGTACAAAATTTTTATAATTAAATAAAGAAGATAGATATATTCAGAAATTGTAAAAAGGTGTTAAAAGGTAGAGTAAATATGTCACTAATACGTAGTGTAAGAATGAATGCTAAAAGTGACATATTTTTAACAATACTGTATCGGTGCAGTTTTATTCACTTATGTTTAATTAAGTATAAACTATTTAAAGTCGTATAAATCAAATATTTCTTTCTACTTCTTATAGAATATAGAACACTACGGAGTTTGGGTAGAATTTTTTTTTAATTTATTTCAATAACTGTAAATTGTAACAGCTCATTTATACTTCACATTATGAAATTTATAACTCTTTAATTTTGTCAATTCATTTCCGACTTCATTTTATTACACATTTTTGTACAACTATAACAAATAATTTAAAATACAACTTCTAATGTAACAATAAAAAGTTGACAAAACATAGCAATTGAAATATAAACTATCGTGAATATCGTGTAATAAATCAAATGAAAAACACATATTACTGTACTTTCAGCAAATAGCATATATAAATAGTGTTCATCGAGCTGTTATAAGATAGATAAAACTGCACCTTAATAAGAGTAGCTGTCAGTGATGCAACTCAATCAATCGACACTGTAAAATAAGCTTTGATAAGCGAAGTATTGTTATCGCTGCCGTGCTAACATTGTACACCCTTCCAGGGCCTGACCTGCACGAAATTCTATTGGCTACGCGCCCCTTTTTGCAGGTTAAAGAATCTGAACTGAAGTCGCAGCGTTAGGTCTTTCCGTACTGTAATGGAACAACATACACTATCACAATTGAGTCGCTGTAAGGTGTGTCGATCCGTGCATGCCGGATCATGTAGTACAGTGACCTTGATCAATCGATATTCACTATAATGACCATGAGAATAAAGTTCAAAACTGTATACTTGGAACCGGTTGATCAAGATGACGTCAGTTTGTGAGATCATTAGAGACAGGGGGGGGGGGGGGGCACGCGTGGGTGTGTGAGTTGCGCGTCTACTCACGAGTGGGGATTGGGATTAATGTCGGGATGCTCAGCTAGCACGAATCTATCTTCACTGGTCTGTAATCCATTGGTTTCTTTTCGAACTTCGGGTCCATCTCCAGGACTCGTCGCTTCTATAACGAGCGAGCCTTCAACATTCTCAGTTATCACAGTCTTTCCGTCGTCCTTCGTGGGCGTTTTGTCTTCGACACTGGGCGGTGTAACGTTGAAGAAGCTATTGTCGATGCCGACGGCCGACGGCCGGCTTCGTGGCAGCCGCAAGCTTAGTGACGCTCTAGCTCGCTTTTGTTTTCGGCAATCTGACAATATCGATATCAGTTATCGAGCCGCTATATCGATTTTCTCTCGATTGCGATGCGATTCGTTGTTGAATGATTCAAGTTAATAGAAGCGAGGATGTTCAAACCGCCGGTTGCGTTATAACTGCAAGTGCGGACGAATAGTTGTGGCCCTATGGACGTGGATATGTATCGATGTAATCGCGATATTAGGTATAAAGTAGTACGATGATCGAAACATAATGCAATTAGTTTGTGATCACAGATTATATAATGAGTATGTGCTTAATAAGAAGTTACGGAGCTTAAAAGCATGTTATATTGCGACTATATCGATATGAATATATCGAGTAATCGTAAGAATTACTCGGTTTATCGCGGTTGTCACATAGGGCCTTATGGTGCAATGGGGTCTACAGGTCATAAACAAACGTTTGATTACTAGCGTGTGCGGAGACGCCGGGTCGCGATTTTGCACCGTACCATACCGCCTCTGCCCGTATCTGCGTAATGCGAGCGATAATATATGAACTGAACTGTTCGCGAAAATGAAAATGAAATGTTCGAGAATGTTCGTCGAACAGACACAGTGCAGTGACAGGTGCTTTTGAAAGAGCTCGTGCACACAATCACTTAATTGAAATAGTTTTAGTTAATAGACCATCTGAAATACATACAAACTCGCTTAAAAAATGTGATAATTAATTATTTTTCTCGGTACACATTTTGAATTTTTAAATGAACTTGCTATTTGAAAGTAGATCAGTAAAACTATAAGAAATCAAAATAATGTAAGCAATTAAAAAAGTAAATTTCCTACGTCTATCGTTTCTCCCTTTGAAATAAAATACCAACCAGATCATCTACCGCAACAGACAATCAACTACACTCCAAAGGCCATACTTATAATCGTTGATTATGGTATACCTGTCTCCTTCTATTTCTATTTAGTGAAAAAGAGAGAGAAACTTTAAGCACTTCGTAAATTGACCTCGATTTTATGAGTAAGGACACTAGTGTATACAGTATACCTCGCGTTCTAGATACTTCTATTCCCGGAATCTCATTGTAGATTTCATCACCATCATCATGATGTGGCTTAACACACCAATCTGGTCATAGCTTTTACATTGCAAGTACTTGCCAAAATTGTTACAATGCACAATGGGAAGCCAATCGCCTCGAACCTCAGTTGCTTCCCATCACTGGCCTGACAATTATTTATATTTTTTTAATTTAACGCATATCAACAATCCACTACCTGAACATAGGCCTTATAGGAGAAGTATTTGCCATAGTCGCCACGTTTGGCAACAGCTGGTTTTTGTTATTCTATTTTTTTTGAGATTTTTTTTTACCCGATATATTCTATCTGTCATTTTTGTGCCAGTAATTACCCTAGAACTACTACTAAAAGAAAAAAGTAGGTCCAAGAGAAAACATTCAATTTAGTGAGTAATTATATATGTAACACAATTAAGATGATTATTCCAAGTAACCAATCAGACATAAAAGAAACTCACATTTTTTTCTGTTTTCTGAACTACAAGTAAGATATAGTGGTTTCTTGATTAAACGATGTTTGTGGACATTAGGAATATGAGACGAATGCTTACCAAATCAAAATTTTTGCATTAACTCATTGTTGAATCTCTGTTTGAAGTGTGCTATGATGTTCGTAGACTGCAGCGGCCACTCATTTTCAGTTAGAGTTATAAAAAGAAATAGTTAAATCAGTGTTGCTTTCATTTTCCAAGCAGTAGTACTCTAGTTTGAAGATTGAGGTAGCCAATTACAGGCTATAAAGTATTCCATCTAGGTCCCCAAAGGTTTTGTTAATTCCAGGTGAGTGTTGCAGATGTTGAGGAGAATGGTGACTCGAACGTGGTCCCGAGCAACATACTAGCACTGCCAGGGGCAATAAGGACTGGCCCCAAGATGTGTTTTAGTAAAGCAAAGCGAGAGAATTGCCCTAGGTGTTTCGTATGGAGATTTCGGGCCCTCTCATATTCGCTGATGGTATAACCTTTCTGTTACCCCCGCAGCCGTAGGTCCCATGAGGATTTCCCCACAATAAAGCTAAAACCGTTAACATTGCTACACGTATTATCACAATCTATTACCTCACATGGTCTTGAGGGTGTCGTAAGAGGCAAAGGAGTGAAAATGAAAAGAGTTGGGCAGCAGCATCTTCCCGAAAACAACTCAATACTAAAAAACTGCTTTTGCCAAAAAAAAATTGTCATATTCACCCGTTTGGCAAGCGTGGCAACTATGGCAAAATTTCACCCATGAGGCAATCTATCAGGGAGGCTTGTTCAGCTGTGGACTTTTATAGGCTGTAATGGATGGATGGATGGGTTGTGTGTATGGGTGTGGTGTAGTGCTCACTTCTGTCGATGTTGCGCTGCAGGTGCGAGGCGACGCGGTGGCGCGCGTCGCTGTACTCGAGGTGCAGGCCGAGCCGCAGCAGGCGCGGGTTGGCCTCTACCAGCGACGTGATCTCCATCTCGGTCTTGTTGCCCAGCACCTGCGACCTCTGCAACCATACACCACACACTTTATTCACAACCACACGCGCAAACCTTTAATGCTCTTCCTTTTTTATTTAACTATTTATATTAAGGGTTATTTTGCAATACACGGCCAAATTTGCAAAGAAGGTCAAAAAACATATTCTCAAATAATGTCTTTTTAATTTTTTAAACTAACTGTGCCCCACGGTTTTACCTGCGTATATCATACCTCTGAGCCAACCCGCTCATATAGTTCAATCATTTTAGCTAAAAATTGGCAAAAATAATGTAGTACTTTTATCTATTGGCATATGGACGTTATAGAGCAAAGTTCAATTTTATCCACACTCTCTCCCCCTACCTGCTGAGCGTTACACCCCCCCCTCCCCCCCGCACCACTGAAAATTTTTCGAAGCGCGGTTTTTTCAGTTTTAAAGAAAACCGTACACGACATATGAAAAATGTGTACGTACGAAATGATCCTTAATAAATTTACTATGAATCTCTTATACATACGAGTACAAAAGCGATATCACTTAATAGTGTCCGCGCAATCTGCCAGGAAATATGAACATTTTTACATTTCGTGGCAGATTGCGCCGAAACCATGTGATGTTATCGCTTTTGTATGTAAAATTTATTAAAGACCATTTCGTACCAACACACTTTGCATGTATCATGTATATTTTTCTTTAAAAGTGTAAAACAATTACCGGGGAGTGTTGGGGAAGAGGTACGCTGACCCTAGAGGGAGATGGAGTGTGAATAAAATTTAAATTCAATCTAAAATAATAATAATAAATAATTTTCTTTCTCTTCACTAACAGTAGAGTTAACAACTTTCCATACTAAGGTCAACTTTGTGAGAGACTGGTGTGATCTATAAAGTACATATGCCGATAGAAAATACTCCAAATTTTGCCTCCTTAACTATCTATTTAAAAAAATCCTTATACACTTATCCGTCGTTCGCGCGCCGACCCGACTGTTGAATTATTTCAATTTTTCATTATCTCTTAAGCTATGAGTCTAAATAACATGCTATAAAGAGCAAAGTGTATTTTCATAAGATTATCTTGATAATGAAGTAACTTTCGTTCGTAAAGATTAATATGCCATGCCTAATAATAAAGCTCATAAATCACTCTTTTAATTTTCCATATCTTTTTGTCACAAAATAATTTGTTATCGCTGACTTTTTTTAGATGGAGGCAAGATCTATATTTTTGTAGAATATTGTATATACGTATCACTAGCAAATAAAACAGCGCACGCGGATAAATCATTTCGGGAGCGCTTTTTCTTCTGCCTTGCTTAACAAAAATCAATATTTAAGGTTATCTGAGAGACATAGCCTGTACTATTCCTCATGAATCTGGCTTTAATATATAAAAAGAATTTTTCAAACCGGACTGGTAGTTCCAGATATTAACGGTTACAAACAAAAAAAAAACTCTTCCGCTTTATTTGTTAGTATATATTCAGAATTCGTGGTAATACATTTTGATTGTCATTCATAAATATCTAACGCCTACTTAACGAAATTTAAGGCAGTCACAGACATTCGGAGTTAGAAAAAGGATAGGTCTTTGATTTTATATGGAATTGCTGCGTTCGAAATTCCGAATTGATATTCCTAAACGAAATTCCGATTGTATGGGACCGGCCGTTAACCGTTACACCGCTAGGTACCTACGTTTGCCGGACCGCCTGACAGTGTTGACCGTGACTATATTACGTACAAGTGTGCTACTGCTATTTTTAAATTTTCGTAAGTAGTAGTGTCGCTTCGTTACCAATGGCAGAACGCAATAGGCAAACCACGAATACTATGAAACTGTGAAATGGTGCGGTATTACATTTTAAGCAATGTAAGTTTACGTGGTGCGCAAAGATTATACGAAAGTGAGTCTTTACACCCCTCGAGGCCCTCTTATACTATGGCTGCAAACTAACCGGGAACTTTTACCGTTTGGGGTAAAATAGAGTCGACTTTACGTCAAAGAGGCCCAAAGTTATGGAGACCGCCACAGTAAAATTATTGCTTCGTTCACGGAAGTTAGGCGGCGCTGACGTCGGTGAGTAGTGACTGCGAAGTTAGCTGTTTGTGAGTACAAGTAGATGACGTAAGTTGAATAATGTACAAATTATCTTCGCGGCATTGGTGAGAAAATTTTTATGCTCCGTAGTTTTTTTTTTTAATTTTTGACAAAAAAAACATTAAAAAATAGAGAAATATTTTATTGTGCGTGGATGTGCAAGTGGTTTAGCATCTGATCGGAAAAATAGACTGAAAATGGCTTTCATTGAGCGAACTTTGCTATCGCAGCGCCTCACTTATGGTGTCCGTATTTCTGTGACACTGTTTTCTACGGCGATCGTTCTCCTGTTCTCTAACCTCCATGAGTGTGATAGTAAAACTGAAATCATAATTCGCGTCGTGTAGTTTTTAACTTGAGCATTAGTAGTAAACTTGTCATTAAGAAAGTAAACAGTAGACAAAAACTTGAGAAACGAAAACGTGAATTGAATCGCACGCTGTTGTTCGTCCCCACCTTTTCGTCTTTTCATATAAAGAGCTAGTATAATTCAAGGCCGAGAATTTCTCATTTTATACCTCAAGTGACAGGGTATCTGAAACTTCTCTGTTTGAAAAATGGCTGCAGGCGTGTTTGGATTGCATCAGTCACTTACTATTAGACAGACTAAGGAATTTTTTCTCCTGTTTTATAATAAAGAAATTTAGCTTTACCAACAACAGAAGAGAAAACAGGAATAGAGGGAAAAAAGATTCTGCAGTGTTAACTATGTATCCGTAAGCAAAGTGTAGTGCACTTCTAACTCAACCTCACTAAATAGTGACAATGAGATGCAGTAAATCGATAGATGCAAGTGGCTCAGGACTACTGGTGGTTAATATAGCGCATAGCGCCATATTTTAGCGTGCTATCTCTTTATAACACATAGCGCGTGCTATGTAAGTAGTCGCAATGGCGCTATTGCGCTATATCCAATGAACAGTTTGTAATGTAATGTGCTACGAGATATAATGTTCTGCAAAACTTAACACACTTACCGGCCTCCTACACGTTTTCTTATAAATAGCGCGCTATAACATAGCGTATTTAAAAGCGCGCTAGAAATTTATAGTTTATAGCAGGGGGGGTACACTTCCATACATTAGGTTGGGGTCCAATAATTTGCAAAGACACTAGTGCCATCTTATACATTGTCCGCATAAACTTTCGAACATTAGTTTCTAAAAGGTGCGCTAGATGGCGACTACACCGATTCTGGTTATTCTCGAACTGGCAAGTAGTAACTTTATACGACATAATGGCTACCGGCCCGGCGTCTGAGGAAGTTGTTGTTTTATTATAGTTTAAGTGATTTTCGGTTGTTGCAACAATAAGTTTGGTTGAGTTGGGATTAAGCCCTCTGTTTCTTGTTGTCTGTTAAGATTTTCATGCTGGAACCACATTGTATGTTTGTGTAGTGTTATGCGAAATAGACGCTTTCACTTATCATTCCGGTAACCCGGTGGACATATTTAATTTGGTTTGGTGTTGTATTTTGCGGAATAAACGCTTTTACATCGTGTATGTTAAATATATATAACAAAAATAAATGTTAATATTACTGAAATCTATAATACGTCTTTAATTGAATCCTAATCACTTAAAATATAAATATAACCGCCTATAGTATAGATAGCCGTATATACATAACTACATAATATACTACTATCTATAGTCAACATGATATTGAGATTAGTTCAAGGGATATGATACCAGACGGCGACACTATTCATATTGGGTGACAAAAAATCGTAGGAGATAGCTCTCTATTTCTGTACATATTACTCTACTCTATGGTTTATAGTCTGTAGCGTGCTATTAATTTATAGTCGTTTTGAACAACTTTAGTCAGGAAATTGCTCTGTGGTATTCCTTGGGGGAGACTGTTTAGCAGCGGACTTGATGGGCTGTAATAAACATCCATCCATTGATTATAGCATATAAAATCCACTGCTATATTTTTTTTAATTAGGAAGATGCTGCTGCCACATTCTCTGTTTCAATATCTCTCTGTCGCTTCTTACGACACTCACGTGACGGTATATAGTAGATATTTTTATACCGAAACTACAAGGTTTGCTATTTGGCCATAGGAAAAGGGGAGATAAACTCCCGTCGGGAAAGGTGTTCGGCCCGGGAAGCGATCAACACTCCGCGTGGTACGGTGAAAGTACACAGCTATTCTGTATATTATACTGCATTAATTCGGAACTTTGGTAGCGTGATTTAGGCATCGGTGAGTTTTCGTTTGTGGCGCGACTACATTGCTGCAGCTGCAATAACGATGATGAAGAAAGTGCCTGCTTGAAATAGCAGATGTTTTTGTGAGTGGTGAGAGAGGGTAATCTTATGTCATGTTCGACTGGTTGAAGGGACTGCTTGATGCAAATTGCTTGGTGATTTGGTTGGAGGGGAGGGGTTAACGTATCAAGGTGCGGTGTGGGCACCTGGTTGGAGGCGCGGAACTCCTCGACGCTGGCGGTGGGCAGCAGCGCGCGCACGAGCGCCAGCACGCCGGCCGGGCTGATGAAGTTGGTCTCCACGTTGACGACGCGCAGCGTGCTGTTACAGCCCAGCGCCTCGCACAGCAGTTCGGCGCTGCGGTCGTGCAGCCCCACGTTCACCAGCGACAGCACCTCCAGGTGCGTGTTGCTCTTCAGACCCTCGAACAACTTCGCGAACTTCTCATCGCTTATGTTCTGCAAATTAAACAAACCAACTCGCTTTCATCAAGTTTTGGCTGTGTGAGGCTGTCCACCCGTTGTTTGTGGTCGTCGGACGTCGCAAGAGGCAACAAAAGAACCGAACCAGAACATGGGTGACAGCATAACTAGAACTAAAAAAAGCACAACCCAGAGGGCAATATGTCACAAATATCCACAACCTATACCAATAAGACAATCTATGTTCATAGCCTATGTTCAGCAGTGAACTTTGATAATCTATAATAGTGATGGTCTCCTTTTATCAATATTTAAAAGCAAGATTTTTTTTTAAATATATCCTCGATGGTACTATAATTTACATTAATTGATGGCCTGGAACATATACGCCTATATTAATCCTCTATCAAAGGTTTATTAACATTAAAAACATTGAATAATATAATTATATCTGCGTTTTTCATCATCATAACCATTGCATTGCCAACCTTTTACTAAGGAGTATTTTCTTAAAGATCCCTAAGTCATATCCGTCCGGAAAAACCACTGGCTACAGTAAATCCCATAACATAAATAAAATGTAAATTCTTTGAGAAATACAACGTGGACTGCTTACCAACTGTGTTACTCCTCAAGATACCTCATTAGCCGGTAATCAATAATGGACTTCTTAATTTTTTTTGAAAAACAAGAAGGAAGGGGGCGAAGGCGATAAGGCTTATTTGAGGAGACGTCTTATTTACAGGTTAGGTACACTAAGGCTATCTTCCATGAGATTTTAACGACGCATAATGAGTAAGAGTATCATAAAAGGCGGTATCAACAGATTCAATCCGGTTCACACAACTTATAAACATGCAGAGAGGGTAATGCTTTATGCAAGTGAGCTCTGCAAAAACAGAATGACCTGTATGGAGTATTAGCACAGCAAAATGATCGGCGGTGCGTCATAAGTACGAGTTCACAATACACAAACGTAATACTGGTAAAAAAATGGATCCCTCCAAACTATTATTCATGGTAGTCACGCTGCATCTATATAATGGCTGTGGCACAAGTGGCTTGATCAGTGAAAAACCACATTCTTACCAAATAACAGCATAATGCTTCTATAAAAAAACTAACCCTACCAAAAATTTCCAGCACTTAAAACCCGTGCCGACTCCTATGACCGCTAACACAATTATTCTATTTTGTTTAAAAAAAAACTCACCTTAATATTATTCCAATTGAGTTCAGTTAGTGTCGGGTCATTTTCCACTACCCTTTTTATGGTTTCATCTGGGTCTGTGTCGTTGGGTGGGTCCACTGGGTATACCTGTAAAAATTAAGTTATTAATAGATAAAATAAACTAAAGAATGTACAGCAACTATATTAGCAATTAAAGATTTTATATAAAATCCTCTAAATGCCTCATTTCTGAGAGGTTGTACGGAGCAGTGAGTCTGCTATACTGTTTTAGTTTGTGTAAACAGACTTGTCTTCAAAACATTTTACTCACAAGATTTTACTTCACTGCCAAGGTGGTAAATCGGCACATAAAACTGCAATTAACAATTTCATTGATGCCAGCGAGGATCAAGCTTAGGTTTCTTAAATACTGCGAAATTTATGGCAAGTACTTAGTCTTAACTAGCTATTTACTAATAATATACTGTTCTGATGATCCAATTTTTTAACCCGCAGCTGTCCACAGCCAGACTTGAATCTCCTCCCGTTTAAAAGAAAGTCTTGCCATACTTGTATGGTGATCGGAATAACAGATAATATATATATCTATAAGCACGCTATAACCAGGAGTGCTACCAAGCCTGGACTGACGCATCGACGTCCCGGGAGGTAAACACCAGCGCTCTAAAAAAGAAGTGTAATTCCGCCTCTAAGTACTTCAAAAGAGTCATTGCCAAGGCAAAGTCAGAGCACATAGGCAGAATTGGCGAGAAACTAGTGCGCCTTCCTTCTGGAACCCGTGCATTCTGGTCTCTCGCCAAGGCTATCCAGGGGAATTTCTGTCAGCCATCTCTTCCATCTCTGCACAGGAAGGACGACTCACTGGCCCATACCACAAAGGAGAAAGCTGATCCTAGTAGAGCTCTTTCTTTGCGTCCAACTCGACTCTCGATGACGGGGGGGAGTACGCCGCCGACCATCCCGCGGTGTGAGTTATCCATGCCGGAAGTGAAGTTTACACAGCGCTCGGTTCGCAAAGCACTCCTCTCCCTGGACATCCACAAGTCGAGTGGGCCTGACGGAATCCCCCAATTGTGCTGAGGACGTGTGCTCCAGATTTGGCACCGGTTTTAACGCGTCTTTTCCGGTACTCCTACTCCCTAGGCGTAGTCCCAAGATCTTGGAAGACGGCTATCGTCCACCCGATCCCTAAAAAAGGCGACCGCTCAGACCCGTCACACTACCGGCCTATCGCCATCACCTTGTTCTCCAAAATAATGGAGTCTATTGTTAACTGCCAGCTCATGAGGTATCTTGAGGATCACCAGCTGATTAGTGGCCGCCAATACGGTTTTCGCCGTGGTCGATCAGCTTGTGATCTTCTGGTCTACCTAACTCATAGATTGGCGGAGGCAGTAGAGTCCAAGGGGGAGGCATTGGCCGTTAGTTTGGACACAGCGAAGGCCTTCGATCGGGTTTGGCACAAAGCGCTTCTTTCGAAGCTCTCTTCCTATGGGCTTCCCGATAAATTGTGCGATTCGATCACCAGCTTTCTTGCAGATCGGAGCATCAAGGTCGTTGTAGACGGTGCAAGCTCCGATTACAAGCCTATTAATGCTGGTGTTCCACAAGGCTGCGTGCTATCGCCAACGCTGCTTGTTCTGTATATCAATGATATGTTGCAAACCCGTAACATTCATTGCTATGCAGATGACAGCACTGGTGGTGCTCTGTACACCGGCCGTGCCAATATTTCTCGAGAAAACGTCTCCGAGTACCTGGACAAACTTGTGTCTGAAATCGAGTCTTTTCTGAACAGAGTCTCGGATTGGAAGCGACTAAATCTAGTCCAATTTAACCCCCAGAAGACACAAGTTTGCACGTTAACCGCTAAAAAGAACCCCTTTGTCGTATCTCCCCAGTTTCAAGGCACTCCCCTTGTTGCCTCAGCCACTATCGGTATCCTCGGCGTCGACATATCGAGTGACGTGAGTTGGTCACTTGGAAGAGAAGGCCAAATTGGCCTCTAAAAAGCTTGGCGTGCTCAGCAGAGCGGGACAGTATTTCATGCCGGCTCACCGCCTGCAACTTTACAAGGTGCAGGTTCGGCCGCACATGGAATACTATTCCCATCTCTGGGCTGGGGCTCCCCAGTACCAGCCCCTTCCACTTGACCGCATCCAGCGCAGAGCGGTTCGAATCGTCGACGACCGATTGCTTTCCGATCGGCTCGATTCACTGGCGCTGCGAAGAGATGTTGTATCTCTTTGCATTTTCTTTCGCTTATACCATGGGGAGTGCTCTGAGGAATTGTTCGGATTAATCCCAGCCGCCAAATTTCGTGAACGCACTACGCGGCAAACGTCCCGATACCATCCACACCATCTGGATGTTTGGCGGTACACCACTGTACGTTTCACAAGGAGTTTTCTTCCGCGTACGACCTCTCTGTGGAATAGTTTACCACCAGCGATTTTTCCGGACCGATACGACCTGGGAACCTTTAAGAGCTTACTCCTTTCTAAAAGGCCAGCAACGCACCTGCAATACCCCTGGTGTTGCAGTTGATCATGGGCGGTGGCAGTCACTTAACATCAGGTGAGCCGCACGCTCGTTTGCCCCTCTCTATAAAAAAAAGATGTCTTGCCTTTTTGACGGTGCTTTCGGTCGCTTGGTCTTTTTAGATCTCTAGGCATACATGAACAAGATGATTACATCGCCATCTATTGAAAGTTAAGAGATGCGATTTTGGCAAAACCCATTACAAGCAAGCCTCTAACTACATGTTTAGCAAGGGGTTTTAGAAGGGTACGAAATAGGTTAATAAATTTTATTAGGCCGCCTATACATGCCAAAAGTAACAATAATCTATTTTGCTCAACTGTTTGTATGTATTCATGATCAATCTCTGGATCTGGAGATTCATTTACATCTCAGTAGAGTCATAGGCTACTTTATAAAAAGTTACTTGTATGTTTGGAGAACCCCTACAATATATATTGCGACTTGTTTTCTTTATAAGTAATATACCTTTTGTTTCGTAGCTTTTGTGATACCGTCCCAGCCGAGACCGACTGGCTGTCCTTTGTTCAGTAGTGACGCATGGTACTGGTCCTGATTCATCATTGAGTGGAAGCCCAGGATAGCTGAGAATCAAAATATCAAGTAATAAGAATACCGTAATTAGAAACATCATGAAAAGAACAGCATGACAAAATGTATTGTTCAAGTCAGACAAGTGACAAATGCAGTAAATATTTGAATGTTGCCGGCAAGCAAATATTGGTATCAACACTCCAGTATTTCAATTGAGAGAGATTAGCCGACATTATATTGTTTCCTTAGTTTATTTTAGGTCAGGCAATTATTAGTACAAAATTGACAGATAAGACTAAACAACAGATTCAAAAATATGAATCCAAAATCTCACAGCTTTTATTTCTTATAGGGTACAACAGTATTATTTTCACATGTTTATCATCTGCACATCAACTTTTTTAAACCAAGCCGGTGATTGACTGCTATTTCAACTGATGGTAAGTGGTGACATAACTGATGATATTAAAGCGCATTTAGCTGAACAAAAGCCTATTCACTCTTGCCTTGATGATACTAATAATAGCATGGGTAGTTTAGTTTACGACGGGCTGTTTTCTGCAACTCCACGTCTAAGCGCGTATTTTGCGTGTGGGCAGGAATAATGTAGTTATTCGAGCCATGATAT
This sequence comes from Parnassius apollo, assembly GCA_907164705.1. Taxonomy (NCBI): domain Eukaryota; kingdom Metazoa; phylum Arthropoda; class Insecta; order Lepidoptera; family Papilionidae; genus Parnassius; species Parnassius apollo. The sequence goes on from CAJQZP010001094.1 coordinate 3,653,300, forward strand.
TTCCCCGAAGAAGTTCAACAGCCCTTTGATGTTGCACGCATCCTGTAGAAAACTGAAAGATTACTTTGGATATGTGTTCAAGAATGGGAAGATTGATTTAACCATATTCAGGTCACCAATAAGTCTTTAAGTAAACATTTTATATTGATTTATAGTAATATTATCATTAAAAAAAATTCGAAAGAAGTTACAGTAAGGTAGAGCTAACCAGCCAAATCAATAATCTCCTCCTGCGTGGCAGTGTTGAGAGCCTGTTCATACTCATCACCGAGATCAATAGTTATCTGTTCCTCGGCATCGCGCACCTTCTCTGTTGGGGGAGGGGGGATCCACTGAAAAGAAAACAAAACACATTGTTTATCTGTTTATTTAAACGAAAATCGCATTTTTTATTTATTTATCAAGTTTTGCCATTGGTAGTAGTAAATATACATACAAATAAATGATTGTATGCTAATCACACAAAACTAGAAACAATGAAAAACTTTATGTCATTTTCATTTTATAAGTACTTTTAAAGTAGATTGAATGAAATAGCGCGTTTAAAGTAGCTTGTAGGAAAAAACAGCATACCGAACAAACAGCAAAATAACTTTTAAAAATGTTACACTTAAAATATAATTCTCGTGACATTTGCCATCATAGCCTGTAGGAAATCTAAGTACAGTATGTAGGCACACAACAATGTTGAAATAACTGAAAAAATTCACACATGTATTTGGATTTTGAACAGGCTTTGTGTTTATATCCAAACTTGCCAACAAAACAATTTTTATAGTCATTATTACGTACTAACGGAACGGACAGAAGCGTTAAATAGGTCAAAAATTGTTTTTTAAAACAACTTTTGGGTTTGTAGTACCTACTAAGGTACCCAAGTCAACTTTCTAAAATTGATAACACTAATAGAAAACAATAAATCTCCACAGAACTTTATAACCAATTTGACAACTGATAAAATATGGGATTAAAAATGTATCTATTGATTATTTTTCTTCATTAGCCAGTTAACGTCAACTACTGATCATGTTTATTTGCCTTGTCACACTTGTCAGATGGAATTATAATCTCTCACACCAGACATCTTGCACCATATTGCACTTATGATACTGCTATGCATAGCCGGTCTGGGGATTTTTTGGGGACACAATTGGCGAAAAGGGGCAAATAATAAACTTTTTATTAATTTTCATACTTATTATATACTGTAATTAGATAAAACACATTTCAAACAAAATCGGAATCAATAATCTGTGGCAGACAAACATCTTGAATTAAAGGAAATAAATCATATTGTGAATGATGAATACTATGTATTTAAGAGATTATTTTCCATACATAAACCCTCACACCTGCAACCCAGATGGGTAAGCAGAGAATACGGACTTATATTTAGCCCGATCCTGACACCTTTCTTACTTCCTTCACATCTTTATATCATATGAGTGAATGTTTGTTGGCTAAAGGTACACCTAATTTGGCCCATCTACAATATTAGGTGCCACTCATGCTGCATATATAAGAAATAATTTCTGTTATCTTATTTTACAAAAAATATGTTTTCACACAATTGCACAGTTTGTCAATGTATATCTTTTGTATGATCGCAGGTTGTACAGACCTTGAAAACTATAAAGGCTAAATAAACATGTCTAATAGCACTGAGATCATTGTGGGTCGGTGAGTAGCAATTTAAAATTGACGGCGCTCATTTCATTATGACACACTACAATCCTACACCCAATTAATATCTCATACTCAACGAAATCCATTCCATATAGGGGTATAAAGGGGAGTTTAAATTAAATATATAACAATTGGACCATTTACACCATAAATAAGTTACTATCACACATAGATTAAATGAATTTGCAAAGTTTTCAAATTCTTTAAAAAAATCGTATTTAGAACTTCGGACGAGACAGTCAACAAATTACTGCAACTCTTTTTCAAACTTCTTCAAGAATATTTTTCAAAATATTTCACAAACTGGTTTGAAGTCTAATGAACAAGTAAATGGAAAGAGGCATTGATGGGACTATTTTTCTTAAAATTATATGACGTAATGAAAAGTTCTAGAATGTGATATAGGTTACCTTTTTGCCACGTATAACTCCTGGCACGTAAGGTTTTACTTCTGGCAGGTCAGGCGTCTCTAGTGCCTGTTTGTTTATGTGCTCAATCAGCTTTTTACGGTTAAGGGGACCCGTTGGGTCTTTTTCACATGCATAGTTGTTCCTTTGGGATGGTGGCAGAAAGTTGTCCTGGAAAATAATGTATCAATCATAACATTATGTTTGGAAATATGATAAATACTACACATACTAATATATGTCATTACACTAAATTGACATCATTGTTTTTATAAAACAATTGGGTAAACATCTTATAATACCCCATGCATATATATATATATCCCCAATTTGGAATGCATTGTTCTCACTTTATTAGTTTTATCTAATTCTATATTAGTCTGTTCTTATCAGCTTATCAGAAACCATAACATTTAACAGCCTACATTCATTATAATCATATTAACTGCTGATAAGTGATATCATAGCATGTACTCCTAATTAGTGGCACCTTTTCTAATCAAACAACAGAATTAAATGAATACAATTTGAAGTGGCTCTTGACTTGGAACCAACAGATATTTCAAATGTTAATACAAAGCTAAGTTCTCACTAACTTTTTTCCTTATTAGTTATTAACTCATTAAGTAGTTCAATCTACAATTATAGTAATTAGGTAAGACTTTTTTCTTTCAGTAGTTCAACTGAGTATAGGTAAATTTTTTTAAGAGTTAAACTGCTGACACAAAACAGTTGCAAACTCACATCACCTAATTAAATAAAATTATAAAATGAAATATTATTGTAGGTAATTTTATGTAAGGCACCTTTACTACTTTTTAAAACACATACACACTGGCATCTACATATTAATTTTACACTTCTAAACTTGAATACGTTATGATTATCAAATCTCCAATATTAAATGACATTGTGCATATTATATTTTATTATTTTTAGAAAATGTAATATTAACTGAGTCACTACTCACTATGTTTCAATTATTTTTATGTGGAATATAGAATAAGTTCTTGTAAATGTTTATTATAACATTTGAATATTAATATAAGTGTGTGAGACATTTATAGAATAACTCTCCTGCCTTACTCTTGTACCATAAAACTAAACATTTAGAAATAATAGTATTGAGACATTTGCGGGATTAGAACATAGCACATTGCTACTTATTTTACTTCATCCCACTTTTATTCATTTTTTGATTCTGGTAAAATTGTTTTAATATTTTTGTTTTACTATTTGGTATGTATTTAATAGGGGAGGGCTTAGCAGCTGTAACACAGGTCTGTGACTTAGCACGGTTGCTAAAGATACCTTAATATAGTATTGAGTTAGATTTACATCTTGTCAATGTAATTTTATGTTTTTGTTTTTATGTAAAGTATGTTTGGATTCAATAAATAAATAAATTTAAGGCACATTTTATTGGAAGTTACTTTAGGAAATATTTTATATTATTAACAGTAGTTTAAAGGTTTAACCTTAGATTAAGGTCCAGACTGTAAAGCCACATTACTATAATATAAAACATATTAGGACTACCCAAAAAGATTGGGTATAATTCTAATTTATTTATTTTATTTAAAACTTCATATACATACACGGTAATAGGTAGACTTAATGCCTAAGGCATTCTCTACCAGTTACCCTGGGGTGATGCAGAGATAGTATGAAGTAGGTGTTGTAAAAAGTTAATATGAGAACACTAAATTAAAATAACAAAAATTTTGTAATACATGGATATAAAATACATAAGATGTAAACGGTACGTCCCAAAAAATATATAACCTAATATAAAGGAAATATAAAAAAATAAGATAATAAAAATGTATAATACATAACTACATATTATAATGTCAGATGTATTTAACGCAAATAAAAATAGGATGGTTCATTCATTTATTCATTACAGCCTATCAAAAATCCTCATAGGCTTCCCACATGGGTTGCCTCATAGGGAGGATATATTTACTATAATTGCCATGCTTGGCAAGCAGTTTAGCAACTAAAACAAAACAAACAAACATTAGTATTTATAATATATTAGATTAGATTACCCTATCCATTGGCAATTTATTTTACAATTAGAACTTGAAAGTTATTCAAAAAAACTTTCATATTTTTGAAACACTTAAAAATCTTGTGTTGTAGTAAAATTAAGCATTAATGAGTATAACAATTTTTAAAAGTACTCAGAGTACCAAATAACTCAAATGTAGAGAAACCCCTCATTACAATACTATACCTACTCAATTTATTTTAATATCATAAGTTTAATCTTTGAATTGTATAGTAACTTTCTCTGCAACTATTACAATTAATTGCTTTTGTATGGAAATGAATATTATTCCACATTACCAAATGTAAATAAATTCAGTATTACCAACATACTTACTTGATAAGCTTGTTGTGTTTGGTAGTGCATGTAGGACAATTTGTTAATACTAATTATTCAAGAGCAAGTACGCGTAGGTGGTAACTTGATACCTATACTAGGTTACTTTTATCAAAATGCCGCAAATTTCCACATATGAGCCAAATATAATATTGTTACGAGCTACTGAGAGCAGTCATGGCCTGACTTTTATTCCAGCCGTTCGCCTTCATAACGGCTTCAAACTGGATTTTGTAAGCTGACCAGGAAGAAGTCCCGTCGAACGGTGGCACTTTGAACCCACGTATCGAAGGTGTTGTAGCTACTACGGGAGCTGTAATTCCATCCCCCAGTTTGAGGTCGTCCAGCGTTTTCTTCACGTCAGCCATCACGTTGTCAACCCGATTGTTTACTTGGTTGATTCGGGTTTCAGCTTCTGACAGGCGGTTGTCATACTGAGCAACCCTATCCTTCACCTCCTTGATCTCCTTCTCGAAGGTAGCGTGAAGGTCCTTCATGAGGAGCATCTGTTCTTCCAACCGACGGGCCTATTCCTCTTGTCTGTCCCGCAGCTGTTCTTCCAAACGACGGACCTGTTCCTCTTGTCCGCCCCGCAGCTGCTCTTCCAACCGACGGGCCTGTTCCTCTTGTCCACCCCGCAGCTGCTCTTCCAAACGACGGACCTGTTCCTCTTGTCCGCTCTGCAGCTGCTCTTTCAACTGACAGACCTGTTCCTCCTGTCGGCGAGCCTGCTCCTGCAGCATCACCATCAGAGCTTGACAGACGGGCCTGCAGCCGGCGGCTGGCCCTCCGACGTCTGCGGCGTTGCACCACCAAATCTTCTTTGGTCTGTCTCCTGCTGGCGTTGACTTCGGGTACGGACACCCTCCGTTTCCTCCTTAGGTAAAATCGGCATGATTTTATCCCACTTCTAACACCAATTGTTACGAGCTTGAAGTTCGTGACAATAAAAATTGCCGATAGAATTACCAAAATTAACTCTTTAATTCACTTTACAGTAATTAAGACTTAGAACACTAATAATTAATCACACTGATTCACTTTATTTCGCTCCGAAGCTTCGCTTGTCTCGCCAAATTCAATACTTCCCCGATCGCATCTTGCAGCGCCTTTAAATACACATTATCAACGAAATATCCAGAATATTCAAGTAAATACGCGCGCCAATCGACTAGGCGTCGAAAGTTCGAGTGTCGGGCTTCTAGAAGCTTAGTTCTTCGTTTCGATACTAGATGGCGCTGTCGGTTGAAAGATTAGTGATGTCATTTTCTGGAAACCTCCCCTCGCTCTCGTCTCCGACACTAGATGGCGCTAGTTCCGGGTACATGAACGAACCTTCGTCGAACCCTTTGTTGTTCAGTTTGCGGTCATACCGGGTTTTCACCTTTTCAGACATTTGCTGGCCCGATTGTCTGACATGCTCATAAATGTCATTCATTTTGTTCCGCAAGTCATTTGCATAATCGGTTATACTGCGTGGGGCATCAAGGTGGTATCCCGGTGATCAGGTCTGCAGGCAGCCGTAACTCTCTTCCAAAGTTTGCGAAAGCTGGTGTCACTGCTGTACTTTCGTGAACAGCGCTTCGATATGACAACAAAAACGGTTGCATGTGCTTGTCCCAATCTCGTTGCCGATCGTCTACAACTTTTGCTAGGTACCTCTCCAATGTTTGATTAAATCGTTCTACCATTCCATCAAATTGCGGGTGATAAGAAGTCGTTCTTGTTTTATGAGTACCCATAACTCGGCAAGTTTTCTGGAATATTTGAGACTCAAAATTCCTTCCTTGAACGCTGTGAATCTCTAAAGGTACTCCAAAACGACAGAAGACTTCATGAACTAGTTTATCTGCAACTGTCGAAGCTTCTTGGTTTGGAATGGCGACGACTTCTGGCCACTTAGTGAAGTAATCCATCACAACCATGAAATACTTGTTACCGCTTTCACTCTCCGGAAACGGCCCCGCCACGTCAATGGCTATTCTCTCCCATGGTGCACCAACATTGTACAACTTCAATGCACCTCTACTACGAGTCTGAGGTCTCTTTACAGCCGCACAACTTGTACATTTGCGACACCAGTCCTCGACATCGTTTCGACAGTGGACCCAGTAAAGCCGTTCTCGGATCTTCAGTTGAGTTCGTTTAACTCCCAGATGGCCTCCTGAATAATCATTATGGTACAGCTGTAGAACATCCGGTACTATAGCTTTAGGGACAACCATTTGCAAATGACAGCTGTCTCCCCGAACATTTTCCCATTTACGGCACAGAACTCCATCCTGAAGCAGTAAGCTGCCCACTGGGCCCAATAGCTTTTAGTGGTCGAACTCATCGCTGAGACGTCGCTCCACTTGGGCTTGGGAGCACTGGCCTTCATCCATTCCAGAATCGGCTTGATGTTCGGATCTTCCTGCTGTGCACGTTGTAAGCTGTCCTTCCACTCGTTGCTGAGGTGGTCTGCCCTGAGCATCCTCACGGATACCACTTCCTTACTCTCTTGCCTAGTACAATGTTTGCAATCTTCAGGACAAGGTCTTCTTGACAATGCATCTGCGTTGCCATGAGATTTCCCGCTGCGATGTTCGATCTCAAAGTCGTATTTCTGCAGTAGTTCAATCCACCTCGCAACTTGTCCTTCTGGATTTTTAAACTGCAATTGCCACTTTAGTGCAGCATGGTCAGTTCGTAAGTGAAATTTTCGCCCCAGAAGATATTTGCTAAAATGCTGCAACGACTTTACCACAGCTATCAATTCGCGTCTTGTGACACAATAGTTCCTTTCCGGTTTTGACAACGACTTGCTGAAGTACGTTATCACGACCTCTTGTTCACCATTCCGTTGAGACAACACACCGCCAAGTCTATATCACTTCCCTATATCACTTGCGTCTGTGTCAATTATAAATTCTTTGCTTGCATCAGGGTATCTCAAAATAGGTGTTTTGCACAGACGGTCCTTGAGCTCCTGGAGTGCGATATTGCAAAACCTTTCCTTCCAGCAGAACACTTTCATTCCAGCAGAAATGTCGCTTCTCCTCGGTTAGCTTATGCAGAGGTTTGGCTATATCTGCAAAGTTCTTCACAAATCGCCGGTAATAGGAGCACAAACCAAAAAATGCTCTAACCTGCGTCTTGTCTTTTGGAACCGGCCAATCCTTGACAGCGGCGATTTTCTCTGGATCCGTGCGGATACCTTCTTCCGATACTACATACGCCAAAAAGTTAACTTGCCGTTTGAATAGTGAACATTTCTTCGGACTCAACTTGAGGTTGGCACTCTGAATCTTCATGAGCCCGCGTTCCAGGTTTTGAAGGTGTTCCTCAAACGTACGGCCTACGATGATGATGTCATCCAAGTAGACCAGAGAGGCATCGCCAATTAGCCCGGTAAGTACAAGTTCCATCAGCCTTTCAAACGTTGCTGGAGCTTTGCACAACCCAAACGGCATTACTTTAAATTGCCAGAGACCCATTCCCGTCGAGAACGCAGTTTTCTCCTTGTCCTTAGGGTTAATTTCAACTTGCCAGTAGCCACTTTTTAGATCCAGCGTGCTAAACCACTTTACTCCTGTAAGCATGTCCAGCGTGTCATCAATTCTTGACAAGGGACAGCTGTCCTGCTTCGTAACGTCGTTCAGACGGCGGTAGTCAACACAAAACCGCATGTTGCCATTCTTCTTCTTTACCAGCACTACGGGTGAACAACATGGACTAGAGGAAGGTTCAATAACACCATCCTTCACCATTCCTTCAATCATGGTTTCTACTTCCTTTTCACGTGCTACCGGCAATCTTCTTGGCCGCTGACGGATAGGCAATTCTTCTCCTGTGTTTATTTTGTATTGAACTAAGCCAGTCTTTCCTATGTCAGCATCGTTAGATGAGAATACATCGGCGTACTTGAGTAACAACTTCTTTGCCTTGACCATTTCGTTCGGGGAGAGAACGCTGCGACAGTCTTCCAAAAGTTGGGTCACTCTTGTTTGTGCATCCTTGCTAGGGGTCTCACTCGATAGATATCGGCACCGACGTAACCAATCCACTTCCTCACAAGTACCAACCAGCGTGCCGTTTTCTATAATCTGCTCCCGGTCACAAAGGTTCAGCACACGTACTCCTGAGATGTCAGTGGTTCTGACCAAGGTTCGAGCTACTTTCCATGGAATGTCAATGTTTACCCTTTCCACAAGTACAGAACTGTGAGCTTGCCCAGCGTTTCGAGGAAGACTAACCGGCGCAATCGTTTCTGATCTCGGCGGAAGAACAATCTTCTTAATGCTGTACACGTTCCCTGGTATCGCACCTTCCATAAAAAGTTCCTCCTGTCCACATTTCAAAACACCTTGCTTAACGTCGATCTCACAACAATTATTCCTCATAAAGTCTAGGCCAAGGATGCAGTCGTCCATTATATCAGCCATGATGACATTATGCAGGTAGATCACGTTGCCTAGCTTCAACTCCATCTCTTTCTCTCCATGGACGGGTATACGCTGACCGATGGCTGTTACCAAATTAATGCGTTCTCGGTTGTATGCGGAGTCCCCAAGGAACTGACTTATAAGTTGGGTACTAACAACCGTACGAGAGGCTCCAGTATCTATAGTCAGTTTACACGGCATTCCGTTGACCTCGCCCTTGATGATCAGACTGTTCCCATCATGGGTTTGTGAGATCGAGATCCTTGGGGTTCTTTTAACATCAGCCAGCACCCGCCCCGCAGTTCTGGCTTTTACTCGTTTCCCTGCTGCTGCTGGGCTGTGCTGTTGGCCGCACTACCCTCCTGAGATCGTTCACCTTCCCTTTCTAGGGTTCGCTTAGGGCAGCTGGATCGTAAGTGGCCCCTTTCCCCACAGCCATAGCACCTAGGGCTGAATCCTTTGTTGCGGTCGCGAACTGTAGCTGCTGCAACCTCCCTGACGCAATGGGAACGATGATCCTGTCGCACGGCTTCCACCTCCAGTGCATGGGCCAAGGCGTCCTTAAGCGTTTCGTGGTGCCCCAGCCTCACAGCAGATGCCGTCGATGAATGTCTGCACCAGGTTCCCTTCAATGAGCGCAGATACAGACCGGTATGCTTTTCGCACCAGCTTCTCCACCTCTAGAGCCCACTGCTGCAGGTTTTCATTGATGCGCTGCACGCGATCTTCAAGTTGCGCACGAAAGACGTGTTCCAGGTGAGCGTCGCCATATCTCGCTTCCAATGCCTCAAGGAGCTGCTCATAAGTCACTTCCTCACCGAGATCTTCCAGAACGGTTAAGGCCTGATCGCGCAGGCCTAGCCGTGAGAGCAGTCATGGCCTGACTTTTATTCCAGCCTTCATAACGGCTTCAAACTGGATTTTGTAAGCTGACCAGGAAGAAGTCCCGTCGAACGGTGGCACTTTGAACCCACGTATCGAAGGTGTTGTAGCTACTACGGGAGCTGTAATTCCATCCCCCAGTTTGAGGTCGTCCAGCGTTTTATTCACGTCAGCCATCACGTTGTCAACCCGATTGTTCACTTGGTTGATTCGGGTTTCAGCTTCTGACAGGCGGTTGTCATACTGAGCAACCCTATCCTTCACCTCCTTGATCTCCTTCTCGAAGGTAGCGTGAAGGTCCTTCATGAGGAGCATCTGCTCTTCCAACCGACGGGCCTGTTCCTCTTGTCCGCCCCGCAGCTGTTCTTCCAAACGACGAACCTGTTCCTCTTGTCCGCCCCGCAGCTGCTCTTCCAAACGCGGGCCTGTTCCTCTTGTCCACCCCGCAGCTGCTCTTCCAAACGACGGACCTGTTCCTCTTGTCCGCTCTGCAGCTGCTTTTTCAACTGACAGACCTGTTCCTCCTGTCGGCGAGCCTGCTCCTGCAGCATCACCATCAGAGCACCTAAGTCGGGTGCTGCAGATGTAGGAGCTACTGACGGGCCTGCAGCCGGCGACGGCTGAACCTCCGACGTCTGCGGCGTTGCACCACCAAATCTTCTTTGGTCCGTCTCCTGCTGGCGTTGACTTCGGGTACGGACACCCTCCGTTTCCTCCTTAGGTAAAATCGGCATGATTTTATCCCACTTCTGACACCAATTGTTACGAGCTTGAGGTTCGTGACAATAAAAATTGCCGATAGAATTACCAACATTAACTCTTTAATTCACTTTACACTAATTAGACTTAGAACACTAATAATTAATCACACTGATTTACTTTATTTCGCTCCGAAGCTTCGCTTGTCTCGCCAAATTCAATACTTCCCCGATCGCATCTTGCAGCGCCTTTAAATACACATTATCAACGAAACATCCAGAATATTCAAGTAAATACGCGCGCCAATCGACTAGGCGTCGAAAGTTCGAGTGTCGGGCTTTTAGAAGCTTAGTTCTTCGTTTCGATACTAGATGGCGCTGTCGGTTGAAAGATTAGTGATGTCATTTTCTGGAAACCTCCCCTCGCTCTCGTCCCCGACACTAGATGGCGCTAGTTCCGCGTACATGACGTCAACTTAGGCGTGCAACAATACCAACGATGATTACACTTTTTGCATTTTGCAGCATTGCATTGGTTGTTTGGCGGGTCATTATTTCCAATGGCGCTCTTCGCGCCTTGGTTTGACTTACGCCTGATGTGGAGGAAGCGAGAGGTGTGTCAGGATTTTGCCAAATAGAAGTCTGTGGTCTCTGCCTACACCTCTGGGTGACAGGCATGAGTGTTTATGTATGTATGTAAATTGCCTGCTAAGTAAATTCTAAATAATGTGGAATATTTTGGAAAGACAATTTGTTAACTTTTCAATTTTTTTCAAATAAATTGCATGAGAAGTAAATTTCAAGTAATATGGAATATTTTTTGTTTATTTTAAATAACTTATTCACATTCTAAAATAAATTGCCTGATAAGTAAACTATTAGCCTTTTTATGTGACCATTTAACTTTATTAATTCATAATAAATTTTTATTAAAGGAATTGCATTTTTTTGGTTTTGTACTACAGTTTTGAAGGGTTGCAGTTATATCTATAGACTTAAAAAATGTTTCTATTTGTATCTTTATCTGTATCTTAAAAACTAAAAGTTTCCAGGTCGTAGATGTGATATTCTTTACAGAGAAGTAACCATAGGGTAGCCACTGTAAAGTAGAGTAAGCCCCACTGGGTTTCTTGCTGGTTCTACCCAGGGCTTCTTACCACTAAAAATATTAATGTCTTTCAATAAGTAAAATCTCTACTCTTTAATGAATAATAATTATCCTATTCTTTTATTTTATCCTAAAAGAACTCTTGGCAAGACACAAACTTTCAAATAGAACATAATTTTTGTTACTTAGAAGCAATTCAAAGATTTTAATATATTTTCTAAAATAAAGATAAATTTATTCATATCACACAATAATAAAGGAAAATTCTCATGGCATTAAGTGTTTCAGTGTCTGTTAATTATGTTCATTGTCAAGTAAAAACTTGTAGACAACACATTGTAGATAATATAAGCATTGTGTTGTTAGAAACTTTTAAAACTTAAGTAAATGAAAAAATTCTAACTTGTTGATTGCATTTTAGGAGTAAGCAACAATGAGATCTAGCAAATAGAGTAAACAAATAATGAATAAGTAAAATAAAATGAAATATGTATGATTAATAAAATATTTCTTCAAAATCAAAATTTTTAATTTTGGTACATTTTTTTTAGTTAGGTACTTCCATTTCAAACAGAAACAGAAACAGAAACTTTATTCAATGTAGATTATAAAACAATACTTTTTGAAAGTCAATTTTTTTATTTACCACTGGTTCGCAAAAAAACCTCTGTCCTGGAAAGAACCAGCAAGAAACCCAGTGGGACTATTTTTTTTTTCAAATAATAGCTAACAATCACGTTTACAGTTAACAACACAAGACAAATTAGAAATAGCTTGGTAGCGATCACCCTTCCCTGGGGTTTTTATCATCCATAAATTCCTTAATATTATAATAACCATTTTTATACAAACTTAGTTTAATAAAAAATTTTAACTTTGCATACGACAAATTTTGTATATTTTCTGGGATTTTGTTGTAAAAGCGTATACATTGCCCCAAGAAGAGTCGAGTAACTGGTACTACTAGCTTGTGTCTGTTCCTAGTATTTACAGAATGAATATCACTTATTTTTGAAAAACTATGTTTATTCTTGTGTGCGAACATTACATTTTCATAAATGTATTGAGAGGTCAGAGTTAATTTATTAATTTCCTTAAATTTTTGTCTGTGACTCCTTTGGTTTTAAATTATATATTGCTCTAATGGCTCTCTTCTGTAAAATAAATATAATTTCAGTGTCAGTTGCATGTCCCCATAGCAAAATACCATACGACATAATGCTATGGGAATAACTAAAGTAAACTATTCTAGCTGTTTCAACACTGGTAAGAGTTCTAATCTTTTTTACAGCATATGCTGCAGAATTAAGTCTGCTAGCTAGTTTAGATATATGGGGGAGCCATTGAAGCTTTGAGTCTAGTGTAATTCCAAGAAAAATGGTGGTATCAACAAGACTCAGTTCTTCCCCATTTAAAATTACATTCGTATTAACATGTTTGACATTAGGAGTTACGAATTTCATACATTTAGTTTTAGTACCATTTAAATGCAAATTATTAACATTAAACCAATTGACTAACTTAGCTATAGCATTATTTACTTCGTCGTAATTTAATAACTGTCGTTTTAATTTGAAAATTAATGAAGTATCATCAGCAAATAATACTATATCATGGTTATCCCCTACTATGTAAGGTAAGTCATTAATATATTCAAGAAACAGAAAGGGGCCGAGAATTGAGCCCTGAGGCACACCCATTTGTACAGAATAACAACTTTTTGCGTTCTGTCACTTAAATATGAAATAATTAATTTAAGAGCATCACTTCTTACACCGTAGTGTTGAAGTTTCCTGATTAATGTTTCATGGTGAACACAATCGAAGGCCTTGGATAGGTCACAGAATATACCCAAAGCATCCTGTGAATTTTCCCATGCATTAAAGATATATTTAATAAGCTCAACACCAGCATCATTTGTCAAGCGACCCCTTGTGAAACCGAATTGATTTTATGAAGTAAATTATTTACATTAAAAAATTTAACATTTGTTCAAGAATAATTTTTTCAAAAATTTTACTAAGTGTTGGCAGTACAAAAATAGGTTTAAAATTAGCGGGGTCCAATGTACTGCCAGATTCAAATAAAGGTATTACTTTACTATGCTTAATTAAATCAGGAAACACACCAGATTTGATACTAGTATTAAAAATAATAGATAGTTGAGGTGTGATTGTATCTATTATAGACGCAATAACTTTAACGGAAATCCCCCACTGATCGGTGGTTTTCTTAATATCAATAGTCTTAAAATATTTTAGAATATCTTTTGATGACACTTTATGAAATGTTAAATTCTTTGTACAAGCATTTACATTTTGTTTAAGTAATGATTCGGTGACGGCAGGAGAAGAATTCAGTGACTTAGTGGTTAAGATAGGAATATCAGTCAAATATTTCTCGAAAACCATTGCAACATCCTGATCTGATTTAGTTAATTTATTGTTAAAACTTAATTGATAGTTCTAGTAATTGCAAGAGTTAACCTTACCAGTTTCACTAATAATTATACTCCATGTCATTTTAATTTTATTAGAAGCCGTCTTTATTTTGTTGCTCAAATACAATGACTTGGCTATGGAGCACACTCTTTTAAATATTTTGGAATATTTTTCTACATATTTCCTAAATTCGACGCTAGGATTATATGACCTTTCATTGTAAAGTTCATATAATCTTTGTCTACTCTTATGGACTCCTACTGTCGCCCACTCATTAAATGCCTTGTGATTGTTCAATGAGAATGTTTTAGAAGTAAAAGTATTATTAAATTCATTGCAAATAAGCTTAAATAATGTTTCATACAAAAAAATCTGGATTATTTTGGTATGAAAGTGATGGGAGTTTTTTTACTTTGTTACTTCTAAACTTCTCCAAGGAAGAAAAAATGGATTGATTCTGACTAGAAAAGATAAAAAGTACTATAGGGGAATGACAGATTACTTCAATGGATATATTCTTGGTTTAGAGGATACCTTGAAAATGAATCGAAATTTTGGGGGCGTGGCTTATTCCTTTGTGGGTGAAGCTAACGGACGACTGAGGGAGTGTAAAAATGAAAGTGATGCAATGACTTCATAGTACGCAAATTGAGATAGCCATATTGAGCAAGCGCTTGGAAATAAACTAAGTAAGCGCCAAATGACATTTTTATTTTAACAAAAAGTCGTTATGGATTAAAAAACTGATTTATGAGAACTTACATATGTTTATATATTATGCCTTAAAAATTATTCCATGGTGTCATTGAAAAATGGAAGAGTCTACTTTGCAATTTTTTTCTAGCAAGAAAATTACATGATATTGTGTTTTCCTTTTATGCAATCCAAGGTCATACAGTCAAAAATCATATACCAAAATTTTGGTTTGTAATCTATAAAACTTAAAAAAATATGTTAAATAGAAAAACCACCAAATTTTCGAGGTATCACCTTAAAGTAAGGATAAAAACAAACTACAAACAAACAATTATGCACACATTATAATCGCCCAAAATCACATTTGTCCCTTGAACTTAAATAACTGATTTGATTTTCGTTACTGTTAAAAAATTAAGAAATAATTAATATAATTTTGTATTATATTAAAAAAATATTACTTTGAAAATGACATTATCACATTACAAATTCACTTAGCTACTTACTATATAATTGATGATATTAATCATTATTGTGTGCATTAGGCTGTAAGAGGATATAACTAACAATTTATTCTCCAATAGCTAACCTCACCAGCAATTAGTGCAGTGTTAATTATTGAACAAGGTTCTAGAGCTGAATATTGGAGCTATCCTTTCAAAAATTCCACATACTGTGATGGAGATCTGTATTACTATTGCAAAATATCAGTTTAGTCTTTATTAACCTGTTGCGAAGCACTATACTAAAAGCTAATTTTTCAAATTATACATTCCATTGCGGCAGGCTGACAAAGAATCAAGATGATTCTTTGTCAGCCTGCTGCTTGTTTATTATTATATTTATCATTCTTTACTTTTAATCTATTAACTATAACCTGTTGTATCACCTGAAAGTTTCTGATTTCTTCTACTCTATCATCTACTTTTACAATTTAAATTTCCCCTCACCCACTTGGCTATGGCCCAAGTGTGGTGTTTTTTTTAACTCTCTGGAAGTTTTTTTAGACATATATAATAATAAAAATTATAATAGAACCAGCATCATGATCACCTAACTCTTAAATAAAAGGGTTTATTGTCTTTTATGTATTTTTTCATGAATAGAATTTGTCTAGGTGTGTCATTGTGAAGAATAACAGATAAAACATTTCTATTGTTTTTTTATTTTATTTTAATTACTTTAAGAGGATACCTTGGAACTCTATCCATATTGGTATTACTGATAAATGAGTATTGTATTGGTTACATATACAAATGTTAGCAATATGCACTTATTTGTAATTCTTTGTTGGGGTCATCCCTTAATAAACAAACTTGAGGGTATTTGTTTATAATCTATATGGCAAAAGATTTTTTGAAATTTTGATTCGTTTTTATACACAGGTTAAGAAATACATAATGAACTGATTTGCCTTCATGAAGTGTAAGGAAACTTAATGAAATTTGGGCTGAATGATAAAAAAATGCATGAAATAAAAGCATCCACAAAGATATTTCAACAAAGACATTAAGTGATAATAAAACTTACATCAGGATCTACTTCCTTGGCGAGCATGGTGAGCTCTTCCTGCGTCAACTTAGACAACAGTTCGTCAACATCCACTTCATCGTAGGCTGACAACTCTCGACCGTAAAGTTTCGCCGGCGTAGTCATTGTTGTCGTTTTTGTAGACGACGACTTCTGCAACCACGGAAAAACACTTCACTTGCACTACTGTTTAATACCTTAAACTAATATAACACAAAAACAATCATATTATGTCGCTATACAAAAATCAACAAGAAGTTTTCTTTAACACCACACCCCACAGTTGACGTTATTAATCGATGATAAGGAAAAATATATCGACCACGCATATATTTTGTACCAAGCTATTATAAATGTTGCAAATGGAAAATTGTCTAACAGTTTTATTTTCTTACATTATAAAAAAATATTTTGTAATTAAGTGCAAAATGCGGCGACACAAACTCTCACTACGAATGACAATTTTGAACTGAATTGGAATCATAGATAATTTATTGCACCCTAAGAGCACAGAGTATAGACCTGAATAAAAAACATAATGGTGACAGTGCTGCCAGCTCTTAAATTACTTCCCCTTAGATGTGAATAAAAAAGCCTTGATGAAGCCTGGAACTGTTTACAATTTGTAATAATATACAATAGCATACATTAAAATATGCAACTGATTATCTCTTGTCTTTGTTTAATTAAAGAAATTAACCCCATACCATAAAGTAGAAAGATTTTATTTTTATTTTATGGAGCCAATTTACATTTATCTGTTTATCATTTTAAAAATAAGTTACGCAAAAATTTTGATGATACACCAAATATATATGCAGAAGTAATCATGAATATATTTCATACCCATGATTACTTATGAAATCACGAGATTATTTCATACTCTTGATTAGTTATTAATTTATTTTTGTTTTATTAACAGTTTTATATTTAAGTTTAGGTTTTATTTTAAAATAGATGATTAAACTTACGTTAAATCGGTTGTTATGTTATGAAGTATATTTAGTAATGAGTAGCCCTTTTATAATAATTAAGAGTATAATCGAATCTATTCAAAACTCTAAAAACTCCAAAAAATCCCACGAAATCCCCTTTAGCCCCAAAATTGAAGGAGAACAAAATTAGTTGGCTACACTGTGATGTGATACCATTGTGCATCTCGTTTTCGCATAAGATCATAATAATTTTCTGTCTACGATACAAAAAATAGCTTCCTACATAATGTTTATTAATCTGTGCTTTATGTTTATGACGCAAAAATGAATTTTTCCTCAGATCATATAAACAACAGGAGATATGGCAAGGAGGCGTGGCACTTGCGAACGCATCTGGCCGCAAAGCGGCCTGATGCCAGTTTCGGTAATTAGTCGAATGTCAACTTGTGACGTCTTTACTGCTCGTGATTTTTGACAAAATGCCGCGTTGTTCAGTGATTGTTTGCAAAAATAACAGCTGTATTGTGAATTACATGAAAGATGGCATCTCATTTCACACGTAAGTACTAAAATATTAATGGTTTTTCTTATTCAATTTATTAAAACATTACTTTGTGGTACTAGAAACACGATGAAAAACCAAATCAAATGTTTTCATTAGGAACAAAAACCATTGCTTGCTTAGTACAAATCGACCTGTGAATCAGTTGGTCTAATAGCGCAATGGATAAGTGTTTTACTGATACTCTCACTCACACGATAGTTTCGTGAAGCAGCCGCTGCCGGCTTTTGTGAGTTAGAGATGTGATGTGATGTTTGTGGTTGTCGATATTTTATACGATTCTGCTAAGTACGAATTCATGATATAATTAATTATTGTAAAACATAGTTTGTCACTACAGTGTAAGGAACTGCGCATTTTATGGCGTTAATGAGAGTTGTCGTTAAATGGAGATAAGAAAAATCAATATTCTTTACTATTAAAATATGCATTTACTAGTAAAATAAAAGATTTACAAACAATAAATATTAACATAGAGACAAATAACAACCCTTATGGCAAGCAGTACTGAAAATAGAAAGTAGGTAAATTTTATTGCTTAATATTGACTGAATAAAAGATATTTCTTGATCTACTCGAGTTATCTTTTATTGAATCAATAGCTAATGGGAATATAAGTAACTAGGAACTTCAGAAACTGGGCGTTTAGCTGATAAATGTATAAAAGTGTAGATAAAGTATTGGTTTTTACTTTATTGACTCTCCAGTATAAGCTGATATCGCATTTTATAGGATTTCTGTACAATGAGAGGTCAGCGTAAACTGGATTTAATAGATTGATGTGTAGCCGTGTGTATTCATGCATGATTCATTTATCATCATCATTATTAATATCTTGCTTTTATTATAAAATTTCAGCTATCCGAAGGATCCAAAAATAAAAGAAAAATGGATAAATGCAACAGGAAGGGGTCCAAACTGGTTTCCAACAAAAAATAACACAATATGCTCGTCTCACTTTGAACCAAAGTGTTTTCAACCATTAAAGAAAGTTCGTCGGCTCTTCGAATGGTCGGTCCCAACATTGAAATTGCGTATGGTGTTGACGAATTATGTGGAACCTTCCTTATCCAAAGTTTGTGTGAGTTTTATTTCTTGATATAAATACAAAACGAAGTAAGTTTTTATAACTGTAGCTACCATGAGACATTATGTAAACGTGTAATATTATTTTTTAATTACAGACTGTTGCTTCAAAATCTCCAATCGGAAGGGAATTACAAAACCTCGCTTGTGAGCAAAATGACGATTCGGAAAATACTGTTCCAATGTCTATAATAGATGGTGTCGATACCAACTTGAACGCTCGACAAAATAGCATTTTGGAGCATCAAGAAAATCCGCGAAAAAACGATCTCATCGAAACTCCTCGAAAGCGTAAATTACTCCAATTGATTTCCGTACAAAAGAATTTCATAAAAAAGCAAAAACTACAAATTAAAAGGCTTCAAAAGAAAACCAGCCGGTATCAGAAAAAAATCACAAATTTAAAAGAAATTTTGAAAAGCCTCAATGAAAAAAAAAACTACATTAGCGCTGATCACGTAACGCAGTTAGAAAACAGTGGCGGGGACAAACTGGCGACAACAGGTTCCGATACATTTTAACTACCGGGTATATCTCCTGTTGTTTCTATGATCTGAGAATTTTTCCATCAAAATACACCACTGACGGACTAGAATATGATTTTTAAGCTATTGCATAGCTTCTATCGCGGGCCTTGAGTGCGGGAAAATCCAGAAATTTCGTAACGAAAAAAACAACAATAGCTTTTTCACGTAATATGGGGACATATTACGTGAAAAAGCTATTGTTGTTTTTGTTTATTTTTCGTTAAACAAAACGCGAACACAGCCGACGACTGAACTGAACTAACCGCGTGTACAATGTAATATTTAAAACTGTTATAATATATTATAACAGTTTAAAACAACAGATAGAAAAATATAGTTGTTCATATATTGAAAGTCTCCTTGTTTTGTCTTAGACTTATGTTAATAGAGCGTGCCATTTGAACTTAAAGACAATTAATTGGACAATAAATAATAAGTGACAAATCTTGCCGTGGAGCGTGGAACTGAGTAGTTGCGCGTCTTGTTAATATAATTGCCGTACGGCCGCCCTGACGTATGTACTGCGCGAACCTGAGTTTTTTGCGACGCGGTCCGGTGATACAGTATTTTTCACAAATAGTGAGTTCGTTATAACGCGGGTTCGGTTAAATCTGGTTGAATTTGATTGGATTAACCTAAGTAACTTGAATTAATATCAAAGAAAAAGAAATACTGCATAAATAAAATAAATAAATAATTATAATTGCATAAGTTGATACTAAATGCTATGCAATAGCTTTACCGCGGCAGTCCCCGAGTGCCACACGTCTTTTTTTTCAGTTAGTTAAACTTAGACCTACTTTTGGCTAAAACTAAGTGTATTAAAGTCCGAATAATATTTAAAATCTCAAACTTCTCTCAACTTCGTCAAATATTTTTATTGGATGAGGGTGACAAACGAGAACACAGTCCACATGATGGTAAGTCCATAGACATCGACATCTATCCTCGATTACGAATCAAAATGCAGATGCGTCGTCAACCGACGATGGAATGCTTCTTTTCCAGTAAAAAAAATTCTGGTTTTCTACTCTCACCATACGAAACACAGCAGCATTAAGCTGCTATTTTTGGTACCTACGCTGGTATTCTGTGAGAGCGTGATCCTTTCCCGGTCGAGCCAACCCATACGTGCTACAATCTTATAGCTGCAGCGACTGATTTAACACGTGCTCGGTGTTGAAAGAAAACTTCAGGAGAAAAACCATATGGGTTTGAGAAATTGAAAAAAAAATACGATATTGGGTCTGCGATGCATGCATTAGGGCATCGCGGCGGACATTTTCTTGTCCTAAAGCCCTTTTAAAAATGACAGGAGGCCTATGCCCAGTAGTGGCTCGTATATAGGCTGTAACTTTTTTTTAACTTTACATTTTGTCAACAATGTTCCATAAAATATTTTGCTTTAAATAAAACACAATAGAGATGTTGGTTTTATACATTAAGTTTGCATTTAAAGTTAAAAAAATAACTTGTAGCTCAGGTAAGTTTTTCGCTTGCAACTGGCGCCTATGTCACCAGACCTTCAAATTTTTTGATGAAAAAACCTAATAGGCAAGATCAGCAAGATAATAATGGCAACAGCGAACTTTGTGTGATGTAACAATGAAGTTATCTGCAATTTTTTATATTATTTATTATTTCGCGCTTAAATTAATAATTTCGTTCAGCTATGCATTTGCATGGTGGTAGGTCTGTGCATTTGCCCTCACTATAAAAGATAGCTATTAAAACAAATAAACCCTTTTGCTTAAATCCAGTAACTGAAACTGTGGAGATTGAATCATTTTGTCTTACAATCCAAAAAACACATCACTTTTACAAGTTCAGTTGATACAAATATTAAGGTTACTCTATTGCTCGCATTCGCTTGTTATTAGTTAATTCAAATGTTCTATTTAGCAATATTAGTAGTCATTATTCGTTCTTGTGTTTAGAACTCCCAACAAAATAGTAGGTCCCGGACACACCTTAGGAGGTAATCTGTAGTCCCGGATTTGAAACTCAGCCGAAGCTAATTTTTAATGTAATATAGGTAGACGTACATATTGTTCTTGAATATTGATCATCATGATATTATATCATTCATTCATCATTACAGCCCTTCACAAGTCCACTGCTGAACATAGGCCTCTCCCAAGTAACGCCACAAAGCACGGTCCTGAGCCACCTGCATCTATCGACTTCCTGCATGTCTTACCAAGTCGTCACTCCATCTAGTGGGGGGTCGCCCTACACTACGCCTACCGGTACGAGGCTGCCACTCGAGAACCTTTCTTCCCCATCGGTTTTCGGTTCTTCGAGCTATATGGCCGGCCGATTTTCACTTCAGCTTACTAATCCGTTGGGCTATGTCGGTCACTTTGGTTTTACTGCGGATATCCTCATTTCTGAGTCTATCACGCAGAGAAACTCCGAGCATAGCCCTCTCCATAGCTCGCTGAGCGACCTTGAGCGTCCTCATACGGCCAGCAGTGAGGGACCACGTCTCTAATCCGTAAGTCATCACTGGCAACACGCACTGGTTGTACACTTTAGTTTTCAGAGATTGAGGTATACCTGACGAGAAGATGATGTGTCGTAATTTCCCGAACGCATGAAACTGTGATTTTGATATTATGAACATGATATTATGTTCAAATAAAAAAAAAATTGAGTATATGCTGACTTATCGAAGTGGAGACCTTAATTATGATTTCAAAAACGCATTGTAAACACGAAATCGTAATGATTATTACAGTTGCAGTGAATATACTTACTCATTAAGCTGAAGTTTAGAGCTGCCATAAAAGTTGGAAAACTGACGGCATTCGTTGGAATTGATATAGGTTAAAATATAAAAAATTAAAAGTAAATATGAAGTCTATTCGTCTCATAGCTGGGCATAAGCATCTCATTTCAGAGAATAACTATCAGAAAGGAGAGGAGGTCTGTTGAGCAATTAGTATAACACGCTACTCCAGTATATGTTGGAGGACTATGTTACAGTAAAATTTCTTTACTATTTATTTTATATTGTCATTCTTGTCATCAAGGAGTATATAATACTAACTCTAGGGTATGTTCCAAAATGTTGCCAGTATACTGGCGAATGCAAATGACGTCAGGGTATGTTCCAAAATGTTTCCAGTATACTGGCGAACGCAAATTATGTCATTAATTGATGCCGTATATATTCGTCGTATCCACCATATTCGATACAACGAATCACCAATATGGCGTCGAGTTACGAGGTCATTTGCATTGACAGGTATACTGGGTTGTATTTCGGAACATATCCATTATTTACTAATAAGGAGCATGTGAGATATGTTATTACTCTAAGATATTATAATCACTATGTATTCGCGATACATATTACCTAAAAGACATATTATGAAAGCTATGAAATAAACTTTTTACAAAATTCTTATTGAAGTATAATATAATTTCTTCAGGAGCATGAGGACATACAGGTTCCTCAGGATATTAAATCAGCACTTCACTATCTGTCGAAAATAAACTTACTTTTTTTTTAAATTTCGAGTCGTTCCCGTTACAACTTTCCTTTGCCCGTTTTTACCGTTTTAAGTTACAAGCTGCCTACATACAAATAAAATATAAATATACCTACGTTTTAAGTGACGCAAAAATCAAGCCAATATCATGTTAAACTTATTGTAAGAACATCCACTCATGTACACATAGTGTGTATCTAATATAATTTCGTGGGTCCAGCAGTCACCGTTTACGGGCTATTAAAGAAAAAAAGAAAAAATGTGTGTGCGTGAGTGCGTGTCAAAAAGTGGAGTATGGTGTTGACATCACTTTTCCTTTTCTTTTTTTTATGAAACGTTACCCTCACACTAGTATTTTCTCCTGTATCGTGAAGGCAGTTAACAAAATTTAAATTGCACAAGTACAAACAAATACTTGTTCCGTGCGGGATTCAAACCCGCCAGCGTTCCGTCACATGAGTAAAGAACTCCTTACTCTGTGGTTCTGTGTTCTTTATTTATTGTAAGGAGTGTAGAATTAAGGAGTACAGACTGTGTATTAAAAAGTGTCCATAGAAAACCGTTAAATAAGGGTGGCGCAACTATAACTACGGGGTATACTTTAAAGAACGCACCGAAAAATATTAGTGGGATAGACGAATTTTTCGAGGTTATATTTACTAAATAAAATTATTTTAGATTTTAAAGCTACTGAGCAGTTTAGCAGCACACTTAAACCGTCGACAACTGCTAAGTTCATTTCATCCCAGTAGCTACTCCAGCGCTGTTGTGGAGAGTTTTAGAACTGTTATTTACTGCTTACAGATGGCCACTTTTTCAATTATTCTACTATGGGAGTTGGTACTACTTATTTCTACACCATAATTTATTGGTCTGCTCCTATCTATTGATGTAGCGTACAAATAAGTGCGGTACGAAAATATTTTAAATTCTATAGCGCGTTAACCACGTACTGCTTTTTAATGCCATACTACTATTATCTACAATTTGTGAATTACCAGGACTACTGACTCACTGACCAGGACTCGTGGACACCCAGCTTCAAAGCAGGACATGTCCCGATGTACCGAAATGAATGGTTGTTGTGTTATAAGTACGAGGTCGTGACATTTTCTACGTTACAATGCTCTTACAATCACGACGAAGCTTACACAATGTACTATTTCACGCTTCGCCTGCATAATGTTACTCCGTTATTGAACTCACGATGTCACGACCTTACCTATTGATTCTACTTAATTTTGCGTATTATAGTCTGTATTGTCCAGCAGTGTACAGAGTAGTATAGAGTTCATGCCATAGTTTATTTAATATTTTTACTTCATTAAAGTATACGCTTTACTGGTACTTTTTGTGATCAAAACTTCCTTGGTTGCAATCAGTAAAAAAGAAAGTGCTTATGTATAGGCTCCGTGGCTTTAATTGCGTGGATTGTCATCACTATTCAACATTACAACATTACTACTTCGACTTTATATGTGGTAGAACCACGCTGAAGCTATATTATTGTTGTAGACCAAATGGGTTGGCTCGACCGGGAGCTAGCGAGAAATAGCAGCTTAAGGCTAGTTGTGTTTCGTATGGTGAGTGTAGAGAACCGAAAACTCTTTACTGGAAGCGAGGCATTATATTTAAGTCCTCAGGAGACAACGTATCTGCATATATAATTATTAATCGAGGATTAATATAGATGTCCATAGACCACAACATCGACTTACCATCAGGTGCAATGTGTGCTCGTTTGTCATCCATAATCAATAAAAAAAAGTTTGGTGATTGTCACTCGTGTGGGAAAGTAAAATTCTCCGCTAGGAGTAATAGTGTTCTGTGAGTAAAATTCGCCATCATTGAATGAAATGACTTCTGACTTGGGAAGTTAAGACTGAAGATATATTAAGTTATCACATCTGTTAGCCCAAAATTTTCAAAAATAAAAAAATTTCGAATTTATATACATGGTTATCCTCCATGACATTTAAAACCGCATTGCATTTTAGCAACAAAAAAGTTGGGAATTCTATTAATGATTCTACGTCATATGTAAATTCCAGAATTTTGTAAATTCCAGAATTTACATATAACGTAGAATCATTAATTGGATACTAAAAGCTTATTACCAAATGCAAATTCTATTATGTAAATCGTTGTCGATTGCGTTTGCACGGTCGCTCAGTTCGGCAGTTTGTCACGAAGCTCGCTTGCAAAGAGCACTGCACTATTTGCAACTTATCGAAAGAAGAAAAAGGTAGACACTGGAAAAAACTGGAAGAGTTTATAGAAACTTGCCTTTGGCAGACAAAAGCAAAGGGATTGTAACAAAGAAATTGCCGCCTACAACGGGCTGCTAGAAAAATACAAAAACTTTTTTTCGTTAAACACATAATTAATCAATAACTCAAGTGCGTCATCATCTTCCATCATGGATGACATGTTTCATGGGTGAGCTTCTGCGGAGAAGTGATCACAGAACACTATTAGGAATGATGATCGACGCCGATATCGGTGGTATGTGGAGACACTAGGGGCGTTCGATTAAACTACAGTCTGATATCGCTACGATATATCGTTACGTGTGCAGCAGATTCGCAATATGTGTGTCTATGATAATAACGTATATTACGTAATATATCTCCGTAGCGGAAGCTTGTTATCTGATTTTGCTTTTCTTTATTGACAGTCGTATCAATTGCAACCAAATCCGATTGGTTTATTAATTACTTATTATTAATTTGTATAATATTTTAAAAGTAATGTAAGCGCTTCTCGAGCACTCATCCCATGTGACAGCAAGTTGCAATTAAACTTTAAAACTACTTCAAAAAACAACAAGTAATGGATATTATGTTCGTGCAGTTTGTTTTGTTTGTCACCCCGTTTTGTCTCGTCGGTGTCATAAGAGATTTTTTATAGCATATTTAATTATATTTATATTTATTTACTTATATTTTAAAAACAGTGTACATGCTGGCTTACAGTATGCCCAAAACGTCAGCATGCTAATTAACAAATTACAATTTTAATAATAGTAATAAGATACATGTCAAAAGGTCAAACAAATTAAAGAATACATGTGCAATAAATCAAATAAATACCAAAAAAAAATACATGCCAAATAGATTAAAAGTCAAATAGATTACATATCAAATAAATTAAGCAAAATTTCATTGTCAAATTGATTACATAAGATAAGATTAAAAGAATATATTACAATATGTCAAAATTGGATGTCAAAAATAGAAGGGCTTTATTACACAGTTGCTCTAAGCTATCAGCAAATAAGTCAGTCTCGGTATCACCTGCGAGCATGTCTCCAATAAGCCGTATAGCACGAGAAGTGCGAGAAAGAGCGAGAAGCGCCGCACCTGGTGCGCGCCGACGGCCGCCACAGAAGGCGCGGTCGCCGCCGCGGTGCCACCGTCCCCTTCATATCACAGCCCAGCCGCTTCGGAGCCAACAAACCTACTCTACTTAATATCATCGTACTATCTATACGATTATGGATGATTGCTAGGTAGTATGTTATCAACTGCATAGTTCGCAGTGCAAGTTTTAGCGTGTCCAAACTCCAAACCCACCATACCAGTAACAAATAAGGATGGATATAGATAGGGGTAGTAACCGTATTTCTGTTTGTATAGCCATCGTGCAAATTTGCGCTGTATTCTCTCTATCATCTTCCTCATAGGGATATATCTTTCCTCATAGGGATTCCATTCCATGGCACCGTATTCAATCTTGCTACGAACATATGCATTTTAAAGTACCAAAGCGACGTCTAATCTATCAAACTGTGAAGAAGTGCGAATAACGAAGCCAAGCAATTTACTGGCCTTTTTATATGTAAAAAGGCCAGTAAATTGCTACAGTAGTCACATGGTTATGAAAGTCGAGTTTAGCGTCTAACAATAATCCTAAGTCACGAATTTCACTTACCCCTACTAAGGGCGTGTCAGATAAATTATATTCTTTTTTTGTGGACAGCATTTACGCGTGAATGTTATTATTTTACATTTATTACTCTTAAACGGAAGATGATTTAATACACTCCAATCCATAACCGCATCGATGTCCCTTTGCAATGCCTCGCAGTCAGACGGGTCATCTACACCTAGGCTTAACTTGAGATCATCCGCGAACAACAGACATTTGGAGGCAGTCACGCTATTTGGTAAGTCATTAATGAAAATAAGAAAGAGCAAAGGGCCCAATGTACTTCCCTGGCTCACTCCAGATCTTGTGTAATAGTCACTAGACTTAAATTGCACCCACTTTAATAAACCGACGTCGATCGCGTAAGTAATTTGAAAAAAACTTGACGAGTGCCGGGGCTAAGCCTATCACCGCCAATTTACGCAACAAGATATCGTGGTCGACCAGGTCAAATGCTTTCTTAAAATCGAAGTACGCAGCATTCACCTGCCTACCAACATCCAATTCAGCATATGTATAGTCAAGATGAGACACAAGATTGGTAGTTGTAGAACGAGCAGTTCGAAAACCGTGTTGACTATCATGCAAAGCATAGGGTGACAATCAAGCACACAGTCCACCTGATGGTAAGTGGATGCTGTGGCCTATAGACATCTACATTTATCCTCAATTAGGAATCAAAATGCAGATGCGTTGCCATCCCTGAGGACTAAGATAGAATGCCTCGTCTCCAGTAAAAAAGGTTTCCGGTTCTCTACACTCACCATACGAAACACATCAGCAATGAGTTGTTATTTCACGCTGGTATTCTGTGAGAGCGTGGTCAAATTTGTGCTGCAATCATAATATAGCTGCAGTCTGAAATCCCAGAAAAAGCTTATTGCTTCCGATAGGTAGACGGTATTCCATCTCATTTACGTCAGATGCAAAATACCCAAGCTGTAAATGGGCAGCAGCACCAAAGATTTTGGCACTGTGATCGTCAATCTGCAATACCTCCCTAGTCCCTAGAACAGGAGAGGCCCGTATGGACTTTTAAAAGCTTGTAGTAAAGCAGTCACTTCAGAAGTTTAGAGTGGAATGCCATAACACCCGTAATAAGACAGCTTACGTTACACCTACGGATTTGTATCGGATGCTTCACAGCTCTATTACACTCGTTCTCAATAGGATTTAGTGGCACAACGGAAGATGTATATATTTGATACAGTGATATAATTTTATATTGGTAAATAATTATAATTAAAATATCAAATGGTGGTTCAATATATTGACGTACCTAGTGATTGATTCGACAAATGACGCTGTTGACTATGCGACTCTGCCTGGCAGTGGGTTTGGCGATTTGCCAGTCTGCTATAATTGGTGGTCGCCACACTAGAGACAGATTATATTAGCTTCTCAATCGGCCACTGGCCTTCCGTACAACATAAACTTTGCTTTAAAAAATAATGTTTCTGCCTGCTCTTGACCTAGTGACGACTATGGATGTACGCAATATTAACTTTGGAGATTGTCGTAATAAACAGGTTATTGAACTTTGCACAAACTTTTTTTAATTTTGTTCTGTAAAGCTAATGGAAAGTTGAATTCTAAATTGTAGGACAGAATCTAACAAAAACTCATTATCATCATTTAAAGAAAATACGAGTAGTAGCTTGATTTACCCCTTGACTTCGTGCAGGCAAATAAGATGCCATTAAAAACATAACTTGTAAAAAAACCAAGTCTTGCAACTCAGTTCTTCTACTGTAAAAAGTTGTGAGATGCATGTATCAAGCAATACCTCGGTAATTTATTCAGTTCCTACTTAAGACTTCTTATGTTTTAAGTTATTACGTAATTAGCTAACCTAACAACATTTTATAGTGACCATATCAATGTTAAGTCTTTTATGTTTTAAATATATAGATTGACTTGGCCATTTGTATATAAGATAGTCCTAATTTTTTACCTTTCCGGTACCTTCTACTTCTTGAGTACCAAAAACGTACCTATGTACACCTGTAATACATATACAAGTGCACTGATTCATTCACCGCAAATTTTTAAAATTTTGTAATTCCATATATTTATATGGGATTACAAAGTTATTAATGCAGTTGGTGTATCTAGAAAACGGGACCGAAATTGAAAAATATTTTAGTTTTTCCTTGATTTATACACTACATACTAATTGTATTCTAAATTTGAAGCTTCTATGTCTGCTAGAAGTGCCTTAGAGTTTTGATGATCGGTCAGTCAGTGAGTGACAAAATTAAGAAACTTTGACTTGTTACAATTCTTAAACTACTGGTTCACATTGAATGAAATTTGAAGTATACGATGTTTATACAATGCTTACTTTAATACGGTTACTGAAAATTCAGGCTTCTTCTAGATTAATTGACTACGAAGTTATAGGGGGTCGAAAATGGCCTGAATTGCTTCGAGAAAAGATGGTACGGCCGTGCCGCTTTTTTGCACGACTTGGCGGGGACACTACCGTGCCCCCAGATCAATAAATCTAATTTATAAAAATTAACATTTTTTTGTTTGTATTTTATACGCTGCTATACCGTTTTTCAGAATACACTTACGCGACAGTTATAGTCATAATGGGATCCGGTAACTGGCGCCGTTGTAGCATCCAAATATCAACCGTGCGAAGCCGGGGCATATCGTTTGTAAGAAACGAAAGAAAATACAATTAACCTTCTTACAACTAAGTATTATTTTTAATAAAAAAATAACTTGACAGCTAACATTTACATTAATAAGTGGTTCGCATGTCTTGAATAAACATTTCGTCCAATTTCGCCTAAAATGTCGCTACCATACGGTCCACCATATCCGGTATCACCTTTAATAAGAGGAATTAGATTTGCCCTGCTATTAGCAGGTATTGTCTACGGTCGAATAAAACAAGCTAAGTACGAAGACCTTGAAGAGACTTGGCGTGAAGAAGAAGCGAAGCGAAAGGTTGTACGTGATAGAGAGCTTGCGAAATTAAAAGAGAAAATTGCCAAAGAAGAACGAGAAGTTGTTCGGCAGATAGAAACTGGCGAGCTATTTAGACCTGGTAATATTATTACAAGATTATTATAAAATTTTGAAATATGTATAAATTACTACCGTCTATTCTTTATTTGCAGATGGAGAACTATGACTTGAATTGTTACAATAACAAACAAATACTCTTTTTATAATGAAATAATATGCCAGTAAAATAAAGTGAGTGCCTCATGTGTCATGTTTGTTTTGGCATACGCATTATATTAAAAAAAAAACGACTGAACTTAGAACGTTGCTTGCTACTTACATAATGTAACTTTGCACAAACTTTTTTTAATTTTGTTCTGTAAAGCCAATGGAAAGTTGAATTCTAAATTGTAGCACAGAATCTAACAAAAACTCATTATCATCATTTAAAGAAAATACGAGTAGTAGCTTGATTTACCCCTTGACTTCGTGCAGGCAAATAAGATGCCATTAAAAACATAACTTGTAAAAAAACCAAGTCTCGCAACTCAGTTCTACTGTAAAAAGTTGTGAGATGCATGTAATACCAAGTCGGTTAATTTATTCAGTTCCTACTTAAGACTCCTTATGTTTTAAGTTATTACGTAATTAGCTAACCTAACAACATTTTATAGTGACCATATCAATGTTAAAAGTCTTTTATGTTTTAAATATATAGATTGACTTGGCCATCGCATGAAACCACAATGTATCTCACAAGAAATACATATTATATTAAATTAGATTGCCTAGTGCGATTGACAAGTCAATCTATATATTTAAAATATAAAAGAGAACTATGACTTGAATTGTTACAATAACAAACAAATACTCTTTTTATAGTGAAATAATATGCCAGTAAAATAAAGTGAGTGCCTCATGTGTCATGTTTGTTTTGGCATACGCATTATATTTAAAAAAAAAAACGCCAGAACTTAGAACGTTGCTTTCTACTTACATTATTAAATGATAAGATAAATATAAACATTTCTTTTAATTGAATTATTGCCAAATTTATCCCACTTAAAACTTAATAATTTATCAGTGAGGCTTTCACAGTTGTAAAATTCAATTAAATTGAAGCGAAAGTTAGAAAAAGTAGCACCTTTTATCGTACAGCGGCGTGGTAAAGAAACACATCTATACTATTGTTAGAGACATACAAAGATAACTTTGATATTGTATATGACTCCATTTAGTTTCTACGCGACTAGGACTACCATATTTTAAACATTACACATGTACAGAAAAACGCAAAATGTATTTGATTGTGAATTTGATGCATGCAGGCAGTGATTACCTTAAAATTAACCGCTTAGACTTAGATGCGGTCTAAGTCTAGCCCAGGTGGACTTTTTTTATTATATGCGAGCAGCTATGCAGGTCTAAAGAAAGAGACCAGTATCACTGCGACCTATAAGATCTATTGTGATCGCTGCTATGGCTATAGTTCACGGCTAAGCCCTATGTCTTCAATGAATAGAAGGAGTTGCTTAGCCGTGAGCAATTTCATTTCTTCTGGGCGGATTACATAGTTTCCCAGATGAGTGTTACGTTTGCGCATTAAAGGCGTCGTTAGGATGTGTAGAGGCGTTTCTTCCGTTATGGAACAGAACCGACACATCCTTGAGTTGCTTAGTCCAAGGATGGACATGTGCTTTTTAAGACAACAGTTTCCAATTAGGGCTCTTGCCAGAATGCGCAATTTATTTTTACTTAATCCCAGGGCTTCTGAAGCGAATTTACGATCAAAAGCCCGGATTAAGGTTTTAGAATGTTTTAAGCCTGGTGTGTCAGACTAGATCTTAAGTGATTTATTGTGATAAAGAGTTTCACGGGTCAATCAGGCTAGGCTTCTTGGGATTCCACAAAATGGCTCAGGTCCAAATTGTGTGCACTTTGAGCCCTCCCTTGCAAGTTGTCGGCAAATTGAACGTGACCCACCCATCTTAAAACGACCCTGTTGTTACATCCCAGGGCGTTTAAACGGTTCACGCAGTCTCCAACTAGCTTCAAGTTCACTAAGTTTGACCTCAGCGCTAGCAGTGCTGCTTGACTATCAGAGTTTATGTAAATTATATGGTTGACGTAGTGTTTTTGCAGATTGATTTCCGCACACCGAAGTATAGCTAAAATTTCTGCCTGGAAGATAGAGGTGTATCTACCCAAATTCATACTAAGTTTGAATTTGGGGCGTTCCCCGTAAATTCCAAAGCCCACGTCAAGGCCCATTTTAGACCCATCGGTATACCATATGAGGCTACCGACCTCACAGATATCCTGGCCATTCAGCCAGTCTTCTCTGGAGGGTAACTCCACTGTATACTTTTTATCAAAAGTGTGTAGTGGACGCATGATATCTGAGATCATGCATAAGACCGGTGATTCCTTAATTGAGTCGAGCATGGATCTCAATCTGTAGGAGAGCAAGCTCAGACCGCCCTGGGCGTTAATCCTATACAAACTAGCCCTCGCCTCCTTGTCTAGATAGAGATCAAGGGGCGTTAGGCATAGAAGTGCATTAATGATCGCATAGCTCCAGTTGCCATTAAGCAGGCAGTCCTTTGTAGACTATTTAGTCTGTCCGCAGTCATCTTTTGGTTGGCCTTGTTACACCAGACAATAGAGGCGTAGGTGAGAATCGGCCTCACTATGCTGCTGTACAGCCATAGGACCATACTGGGACGCAAGCCCCAGTTGTTCCCGACCAAACGACTGCACGTACCTAAAGCAATTTTTGCCTTATGGCATACGTTGCTAAGGTGAGAGTTCCACGTTTACGCCCAAGTACTTAACTTCCGTGCAAAATGGTACTTCTTTGCCATTAAGCTTTGGTTGGACTAATTTTTCCAACCGTCTCTTTTTGGTAAAGGGTAATAGACAGCCTGGACCTACACCAGTTATTATATAAAGGTGGACTTGGTGATTATGATAAAATTGCATTATGAATATTAAGACATGTTTTATACGTGGTAGAGCCATGCAGTTCGACCGGGGAACGATCACGCTCTCACATAATACCAGCTTAAAATGGCAGCTTAATGCTCCTGTGTTTGGTGCAGTAAGTGTAAGGCAGTAGTAAGGCGTTCTATCTTAATCCTTAGGGGTGACGACACATCTACATTTTGTTTATTATTTGAGGATACATTTAGGGTGTCTATGGGCGCATTTCGCATCTACTCTGTGATCGTTTGTCACCCTTATTCTATAAAAAAAACATATCATCGCAAACAAACATATACCTATGTTTCACATAGGAATTCCCGCGAAAACATGCAAACTAATATTAAAAATAGCTATAGAATTGCGGCGTAGCTCTATCTACCAAATGTTAAATATTTTTTCTCTAGCCCTTCATTAATCTACTGCTGAACAACTGAACATAGACCTCCTCTAAGGAATGCCACAAAGCACGATCCTGAGCCACCTGCATCCATCGACTAACTGTATGTCTGTTACGTCAACTTAGAATTGAGGATATCCGCAGTAATACCAGTGTAACCAACAAAGATCAAGGGATTAAGAAGCTGAAGAGGCAATGGGCCGGCTATATAAGTCGAAGAACTGATATCCGATGGGGAAGAAAGATTCTCGATTGGCAGCCTCGTACCGGTAGGCGAATTGTTGGGCGGCCCTCCACTAGATGGAGATCTACCTGGTAATTATTTTATTAATTACTTCAAAATCATAAAACAGAAAGTTGTGTTTCTGTTATAATTTAATACAATATGCAACTATTATTGCATGTCATGCTAGGTTTTGACATAGGTGCATGGTAACTCTACACGTTTACACACTTTGCAAGTGCCGAAAACCACTTTCTAGTAATGTGGAGGGACGGTATCGCGTAAATTTCTTTTACCAGTTATTTTAACGCTACGTTGAATACACTCAACCATAATTAAAATAAATAACGATAGATGTCATTGAACTTTACGGTATCGTTACGTAACATTTTCTTAAAGCCTTGGTAGATGTGAGTTAGTGTGTGCGTTTGCCTTATTCCTATATATTAAAATTTCTACACACAGTTAACTAACGACTGGACTTAAGCCCGGTCTACATTTTGAAAAGTGACAACCGCGAGTGGCAAGTGCGACTGACAAATGACAAGTGCTTAGTGCGTATTTTATTCACACTTATCACTTGTCACTGCCTGTTCAAGCAAATGACAGGTCCTTAGTGCGTGTGAACAGGTAGTGCCAAGTGATAAGTGGGAATAAAATACGCACTTGTCACTTTTCATTTGCCGCTTCTCATTTGCCACTCACACATGCCACTTCTCAAAATGTAAACTGGGCCTAAGCGTTGACTTATTACAAGGATATTATATGTAGTTCATCGATCAATCATATTACGAATACACAGCTTACGTGGTGTTATTGTGGCCGAAGTTGGAAAAGGGGAGATCTCCCGCCAGGCAAGGTGTTCAGCCCGGGGAGCGGCTCACACTCCGTGTGATAGTTCGGAGAAGTTCTATATATACTGTTTATGATTCGGAATGTTGATAGCGCGATTTAGGCTTCGGTGTATTTCGCTTGTGGCGGCGACGACAGCGCCGCTACATCACCCCCTGCTCA
The DNA here is from genome assembly GCA_907164705.1 of Parnassius apollo. Taxonomy (NCBI): domain Eukaryota; kingdom Metazoa; phylum Arthropoda; class Insecta; order Lepidoptera; family Papilionidae; genus Parnassius; species Parnassius apollo. Next base: position 3,687,681 of record CAJQZP010001094.1, read on the forward strand.
GACCGGAGGTCGATAGTGCAGTCGAGTTGTCGACGAATGTGCAAGTGCCAGGAGATTGCCTTGTAGTCTGCGATGAGTCGAGAAGAAGGCAAGTAATCTGCGAGAGTGCCGTGAAGCAGAGGCGAGCAGTAAGGCTCAGAGCCGTGCCGAACACTGCATAGCACAGAGAGTAGCTTGAAGGAACAGGAAGCATTATTATTCTAGTGCTGCGATGAACCTTGTGAAGCTAGCTGGCTTGCAGGATATGAAGACTGCAGACGATATCTGCTCGGGAGCGAATGGGTGGGGTATTCTATGACGATGATGAAGCTTGAAGTTTCCGAAGGTTGTTGGTTGCGTGTTTGGTCACGTCGGGGTCACCACTGTGGCCGTGGAAGGAAAATGGGAGATCTCCCGCCAGGCAAGGTGTTCAGCCCGGGGAGCGGCTCACACTCCGTGTGATAGTTCGGAGAAGTTCTATATATACTGTCTATGATTCGGAATGTTGATAGCGTGATTTAGGCTTCGGTGTATTTCGCTTGTGGCGGCGACGACAGCGCCGCTACATTATGTATTAAAGTTAAAAAAGTCAACTATTTAATTAACGCTTCTTTTCTATAGAAGAATGTTTTAGGATGACATTTTTTAATTAAACTTGAAATGACATACGAACTAAGTCCATCTGAAGGTAACAGGCAATAGAGCACCTGTGACCAACTAAAAATAAAGAAGGCATGCGATTTCACCCTGAGGACTAAGAATGGCTCACCTCTCTATGTCTTTCAGACCGAAACAGTTCAGTGCACGCATTACGCATTTGATTGCAGTGTGGCCGTAGTAGGAAAAGGGGAGATCTCCCGCCGGGCAAAGTGTTATGCCCGGGTAGCGGCCACACTCCGTGTGATAGTTCGGAGATGTTCTATATATGCTGTTTATGATTCGGAATGTTGATAGCGTGATTTAGGCTTCGGTGTGTTTTCGCTTGCGGCGCGATGACAGCGCCGCCACATCACCCCCTGCTCAGACCGGAGGTCGATAGTGCATTCCGATTGCCGGTGTGTCCTTTTAATGCCGGTGGAGAATGCATGCTGTGTGCGTAACGACAAGTGACACCGGTGCGAATGATATGCCGATGTGTAATGAACTGGCAAGTGATACGGTGAGAACGATGTGCCGGAGTAAGTGCCAGAAGTCTGTCATAAATCTGCGGTGAGTCGAGACGAAGACAAGTTGGGCTGGCTTGCTGGAACTGAAGACTGCAGAAGACGATTCTCAGTAGTGAATGGTAGGGGTTCTTGAGGATAATGGCGATGGCTTGAAGTTGTAGTTTCCGAAGGTGTTTGGTTGCGTGTTCAGATCACGTTGGGTGGTCACCAGTGTGGCCGTGGATGGAAAAGGGGAGATCTCCCGCCGGGCAAGGCGTTCTGCCCGGAGAGCGGCCAACACTCCGCGTGATAGTTCGGAGATGTTCTATATATGCTGTTTATAATTCGGAATGTTGATAGCGTGATAGGCTTCGGTGTGTTTTCGCTTGCGGCGCGATGACAGCGCCGCCACAGCAGAAATGGATAATAGGGTGGTATCTATTCAGACAGAATCCTAGGCAGAAATCGGGTTCAAAGGGGAATTTTAAGCTTTGTTTACGTTCTACTGCTGGGCACTGATCTCAAAACCTCTCATCTAATTCAAAGCGTTTTAGCAGAATTAACATGCCCTTGAAATATTTTAAGTCAATATGCAAGTTTATTGTATGTATAGCACATGGTAAATTAGCTCTTAAAATTGCAGTTACTACACCGGCGGTGATCGAACCCGGGTACTGGCTTAGGACAAGCAAAAATTGAGGAACTATTTAAAATTTAGATTTTATTAAAAAAAAAGTTGTTATTTTTCATTGCATTTACGTTCTGTAAGTGAAACCAAACCACTGGTTTTAAGGACAACGGTGTTTACAATAAGACCCGTTATATATATATATATATATATATATATATATATATATATATATAATAAGATACATTTTCAATAGAATGGGTAAGCGTAAAAAAAATTTAAGACGTTTTTCGACGAATTTAAGAAGTAGGTATTACCATAAAACTCATTAATTCATGGAATGGAAACGTCAAGATATTCGAGCGGGGACGTGATGCATAACTAGTCTTGAATACGTAATTCGTTTCATCAAGGTAACTCCTCGGGGTTTCACCGGATGTACTTATTCCAATTTTAAGTCATTAAAGTTTAAAAGGAATTAATTTTAAAATACATCAAAAATCGATTGGAAAAATTGTTGCGTATATTATTTAATATGAAGTAGGTGTAAAGTTCAAATAACTAGGGCTGATGTAGATGCAAAGGTTTTGCTAGCATCACAATCACATCAACTGAGCGGAGCGGAGTAAAAGTCTAAAGTCAAAACTATCTTTATTTCAACAAAAGATTCAATCACATTACAATTGTTTTAAATTAATTCTTTTCTCAATAATTATTACAAAAGCGCGCGCTTTTGCTTTACATGTATTTTCCGATAGACAATTTAGTTTTTTGTTATTTTTTAAATATCTTTTAGACAAATTCAGATTTTTATTGTTTACAAACCTTGTCTGCGTTATGCTACAAATATTGCCGAAAATATATGTAAATTGGCCTACGGGTTACGGAGGAGATAGATTTAAAAGAATCGTTTTCTTGCGCCATGGGAGTTCCGCTCCAATAAATGCAAAAGTAATGTGTAATGTAATAAGAAATAAATGTACCTATTAACAAAGTTGAACAGGAAAATATCTAGAGTTTATTCCTGACCGCTGTTGGTCATGAAAATCGCATATTCAGAGAATATTCTCTCGCCTTCGCGTACGCGTAAGTATATATATATATTTTTTTAGATTTGTGGTATTCATCCCTTAAGATAGAAGTTTATTATATTATAATAATACTAGCTTGCCAGGCAGATGTTGTTCTGCCCTTTTTGACGACCCTTTGTCATGTCCTATCAAAAATCCTTAAATTCGCAAAAAACTGTCTGAGTCACTCATGAGCAAAAAAACTATCCTATCTCTCAAGTTGGAATATTTGATTAAAATCGATTGAGTAGTTTAGGAGTCCATCGCGGACAAACAACGTGACACGTAATTTATATATATATATATATATATATATATATATATATATATATATATATTGTGATTAGAGAGGAGGTAGGTAAAAGTTTAGAAGTAGGTAAGAACTAAAATACAAAATTCCAATATATCCATAAACACATACATTCATAAAGGTCAGATAAAAGAGTGTTAAAAATCTGCCCATAGGCTGTACGATCCAATTATACGCATTTGTTTTAGCCTCTTATAATAATTAGTGTATATAAAAAAAATTTCAACAACACTCATTGATAATGAACTGTGAATGTTAATTTATTATGTAGTATATTATATACTAGCCTAAAGTTATAAAATTATTGTATTCTCATCAGTTCTTAATATCTCTGCAAAGTGTCAGATTATTCAGACGTCTGGAAATGGGTGAAAACTGAACTATTGTATTCCATTACGTACATATTCGTACATATTATATACATATAGGTCAAGCTATATAAATTTATGCTTAGTGAAACTTGTAAATATCTTACGTAGCGACCAGAAACAGTAATAAGGATACATTAAATGGCTTATCAAATGGACGGCAATTAAAAATTTACTGTTATTAAACTCATTACGATTCAAAAAGCTTTTCTCGGCACGTTCGGGACATTTGTGTCGCAAGTTTTATTTAACTGATTGATTGAAGTTTTATTTAATTGATTGATCATTTTTATCATTACTTACACGTCACGTATATACAGGTAGGTTTACGGCTGCCATAAATGTTGAAATGCAGACATTTGGAGTAAAAATGGCATAGAGAGCAAGTACTCCATGACACATTTTTTTAAATGGAATAAGTGTGATAATGATAAGCGAACATATTCTACCCAATTGTAAGTTAATATTTAGGATAATTTTTTTGCCATTGAAAAAATACTTGGTGAACTTAAATATTTAAAATTTTAACAATAATTTATATTATACTGGATGACTTTTTTTACTGTCTGGAAAAAAAGGGTGTAACATGTGAACGGAGTAGAAGCATATGACATTGATATTTTACAAAAAATTAAAACAGACATTTTGTGATAAATAAATAAAAATCTATCGAAATTCAAATCATATCCACCCTAGCCTGTGACCCTGCGAAATGACAAGGTCAAAGATGCCTACTAAATTTATTGTTATATTGCTGTTCGTAAAGTAAGGGTGGACGTGATTTGAATTTCGATAGATTTTAATTAATTTATTTATTTAATTCAAAATTTTTGTTTTTATTTTTTGTAAAATATCAGTGCCATAGGCTTCTACTCCGTTCACATGTTACACCCTATTTCTTCCAGAGGGTAAAAAAGTTCATCCAGTATAATATTGACAACAATAAAAAATACAGCGCAAAGAACGCTGGTTGCATTTCTCGTAATCTCCATTTGGTCTCGTGGGTGTATATAATACGATGGGAAATGCCCGAGAAATTTAATGGCTTCCAATAGATGGCGGTATATCATCGCGTTTACGCCAGACGTAAAATACCCTGATCGGAGACGGAGAGCAGCGTCAAAGTTTCGAAACGTCTGTTACATCCGCCTGCCAAGCGTGAATCCTCCTTAGCTCCCTACAAAAGGAGAGATCTATATCTAGAGTTTAACGGTTGATGAAAAAAAAGATAACCAAGGTACGTGAGGATAATATGCTAACCTTAGACTTTGCCGCCCTATAAAACCATAACTAAGAGGAGGACAGAGACAAAAACACAAGAACAAAATAGAAAACAAGCTTTGGCAATAATTAGGAACACATCGAAAAATCTACCACCACACTAAAATCGATTAAAACATTTACTGTAATGTCAACTGTCAAAACGGCGTCAATAAAGCATCGCCCTTTTGACCCTCAATTATTTGATTGACCGACGTAGAGCTATCGTATCACAAAGTCATCTATGCAAACAAGGCTATAGTTTTTAAATTATATGAAAGTGACTATATTAACCGGATGACCATATTACCTTCTCGAACGATGTTATTACCTGTCAAATTTTCACGCGCTTGGAAAACCTCGTTATGAGATAGTTAAACGACCTGTTTTGTCAGTACTTTTTTCTATTTTTGTAATGAAAACATTCGTGCTATTAGCGCGGAGTTACAATGTTTATGTAATGTATGCATTGTTTAACCGTACTTGGTTAGCGTGTGCCGCTTAACCGCTCGGCTATAACGCGCATAATTTTAGTGACGCATGCGTTACGATTCCTACGATATACGCTTCCAGAAGTCCCGTTAACGAGTCACACCCACGGTCCGCTCCCTTTTACTGCGTCCATAAAACATATTAAGTAGGCTGATGACGCTCCTCGACCAGTCCGGTGACATGTGTTTGCAAAAAAAAACATTGTGCTCAAACGTGTCCCATGTTCAAAAACCGGCATTGCAACTTTTCGTCGCAGTTATTTGAACACGATTAAGCGCAACATGTTTGACGGAAGTTTGCGTTGATAACTTTGCATTGCAATTTTAAAGCAGAGTTTGCATAATTCGTTAATTACTTCCTCAAATGAAAACTTTCCCAATGATCGTTATAACTATATAACTATAAGTATTATAAATAAAATAAAAGTGTCTGCTTGTTACATTGAAATAACGGCCTTTTATTGAGGTGAAGGGATTATTTGTATGATATCAAAACATGAATATCCATTTTTTAAATTTGTCTGTCTGTCAGTCTTTACTTATGTTTTTTATAGGTTAGGATAAACGAGCACACAATCCACCTGATGGTAAGTGGTTGCTGTGGCCTATAGACATCTACATCTATCCTCGAATACGAATCAAAATGCAGATGCATTGTCATCCGTGAGGACTTAGGTGGAATGCCTCGTTTCCAGTAAAAAGGTGTCCGGTTTTCTACACTCACCATACGAAACACAGCAGCATTAAGGTATTATTTGAAGCTGGTATTCTGTGAGAGCGTGGTCCTTCCCCGGTCGAGCCGACCCATTCGTGCTATAACTATACTACCAATATAACTGCAGCATGGCTCTACCACGTCAAAGACACGATTGTAATAAAGCTTCACAAAAAGGTAGAGAACAATGCCAGGAGTTATCTAGGCTATGTTTTATCCGAAAAACTCGGAGATTTGTTTCGAGAAATTGAAAACATTACTGAATAAAATGATAACACCACAGTAAATCCTCCCCGAAACCCCTAATATAATTGTAACGAAGTTGCTATGTTACAACTTGAAGTCTTGAAATACCCGTGTTATTTTCCGTATGTTGGTTTTGTATTTTTGCGTTCGTGTTTAGTATTACAATATGCATCTATAGTTTTCTTTGTTTTACTTTTTTATACCACTTTTCTGTAGTGGACCCTTTTTCTGCTTTATACGTTTGTTTGTAAATTTTCACTTCTTTCTTTTGTGTATATTCTAAATATACCCTTTCGATTATGTTTTAAACTAGGTTATTACTTACCTAATTTGTTTGGAAGAGTCGCGGGGTAGTTGTTGTTCCGGAACCAGCGCAAATACGAGAGTCGGCAGTACCAGGGAAGAACTACGCTCTCACAGAAAACCAGCGTGTGGTCAGAGTAGAGAACCGGAGATCCTTTGTATTGGTGACGAGGCATTCCATCTTAGTCCTAAGGGTTGACAACGCCACAACGTTTTAATCTATAAATGTATTAAGCTGTCTTTTTTATAGAATAAGGGTTTTCCCAGTTATATTATTACAAGTAATACCAGTGGTAATTAATATCATTTGTGTCTTCTGATACGAAAAGAAGAGAAGAGAGCCTACGTTGTAGAGCCATATTGCAGACATATGTTTGTAGAACAAATGGGTCGGCTCGAACGGGGAAGGACCACGCTATCACAGAATACTAGAGTAAAATAGCAGCTTAATTCTGATATGTTTCGCAGGGTGAATGTAAAGAACCGGCGACCCGTTTTTAACTGGAAACGTGGCATTCCGTCTTAGTACTCAGCGGTGATATAGACTCTACTGTGACAGTGCATCTGCGCTTAGATACAAGAGCCACAGCATCCACTTACCATCAGGTGGACTGCGTGCTCGTTTGTTACCCTTATACTGTATTAAAAAATAAGATCACTTAATATGATCTTTCAATTTTATTTTAGTTCAAGTCTACATGACTTGCGCTATCCACTTACGAGTACCATTTGGTGAATTATTAGTTCATTTAACAAATCCAAAGTTTTAAATGAACTAATAAATTTAATTACCAAGATTTGTTTAGTAAAATAACATTTTAGGCTCCTAAGCTAATCTGATCGTATTAATTTTATTTTTTATAAATCCTGAAAATACCGTTGCAGACTTATCAGTATTTTTTTACCAGGTCCCGTTGCATGCTACCGGTTCCCACTATCTAACAATAACGAAATCTTATCCGAATTGCAATAAAAAGTCGGTCGCAACGAATTACTCTTAAACGATTTTTAAAATGTACCGCTTGTTTGAGTAAAAATTTTTTAGCTCGTGTAATGTCTTGAATTGCTTGAAAATTATTTATATTTATATTTATGTGCCATGAAGTGGCGGCGTAAGGTGATCCCACTATCGTATATCGTCCCGTGCGTGTCGTAAGAGGCGACCGAGGAAGACTGACAGGAGATGGGCAGCGGCATCTTCCTGATAGTATCCCAATGATAATAAAAGACTAAGTAAGGCAATCTATTGGTTGTACTTTGGGTAGGTTTATGTTCACCAGTGCACTTTTAAATAGGTTGAAAGGAATGAAAACAAGTGGTAAAATTATTTTTTTTACAACCGACTTCAATGTAAGTAAAATGAAAACATCATAAAAGTATTCGAAGTCAATTAAATACGCAATATGAAAGATAACTCAAAAACTACTCGTCGGATCTTGTTGATCAATATCTTATATAAAGAGAAACATCAAAATCGGTTCACCCAGAAAAAAGTTCTGAAAACATAAAAAACATACAGTCGAATTGAGTACCTTCTCCTTTTTTGAAGTCGGTTAAAAAGAAGGCTATTTACTGCTACTAAAGCGTTAAACTAATCATTATCTACATCATGATGCTTGATAGACCGATTGTAAGCTCAGTGCCAGGTGCTAGACAAGACGCTAACAAAACGTTCCATTAATTGATTTATGTTAGAAGTGTATGATGCTGGGTAACCAAAGAATCGAGCGGAATCCATATTTCCATTATTCCGTGGTTGGCTTTCTTTTAATAAATTATTTTATCAGTACATTTATAACACGTAAACTATTTTTGATGTTGTTGTTGTTGTTCATCTAACAACAAAAATTATAATTTAAATAATTTTAAGATAGAAGGATATTACATTTATAGTGAACACCTAAAAGAAACAGGAAACAGGAAGTTATTAAGTTTATGATGACATTACCACCTACGCTATCGAACAGTTCGAGAATACAAAAATTGAATAGTCATATTTAATGAATCACTGATGTCAAAATACTATATTGAATTCCATTTTATTTTTTATATAAAATTGAAATGACGAATGATTTTACAATCCACCTCATGTAAAGAAGCTACCGCAGTAGAATAAAATAGAATTGAATAATTTTATTCAATATTGATCACATGTAATTCTCTGAACACAATAATACCTCTGTCCTGGTAAGGACCAGCGAGAAACCCAGAGGGACAATTTTTTAAAATAAATTTTACAATATGAATGAGGTTGAACCTATTTACAAAATTTATTTTAAAAATAGCTTGGAAGCCTCCAAATCATTCCTAAGGATTATTATTAACCATGAATTCATTTATATTATCATAACCCTTTTTATACATTTTTTGTTTAATTAAATATTTAAACTTGGTAATAGAGAGAGATCTTGTATATTTTCTGGGACTTTGCTTTCTAATAACGTATACATTGCCCCAAGAATGAATTACTGACTCTGTGGAGTCGAGAAACTGGTATCACTAGCTTGAATTTGTTCCTAGTCTTTACAGAGTATAGGTATATCATTTTTTACTAAAACTACCTTTTTTTAAATAAAATAAGTGACAAACGAGCACACAGTCCACCAGATGGTAAATGGATACTGTGACCCATAGACATCTTGTCGTCGATTAAGAATCAAAACGCAGATGAGTTTTCACCACTCAGAAATAAGATGGAATGCCTCGTTTCCAGTAAAGAAGGTCTCACTCACCATACGAAACACAGCAGTATCAATCTGCCATTTTAACGGTGGTATTCTGTGAGAGCGTGGTCCTTCCCCGGTCGAGCCGACCCATTTGTGCTACAACCATAATATAGCTGTAGCGTGGCTCTACCACGTCTATCTACAATTTTCTCGTATTTGTGAAATTTTCGTAAATATAACGTTCATTGGTACCTGAAACAGACTCCGAATAAAGAAGGTTGAGGACTGAGATGGAATGTCTCAGCCTGAAATTATATCTACCTTTAGCTGTCTAAACACTTCAGCTTTTTACCGGAACACATCAGTGCATGCATTGCAATTTGGCGTCAAAAGGATCATCTGTCTATAGTAATTATTTTACGTTTTTTTTAAACTTGTTTAAAATAACTTCTCTGCCAAACTTTTACCTACATTTACAAAATAATTATTAATAAGGTTAACAGATACTTGCGGCGTGCTAGATATATTTAATAGTTCTCTCTTATACCCTTTCTTTTTCATGTTACCTATAATATCAGTAAGTACTTCCCATAGCTTCTTATTATTATTTTTAGCCATATTCACTCGCTCTTTTTCATAATTTCTCTTTACCTTTTTTAACAATGCGTTACAGTGATTACGATATCGTCGGTATATAATTTGATCACTTTCACTATCTGGAAATCGTCTAGCCCTCTTATGTAGTTTATCACGGTGACGAATACTACACATTTAACAATATAATTTTACAGCTTTAATTGCGTTTAATTTAACTTATTTTTCAACACCAATGATGGTCAGTAGAGAGACTGAAGTGTTTGACGTCCCGATGTCATAGTTAACCCGCGTTCCCTTCAGCTTTTGAATATAATTTTTGGTGTAATCTACGCAGAATGAACTTACAGGATCTTAAAGTCTTCATGTTTAAAGTCAGTAGTTTACTTGGATTTATAATAGAGTACTCGTATTGTCAGCCCTGAGGACTATAAGGTTGGATGTATGGGTCACTGTATTCACTTACTATCAGTTAGTGGGCTAGTTTGTCGCCACCCTTACATCTATCAAAAAGTGTTGTCCTGCAATGTACATAAAAAGAGTTTAAAGAAGTATGAATGCTTTTTATAATGCTTTATTCGTATTTATAATCTTTCTCGATACATGTGGTGTTTACCTTAAACGATTGTTACACTTAGCTACGTAGTTAGTTCTTAACCATTGTTAAATACAGTGTAATCAAACATTGGTAAACCTTAATAAATAAAAATAAATAAAAAAATAAAGTTTTTGTCTTCATTTGTTGTTCAGTTTGTGTATTTGACACGAAAATATTTTGTAAGCATTGGGATTACCACACGTTTCAAGGCAGCGAATGAAAGACGCCAGTTATATTTTGCAGCCTCACGATCAACGCAACAACCGGAAGTAGCTCACAACCTTCGCTAGGAGTAATCGTATTTAGTAATAGTGTTTTGACCGCCTTGTTGGTCTTGTGGCCGTAAACGTGACTGCTGATCTGAGGTCCCGGGTTCGAATCCCATTTTTCTGTCCAGAAATTCTCAATAGCAGCCCGGGGCCGGGAATTTACTCCGTGCCTGGAGCACGTAAAGCTGTTGGGTGAAGGAATAGAGAGTGCACCTGAACGATCAACAACTATAATCCTGTCCCGCGCACATGGCTGGTCTCCGTTGAGACTGGCCGCACTGAAATTCGGTCCGGAAGACACTAAACAGCGTTCTTAGTTCTGAGCTCATTATGCACAACAAGCATTATCATCGATTCACGTATCGTTTTCATCGTTCCGTGCGGTAATCGATAACAATGGCGTCAGTTGGAGCACTGGCTGTTGTTACGAATGGATTCGACGTCGTTTCGACACGCCAGCGCCACTCTCGTAACGTACACTTACTATTTTATTCTCGGCCTTAGTAATAAATCGAGGTCGTAAGATTAGTGGAAAGATAACTGTAAGATGCTGTGACAACCATTTTTTTATAAATCTCGGACTTAATTTCAATAACATGGAAGAAGTATTATTTAAAAAAGTGACTTTTGTACGTTGTAGCCACAAGGTACGTCATCATCATCATCATCATCATTACAGCCCTTCACAAGTCCACTGCTGAACATAGACCTCCTCCAAGGTATGCCAGAAAGCACGGTCCTGAGCAACCTGCATCCATCAACTTCCTGCATATCTTACCAGGTCGTCACTCCATCTAGTGAAGGTTCGCCCCACACTTCGCCTACTGGTACGAGGCTGCCAACCGAGAAACTTTTTCCCCATCGATTGTCGGTTCTTCGAGCTATATTCAGACATTCGTGCTACTACAGCTTGACTTTACCGCGTTTTAAAAATTGTAAAAATTGCAATCAAATTAAAATGTCCTATTTTTAATTAATTAAACCGCCATCGTTATGTGTTGCTACTAGTCGTGTCGCTATCAGTTATAAACATAAACAACCTCCGCTTATGTAGTTAACCATATAAAGATCAATTGTTCTCCGTTAGTCTCAAAAGTCTCAAAAACTCGAAAATGGCTCGACCGATTTTTATGATATTTTTGTGTCTATTAAAGTGGGCTGTTTAAAAACTCTATTGGACTCGATAGGTGGCGCTGTTGTCGTGATACAGAAATCGCACGCGCCAAGTCAGGGCTGTTCGCTCGTAACGAATAAATTTGCTTATAATTAAAGGTGTATGCAGACAAATTTATAGTGCAATTTGCTCGACACACGGCCATGAATTCTGCGCTAAATCTTTACAATAAGACAAGTACATGGCCGAACCATTTTTCATAATATAATCGTGTTCCGCTATTACTGTATTTGTACTCGATCACTACCGATATATCCCAACGGATTGGTAAGCTGAAGTGGCAATGGGCCTACAATATAGCTCGAAGAACCGACAACCGATGGGGAAAAAGTTTCTCGGTTGACAGCCTCGTACCAGTAGGCGAAGTGTGGGGCGAACCTTCACTAGATGGAGTGACGACCTGGTAAGATATGCAGGACGTCGATGGATGCAGGTGGCTCAGGACCGTGCCTTGTGGAGGCCAGTGGCAGTGGACATGTGAAGGGCTGTAATGATGATGATGATTACTATTCAACTTAATATTTCTGTTGTTTTAGTAGTAATAAAATGTAGCCTGTTATTCTATGAGAGCACGGTTCTTCCGTAGTCGGGCCGACCCATTCGTGCTTGCAAAATTTCAGATATCATGTTTTGCTCTCTATGATACAGGTATGGAAGAAGTACACTCTATTCTGATGGCCTTGAAATCTAACAGCGTGCCAGGCTGGGATAACGTTCCAGCTAGTTTCTTAAAACGTTCCAGCTAGTTTCTTAAAACGTTCCAGCTAGTTTCTTAAAATTATTATAACCGTATAACCCGTATAAATTTGATACGGGTGCATTTCGTATTCAAAAGAAGAAGTCTACCATGATATATGTACTTGTATTTTATTTTTTAAACTGACTACCATACGCACAGTCGCTTACATATAATATCAAGCATGAAATTCTAAGAGCCGTGGTAGCTCAGATGGTTAGCGCTCGCTGTAAATTTCATAGTACGCAAGCAATCCGGATTCGATCCCCACAGGCACCAATGAAATTGTTGATTGCAATTTTAAGTGTTGATTAACCAAGTGCTCGGCGGTGAAAGAAAGCATCGTAAGGAAACCTACATGTCTGAGAAATAAGAAAAAAAATCGAAGACATATGAAGTTCGCCAACACCCACTGGGGCTGCGCGGTGGATCATGCACAAAAATTTCCCAAGACTGAGAGGAGGCCGGTATCTAGCATTGTGAGGTATATAGGCTGTAACTTTAACTTTTTTTAAATTTTCGGAATTTTATTTGAAGTTTGGTATTTTACAAAAATGATGTCATATTAAGGATTCGGTAATCAATAAACATAATTAGTATTTAAATTTGCTATTTTATATACTAATGGAAACGTTACGAAAATCGTTACACAGTTGAAACTATTAACGGATCTTTCACTAAAGTACTAATGAGTTAGGAGGACATTCCTAGGCAGCGCAAGGTCAGATCGATAAAAACGCCCACACACATACGTACAATAATATTTTGGATCACTTCCTACCTCGATATTATTTAGGTACATTGGAATATTATATTATATACATAGGAAAATTCTTCTCAAATATTTCATAATGTCAAATAATATATTCCTGATTTGCTCTTCACTGAAGAAAGCGTATGAAGAATTGCCTTGATATTTAATATGATAATCTTAATATATATGAATTACGTGTCGCGTTGTTTGTCCGCGATGGACTTAAACTACTTAACCGATTTGAATCAAATTTGCACACCGTGTGCAGTTTGTTCCGACTTGAGAGAGAGGATAGTTTTTTTGCCCATGCGTGACCCACAATTTTTTTTTGCGAATTTAAGGAGTTTTAATAGGACATGGCAAAGGGTCGTCGAAAAGGGCAGAACAACGTCTGCCTGGCGAGCTGGTTTAATTTAACGTGTAGTGACGGTGTTAGAATATGAACTACCGCATATCATCCCGTGGGTATCGGAGCGACAGAGGTAAACAAATCAGGATATGAGCAGTAACGTCTTCCTAATAAAGACTAAAAATAAAAAACTGCGCTTGCCAAGCGAGGCACATATGCCAAATATACCCCCTATGAGGCATTCCATGGGGGAGACGTATGTTCAGCAGTGACTTTAATAGGCTGTATCGGTAACGGTATAACTGTAATATAATATGCATTTTCATGTAAGTTTTTTAAGCTATTGCATAGCTTCTATCGCGGGCCTTGAGGGCGGGGACCGAATCCAGAAATTCCGTAACGAAAAAAACCTCACGCTCCCCCACTCCGACGGGCACGGAGGTGTGCCGTTGAAAGCCGTGCGTCGTCTAACGTCGTTTTAGTTCGGCAGACTTCGGCACTCGGCAGAGTTCGGCACGGTGTTTGTGTGCGTGCGACTAGACGTATGCGTGTACACTAGCTGCTAACTGAATGATAAATATTCCTGAATAACCTACATGTATTGTAAGATATTAAAAATATTTTAAACAATATTAACTTCTCATTTATTCAATAATAGAAAAAAAAATTGTTTTCTTATCGGTCACCACTCTCAAAAAGTGTAACTTGATTTAATACGACTTGCATAAATAAAATAAATAAATAATTATAATTGCATAAGTTGATAAAAAATGCTATGCAATAGCTTTACCGCGGCAGTCACCGAGTGCCACATGTATTTTTATTTTAATATATTTTTTCAATATAGGATAGGGTGACAAACGAGCACACAGTCCACCTGATGGTAAGTGGTTGCTGCGGCCCATAGACATCTACATCTGTCCTCGATTACGAATCAAAATGCAGATGCGTTGTCACCCGTAAGGACTAAGATGGAATGTCTCGTTTCCAGTAAAAAGTGTCTCCGGTTCTCTACACTCACCTTACAAAACACAGCAGTATTAAGCTGCTATTTTACGCTGGTATTCTGTGAGAGCGTGGTCCTTCTCCGGTCGAGCCGACCCATTCGTGCTACAACTATAATATAGCTGCAGCGTGGCTCTACCATGTATAAATATTATATGACCTGCATTTACTAAATTACTCTACGCAAGTTTCAAATCGGCAATTAAATGCTTACCCGCTGCGTTACTGAGCCTTAAAATGCAGTAGTAACTAAGTCAGTGCCTAATATGCCAGCTACCGCCTACTCTGTGTGTGTATTTTGTAATTTAAATTAAGAAATTGTAATAACTACTACGATATTTATATGATACGATTCCTGTGGTCGTATCGGTCCGGAAAAGTCGCCGGTGGTAAACAATTCCACAGAAAAATTTGAAAGAGTTAAATTGTTTAATTTGGAATGATAAGACATTCAGAATTGAATTGAATGATATTATAACTTACAAATATAATATTTCATTCATTACATATACATAAGTAATTTAAATATAGCTTTTTAATCTATTTTTAAAATTTTATTTTTGTTAAAATTGCAAAATGATAAGAGGTCTCTGCCCAGGAGTGGGATTTATATAGGCTGTAACTTTACTGTTATGCTAGATAAAAAAATTACAATTTATGTGTGATCTTTCACTGCTGGTCACTCACACAGCGAGTTATGAAGAGGGCAATGCTTGGAAGAAACTGAAAACTAATAGCAAATCAGTACCATTGGATCGATAACATATCCCAAAACACCTACGGATGACGGGAAAGGTTCGCGAGTGAAAGTTTCGCACTAGCAAGCCTGGTCTATTTTCGAGATGTTTTCGCTGTTAATCTATGCGACTCTTATAGGTTCAACTGACATCATCATCATCATCATCATCATTACAGCCCTTTACAAGTCCACTGCTGAACATAGGCCTCCTCCAAGTTATACCACAAAACACGGTCCTGAGCCACTGTCTTACCAGGTCGTCACTCCATCTAGTGGGGGGTCGCCCTACACTTCGTCTACCGGTACGAGGCTGCCACTCGAGAACCTTTTTTCCCCAACGGTTGTCGATTCTTCGAGCTATATGGCCGGCCCATTGCCACTTCAGCTTACTAATCCGTTGGGCTATGTCGGTCACTCTGGTTCTACTGCGGATATCCTCATTTTTAAGTTTATCACGCAAAGAAACTCCGAGCATAGCCCTATCAACTGACTTAGGGCTAGCTAATTAAAAAAGGGAAAGGCAATGAACGTAATGATGATGATGATAATGGTTTGTGGTTTGGTATTGTTACCAATTATCATGTTGCCTTTTTAGGCGTCATTGAGCTATCTAACCGCTGTACGAGGGGGGGAGTGCGGACCCCCGCCTCTGACTGCTCAGCTCGTGTCGGTCGATGTCAAGCTTAGTGTTTGGACGATCACTGGATGAAGTGCGATCTCAAACAGTGCACGAGAGGTACATATATAAATAACAATAAAGATGAATGCAGACTGTAACAATCCGCTATAATATAATTTGCTCTCAAAAATCCTCTCGATATAAAAAAGTTAAAAAATTGGTGTTAAAGTAAAAAATAATTAAGGAACGACTATTTCTACTATCATCATCATCAGCATTACAGCCGTTTGAAAGTCAACTAAGGTATACCTCAGCAAATGTCACAAAACACGTAGTATCCGTACCACAGAATAATTAATAGTACTTTACTAGTTTGTATGCGTGGTAGAGAGCTGCAGTTATATAAGTAGTATAGTTATAGCACGAATTGGTCGGCTCGATCGGGGAAGGACCACGCTCTCACCGAATACCAGTGTAAAATAGTAGCTTAATGCTGTTGTGTTTCGTATGGTGAGTGTAGAGAACCGGAGACCCTTTTTACAGGAAACGCGTAATTCCGTCTTAGTCCTCACGGGTGACAACGCATCTGCATTTTGATTCGTAATCGAGGATAGATGTAGATGTCTATGGGCCACAGCAACCACTTATCATCAGGTGACTGTGTGCTCGCTGGTCACTCTATCCTATTAAAAAAACGTATTCGTACATAGTTTTGCGCATTTGCATTCCCATGGAAATAAAATAAATTATGTACGTTTATTTATTTCAAACTGAGAATGGAAAATTTAATTACATACAAAACAAATCAAAAGGCCGTTACACCTACGCCGCTACTCATGCTGACATTATACTAATTTTGATTTGACGCGTGCAAATTTAGCACAGGGATTACCAGCGTGGCGAGTGACTTGCGTCACATTTTTAAACGACGCAATTGCTTTCAAAGCTCGGCACCTCGTTGAATGGTCAGAACCATAATATTATATAAATATAAATATTGTAAAAAACCTAATTCATTGGCAAATAAAGAGTTTTTGATTTCTCGATTCTTGATGTTTCACAACTGTGCAACAGTCTTAACGAAGCAGAGAGCTGCTAATTGGTACTGAAAGACCTAATTTGTAAGCTACCTAAGAATGCACTTTATTAAAAAAGTGTTTTAATTACCTATTGGTGTAATAGTGTACAGTTGTCGGAAGATTTTATATCGTGCCCAGTGGTAATTAATAAAGCATTCCATAAGTTAAAAATCCATCAAATATTTTGTGTTTTAATAATTAAAACAAGATTAAAAAATTTAGTGTTGATTTCTAAAAACATAACATGTATTTTTATTACAGTTATGTTTTAACTAAAAGCCCTTTTTAAAAATTTGATAATGACACCACTAAAATGTTAGAGGTCTAGTTCTGTCTGGGTTTTAGGGATCACTTTTCTTTGGAATGAGAGTGACAAATTCACACACTTTCAGGTAGACACATAGTCTACCTGAAGGTAAGTGGATGCAGTGGCCCATAGACATTTACATCTATTCTTGATTAAGAATCAGAATGCAGATATGTTGTCACACATGAAGACTAAAATTGATAAATTGATACATCGTTTCCTATAATGATTTCTTAAATTTACGCGAACACTACACATTGAATAAAACTAAATTTACGGATTTTATCGCGTTTATTTCACTACTTTTACTTATTTTTAATTCCCGACGTTTCGGGTGCTTTACAGCAACCATGGTCACGGGGGGGGACTGAAATGTTTGAAGTCCCAATGCCATAGTTAGTCCGGCTTTCAGTTTTTGAATATTATATATAATCGGACCAAAAATTAATATTCAAAAAACTGAAGGTAGCCGGACTAACTATGACATTGGGACGTCAAACATCTCAGTCCCCCCCGTAACCATGGTTGCTGTAAAGCACCCGAAACGTCGGGAATTAAAAATAAGTAAAAGTAGTGAAATAAACGCGATAAAATCCGTAAATTTAGTTTTATTCAACATCGTTTCCTGTAAAAGAGTCTCTGGCTCTCTATAATGACCATATTATGATGCAAAGCAACATTAAGTTGCTATTTAACGCTGGTATTCTCTGAGACCGTAGTCCTTCCCCGGTTGAGCCCACCCATTCCTGCTATTATAGCAACATAAAGGCTCTACCACTTCAAATCTAAATCTATTAGAGTCTACAGAAGACCAAAATGTTTATAAATTATTTTTATCTGAGAAGCAACATACAAGTGTACAGCCGAGGTGATAGTAAGTAAATTTTTTGTTAGTTTGTGATAAACGCCTTTGTCCAATTTCAATAAAGAATCATGGTACAAGTGCGTTGTCACAGTTAAAGACTAAAAGGGAATAACTTAAGGCATTGGCTTACCAGATGGTATACCATTTATTGGAGGCCATGATGGATGGATTGGATTCTCTTATGCTGCCACCACTTGATGGAAAACCTAGTGTAAAATACCCAGAGTGCCAAAGTCAAAAGTACCTTCGTACATATCCAGCAGTGGTCTTTTAAGGGTCAATAATAATAATGATAATAAGACAAAGCAGAAGTTAAAACGCAATTTGCCTGTATCTCTTAACCTATCATGTTTCAACATTTGGTTTAGTTTTGCGTCATTTCTCAGTTTCAATTTTCACAAATTTTATGATCTGATTAAGCTATTATAAATGAAAAGTCATTAGACCTAAATATAAATTAATCAAAAGGGAATTTTCTCTTGACACTTAAACTGCCGTTGGTCACGCCTTAAATGCAATACTCCGTGCGTAGTACTTGACTGACACGGCAGCTAAGGGCTTAAATATGGCCGCTTTCTAGAAACAAATATAAATAGATAAAGATGTAGATATCGATGAAATCAACAAAGTGATTTTACTTCTGGAGACAACTCATATATATGTCCGACAGTTCAAAAGTTATCAATGCATTTATGTAGGAGAAGGGGCCAACGAGCATGCGGCTCATCTGATGGTATACTCGTAAGTGACCACCGCCGCACATTAACAACTGTAACACCAAGGGAATTGCAGGTACGTTGCCGGCCTAAGGAGTAAGTGCCTATTGAACTTTCATAACTTTGCGACAGAATTCAAAGGTTGATGTACCACATTCCATGGTTTTAAATATAAAAAATAAATTTAAATATAAAATCCATAATTTTGGAACCTTTCCCATTTGTAGGTCACCTCAAGGAAGTACAATTTTCGACGTTGCCGACATTAACCAGAATTACATCACGGTTCTTGTAAATAATACTTAAGAGATGAGAGTAAACAACACATAGTTAATACTATTTACAATACAATAGGAGCCACTTTTTCGAGTACAACTCAAATGGTTGCGTATTAAAGACTACAAGAAATCGAGAAACCGAAGTAAAAGCGTGAGTTATTTTTATCATGTCATAAATTTACGAATAGCTGTCGAATTACTTTCCCTAATGTGTACAAGCGAGAATTTTAGCTATTTGATGACGTACAATTTATACAAGATACATTATCTTGTATTATTGACATTGATATGGAGGTAAGCGGCGCTGAGGGCCTCGGGTTTGAATCTCGCATGGAACAAGTATTTGTATGGCCCACAAATCGGCGGGTCTGGATGTTTTTCTTTGTGCAATTAAGTTTGTAAACTACCTCCACGATACAGGAAAAAATCTTAGTGTTGGTTTAACGATTTATAAGAAAAGAGAAAGAAAAGTAAGTACGGTGATATTTTTCTTTATAAAAATCATTTATTTAATATTCTGATATTTTATAGAAGTAAACGAGAATACAAGCCGTTGTAGCTCAGATGGTTAGTGCTCGCTGTAAATTTCACAGTACGCGAGCAAACCGGTCGGCACCAATGAAATTGTTCATTGCAATTTTAAGTGCTGATTTATCACGTGCTCTTCGGTGAAAGAAAACATCGTGAGGAAACCTGCATGTCTGACAAGTAAGAAAAATATATACTTCGAAGACATGTGAAGTTTGCAAACACGCATTGGGGCAGCGCGGCGGACAAACGGACAATTCCTTGCCCTAAAACCCTCTCAGAAATGAGCGGAGGCCTGTCCCTAGAAGTGGGACGTATATAGATTGTAACTTTTAAACGAGAAGACATTACACATCCATCTGATGGTTAATTGATGTCGTGGCTCATAGACACCTAGATTTGGCGTCAGTTCCGAATCAAAATCCAAATGCGTTGTTACCCTTAGCATTAAGATGGATTTCATCGGGGTTTTACCACTTTAAATATACGTGGTAGAGCAACGCTGCGGCTATATTTTGGTTGTAGCACTAATGCGTCTACTCGACCGCGGTTGGGCCACGCTCGCACAGAATACCAACGCAAAATAGCAGCTTAATGCTGCTGTGTTTCGTATGGCGAGTGTAGAGAACCGGATACCCTTTTTACTGGAAACGAGGCATTGCATTTTAGTCCTCAGGGCTGCCAACTCATCTGCATTTTGAATCTTATCCGAGGATAAATGTAGATCTCTATGGGCCACAGCATTCACCTACCACCAGGTGGACTGTGTGTTCGTTTGTCACCTTATTCTATAAAAACAATATACTGTTATTGGTTAAAACAATTGTAACTTAAGGGGAAATATATTCTCAAATGGCTAAGCAAGATCCTTCGTTATGCCGAAAATATTGCAGCATTAATTTTAAAAATAAATATATGGTAAAGTTGAGGATTAATGTTAAGGATTATGTTAGACGAAAACACGATTTCGTAAAATTTTCTCGATAGAAAAAAAATCCAAAGTCACCTCCAAAATAAACAATAAACCGCTGTTATTCATAAAATACTTTAAATAAGATCATGAAACTTTGCATACTAACTGAACTAACTATAAAGCAGTGCTTATGTTATTTACTTTTTTTAAAATACCATTATTTTCACTGTAAAAAGAAATTACCTAAACTATCGGCCTCTTGAAGCGTGATTCCTGACGCCCGGTCACTTCGCTTCGGCCTTTGAAGGGGGAGGTTGTGTCGCTTACGATCAAAATATATATTACGCAACAGGACGACGTAAAATTAAAATGGGAAATAACCGTAATAAAAATAAGAAGTGACTAGGTTGGCGTTAAGAAACAGGCACAAATATGATAAACCTAATGAAATAAGTGTCTAACGACCTTTCTACTTACAGTATTAGTGATTACAAATACCTATGTCGGTACCTACATAGCATACGACGCGCGGGCAAGCGGGGACGAAATTAGAATTTGAGCTGACTTACTATATCCCCTTAAATATCAGTCTAATGTGAATTTCAATAATTGATGTTTGCCATAGTCGTCAAGCTTGGCAGGCAGGTTGGCAACCGCAGCTTACTCATTAATTTAAGCGTATTTATCAGGAGGATACTATTGTTTATTTTCCCTTTGTCGGGTCTGTACAAGACTCACGGGATGATAACATGGAGTAGTGAATTCTGTAACGCCGCTACTATACGGAGAATAATCTGATTGCCTTTATTAATTATATGGAGTGTAGAAGTAGGGAGTACCAACTCCCATAGTAGAATAGTTGAAAAAGTGGCCATCTGTAAGCAGTAAATAACAGTTCAAAAACTCTCCACAACAGCGCTGGAGTAGCTACTGGGATGAAATGAACTTAGCAGTTGTCGACGGTTTAAAGTGTGCTGCTAAACTGCTCAGTAGCTCTAAAATCTAAAATAATGTTATTTAGTAAAAATAACCTCGAAAACGTCGTCTACCCCACTAATATTTTTCGGCACGTTCTTTAAAATTTAGCCCGTAGCTATAGTGGCGCCACCCTTATTTAACGGTTTTCTGTGGACACTTTTTAATACACAGTCTGTACTCCTTACTTCTACACTCCATAATTAATTATTTTGTGAAAATATTATTTTCAACTTTTGAATAACCATAATTTATTAGTAAACTCTTGAATCTCATTGAAAGACAAATCATCATTGAAAGGGTTGAAGATTTTTTTCATATTATTTGTGTTCGCGCCAGACAGTATTTGTAATACATACAAAAATTAGGTAATAGGTAGGCTACCTAATTTTCTTTAGAATTATTCAAATAAATAAAAAATAATCGATAGATTTGATTATTTAACTTTCAATATATGTATCGACTCTTAAAAATGTCGCTAAAATGGCTCATCGATCACAATCCAAGTTTTTATTTTATTTTATATTATTCGGAGTTTTTGTAATCGATGTATTCATTTGATAACACATCTTTGTTAATATTATTTGAAGTTCAGGCTTCGACCTTTTCTTGACGCGACACATTTTATTCTTCCCGTTTTCTATTTTAACCCAACCTTGCTTGTGTGGTATTTTTAGCCACATTGCTTTTATTTGATTTCCAAAAATGTAGCTATCTCGCTGCGGCTGCGCACACGGTTCTATTTTAAGTACAATCCAACACAGTTCAACAAAGTTGTATTTAAATACAAACAAGCTTAACGATTTTCATCTTTACTACTCTCAGGAGAAGGTTTCTTTTAGTTTGAAGCTTTGATCAAGTATACTTTTTGATTAGACTCCTATTGTTTTGCCTCTGAAAACAGAACAATATTGTTTACAGTCGAAGCTTATATCCAGATAAATTCCTTGGAGTGATTTATTATCTTTAAAATATTCTCACAGTCTCTTAGACCGTTACAGCTTGCATGATTTTTTTTATAAAAACTTCACAACCTACATTTAAACGGCTTCTGGTATATTTTCATTTCTTCAACAGACACACAACAAATAAAGTTTTGAGTATTTATAATGAATATTTCTTTAGAATGTAGGTCAATAAAATGCTTACGATGAGATCGAGAGGGTAATTCACTATGTTTGAGTGCGGTGAGACATTTGTTTCGAGCTTAAGTTGAATCGGGTCATTTGAGCGACTGACTTGAATTTATAAACTTAGGATTGTGAAAAGTACCGTTCAGTTACTGAACTTTTATGATTTATTGCATTTAACCCAATATTTAAAGGTGCAATATAACTAAAAATGCCCTTAACACCCGCTCATGTTGCACAAGACGTTGCATTAATCGACCAAGGGTTGACACAACGTGAAGTGGCCATAGCATTAAATATACCACGTTCTTTAATGCAGTATGCTTTGAGACGATACTAGGAGACTGGCAGCTACACCCACAGACCAGGTAGCGGAAGTGCAAGATTAACAATAGCCCGGGACGACCGCTTCATTATCAAAGAAATTTTGCGATATCGCTATCTTATATTACCGCAGTTGAAATTCGCCAGCGACTACAAATCATGAGGGGTGTTAACGTTACCGAGCATACGGTGAGAAGACGCTTGGAGGAAGTGGATTTAAAAACCCGTAGACGAGTACGCACCCCAGAGCTTCTCAGACAGCACCGAAAAGCAAGACTTCGTTTTTCCCGAGAACACGCCAATTGGACTCACGAGCAGTGGGCTAAAGCTTTGTTTACAGAAGAGTGTGGGATTGCATTACGTGCGCCAGACGATCGAGAAGGATCGGGAATCGAGAACTATTTCTACCCACTACACAAACAGCAAGTTTTCACGAAGGCTCCATAATAGTGTAGGGAGGAATATGTTCCGACAACGCTCGTAAAGAGTTGGTTATCATCAAAAAACGGCTAAGTGCTGCTCGATACATAATGCACGCCCACACGTGGCGCATTGCGTGAATAAAGGTAAAACCTTCAAGAGGTCTTTATTCAAAAATTGGAGTGGCCAGCTCGTAATCCAGACTTAAATCCAATCAAGCATATCTAAGATATAATTAATTCCTCTCCTATCCCATCACAAACTCTTGATCAGCTGAAATGCAGCATTGGACGCTTGTACAACCATACCACAAGTCGATGTTAGTAACAACATCCTAGATCCTAGAATACGACCCTAGCGCTAAATGAAACGTGGAGGGGATAGGGGATATATAACTGTGAATGTCGTATCTGTATACGACGGAATGCGACTGGAGAGCCAATCAGCGCGTACGAACGATGCGTACAGCTAATCATATGCCATAATGCGCAATACGGCCAATAATGCGCAATAACGGTCACCGCTAGACTTTCTTGCCACGAGTTGTATCAGAGCTAGAGGAGGTACTAACACAGGAGGTGTATAGACAACGGTAAAAAATGTTTCTTCCTTATTATCTAGTATTTTAAAATTGAGCGTTGAACATTCTAACTTTCTATAAGTGTTGTAATAAAATAAAATCATCTTGTGGGTCTGTGGTTGGTGATATTATCAATATCAAACAATAAACATTTATGATAATACTCTTACTCTTAATAACAATGTTTATCAAAAGATTATCAATAAGATTTATTTTCAAGCAACCTCTCTCTAGAACGCGACCCAAAATTCTCCCCCAACCAGCTATCCCCTCCCGCCCGTGTTAATTTTTAAACCAATCTCAACACCTTTCCGGAGATAGCTACCTAACTGTCTCCGGCTAGCTAACTTACAAAAATTAAACTACGTGAATTGACCACAGTAGTATTTCTACTGTTGCAGTCTATTCACACAATGTTATATAATAATCATTATACATTAATATACACAATAATATTATGATAAATTAAAAATCATGACATTCGGCCATCCGGCAACGTGATGCCTCCCGACATAACAAACAAATTGAAATAAGCAATCACGACGGTGTGCAGTTTTATTTAACGGCCACTACAAACTTAATTGTTGGTGTTGTTATCATTTAATAATCATGAAAAAGTACTGAAAAATTAAGAGAGACATTTATTGTTCCCACCTACGCAGTATTAATTGAAGAAAAAGTATTTAAAAGCCAGCTGTTGTATGAGTCAACGTTGGCCAAGTTATAAAAAAGTAAAGTAAAGTTACAGCCTATATACGTCCCACTGCCACCCACTGTCCACAGGCCTCCCCTCATTTCTGAGAGGGTTTTAGGGCAAGGAAGTGTCCGCCGCGCTGCCTCAATGCGTGTTGCCGAACTTCACATGTCTTCGAAATATTTCAAAGGCTAAGTTATAATTGTAGGCAACTGCAAGTATTTTAAATTACTTTATTAATACTATTCGATACGCTAAGCATTCCGCATAAAACACTCATGGATCTAGCAGCTTTTCTTCGTATGGACATGAAGTATTCGCAATTTTATTTAAATAATAAATCTTATAATGTATTTACATACATTTAAATTAATTATTAAGAAATTTAAATACATTTAAATTAATTAGAAGATGATATTTGTACTCCAAATTAACCCAAAATTACGATTTTTCCGAACCAGTACGACTTAGGGAACTTCAAGAAAAGAGCCTACTATGTTTTGAAAGGCCGGTAACGCATCTACATTTCTCCTGGTGTTGCAGACGTTCATGGACGGCGGTAGTCACTTATCATCAATTGAGCCGCATGCTCGTTTGCCCCTCTCATATATAAAAAAAAAAACTGAGTTTATATCAAAAACAACACGTTTTAGGATCTTTTAGTTCTGTTCTTTCAGAATCGTCAAATATTCATACAGTTTGTCACAACTATTTAGTCGTATTGATGACAGCGTCGCGTCCTACTGAATGAAAAGATGCAATGATGTCAGTCTAACAAGGACTCCAGGGCAGCGGTAGGAATCGTTCTTAGGCAGGCCAATCTCTAGCATCTTTAAAGTTTGTTTTATTTGTGAGTGTATATGGGTGTGTGACCGCTTACACGAGCGGTCTCTCCGGATCGTCGTCAATGGCTACTCATCCGATCCTGTGGTGACTAAAGCCGCTGTTCTTCAGGGGTCAGTTCTCTCCGCAACTCTCGTCCTGCTGCATCTTAATGATTTGCTTATGCCCGGTACCTATGGGTACGCAAAAGCAGAACAGTTGTGGAGAGTTACCGAGTTTTCGGGCCAGTCGGGATCAAATTCAGTCTGACTTAATCTGTGAATGTTATGTACACTTGTTATTGATATAAATATCAGAGAGTATAGAAATGTGTATGTTTTCGTGGTTGTCATATATGTTTACTTGTTAAATAAAATAAAATAAACAACGTACGGCACACGTCCCGTCCTCACGTGCTTATAATATATAACATGTTCAAGACTTAAAACATCAGTGAATTTTTTTTTTCATTTTAGTAAGAGTGACAAACGAACACACAGTCTACCTACATTTATTATTCCCGATTAAGAATAAGATGTGGATGTGTTGTCACCTTCGAAGACTAAGATGAAATGCATCGTAACTTTTAAAAAGCACCAGATATTTCTTGTTTTTAACGCTGCACCCATCGCCGATTTGTGTAATTTACATCCATTTTATATCAGGATATATGAGTTAAGTAAATCTTCTTAAGCCACAACCGCACAGTCAACAACTTGTTCATTGTACAGTGGGTTAGCGTCTTTGCCGTCCAGAGCCGCTAGGTTGAGGCTACAACTGAAAATTGCCACTTTTCGCCCCCATTTTCGCGAGTATTATAAAACATATTATATCGGTAAAATACTTTTATATATCTCCTTTATAGTCTGTATTATTAGAAAATGATTGAGACATTAATACAATGTTTTTTTTTATATGTTGGCAAGTGTGCGCATCCAGATTATCTCTATTTTCTGAACTTGCTACAATGATCGTTGTATTTTATCAAATGTATTCAATAAGTACAATTCTTTATTTTGTTTGAGTCTGACTTTTCTTTACCTAAATGCCACCCTTTGAATTATGCCGGCAATGACCTCCCTAGCTTGCTCCCCTCCCATTCCCCGCCCGTACTACACCACTGCATACATAAAAAAATGAAAAAAACTTCACCGCTTCGATTTCTTTTTTCCGCATACGTAAATTGTAGCGTATTTTATTTTAATAACGTGCCTTACTTTTATGTTGCATGTGGTCGATCAATCAATTTACGTTAATATCGAGTGAAATAACGGCCTATTTCGCGCTTCGAGTCTGATACAAATGGCTGATTCACAGTATTTATTTGGCTCGTGATCGCATTGTATTTTGCTCGCTTGTCGCTAGTAATTAGCACTTTAGTCGGCTGTCATCGACCGTACAGTTTCGAATAAAACACTTCACGTCTCGTTAGAGTCGTATGTTCTGAGCTGATTCTCTTGTTTTTTTTAGTGCGGTTTTCTGTTTTTCAGTAACAACCCGGTCAGGACGGACGTTGATCCTGTGCTTAACCTCTCTCCGATCGTGTTGGATTGCCGCCTCAACGGAGTACGAGAGTGAGGGAACAGAGATATCATAGTGAGCACCTGTTTGCGCAAACACTTGTGCGCTGTAACCTTGTCTTGTGAAGATGGCCAGTCTCCGTTGAGACCGATCGCCCTGGCCGAAATTCGGTCCGGAATATTAGTATTAAATGTGCTGTAATTCAAATTGGTATTGTTACTTTCAGATTTAGTCCATATTTAATAACGAGTTGTCCACGGTTAATGATTTTATAAATCATTATTTTTTTATTCCTGGCCTCATGGCCTTCGCAGATCGGAGACGGGGACGTCTGTTACACAGGTAAAGTAGGAGGCCGCGGTGGAAGGCGCGCTATGTGTTCTGGTGCGCCTTACCTGAGAATGATATGGGGAGGAATTGTCTCTCACCAGCGGCGGCCGGTGCTGGTGGTGCCGCGGATGTATGCGAAAGCGTTCCCGTGGCCCTGCCAATATGCGAAGAAGGTGGAATACTATAGCCTTTTAGTCCGTCTTTGACTCCCGCGAGACGGGTACTCGTAATTTTTATTCTATTCTTAGCACGCTGAGCGATCTTGGGCTTCCTCATACGGAGGAGCACTCGATACTTACTTATTTTATACTATAGTACGTGAGGGTAATATGGTCATTCAGTTAAATATCACTTTCTTATAACTCGGAAATTACAACCTTGTTTGCATAGATGATTCTCTGATACGATAGCTCTGCATCAGTCAATCGAATAATAAAGGGTCTAAAGGCTGCTCTATCGACGCCTTTTGGACACTTGACATTACAGCAAATATTTTAGTCGATTTTAGTATCGTGTAGTGTAGTTAGTTTATTTTAAATTGTTTTTTCGACGTGTTCCTAATTATTGCCAAAGTTTGTTTGTTATTTTTTCTTAATATAAAAATTATAGTATACGACTTTGTGTTTTTGTCTTCGTCCTCTTCCTAGATTTGGTTTTAGTGGGCGGTAAAGCTTAGGGTGATTATATTACCCTCACATAACTTACTACACTTTCAAAACTATAATTATGAAATGTATGCTGTTGTACTGTTTATCAAAAATATTGTTAATATAACTTTTTTTTCTTTTAACTTTCTTTAACTATGTAACTCAATATTACATGTTATAATTACTCAAAGCTCATCACAGATATTACTGACCTCTCTAAAAATTCTCTAAATATTAGTTTAATATACAGCTTAACTTAATTGAAAGTTAATACTATTTTAAATACTGCGTTTTATAAATATTTAGTTCTAACAAGAAATTACTATTTATACTTAATTAAACACACTTTCAATTGAATATTATTTAAAGTAGGTATTTTATTGAAAAGGTAGAATAGCTGAATGCAAAGAAGTTTATTATTCGGTACGAACATATTTTGAATGATTGTCGTTAAATATTTTGAACGATGTGCTTGGAAGTGTGTTCACCCTCAGAACAATAATCAAAGCATATTCTGAGGTCCCATCTGTATGATTTCAGGCTCTCATACTAAAATTTTACTAGTGGTTATATAACTTCTTCATAGATTAAAGCTAGTACGTGTAATGTTTTATTGCTAAAATGAATTACTTTACAAATTCAGACTAATAACAAACAAGGAAAAATTCACAATAACTGTAGGCTAGAATGCAATTAAGACACAAGACGATAACCACACCCGAAAAACCAACAATATATGTTTTTACAAAAATGCTTGCCTCTGCTGGGATGCGATTCTAGAAACTAGAGATGGATATCACTTTCCCGCAACACAAATACTACTCCAAATAATGGATGAAAGGAATCTTTTAAAATGTGTTGTGTGGGATTGATAAGAAGAGATTCACGTTATTTTTAAAACAGGTAACTTCAGTGTACTCGTATACTTACGTAGACATTTTGGTAGTTGACGATTTGCTTTAATGCAATAAAAAATCCACGATGCGATCATAGCTGCAGCGCGACTACCACGTACAAAGGAAGCCTACATGGGACAGCACATGAAAAATTTATTTAAAATCCTACTATTCTGTTTTTACTATGGTAATGCGAAGCGACATTAGAATCTTTAGTTTAGAAACTTTAGTTCATTTCAAGTGACGCGGATCTTTGCGTTCAAGTGACGCAACAACCCAAAATGCATGTGTGGGTGACACATACGCATCTAAAATCATTTGAAACCAGTAACATGGTTTTAGGTGTATATGCGTGCACCCAGCAGTGCACTTTCACCGGCTAATAAATAAAGAAAGAAGAAATATGCGTGAGGACCTCAACAAGTTGAGAATGGTTTCACTTGAAATTGAAATGTACGCAGCGCTCCGTCCTTCTCTTTTGTAATGAAAAGAATATGAGTTTCCCAATTTTCAAAATCGCGATATCTTATGAATGGCAGCAAGTGAAGAGCACATAACCGTGTAAGCGCGTCGTAGCGGTGCATTTGGCGAGGCGACATAGAATCCATCATCTCGTTCCACCCTGTTTAAAGGCGCTATGGGAAATGAAAAAAGCGTTATGGCTTCCGATAGATTTTTTTTATAGAAGAGGGGGCAAACGAGCATGCGACTCACCTGATGTTAAGTGACTACCGCCGCCCATGATCAAATGCAACACCAGGGGGAATTGCAGGTGCGTTGCCGGCCATTTAGAAAGGAGTAAGCTCTTTTCTTGAAGGTCCCCAGGTCGTATCGGTCCGGAAAAATCGCTGGTGGTAAACTATTCCACAGAGAGGTTGTACGCGGAAGAAAACTTGAAACGTAAAGTGGTGGACCGCCAAGCATCCAGATGGTGTGGATGGTATCGGGACGTTTGCCGCGTAGTGCGTTCACGAAATTTGGCGGCTGGGATTAATCCGAACAATTCCTCAGAGCACTCCCCATGGTATATGCGAAATAAAATGCAAAGAGATGCAACATCTCGTCGCAGCGCCAGTGAATCGAGCCGATTGTAAAGCACTAGGTCGTCGACGATTCGAGCCGCTCTACGCTGGATGCGGTCAAGTGGAAGGAGCTGGTACTGGGGAGCCCCAGCCCAGAGATGGGAACAGTATTCCACGTGTGGCCGAAACTGCGCCTTTTAAAGTTGCCGGCATGAAATACTGCCCCGCTCTGCTGAGCAAGCCAAGCTTTTTAGAGGCCAATTTGGCCTTCTCTTCCAAGTGACCATGAAACTGCACGTCACTCGATATGTCGACGCCGAGGATTCCGATACTGGCTGAGGCAACAAGGGGAGTGCCTTGAAACTGAGGAGATACGACAAAGAGGTTCTTTTTAGCGGTTAACGCTTAAACTTGTGTCTTTAAGGAGTTAAACTGGACTAGATTTAGTCGCCCCCAATCCGAGACTCTGTTCAGCAAAGACTCGACTTCAGACACAAGTTTATCCCGGTACTCGGAGACGTTTTTCCGAGAAATATTGGCACGGCCGGTGTAAAGAGCATCACCAGTGCTGTCATCTGCATAGCTATGAATGTTACGAGTTTGCAACATATCATTGATATGCAGAAGAAACAGCGTTGGCGATAGCACGCAGCCTTGTGAAACACCAGCACTAATAGGCTTGTAATCGGAGCTTGCACCGTTTACAACGACCTTGATGCTCCGATCTGCAAGAAAGCTGGTGATCCAATCGCACAATTTCTCGAGAAGCCCATAGGAAGGGAGCTTCGAACGAAGCGGTTTGTGCCAAACCCGATCGAACGCCTTCGCAATGTCCAAACTAACGGCCCATCTGTAAGTTAGGTAGACCAGAAGATCATCAGCTGACCGACCACTGCGAAAACCGTATTGGCGACCACTAATCAGCTGGTGATCCTCAAGGTACCTCATGAGCTGGCAGTTAACAATGGACTCCATTGTTTTGGAGAACAAGGAGGTGATTGCGATAGGCCAGTAGTTGGACGGGTCTGAGCGGTCGCCTTTTTTAGGGATCGGGTGGACGAAAGCCGTCTTCCATGATCTTGGGACTACCCCTAGGGAGTAGGAGTACCGGAAAAGACGCGTTAAACCCTGGAGCACACGTCTCCAGCACAATTGGGGGGA
The DNA here is from genome assembly GCA_907164705.1 of Parnassius apollo. Classification (NCBI taxonomy): domain Eukaryota; kingdom Metazoa; phylum Arthropoda; class Insecta; order Lepidoptera; family Papilionidae; genus Parnassius; species Parnassius apollo. The sequence goes on from CAJQZP010001094.1 coordinate 3,718,907, forward strand.
TTCCGTCAGGCCCACTCGACTTATGGATGTCCAGGGAGAGAAGTGTTTTGCGAACCGAGCGCTGTGTGAACTGCACTTCCGGCATGGAGCATTCACACCGCGGGATCGTCGGCGACGTACTCCCCCCGTCATCGAGAGTCAAGTTGGACGCAAAGAAAGAGCCTAGCAGATCGGTTTTCTCCTTTGCGGTATGAGCCAGTAAGTCGTCCTCCCTGTGCAGAGATGGAAGAGATGGCTGACAGAAATTCCCGTGGCCAGCCTTGGCTTGGCGAGAGACCAGAATGCACGAGTTCCAGAAGGAAGGCGAACTAGTTTCTCGCCAATTCTGCCTATGTGCTCTGACTTTGCCTTGGCAATGACTCTTTTGAAGGACCTAGAGGCGGAATTACTTATACTTCTTTTTAGAGCGCTGGTGTTTACATCCCGGGACGTTGATGCGTCAGCACAGGCTTGGTGCCACAAACAGTTTGTGATCATATCCTAGACGGACCCAACCATTACATCAGATTTGATAGACCACAAATCCTCGCGAAAGAACACCGATTCCTACCAAGGATGATACGTGAGGCTATTAAAAAATCAAAAAACATCCTAATTTCAATAGAGAAGGAGGCTGGGTACTACCACCTGCTTGGGATCCTATAATCAATAAAATTAAAACTAAACCCAAGCATACCACTGCAAGACCTCAGGACATAGTCAGTTCATTTTGCCATAGATCGGACCATAAACAATAATTAAAAAAGCTGAAGGTACTCCGGGTTTAACAATGACATCGGGACGTCAGTCATCTCAGTCCCCCCGTGACCATGGGTGCTGGAAAGCGCCCGAAACGTCGGGAATTAAAAATAAAAGTAAATAAAAAGTAAAAATAAACGCGATAAAATCCGTAAAAGTAGTTTTAATCATGTATAGTGTTCGCGTAAATATAAGAAATCATTATCATACTAATTCTTAATAACTTTACTATTATCTAGTAATTCTAGAATCTAATCATTGGTCATTATAACAACGTTGTTAATTTGTTTCGTAATTAAATAATCTAAATAAAAATAATGAAACAGACTTATAAATCAGACTTTTAAATAATCAACTAACACATTATTTAAACTTTATTGCTTGTTTAATAAAATAGGCTTTAAAAAAAACAAAGCGTCAACAGCTTTGTTCGACAATTTGTTTCTGATTTTTGTAATAATGCCACTGGACAAGGAGAACACACCCTCGTTTTCAACAGATGTCGGTTTGATTGTGTTTAGGGCTTTATTCAGTAGTTCCAAACTTTCTGTACGTTTTCCGGTTGCTTCAAACAACTGTAACTCCTTTTGTAATTTAACTGACAGATGGTGCTAGGCTCCTTCAATTATTTGAAAATAAAAATGATGATACCATAACATTTTCGACAATCTTGTCTCGTCTCGAGTCTCGACCCGATATTCCCGGGACTCAAGATAACTAAAATTACGAAAAGTCCCGGGACTTCGAGACACGCGACGTCCCGGGACCCAAACCCTAGGCAGCAGTCACAATGTCACAAAGTCAGATGTGACAAGTGTGATACTGCAGTCGTCAGTGCGCCTGCCAAGCGTGAAAATAAACCTTTATAGATAGATAGATAGACAATTAGATAGTTAGATAGATAGACAGATAGATAGATAGACAGATAGACAGGTAGATAGATAGATAACACTTTGTTGTATGTCATAAAAAGTAAACATAAATATGGATAAAACAAGAGAAAATGAGAAATGTGTTGCAACGGGCGGTCTTATCGCTGAGAGCAACCTCTTCCAGACAACCTTTGGATGGGCGGACCTTATATAAAAGTTACAGCCTCTCTCACTCCTGGGCACAGGCCTCCGCTCATTTCTGAGAGGGTTCCAAGGCAAGATATCGTCCGCCGCTGACCCAATGCGTGTTGGCGAACTTCACATGTCTTCGAAATATTTTTTTTATTTCACAGACATGCAGCCACCGCCGAGTGATAAATCAGCACTTAAAATTACAATTAACAATTTGATTGGTGCCGGCGGGGATCGAACTCGGTTTGCTCGCTTACTGTGAAGTTTACAGCGAGCGCTAACCATCTGAGCTACCATGGCTCGTATGTATGTGAGCTATCACGGAGGCTTTATATAATTTCATGTATTTAAAATTTACAGCGAGCGCTAACCATCTGAGCTACCATGGCTCCTATGTATATGAGCTATCACGGGGGCTTTATATAATTTCATGTATTTAAAATTTACAGCGAGCGCTAACCATCTGAGCTACCATGGCTCCTATGTATATGAGCTATCACGGAGGCTTTATATAATTTCATGTATTTAAAATCTGTACTAAATTTCACCTGTTGACCGATGCTATAACTATTCGATATCATAGCTTGAGGATAATTTTTCCAATCCCCCTTCAATCACACAAGGAGTTGCTTCTGAATATTTTCTGTCATTTCCGATTTACTACTTCATTAGTCCAAAATAGCTATGGGTAACTATAAATGTTTTCTCAACTTTTTTCTTGATTAAAATGTTTTTTCAAGATAAGGACGATAGAAAGTGAGAAAATATCCCACTAACTGCCAATCCAATTAGCACTAACGCCAACAGTTAAATGGTTCGTAACCATCGCAAAATTAACCTACATTCAGCAATTGCGGTTGGCAACTACCAACAGAGTTAGCAAATCAAATGTCTAATACATTAATATAATAATTTGCAAATTAATTAAAGAATAATTAGTGATTTTCGGTCGCCTCGAGGTGACAATATTACGAAATCACTGGAGCTTGATTTGTTCCGTAGATGCCTTTGCCTCAATAGACTACAGATAATATTAAAAAATTAACTAAAAGAAAAGTTATTTATTGAATTGGAGCGGGGTGGGGAGGGGGCATAAAATTAAATTGTTTCAACCAAGTGTCCAAATCAGTGGAAGCAGCACCTAAATTAATATCTTCTTTACTTATAATAGGCCAGTTCTTGACTACTATCCGAAATGATAATAAGTGGCGAAGTAGATACAGATTGTAAAGCGCACTCACACAGCTTGACAAAAGACTTTTTACTCTTGTCTGGACCTACAGTTTGGTACTAAGATCAACAATTCGTTTGCCAAGCGTGGCATACTCCGGCTACTTTTTGGAAAGTTGTACGTATGTTTTACATATTATTTACTATTGGCAATCTCATTTTTGTTTTTTTTTTCTATTAATCCAAAGGGACACGTGGTAGAACCATGCAGCAGCCATATTAGTAGTATAGCTGTAGCACGAACGGGTCAGCTCGATCGGGGAAAGAACACGCTCTCACAGAATACCAGCGTAAAATAGCAGCTAAACACTGCTGTGTTTCGTATGGTGAGTGTAGAAAACCGGAGACCCTTTCTACTGGAAACGAGGCATTTCATCCTAGTCCGCACGGGTGACAACGCATCTGCATTTTGATACGTATTTGAGGATAGATGTAGATGTCTATAGGCCACCGCAACCACTTACCATCAGGTGGACTGTATGCTCGTTTGTGACCCTTTTCAACATCAAGTAATCGAATGTGCACATAAAATGAAAAAAGTATAACCTAAAACTCTTTATACTTGTAAAACGTTGTCGCTATTAAATATATTAACATAGACCAGTGCCTAAAACAGATTCCTTCTATAAACTTCTGTGTAAACAAAACCGATCAATTAGAACATAAAAGAGTTTAGAGGTTATAAAATGTTTACGACTCTATATTGCGAATCTGTTACAAAAGATTCATTTGGCGTAGTCAATAAATTCACTTTACACTTAAGCTTTTAAGTAGACATTACGTACGAGGTATAGAAACCGCGTATTGGCGATTTATGAATATCTCACATCGTCCTGTGGATGTCATAGGCGATATAGGGGAACTAACTAAAATATGGGCAGCAACGTCTACCTAATAACGTCTGGAAAATATAAAATTGCGGTGCCAACCCGCCTGCCAGGCATATGGCAATGTATGCCACCTTATGATGCAATATATGGAGGAGGCCTATGTTTAGCAGTGCACTTTTATAGGCTGCAATGGGTCTATTGTGTAATTATAGAACCTTTCTAAATGTAAAGTAAACGATTCTTAAGAACCTAAGGAAAAAGAAAGTAAAGTAAAGTTTTACTTCTGTCTGTCATTTTTGCGGCGGGAAATCTGCGCACACAAAACAATCGTCTATCAACACGAAACTCACACTTGACAATTAAAAAAATATACTAACAATTTCACACTTCACACACATAGATACATTATTACACTATCCCGACACCGACCACTCGGATACAGACTCAGACAGATCAGTCACTCGACTGCATATTGTATGAAGGCGAGCGGCCTTTGTTGGTAAATAATGATTGTAATTCTTAAGTTTAAAAAGAAATAAATAGCAATAATGTGCTTAAAATTACTTATATAAGTAAGGTAACGCGATTTTTTGTAAATTTAACGTGGCAAATCTCTTTTTGCAGCAAAAAAACTACTAGTTTTATTGTACGAATAGGACTGTGTGGACTTATACTTTGACAGAGGGGAACGCCTATGTATGGCCACTCCCCTACGGTCCACCAGTGGCCCGTGTTGCGATGTTTGAAATCGTAAAAAATCATCGCTGAAAATGATCCCGCCGCGTACAAAAATGTAGAGAGAAATTTGAAATTGGAACATTAGTATTTATATTTATAAACAATCATATTTTCAAAACAACAATATAATTAAACAAGTCGTATCAGTATCTTGAAAAAAATTCAGAAAGTTTCTGCATGGCCTGTTTAAAAAAATAAGACACAAAAATGATTAATAATTTAAGAATACTATGATTTAAAAACTAAATACTTCTTCTGTAATCTTAAAACTTAAATACGAGCGGAAAGCTATCGGGCTGTCACCTACGGACTTAAAGAAAAAACGAATAGCACGTATTTTCAAATCGCAGCAAATGAACTTTTGTATCATGAAATACATCCCCTAAAAAACTGCGCCCCGGAAACATAACCCCTTATGTCCCTCCCCCAATCTTATACGCTACTGTGAATAGCACAGGTGTATTAAATTGTCCTAACATAGCTTTCGGCATTCGAAATATCAAAATAAAACTGAGGCATTCGGGAGTTTCCGCATGGGGTCGATGTACCGGCGATCTAAAACAGTTGTATGTTTATATTTGTGGGTAAACTACGCTGGAAATAATACGAGACATTCTTCACTCCAGCGCCACAGCTGGGAACAGTTCAGAAGCGTGCTACCGTGGTCTGCTTTTAGACCATGTTCGATTTTAAGGTTAGCTTAACGAAAGAATTGGCTGCGGTGCTGAGGGGTGCTGGTTCGAATACCGCCCGGAACATGTGTTTGTATGGCCTACAAATAAGTATTACTGTTTGAATGTTTGATCAAGAGCATTTTATGTATGTATAACGCACCTATGATACACCAGAAATGTCCAGGGCGAAAAATTTCAGAAATATCAAACCTTAACTTGTTTAAAAGTTAAAATTATGCTTTGTGTATACAGTTATCCAAATACTGCAAAAATTGTAATCAACAAAGGTAAGATCTGACGAGAAAAAGTGGATTACAGAGTTTTCTGTTGCAGCTCCTATAATTTTAAGACGGTCCTTACTACATAAAATGGCCGGAGATTAAGAGCCAGAACTGTGCGATTGTATTCCAAGACCCTCGTCATACCATCTAATCTTCCTTCTGTTTTTTTTTATCAGCCTGTTAAAGTCCGAAGCATATACATCTCCCGTTGTAAAGGAGAAGTTCTGGAACTCACTTAGTTTTTGCTACTCCCCGTCCCCGGTCTAATATATATATATATATATATATATATATATATATTCATACGATAGGGTGACAAACGAACACACAGTCCACCTGATGATAAGTGGTTGCTGCGGCCCATAGGCCGCAGCAACCACTTACCATCAGGTGGACTGAATGTAGTCTATGGACTACTACATCTATTCTCGATTACAAATCAAACTGCAGATACGCTATCACCCGTGAGGACTAGCATGAAATGCCGCGTTTCCAGTAAAAAGTGTTTCCGGTTCTCTACACTCACCATACGAAACACAGAAGCATATTTTACGCTGGTATTCTGTGACAGCGTGGTCCTTCCCCGGTCGAGTCGACCCATTCGTGCTACAACTATATACTACTAATATAACTGCAGTATGGCTCTACCACGTATAATATATACCGTAAACAGCGGCACTATACCGCAAGCTATAGAAAATCATAAGTTTTTCTCGTTTTTTATTAGTCGATTGTTTTTTTTACACCGCCATTACACGTTCCGCCATAACAAATTCCGTCTTAAAGTAGGTCGTATTACACTTAGTTTGCAGAAACTATTTTAGATGAATATTATAAGATTATCGATTCTTACAGCTTACAGATCGTACACTTGATCATCTCAATCAGAATTTTACGCATTACATGCGCTTACAAGGAACAACTAATTTATAAAATAACTATTTCAAAATAACTATGACTTCTGTAAAATTGCTCAATAATACGAAAGCACATATAAAGTCATGTCAGCGACTATAAGGAGACAGTACAAAAGATCTGCATTATATTAACTCAATTCGCCTTCCTGTGCTTGGTATTAACCAAATTTGATTGATTTTTAAATTCCCAGTGGGAAGTTATTGTAATGGGTCCGATTTTGCAAATTGGAAATTTTAACATATCTCCACGGTTTAAGGTCTTTAGAGTCGAATAGTATGGTTTATAAGAAGATGTCCGTGTGTGCACATGTATGTATGTATGTTCGGATTCAATTTTCACCTCGTGTATCTCGAGAACAAAGAGTGATATTGACATGGGACCAGTTTCATTTAATGCATAATTATGTAACTTAGACCTCATAAAATTTTGAGCAAAATCGGTCAAGTCGTTTTTTGTGCCGAATGAAAAATTGTATAAAATACTAATATGTATGATATTTTTTTATTCTTTCCAATAGGAAGTTAGTCGTGTGGACCTTTCGGGTCGCACCTAGACCGCTTTTTATATCGATAATATAAAAATATGTACTTACATATATATAATGTATATATAATGTTTAGTCGTAATTTTATGACCAAGTGATTAATTTGTCTTTAATGTTTATACTTTATAACTTATCTTCCTATCCTGTCAACATGATATAACAACATACTATTTTATAACTTTCTGCAGTTAGATTGGTGCTATGAGTCTTTTTTTATATAGAAGAGGGGGCAAACGAGCATGCGCTTCACCTGATGTTAAGTGACTACCGCCGCCCATGATCAACTGCAACACCAGGGGAATTGCAGGTGCGTTGCCGGCCCTTCAGAAAGGAGTAAGCTCTTTTCTTGAAGGTCCCCAGGTCGTATCGGTCCGGAAAAATCGCCGGTGGTAAACTATTCCACAGAGAGGTCGTACGCGGAAGAAAACTTCCTTGTGAAACGTACAGTGGTGGACCGACAAGCATCCAGATGGTGTGGATGGTATCGGGACGTTTGCCACGTAGTGCGTTCACGAAATTTGGCGGCTGCGATTAATCCAAACAATTCCTCAGAGCACTCTCCATGGTATATGCGAAAGAAAATGCAAAGAGATGCAACATCTCTTCGCAGCGCCAGTGAATCGAGCCGATTCTTTATTCGAATGAACATCATGCTACTAACGGTACCAACACACAACTCTACACACTAGTGAGACAGTGATATCACTAAAGTAGGGCATACACAGGGTGCTTTAATTTTAAACCTGACTTTTCACTAGTTTTGAAACGCTTGAATGTTGGCAACATTGTAATTAAATTATAGTTTCAACAATGTATTAAGGAAACGCTCGCAGTATTTCAGTATGTGGAGCAAGCGGATTCAATGAATCATGGTCTACTGTTTACGCTGGATTTTATACATTAGAAATTGTTTTAGAACAACGCACCCGAATTAGAGCCTGCAGTGAAAAATACGTTGAGAGCTTCAGGAACGAACGGTCATAAATTCTTCAACGCATTGAGACGAGAAGCAAAGATTAACATGTGCAAATGTATTTGCATTTTTAAAACCAAGGTGTTTCGAAGCAGCCATTTTTATCAAATTCTTTATATTTTTTCGCTTTTAATACTATATCTATTTACAATAATTGTATGTAAATACAGTAAATCTAACGACGAGTCTTCGATCACCCTCCACATATGACTACTCAAAGTCGCTAAGCGAGTTATGGAAAAAGGACTTTCTATGATGGACTATCGCAGTAAAGTCAACCGATAGAAGACAAATATTTACAAAGCCTTCCGTGTTTGCAAAGTGAAGATACCATGGACTTGTCACTACATGTGACTAAATGAAAAATTCTAGAAAAATCAAATGGCAGAGACTCCCTGATGGAGAAACGATGAACTTTGCGAGGCCGCTGGCACGAACCCATTGCTTAAAGCTATTTTATTAAACGGATGTGACAAATGAACGTACAGTCTTTCTGCTGATTATCGCCTTTGGAGTCCAGCTAGCAGCTAAAAGGAAGGTTAGATGTACGCGTAAGATCACGTTATATATGATAACATACACGCATTAATTCTTCATATTAAAATTTATATTTTTACTAGCAATGTGCCCCTGCTTTGTACAGATGCGATTCATGTGTGTGTGTAATTGTACATTTCTCAATTATCCTTACATAGGGTTGTCACCCGTACTATAATATAGAGTATCGTACTAAATTTCAGTCAATTGTACTATATATTATAGGAAAATAATGTATTACGAAAAAGACTATATTTTTATTCCTAAGTCAACTGTCGCGCTTTTTTATATTAACTGTGAACTGTGTCTGAAACAAGTATTACGGATTTTTTCCCATCATGAACGTTAAATTGAAAGAAGAAAGAAAAAGAACATGTATTAATTTAATTAAAAATTGATTGTTAATTTGTTTTAATATTAATCTAAATTGCGCAGACCTATAATTATTTTAAAGGTAACGTAGAAGGTAAGGTGGTTAGGCAAAGAGCCATAACAAATATATGAAAAAGACATAAAGATTTAAAATAAATGTGTAGTTACTTTTTTCTCTTGAATTTCTCAAAAGTATTACATTTTTTCAACTTTTTGAAAAAAAAAATACTATTTTGTATTTGTGGCAACCCTATCCTTACATGACGCATGAACTTGAAACTACTAACCAAATACCATTAAGTAATTTTTAAGTTTTATGAGTATATCTAAACAAAAAACTTAACAACTTTTTACGTGGTAGAGCCATGCTGTTGTTATATTAGTACTCGTAGTATAGTTGTAGCACGAATGGGTCGGCTCGACCGGGGAAAAGGACCACGCTCTCACAGAATACCAGCGTCAAATGGTAGCTTAATGCTGCTGTGTTTCGTATGGTGAGTGTAGAGAACCGGAGACCCTATTTACTGGAAACGAGGCACTCCATCTTAGTCCTCACGGGTGACAACGCATCTGCATTTTGATTTGTAATCGAGGATAGATGTAGATGTTTATGGGCCGCAGCAACCACTTACCATCAGGTGGACTGTGTGCTCGTTTGTCACCCTATCCTATAAAAAAATAAAAAATAAAAGCTACTTTGCTTTATAACAATGTCCTTCGGACCGAATTTCGGTCAAGGCGGCCAGTCTAAACGGAGACAACAATCTGTGCAGGACAGGATTATAGTGCCGTAGTGTATGCACAAGCACAGGTGCACTCTCCATTATTCCCTCACTCTCATAATCCGATGGAATGGTAATCCGACATGACCGGAGAGAGAGATCAGGCGCAGGAAGTCCAACTTCCTGACTTCGGGCAACTACTGAAAATTTATTGACAGAAAAACCCAATAAGTAAATCAATTTACGACTCGTCTAGTCTCGATTTATCTTCAAATAAAATGCTTTCGATCTTAATACCCTATCTACAAACGAAACACTTAACTGTTTAATCCTTAAGTGCTACGAAAATTTATTTTAAAACTATCAAATATATTGAGTGCATCGAAAGGAAGTGAGCGATATTAGAAATAATGTTGTCATCGACCGCGGATATAGAGTGCGCCTTGTAAACATACCGGCAGCGGTGACTCACGAACACGCATATAGACGAGCACTCGATAAGGAGGCCCTTTCTGTGTACACTTTTTATTTATGGTTCTACCACAGACTAAATACAAATAGTATTTTACTTTTATTTTAATACTTTTAAGAGTGTAGAGCAGTGGTAACTTGGATTCAAATATTATCACCATCAAAATTATTACAGCTTTGCCTTAATCCATTGTGTATTTAAGGCCTTCCTCAAAGAAATCCACAAAACACGGTCCTGAGCGATATGCTTTCATCGATTTCCTGGATATATTTCAGCTCTTTCAACAGGTTGTCACTCCATCTAGCGAGTTTTTAAAGACAATGAATATTGTGAACACTACCAAAATTTTGGTTAGTAATCTATAAAACTTAAAAAAATATGCTAATAAATAGAAAAACCACCAAATTTTCGAGGTATCACCTGTGCTGAGGTCTTCCAGCGATTTTGCCACAAGGACGACTTCGTCGGCAAATAGAAGGTGAGTGACGTATTTGCCACTGATGTTGATACGGATCTTTTCTATTGAAAACGCTTCAAAACGTTTCCTAATGCAGCGGTAAATGGTTTCGGGTATATAACTTCACTTTGTCTTACACCTATCTACAGTTCGTCAGGTTTTTGCTTTAGTATGCGGATAGCCATCGTAGCTCTACTGTACAAACTACAAACACTTCAGGACTTCGAGATACCAATAGTCATTGTTATGCCTTATAATAAAATGTCTTATTAAATCATTACTCTATTTAGTAGGTAGTCCCTAGGGACTATCTACTAAATAGAGTACTAGGGAGTGTAGGGCGGCCCCCGACACTTGTGAGGCTGCCACTCGAAAACCCTGTTTCCCTATTAGTAAGTCGGTTCTTGGAACTATAAAAGATAATCGACATATAAAAATATATTGCCCATGAGAAATTTTCACGCTTTTTAATTTTGAGTTTAATTTATAACTGACGGATTAATACAAATATATTTTAAATTACAAAGACAAAAGACAAATAACCTATAGCAATAAACGACCTAGATACAAATATGTTGCAAAGTCATGTTCTGAGTAAATAATAGCGTCCTCAATTGTTCCCTTTTATGTACCAAAACAGAACGGGACTCGAGAAAAGATTTAAATTACCTTAGTCATGTCTCAAGCAAACAAAGATTGTGATACTATACAACTGTCAACTTTAGAAACTCAAACATACGCAGTCTACTTAGAATACGCAGCCTTATAGGCCGGAAGGCATTCGATCTTTAGTCCTCAGAGGTGACAACGTATCTGTGGCCTTCTTTTGTTGAACTTCGCTGCAGGTATTCATGGAATGAATGAAACTACGCCATCTCTAGTACGCGAAGTTCGTTTGTCTCTTCTCTTTTATAAAAGAAAACCTTTGTTTCTCCTATCGTCTAGAACTGATTAACGGATTTTGAAGCGCGAGGTGTCGTTTAAATTATCGTCTTTTCTGGAATGTATACACTTTATTTTCACGGTATTTATATCTTAATGACGTTCACAAATACAATAAAGTGCTTGGTTTATGCACTTTACAGCGTTCTGACGAACGTTAATTTTTTTTAGTTGCTTGTTAAAAATGTTTTTAATTATACACATTGTGTTATAAAAATAAAGTAACCCAGCAGAGCTGTTGTTTTGATCAAAGGACAAGAAAAACAAAAATGATATAAATTTAAACTTTAAGTAAAAGTATTAATTAAAACCAAATATAAATCGCTCGCCTCGTAGGCGACCGAGCTCTTTCCGATCGGTTTGACTCACTGGCACTGCAAAGAGATGGTACATTTGTTTGCGTATTTTATCGTATTACACACGGGGAGTGCTTTGAGGGATTGTTCGAACTAATTCCAGCCGCACAATTTCACAATTACACATCGCGACAAAACTCGCGATACCATCGATACCATCGAGATGACTTGAAGTCCACCACTGTGCAATTTATAAGAAGTTTTCTTCCTCGCACAACTTCCATTTGGAATAAACTACCACCAGAGATTTTTCCGGACCGATACGACTTAGAGACCTTCAAGAAAAGAGTAAGGTGCGTTGGGACAATACCGGACGGATTTTTGACTAGTTAAAAGAGTCTGGCAAAAACTTTATTTTCTCGACATCCATATACGTCGAATTTCTGAAACATGGCGCAAATCGTTAATGGTTACACGTAATTTAGCTATAAGAAGCTTTTACTTTTCAAAACTCAACAGTTTCTGCTTAAAACGTGTGCGAAGACAAGGCATAATTTTTATATGCATGATGAAGAATTGGCCATCAAGGGGAAGACCGGACGTCGCTAAAAATCGCAAATAAAAGTGATAGGGAAAAACCAGACAGACGAAAAAATTCAAAAATTACCTTGTTTTATAAAATACTGCGCAGCACACGCCCTACTTTTCGGTGCGACTGGCGAAACTTGGGGTCGGGGCAGAATAAAATGGAGTCTTGTACCATATTGCTAGCTTTCAAAAATATAGCATAATTCACCGGAAATTTGAATTTTACGGTCTTACCCCATCACCGATCTTACCCCAATGCACTATATACTTTTTAAAAACCCGCAACGCGTCTGCAATTCCCCTGCTGTTGCGGTTGATCATGGGCGGCGGTAGTCACTTACCATCAGGTGAGCCGCATGCTCGTTTGCCCCCTCTACTATAAAAAAGACAGTGCACGCAAGCACAGGTGCACTCTCTATTCCCTCACTCTCATAGTCCGATGAGAAGGCAATTAGACACGACCGGAAACAAATAAAGCGCAGAGCTTTACGTGTTTTTCGAGGCATGGAACAACTTCCTGAAACACCGCCTTCCTTCACTCCCACTTCCACAAACACTTCATGACACCGAGCTACTGCTACTGAGAATTTCTTGACGGAAAAATCCAATCACTGACTTTGGTCCGACCCGGTATTCTTACTTTTATGAAATTTTATGAGATGGATTCTCATACAACTCAACATTACAAAATAATTAAGATATAAGTTATAAAGATGAATTATTTTAGTTGTTTCCATTTTGTTGTGTTTACCTATAGACTTAGAATCTGGCGTACAATTTATTTGCATTTTTTCTTTTTTGAATTTGGTGTAAATTAAATATTTTATTTTCTAATGTAATGTAAATATTATGTAATAAATAAAATGTCTAAAAAGATTTCAGCGACAGTAGCTTAATTGCTAAGGCTAAGAATAAAACTAAAGCAAAACTTAAAATTCGCGGATTCGTATCCAGCGTTACTAACAAGCATTTTAAGTATTTTCGGATTGGTTAATATTCCCTGAGTTAGGCTACGACTCTTGAACCGTGGTAGCTCTGAGGCCAAGCGTTCGCTTCGCTATAAATTATACAGTACGATCGTAGCCCGGGTTTGATCCCCATTGGTAACTGCAATTTTAAGTGCTGTTTTACCACATGCTGCGTGCATGCATGGTTGGGAGGTTAAAAACAATCGGGAGGAAACCTACATGTCTAAGATTTTAAAATAAAAATATTTGGAAGACATGTAAATTCCGCCAACACGCTTTGGGGCACCGCGGCAGATATTCCTTAAACCTTCTCGGAGATGAGAGTGGTCTACTGTTTCCTTCATTGGGACACAAATAGGTTGTAAATTACCTTTTTACTCCATGTTAATGGTAGTTTTATTAATTAAAAGCCCAAATTCAGAATTCAGTAGGCCGTCACGCTGCCTCTTAATAACACGGTAACCTGAGCAAGAGAACTAGATTGTGACAGCCAACTTAATGCTTGGATTGTCTTTTAATTGCTATAAATGGACCATGAATATTGGTCGTGGTATTTAACACACGTTTATAGAATATTAAAAAAAAATATTAAAATATATTTCATGGTTTAGAAACACGCGCGATTTGAACTTGTTATGTATATAAACTATATTTAAGATATTAGAAGCTGCTTTGTATGTGTTATTACTTATTAGTTATTCCATTACATTTTTACATGGTAAAGCCACGTTACAGCTAGATTATAGTTGTAGCACTAATGGGTCGGCTCTACCGAAGCAGGACTACGGTCTTATAGAATACCAGCGTAAAATGGCATCATAATGCTGTTGTGTTTTGTATGGTAAATGAAGAGAAGTGGTGACCCTTTTTACTGGAATTGAGGCATTCCATCTTAGTCCTCAGGGGTGACAACGCATTTGCATTTTGATCCTTAGTTGAAGATAATTGTGGATGTCTATTGGGCCACAGCATCCACTTACCACAGATGGACTGTGTGCTCATTTGTCACCCAAAACTATTAAAAAAACACTGATAAAGAAGAAGCATTAGAATTAGGTCATTAACGCAACCATGTATATGATGTTAGGTAAGACTCTAAATGAAAAAGTAAGAAATTATGTGATCGGAGAAAAGTGTGATTTGCAACACGAGGTTGCGACCTGGGTTAAGAAAGTATTACTTCGGTGGTTTGGTCACGTAAAAGTAATAAATAAGAAAAGAGTGGCAAAGCAATTCGGTAAGGGACTCCCTAGACAAGAGTTTATGAACTAAATTGCCGACATATTGAAACTTGACTAAATTAAGAGTAGGTTTTTTTTAATGATTGGGTGACTAACGAGCACACAGTCCTCCTGATGGTAACTGGTTGCTGTGTCCCATAAACATCTACATCTATCCTCGATTACGAATCAAAATGCAGATGCGTTGTCACCCGTGAGGACTAAGATGGTTTGCCTCGTTTCCAGTAAAAAGGGTCTCCGGTTCTCTACACTCATCATACGAAATACAGAAGCAATAAGCTACTATTTAACGCTGGTATTCTGTGAGAGCGTGGTCCTGCCCCAGTCGAGCCGACCCATTCGTGCTACAACTATACTACTAATATAACTGCAGCATGGCTCTTCCACGTATAAATCTATAACCTGTATAAATAATAAGACCAAAGGATATAGAAGTGTTGATATGTTGAAATATTGCGAAAGTAAAAGACAGAGGACCATTGGGAGCAAATTTTATACAATAATTAAAATAACCGATTTGTTAACGTATATTCATAGATAGTATGGGCCTGTCTATTTATCTGCTTAGAAGTTGATGTTATAAGTTAATTTTCACGCCTGTCACCGAGACCGAGAATACAGATTTCCATTTAGCACGATCCTGACACACCTCTCTCGTCACCTCCACATCCATGTACCTACGCATACATGCTCGTCGGTTAAGGGTACTGTGAATCTGGCCCGTCTTCAATATATCGTCAATTTGGTCGATAAACTTCCGTCTAGGCCTCCCTTTCCCACTCTGCTGCTCACTTCTATAACTTAATTTAGCTTTGTCACTGCCAACTATCGACAAATGTCAATTATCTCCATACTCTGTAAGATTAAGGAGCGTATATTGAACGCCATGGCTTACCTAGGACAAAATGATCTCCTCAGTGCCCACCAGTACGGGTTTCGCCCAAATCGATCAACTGGGGACGTTTTGGCATGTGCCACTCACATATGGGATGAAGCCTTTGAGAACAGTGGGAAAGCACTTGCTGTTTCCCTTGATGTTTCGTT
Organism: Parnassius apollo; assembly: GCA_907164705.1. NCBI lineage: Eukaryota > Metazoa > Arthropoda > Insecta > Lepidoptera > Papilionidae > Parnassius > Parnassius apollo. The sequence goes on from CAJQZP010001094.1 coordinate 3,734,536, forward strand.
CCTTTTTATTTTTCCTACATATTTATAAGAAAAATTAAAGCTTCATTACCATTTGGCAATTACGTGTTTTACGTTTTACTTAAAATGAGAAAGAACACTATCAAAAATCAACGCCAAACAACCTCTCTAATGATCTTTACACGGGACATTGAAGTTTTTTATTGGGCGTAAAAGCGCGTAATGAATATAGACTAATAATATGGCAGAGACATTGCTCCGAGCGATAAAATTAATTTTAACTTCTTTTGTGACTTTTTTAAAATAAACTGAGTAACCGATTTGTTTTTTATTTATTTTAAAATTCTTAATTTATATTCTGTGGAACTTTATAATTAAACCATCAGATTTGTTCAAAAAAATATATAAATGTGAATGTTTTTCACTCGCAAAACCTAACAAAAAGATAATGACGTCAATCAACGTGTGATCTTACTTATCTTGATAGAGGCTGTAAAATTAAATTTTAGATATCATTACGTAAGGATTAAACGTTTTTTCAACAAACTGCCATGAAGTTATCGCGAAGGCGCTCATTTTACTAACCGATTTCAAAAAAGGAGGTTCGACTGTATGTTTTTAGTATGTTCGTTACGCTTCTTTCAACGATTCTTTCTTTTTAAATAGACTATATCAAATGCATTTGGAGATCTGTCTGTTCAGTTGCCTGTATGCCGTTAAATTTGCGGAAGACTGCAGCTTCATTTCCCGTCTAATAGCCAATGAGTTTAAGAGTGTAATCGGAGAGTTTTGTGTTTTTTTGCGAAATTGATAATGTTATTAATGTCTTAGACGACGTTCTTGTTTTTATCTTGAATCTTGATGTTCCTTAGTCCACTCAAAAGGGTGCGAATTTTTTTTAATTAAAAGTAAATCCTGTAAATCCTGAATATGGGGCATTTAATTCTTCGATGCACGGTATTAGCGCCGGCTTCAGAAGCTACTATGTGGAAATTATGTATTGGTTTTAGTTCTTTGAAATTTTGTATTTCATTAATAGTTCATATATGTATACAATATTGACATTGATATAGAGTTATTTTCATACTGTAGTAATAATTTTTCTATTTTATAGGTTTTTGTTCATGTGAAATTTAAATGTATGTCAAACACCATCAGGATGCAGAAGAATTTTATAGTGTATCCTAGAGTAAATTTAAAAAACAGTCGTGATAAACTTTATTTAGTTTTGCTATTTTATTAGGTACAGTGTAATAAAAGCACACAGGTGAAGTGGCAAAGACTGACAGATTATATTATTACTAGATATTAATTCTACTAAATCAATTATACTAAGACCAATACCTTTTAATGTATGCTGCATACCATACATTTAAAAATCAAAGATTTATCAGTGACTAGCGATCTGCCCTGGCTTTGCACGGGTGGTATCTGGATCTCGACAACAGCGTCACCTACCGGATCCAGCTGTGAATCTAATCCATCCATTTTATCAGAATCGGTCGAACCAGTTTCGAGTTTCGGCGAGACTAACGGACAGAAATTGATTTTTATATATATAGAAATTTATGCGACCGTTTTTAACGTTATTTAGAGTCGACAGAAACAGCTTTTAACATATGAAATGCCATATCACATAAGTTTAAAAAATAACTTACTCGTGTAATCAGCAGTAAATTTAGTTTTATAATTTCTGTATTTTGAAAACAATAAAAAAATGTAATAGCTTTTAGATGTTTAATGTGTTAAAAACAACGAGTTTTAGAACGTAGCGTGGCATTGACAAAAGAGAACAACTGGCAACGCAAATATTTTTTATCAAAACACCTCCAAACACATACAAGAGTTATAGTGTACGGTGAAATAAAACGATAGTAATAAAGATCTATATATCACAATTTTAATATAATAAGAGTGTAACGTCATAAATGCATTATTTTTAGAATTCAGTTGCGATGTGTCACTAGGTAGAGTTGACATGTGACAAGCACATATTGCCTTCACCTTGTTGGAAACCTGGCTTATATCAGAGTGTTCACGGGGGCGTCCGTGACATCCGCACTCGGTTACTCCAAAATAAACATCCTAACTGCAAAACATTAAGTATATTATTGAGAATCCGATTTTACGCAGATCAAACAGATTGAAAGGCCGATTCCGAACGTTTCTAAATAAGTCGTTGAAGCGAAAATACTTGCGTCCGAGTCACGATCAAGGTCATATGTAACTTACTGATGGTACGGTCTTTCTGGTGGTTCTAGTGGTGGTGATTTCCATCGTCTCCACGGTCTCCTCCACTTCCTCGCCAGGTTTCACGTCGTTCCATGAGCCAAAAAATTCCGTCATGATTAACAAATTCACTGACACCACTTATTTTAACTTTCACACATTCACAGCACTAGGACAGTTCGCACATCAATATTTCATAATCGGTATATAGATACGCAATTTCGATTTATTACTTCACGCACATAGCTTAGTGTAGACAGGGGGTTAGACTTTGTTGCGGGCGATTCGCTACTGCACCGCGGATACGGCTACAGTTGATCTTGCTCAGAATCCTACTGGAAAACTGAAATAAACCGCCTCGAACAAAAAGCACCAGCCAAAACATTTCACATGCGCGATATTATTAGTTGGACGGTCTAGTCAAATGAGCTAAGTGTCGCTACGTTTCACAAATAAAGTGAGACTGATTAAAATTTTGTCGCAATTCTTATAAATGATTATATCAACCACAGTTTTTAATTCGTAGCTTTGAGGGATTTATTATGACGCAAATAGCTCTTACTGTCTGTTTCGATATATCTGTGATGTCCATGCATTGTTGACAAACAATCGATTTGCTAACGATATTAACCGCGTCATAGAAAATTCATCGTTGATGCGAGTTGGCTCTACATCAAAAATCGTTTAACTTTGATATATTAAAAATACATTTACATAAATGAATATTATTTTATTTTAAAGTAGCATTCGTGTTACAAGATAATAATGTATTAATAAAATGATTGCTATTGTTCGTGTTATTTACATTTGTACCGTACCCGTGGGGATAAAGAATGAGATTGAAAATGGCGTTGCCTCTATTTACCTCCCGCTCGCACACTGTCACTATCTCACATTCTGCTCACACTCACACTTGCCCGTTAAAAGTGCAAAAAAACATTGCAAATTAATGCGTTTTTCGGTTCGTTCTTTAACTTCAGTCCAACTTGCCATTAGAATCAATAATAACAAATTCCCATAAGGCACAAGAAAAATCATTCCATTTTTCCTAATTTGTGAGCTACGACACGTCCTGAGAGTTTTCTTTATAATTATTGTTGACTGTGCTTGTTCATACGTTTGTATAAAATATTCACATGTCATTGAGACATGAGTAAACATTTTTAAAATTTTCGTTTGTTTGTCTGTCCGAGCTAAACTTCAGAATGGCTGAATGGATTGTAATAAAACTTCACGTACACGTAGTGATTTAGACTAAATTCGAGACAAAAAATAGAAATATTGATAAGATAGAATAAATGGTCCTTATTGATTATCTGAATTCTCAATACATCTCACATAAGAAAAGCCATAGCAGGTCGCTAGTTATAAAGGTTATTTAAAGATTTATATGCCCACGTGGGTACACAATGCTTTTCAAATATTTCGCATTAATAGAATATTTGAAATTAACCGAATAATGTAACGTTATAACGATGTACCGTTATTAGCGGGTTTTCGCTATTAGTACTGTGCATGTTGACGGTACGGGCTCAATGAGTCGCCATTCCTTATCCCATTCTTAATCCGTATGGACTAGAATTATCAAAAATTTTAAGTATTTTCTGATAACTTCTTCATACCAATTTTGTTTTTCAATTATATTCTTTCACTAAACCCAAATATAATAAGTTAAATTTTTTATTAAAAATTTTAATTTGATATTAAAATCATGATTTTATTGGATAGAGCTATCCAGAGACGGCGTCAGCGTAGGCGCAGACAGCTTTTCCACTTAATATAAATACGCGGCATCCTAACAGCCCGCGATAAATCCGTACCATATATCCACAAATACTCGCTCGATTTGCTATTTTAATGTTATTAAGTTAAGATTCACTTTTGATGGTAGCAGAAATGTTTATAGTTGCTACATTTCCTAGACGAAATTTGGATAAACTGAAAATGCATCTTGTAAAGTCTATGCTAAAGTTCAATGTTCCGTAAGTATTATTAAAAGGTTTTGTAATTGTATTTGTATTTTTAAAAGTTTGTATTATTAAAAGTTTTTGCATGTCTAACATTTACAATCGAATTGAGAACTAGTGTAGACATCTGGGATAAGCTGTCTTCAGTGTCTTCGTGTGGTGAGGGCGTTACTGTTTTTATCCCGGATGATTCAAAAGTGTAACGATAGTAGTGCAACAATCAGATACAAAATTTAAGAAAATTATTAAAGACATTTTGTTGATAAAATAAATGCCAACAGTTAAAATGATTATTACAAGCTTGCCAGGCAGACGTTGTTCTGTCCTTTTCTACGACCTTGTGTCACGTCCTATTAGAAAACCTTAAATTCGCAAAAAAAAAGTGAGTCACTCATGGGCAAAATAACTATCCTATCTCTCATGTTGGACCAAACTGCACACGGTGTGCAAATTTGATTAAAATCGGTTAAGTAGTTCAGGAGCCCATCACGGACAAACAACGTGACACGTAATTTATATATATTAAGATTCAGATATTGATAGAGGACAATGACGTGACGAAATGTGCACTTGCAAGTCTCCTGGCTGCTGATATTATTTTGTTAAAACTGATATTATAAAAATCATTGACGTTTAAAGTTGTCTTAACATTGACTACCTCCTTGGTCTAGTAGTCGTTAACGCGAAATAATGAGCTCTGGTGAAATTTTTTTCCCCATTTTTTAAAACCAACCCCAAAAAAACCCCCCCCCAACCACCAAACCCAAAAAAAAAAACATTGCCCAAACCCCAAAAAAAAAAAAAAGATTTGACGTACAAAAGAACTTGAAGTAGCAATCAATTTAAAATAAAAAGTAAAAAAAATGAAATTAGAGGGTTAAATTCCCGGCGGTGTAAATAATTATTCCGGCCCAAAATGTATTTTTTTTTGTATTTAAACCTTAATAGTGACCTTTATTACTAAATACATACTTAAGATTTAACGCTATGATATATTTACGTAGTTTAGAATGTGCGTTTGATAATATTATAAAAATAAAAACCATTCGATTAACTTAAAAAGAATCATAAGACATTTTATTAAAAAAATTAATACCTAAGGTGAGATGTGTGACTTTTTACACACATTTAAATGAAAATTGGAGGTACTTTCGAAAATGGGATCTGACTCACACAATCCAAAAAAGAGCTATATAATTATGGTTGTAGCACGAATGGGTCGGTTAGACCGGGGTCCACGCTATCACAGAATACCAGCATAAAATAGCAGCTTAATGCTGATGTGTTTCGTATGGCGCGTATAGAGAACTGGGGACCATTTTTACTGGAAACGAGGCATTCTATCTTTGTCTTCAGGAGTGACAACGCATCTGCATTTTGATTCTTAATTGAAAATAAATGTAGATGTCTATGGGCGACAGTATCCACTTACTATCAGTTGCATTGTGTGCTCGTTTGTCATCCATATTGTATGAAAAAAAAATTGTAATACAATCAGTAAAAGTTGTGGTAAAGAGTAAAATTATTTCGGATCATAGCAAGTAAAGTAAAAAGATTACAGCCTTATACTCTCACTCCCCTCCAATATTTCATTCCTCAACATTTCCTCAATTTTCCTTCACCCCAACTCAACACAAAATTAAACAACATGTCCGGGGATCGAACCCGGGTTACTCGCGTTCTGTTATATTTCCAGCGAGCGTTACCTACCATAGCAAGTAATTATCATACCGATCCAAACCTAAAACGTCAATATATCGAAAACAGATTATTGTGGGTTGGATCCTTTTTGCGTAACTTCGTCCTTTTGTTTTTCTTTTTAAATAAAATTAGGGTGATAAGCGAGCACGCGAGTCCACCTGATGGTAATTGAATATCCTCTATTAAAAATCAAAATGCTGATTTTCAATGAGTGATGCCTCATAACCATTATTCTATTTGTTTCACGCTGGTACTCTGTATGGTTACCAAGTAATGGCGGTGTAAGAATATCTACTACCCATCCATTTACCCACATCATCCCGGGAGGTCGTAAGAGGCGACAGAGGTAAACAAATCAGTCGCTTGCCAAGCGACGCAACTGTGGCAAATATCTCCCTTATGAGGCAATCTATGGGGGAGGCCTATGCAGCACTGGACTTTAATAGGTGTAACGCTGTAACTCTGTGAGAGCGTGGTCCTACCCCGGGCGTGTCGAACCATCGTGCTATACAATATAACAACAGCGTAGCTCCACTAAGTCAAAACGGATACTTACGTCATAACGCATTGCATTGAATTCCATAGCACTGAACCCGTCCTCCAACTAATAGTATTGGCATCCAAAGGTCTTACCTGAAATCAAGAGTAGAACGGATGTTAGTATAAATAGTATTTGCGAATATAGTTGTAAACTGAAATAGACACGCGCGCGATGTTAAACTCATGCATCGTCCCCGCCATTGGCCGCGCACAGGTGTGAGCCCACCTGAAGCGTCTGCCCCTGACCTAACCCCGGCTTCCGCAACTAATTATGTGACATCCGCGTTCCCAATGCTCTCACTGTCACGTATTGTAAACACATACCGAGTTAAACATTTCGATTTATTACCATTAATTTATTGTTATTAATTTCGATTTATTACCATTAATTTATTGTTATTAATTTAACTTAATATTTTTTTTATTCTTTTTTGAATAGCGGTTTGTCATGCAGTCGTGTGTTTATAGCAGAATCACTGCGATTAAAATGATTGTGATGAGGAAGTTGTTGTCAATAAATTAAAGTTGACACATTTTAACTTATGTTTACTAGTACTTAATTAAATTTACAGTTTGTTGTTCTAGTTTGTTCTGTAATTGTAATTATTGAAGTTCTTCAAATTGTTGCAGTTTAGTTAAAAAATACGATATGTTTGTTGTAATGAGTACATGCACCGCACGCGGCCTCTCATGAATTTTCAAACATAACAAAATAATAATAATTCCCTCCAGACCGGATTTGGTCACAGCGGCCAGTCTCATTAGAGAAACCAGCCATCTATACAGGACAAGATTATAGTGCACGAATGTACACTGGAGACCGGAGAGGCGCGGTACAGCTTTACGTGTATTCCAGGGTACGAGGGTGAAACACCGTCAACTACCTTTCTCTGAACGGCTAATGACAATTTCTTATCAAGAAAACTCAATTATTTATTTCGGCTCGGCTCAAAATTCGAACACTAGACCTTATTACCAACAGTCGTGTAAGCACTATCACTGGACCTGTGTCTAGTGTACCACAGTATACTGCAACATAGTAAAATATTACATATTGTACGAAATCGCATACACGCTGCTTTGGTTACCGTTTACCGCTAAATCTTACACTTCCAATGAATTTCAGAAGTTACTTAGTTTTTAAGCCTGCCTGTAAAGCCTCCTTTTAGGCTTAGTTAGGTAGTAGTTTTCTAGACGGATTTGCGAATTAGAGGTCCACATTCGGTTAGAATATACAAAGGTGTTTCGTTCACTAGGAAACAGAAAAAGCGTACCTCTAAATTGCCGGGTTGCAAAATACTCAGGGCTCATACCAAAATACGTGGTTAATTCTTACAATACTTAACCCTAAGATTCTGAAGCGAATACACGATCATAAGTTTGGATTTAGTCACTTACATATTTATACGAATAATTCATTATCATACATTTTGAATTTAAAAGATAAAAAGGACAAAATGCTAGATTTTTTAAAATTAATTTTTCTTCACCATTTGCCTATATTACTTATTCCGAACCTTCCCTTCAAATTTGGCCGGTTATTGCAAAATAACCCTGTATGGGTTTGTTTAGCTTAGAAATGTATCATACTATTATCCTACGAGGTAATGTGATCGGTGGCAAAGTAACAATCATATTTGTATTAAAATTTTTCATGAAACATGTACTGTGTTATAAACTTATGTGCTCATTTGTTTATATTTTTATAGCATTGGGTGACAATGACAAACGAGCACAATGTCCACCTGATGGTAACTGGATGCTGTGGCCCATAGCCATCCACATTTACTCTCAATTAAGAATCAAAATGCAAATGCCTTGTCACCCGTGAGGACCAAGATGTAATGCCTCGCTTCCAGTAAAAAGGGTCTCCGGTTCTCTACACTCAACATACGGAACACAGCAGCATTAAGCTGCTATTTTACGCTGGTAATCTGTGAGAGCGTGGTCCTTCCCCGGTCGAGCCGACCCATTCGTGCTACAACCATAATATAGCTGCAGCGTGGCTCTATCACGTAAAATTCACAATAAATAAAAAAGAAAGAAAAGTTTCAAATAAATAATAAAAGAAAGAACCACGCACATCATGCATCTCATAATTAACATAATTATATTTTTAATCGAATGAAAATATCGATTTCCTCAACGATTACTTCTTATTAGTACTCGATATTAACTTCTATGAGCGAGACGACAATTTACTTATGCTACAGTTTTGTTTGCTTAGGGGGTAGACAAGCACTTGCCAAAAATTTCACTCTATTTCCATATACTTCTTGACCTACAACAATAAAATTATAGATTATATTTTTGTGGAGAAGGGACACATCGTAATGAACAGTGCATGTCCGAAAATTTAAATGTGTTACGACATGTGAAGTTCGCCAACACGCATTGAAGGAATGCGGCATTTGGAATCGCTCCATAAGAGCCCTGGACCCAGTGGTGTGGGACATGCTATTAAACTATAGCAAATATTGAATTGTGTTGCTACATTTATAATAAAGCTGAAAAATAATTGTTTAATGACCCATTTGTAGTTTATAAAACAACTATTTGTTATTTATTGTAGTTTATACTACCGTATAAATTTTGAAAATTAGTTCATGTATAAATTAACAATGAACAGTGTGTAACGTACGATTAAGCGACTCTTTATGCGTAAGCTCCGGTTTTATATGCTCGGTGAAGCAGTAAATGTGTAGCGAATTCCGTTACAGTACGGGTCATTATATTTTCATATAGAACGGATGTGTTCGATTACCGATGGAGAAGAAAAGTTCTTGCGTGGCAGCCTCTTACCGGTAAGCGGAGTGTAGGACTTCTCCTCGAACGGAACAGTGAATCAGCGTTGTGTGCACTCATTACGGAAGGCCTGTGTTCAACAGTAGACAAATAACAAATCCACCTCATTCCGAAAGCATAACAAAAATATAATTTCAATTATGTTCTATGTTAAAGTTACCTATAACACCATTGTAACTGTGTATGTTCGATCCCGTAGTAGTCCATGGAAAAATCTATCATTTATTTTAATAGAAAAGGGTATCAATTGTGCACACAGTTCACCTGATGGTAAGTGAATACTGTGGTCCATACACGTCTACATTTATTCTCAGTTAGGAATCAAAATTCAGATGCGTTGTCACCCCTGCGGACTAAGATGGAATGTCTCGTTTCCAGTCGACACGGTTTTCGGTTCTCAAAACTCACCATACGAAACACAGCAGTATTAAGTTGCTATTTTACGCTGGTATTCTGTGAGAGCGTGGTCCTTCCCGGGTCGAGTCAACTCATTCGTGCTACAACGTATCTTATTAAGGATGCCCGATAGTGATAATCCCCTCCAAAATTTAATTTTATTCCAATTAGTAACTTTTTCAGCAATTATAACTGATATTTTGATTAAGAAGTATATTATTTAGAGACAATTAAGGTATGTTTTAGCTAATTATATTAATAAAGTTCCGCAAATACACGTACCTACCTACTTGGAACTATATTAGAAAAGTATCTCGTAGACGCTTCAGAGTATCTTTACGCCATCTTGTTTTGTAGACCGAAATGGCAGTATTAGCAAAAGTCTTCGAATTTTCGCGTTACGAACAAGATTTATGATAACAAGCATCTCCATAATCATATTCGAAAGCGATAAAAATATTATGTAAACATAGATAATCATTGTGCGATCCTAATAGTGTACCTCCGGAGTCATAAAGTTCCAAATGACATTGGTAAATTTAAAAATAGAACACTCCGAATGAAATTATAATAGTAAGCTGGCATGTTTACAATTTTTCCAACAAAGATTAAATAAATAGAAATAAAACCCGCACGTTACGTCACAACACGCAATGGGACAAGGACGTTACTTGGTCGGGAGCAAAATTAAATACAAATGGAATAAACCTTGAGTTTCGCTCTTGAATCAATGTCATCTTATATGTTTTTTGTTCTGTTTCTTCACTATTTACATCTTAAATCGTTGTAGATTTCATTGTTTAGTTAAATAATTCAAAATCCTTATACGTTATTTTCCCATTATTTTTTAAAGTTATTCATTACAAAACATTACACTTATCACGGCGTAATAAAAGAAGAGTTATATTTTATTAAATAATGCTCTAATAATTATTGTTTCATTAAAAAGGACGGAAAAGAACGTCTAGGATCGAATAAAATTAGCAATTAAATGTTTATAGCACAGTGTTAAAGGAAACACTTAAATTATGTTGTAGAAAAGCCTACAAATTCGTATCTTCTAGATTGTTGGCCCCCTGTGACATTTACAAAAGCAGGAAACACTGTCTCAAAGAAGATTTAACGTTAATAGTATTTGTGAAACGACTCGTGGTATAAATTTAATTGAGCGTGACTCACTAAGCTATATATCTACTCTTCAGAGAACGCGGCTGGCTCACTAGTCCAGAAGTTGGCGCGCATAATTGAAAATAAAACAAATTCATTAAATCTCACTATAAACTGAATAAGGATCTATACTTAAGAGTAGCCTGTGCGCTTTTAAAATTACATCCTAGTCTCATGGCTGCTTACAGGCCAAAAGAAAAAAAATCTCACATCTTTGTGAGTGAAACTTCATAGCATTGCAATTCCCTAAGCAGCAACATTTTTTTGTTCTTCATATTTAAAAAATAAAATAAACAATAAAATGAATAAAGGATCAATTAAATATGCTTAAAATAAATCCGATATTAATTTCAAAGCTTTATATTTTTATATTTTATTTATATAAAAATTTAATATTTTTGTAACTTTATTATAAATTTATATCTTATTTTAGTACTGTAATATTACTCATTGTAAGTTTTCACGTAATATTTTTATATGTATACAAATATCTATTTTTTTAAATAAAAATACTAGAGATGTTATTCACATTACTAATATTTCCGTTAAAACAACACCAGGTAAATTTAAAATGCTTCTAATAGGAGTGCTTCATAACATAATTGATGGCTTTGAACCCACGACACTTAGTTCACAGTGCGCACCCTATCATTAAGTGAGTCACACCACATGAGTAAAAGTAAAGTTATGGTCGCCGCACACGGTCAGTTCAACTAATCATTCCAACTGATCAGTTCAAACTAAAACTGTTGATATTTTATAAAATATTGGATTTTCGAATTATATTCGAAAATTAAGTAAACAAAACAGTAATAATTTTTTTTGTTTTCCACCGGGTAAAAGGCACTGACGTAGCTTAAAAAGCCTATTCAGTTGCCTTGAACTCACATTTTTATGATTTAGTTTAATTTTCAAAATCTCGTAATTTAGCTCTTTGCGTTTTTAATAAGACCGGAATTATACATAGATTAAGAACGTGGATTTCATGAAGTTGTGCTGTCAGACCTTCGGAGAAAAACTGGCCAGTTAAATTTCGGTTGAGACTAAAAATTGGCTTATTTGATTTCTAAGGTTTTCGAGAAACGAAAATTGAGTATTTGTTATAAAAACGCCACTATCATTTGTCCCTGGATAGCTGTGAGTTGTGATATTATATTTTATTTTCTTTTTTGTTAATTATTTCTAATGCAACTCAGTTTCAGTTTTGAATAGGCCAGAGATATATAATTTAAATCTCTAAGCAAAAAGTCAAACGTGATTAGTGCTGCTAAGTACGACCTTACAATCTGGGCACTAAGTAACGAGCTGCAAAGTAGGACTCGGTTATCTCGAATCAAAATACTATATTGACGCTTCTATTTATAAAACAAGAATAATAAATTTTATCACAAAGACAGCAACGATGCGATGTACATAGCAAAAGGTGAACGGCATAGGTTTGATGGTCACGCCTTGTTGGCAAGCTAAGCCACGCTATGATCAATTCGGTGAAACGAAGAATTAATTGCTAATGAATTATTTGCATTCAAATAAATATTTTTATTTTATCTAAATATTTTTAAGTTTTTCTATTTTGAATTTTGAAAGTGCAACACTCTCTTGACCGGGCAGTCTGGACAGCTGCGGACAGAAATGATTCATGCGACGATGATGAGCATGCGACGCGAGCATGCTGCCTGTTGGTATTGAAGCAATAACAATGCATAAAAAATCAGAACCTTCTTTTCTAGAAAGTTAATCGTCATTATTTTAAACTATAAACTGACTCTTTCGAAATCTGACTAAAAGAAAGACAGAAGTACTAGATAAACGTAATGAAAATTACATGATGACCACCGATTTCAAACATGATTCATCGTAAAGACCGTTGAAGAGCTATTTTAATTTTAAAAAAATCATGGAAGTTAATTACGTTTTGGCGGGAACTTGTCCGTCGGCGGATTGTTGCTCTTTTTTGTTATTTAAATAACAGTTTGAAGCGATCTCAAGTCTTAATCAATTTTTCTGATAGAAAAAGGGTGACAAACGAGCTCATAGTCCACTTGATGGTAAGTGGATGCTGTGGCCCATAGACATCTACATTTATCGATAAAGAATCAAAGCGCAGATCGCATATCAATTAAGTATCAAAACGCAGATGCGTTGTCACCCCTGAGGACTAAGATGGAATGCCTCGTTTCCAATAAAAAAGGGTCTCCGGATCTGTATACCCACCATACGAAACACAGTAGTATTAATCTGCTTTATTCGTGATGTGTGTGTGTGTGTGTGTGTGTGTGGTGTGATTCGTAGATGCAGGGTGGCTCTACCACTAAAATCTTACTTCTTACTTACTATATCATTATCTTCATTCTTACTTACTATCTTAAGGGTTTGCACATATGAACTAATAGTGGAAACGAATAGACCAGTGCTCCGATGTAGATATAAACCTCAAATTGCTGCTTCTGGCTTAAGTATTGCCTTCAAAATCTCCCGAAAACTCCGCAATGTTATGCATCAAGATATTGGAGTGATGTTTTGGATCATATTTTCTTATTATATAAAGAATACTTTCTTATTTCTTCATACTGGCAATTATGCAAAAGTAGGATGTAGTTTATCGCAAAATGAAAAAAAAGACAAAATTTGATTTTAACATCTTACAGATAACGTTACAACGATAACGTGTTTAATATGAGATGTAAAATGTTTAAGCTGGCGACGGGATGCAGCTTCGCAAAAAATATAAATAATATATTTTATGCTTTACTCAATGAGCTTCTGGATAATGATAGAGTAAGAAAAATAAAATTTTCAGCTACTTTTCGTGTATTACCCACAGATTATATAAACTGTTCTATATCCCCGAGAAATAATTTATTCATTTCTAATTTAATATTCGGTTTGGAGGGCAGTTTATTATTGAGCTAGTAAAGAAAAACTGAAAGAAGAAGAAAATAATTTATAACGACAGCGTGTTGTTAAAACCAGCCACCTAAATGGCGTTCGCTTATTTTAAATTTTATACATAAGAAATAAAAATCAGGAGCACGCTCTCACAGATGCAGATGCAGATGCAGATTAAATGCTCAGGCCTCCTTTCATTTTTGAGAGAGATTTAGGACAGGAATGCGTGACACCAGATTTCACATCCTCTAAATTTATTAGAATTTCCATAGACCGGCAGGTTTTCTTACAAGATGTTCTTAAAATAAGGAGTTTTTTCGGGGCAGTATTAGTAATATGATAATTATTCGAATAATGGAAAACCTAAAAATTTGATTAGCATCATTGGGTCTTGAGCTAGTACAGTTCTTAAGAACGTATTAATTGTTATGATTTTGCCGATCTCCACTTGGCAACGGAGAGTTTATTAGGTCACCGATTAATTAGGCTTCGTGCTCTACAACGCAAGCAACAAGTACTGTTAAATTAAACTCTCAGTTCGACCAGCTTTATAGGTCATTGCACTATTTTTATTTGTGCAAGGGTGATAAATGGGCACATAGACAAACTGATATTGAGGAATAACTGCAGCACTACACAAGATATAGCGTAGGTCGATGAGTTGTCAACCCTGAGGTGTAGCATAGTGGGTGTTTCAGCGGGAACCATTTATCCACACTTTCCCTATACTCTATCGCAAAATAAATAGTAGTAAGTACTAAAATAACTCTTTTTTATAGAGGAAGGGCGAGCACATAATAAACCTGGTGGTAAGTGGATGCTGTGGCCAGTAGACATCTACATTTATCCTCGACGTTGTCACTCTGAGGACTTAGATGAAATGCATCTTTTCTTGTAAAGAAGGATCTCCGGATATTTACACTCACCATACGAAGTACAACAGTATTAAGCTGCTATTTTACGCTGGTGTTCTGTGAGACCGGGGAAGGACCACGCTCTCATAGAATACCAGCGTAAATAGTAGCTTAATGCTGGAGACCCATTTTACTGGAAATGAGGCATTCCATCTCACGGGTGACAACGCATCTGCATTTTGATTCGTAAACTAAGATGCATGTAGATCTATGGGCCACAGCAACCACTTACCATCAGGTGGACTGTGTGCTCGTTAGTCACCCTATCCTATACAAAGAAGAGTTTTAGTGACATTTTGGGATAAAGTTAAAGTAAAGTAAAGTTACAGCCTATATAATATGTTGCAAACCCGTAACATTCATTGCTATGCAGATGACAGCACTGGTGATGCTCTTTACACCGGCCGTGCCAATATTTCTCGGGAAAACGTCTCCGAGTACCGGGACAAACTTGTGTCTGAAGTCGAGTCTTTGCTGAACAGAGTCTCGGATTGGGGGTGACTAAATCTAGTCCGGTTTAACCCCCAGAAGACACAAGTTTGCGCGTTAACCGCTAAAAAGAACCCCTTTGTCGTATGCCCTCAGTTTCAAGGCGTCGGCGTCGACATATCGAGGGACGTGCAGTTTCGTGGTGACTTGGAAGAGAAGGCCAAATTGGCTTCTAAAAAGCTTGGCGTGCTCAGCAGAGCGGGACAGTATTTCATGCCGGCACACCGCCTACAACTTTACAAGGCGCAGGTTCGGCCGCAAATGGAATATTGTTCCCATCTCTGGGCTGGGGCTTCCCAGTACCAGCTCCTTCCACTTGACCGCTCCATCGCAGAGTGGCTCGAATCGTCGACGACCGAGTGCTTTCCGATCGGCTCGATTCACTGGCGCTGCGAAGAGATGTTGCGTCTCTTTGCATTTTCTTTCGCATATACCATGGGGAGTGCTCTGAGGAATTGTTCAGATTAATCCCAGCCGCCAAATTTCGTGAACGCGCTACGCGGCAAACGTCCCGATACCATCCACACCATCTGGATGAATGGCGGTCCACCACTGTACGTTTCAAAAGGAGTTTTCTTCCGCTTACAATCTCTCTGTGGAATAGTTTACCACCGGCGATTTTTCCGGACCGATACGACCTGGGGCCCTTCAAGAAAAGAGCTTACTCCTTTCTAAAGGGCCGGCAACGCACCTGCAATTCCCCTGGTGTTGCGGTTGATCATGGGCGGCGGTAGTCACTTAACATCAGGTGAACCGCATGCTCGTTTGCCCCCTCTCCTATAAAAAAAAAACAATCCCGCCTGATGGCAAGTGGTGATGCAGCCCTAGAGGGTAAATCACACTGTCTTAGTATAACAAAAGCCTGTTCATTCTTGCTTTGAAGACGCCCAGATTGTATTTGAACGGAAAGACAGATGCCGGCAAATTATCCACTCCGCTGCTGTTCGATCGACAATACCAAGATCGAAGTCTGTACCCGTTAACAAAAACCAAGCGAACCGTTTGGTTTCGACTTGTTTAGAAGATATCACTGGACTTTAAGACCTAATTCAATCACCCATATACCATTTTCATATACCATTAAGTTATAATTTACTGACAATTTGTAAGTTTTCTACCTTGGGATAGGTCTTTAATAGTGTCTCTGACCACAGTGGAGTGCGAGGTAGGCGAAGGCCGTATAGTAGAGCGCGCCTTGCCTCACGAGCCCCCGACGATTGACAATTGGATTACCCATTGACCCATTGTAAACGCTGGCAGTATCTATGGATATATAATAAATAATAGTACAGCGTACTATGACAGACGAGCACACAGTCCACCTGAAGGTAAGTGGATTCTGTTTTCTATAGACATCTACATCTATCACCGAACTAAAATCAAAATGCTATTGCGGGGTCACCCCTAAGAACTACCCCTCATTTTCAATAAAAAGAGTAGAGTTCACCAGCGATTAACGGCAGTAGCACTACCAGCGCAAGTCAGCTTTTCGCTTACCAACCTATACGGGATTATGGTTGCAGCAGTGGGTTATGTGCAACCTACGTTTTAAGTTTTTTTTTCCTATCTCCGTAAAAATAAAAAAATGGTAAAAGTAACTAAATTAATTGGGACTCGAATTTTACAGCCATCTCTCGTTATTGTAACTGAATTATATAATACCTGTCTTTAAATAGAAAAACGAATGAATTGCTTAGCTTCATAAATTTAAACGATTATATAAAAAATTGAAAGCAGATTATACTTCGGTCCAATAATAAAGTTCGGATGTGCTACGAGGCGGTAAATTATTTTCCGACAGCTGCGTATGCGTGTGACGCATCATGTTCTAACGGGCTATGTAGGTTAATGCAAGCAGCGACATCTAGTAAGCGGATTACGTACTAATAATTTTAGCTATCTAATTTTTTTTAAAGTCATTCACGACGCCGGGCCGGCCGCAGCCTATGTATGTTAACACATGCAGAGGCATCTAGTGAGCCGATAATGTACTTATATTTTTGGATATCAAGAAGAAGAAACTGTCACATTCAAACAAAATTAATTATATAGGAATTGAAGAAGGCTGTGAAGAAATTTATCTTAGTGCTCAGGGAAGACAACAATAAACGTGGCCTTTATTTGTAGTTGGTTATGTATAAAGCTGCCATCTCTAAAACCTGCCCCCCAGGACCGGAAGCGAAGTTCCCCGAATTTTGGAGCTTTCACCCCGGACATTTCAATACTTTTTCATTCACTTACATCTTGATTAAAATATATTTTACTCCATACTTGATAGAAGAAAACTTTAATTTTAAGCCTCTTTTGTTGCATGAAATAGTGTGTTTAATCGTTCTTGTGACGACAAGTGAGTAATTTTGCTTTATTTTTAACCTTTTTAGGTATTGAACAAAAGATAAACAAACGCAATAATAGTTACTCAGTTAATAAAATTAAATGAAAACTTATTTAAATTTTTATTTTTCCATACAATTAACAATGTTTACTTTAGTTTTAAAAGAACTTAAATCTTAAATCAAATTCAGAAAGTTAAAATAACTTATACTAAGGAACAATTTTAACAGCCTTACATGTTTATTCCTTCATATTACAAGAAAAGAAACACAATTTGTTGTTTTCGTTCATAGATCTTTGTAACTAAATTAAATCAATATTTAAATAAAATAAAACTATACTTCTTAATCATTTGGCAACTCTTAAAGTAATAACATTAAAATGTCTTCTAATTTTAAACTTAAATTACTATGTTATTAATTTTAACTTTTTGGTTACACCTGTACCTAAATAAATAAACACTTAAACTAGTACTGTACCTAGTTCTCTATTTAACTAAATTGAATCAGACTTTAATTTGTATTTATTTATGTCAAATAGTGCTTTTAATGTTTTGGTAATTCTTAAAGTATTTTTAATAACAGCAAAATGTCCTCAAATTTTAAAATAGACTAGGTATAATCAGAACTAAAACTTAAAAAACCATAAAATGAAACTTTTTTTAGTAATCCTACGTGTTTATTTCTATATATTGCAGAAAAACAAAATACAATTTGTTGTTTACATTCCTAGAACTGTGTAAGTAACTAATTTAAATTAAAAAGAAAACTACATATACCTACATAGTTTACGGTGAAATACCGAACCCATAGCTTTTATTTGCATAAATTATGGGAACGGGATGTGATCGAAAACCCGGACTTTTATTGAAGTCCGGGTTGTACTCGGACTACAATTTACACCCCGCCCGGACGCTCCCCTAACGTCTTCTAAACTAGGACAAATCCGGGAAAATCCGGACGGATGGCAGCCCTAGTAATGTAGTTTAATACCAACGGGTAGATAGTCAGCTCCCTTTATTCTAATATTATACTAAATAGTATAAATTTGATTGCATAAATCATAAAAACTTATTTCTTTACATCACCTATAGTAGTCCACAATTGGAATATGGATCTCCTCCATTGTAGGGTTAATTTGTAATAATTGACATGGATTGCGGGCATATTGATGATGGTATTTCTCCGTGGGTTGGGTTGTTGCCAAGACATTTTTTGTCATTTTGTATAATCGCTTCTTACGACGCGCACGAAACACATTGAAGGGCTGGATAGTCTTATAACTTATGACGCTACTACACGGTTAAAAGTATACGCAACTAGAATAAAGTAATGGAAATATTTCTGCAGTTTGTTTGGAATGATACCGGGCGTAAAATTGAAAACTTCAACGGCCGAGCTCGGCTGACGCTCGGCGGGTGAAGCGGCAGCTATGCGTAGGGTGGTTGACTCAACTTGTCAATTGTCTCTGGTATTTAAAGAGTAAAGACGTAAGGTGGTTACTTTTAAAAACGGCTCCTTGCTTTTCTATACAACAAAAAATTGGTTTAGCTTTAACGTTTCTATGCTTGAATGAAGATGAAAAAAATGGATAAAATTGTGGCTGAAAGAGCGCATTACTTTAAACAAACATGACATGGTATTTTAAGACATGGTAAATCACAGTACAGTGACAAGAATTCAGTCAGGACCTCACGTTCTTTGCTTCCGTTCCTATCCATAGTGCCGTTAAACATCCGCCTACGACGACTGCTAAGTAGGGATGTTCGATGATCATCGATGTTAGAAATTGAAACATCGATGTTTTAATACCAACCCCGTGGACGGCAGGAGACCAAAGTGGAAAATGAAGAATTAAAGGCTATTGTGGAAGTGGATCCATCAGAAAGCACTTCAGAGATAGCTGCAGGCTTCGGGGTAAGTACCTAATAAAACTGTATTAATCCACTTGAAGCAAATCGGGAAAGTAAAAAAACTTAAACAATGGGTACCTCATGAATTGAGTGAATCGAACTTGCAAACATGCGTCGACTGCTGTGTTACTTCGCTCAATGTTTGTCATTTACTTGTCATGAAAAATGGATACTGTACGATAATCGGAAGTGCTCGTCACAATGGCTGAACCCTGAAGACCCAGCCAAATCCTGCCCTAAACGAAAATTGACTCAGAAAAAGTTACTTGTGAGTGTTTGGAGACTAGCGCCGGTGTCGTTCACCACAGCTTTCTAAAATCTGATCAAACGGTTACGGCAGATATCTTTTGTCAGCAACTGCAAACCATGAAGGAAGAACTAGCTGCTAAACAACCGAGTTTAGTAAATTGCTCTAGGCCACTGCTACTTCACGACAACTTAAGACCACACACTGCACAACAAACAACCACTAAGTTAGATGAGCTACTCGTACAATTGGAATGTCTACGACATCCACCGTAGTCCCCGGACCTTGCTTCAACAGATTACCATTTTTTCCGGAATTTGGACAACTTCTTACAAGGAAAAAAATTCAACTCCGATGTGGCAGTCCAAACCGCCTTCAAAGAGTTTATTGATTGTCGCCCCATGGTTTTTTTTCAATAAAGAGATCAATGAACTACCTATGAGATGGCAAAAGTGCATACATAATAATGGTGCATACTTTGATTAATTAAATATATTTTACAAAAAAACTGCCGTACAAAACGCCAATTTCAAATGTTACCTATTACACCGGCTCTACCGACTGCTCTGTTCAGACAGGAACACAGCAGTAGTGCTTAACGGTAAAAATAGATTATGTGAACTTTAGCCATAAAGGGTGTCCTACCGCCGAGATAAATTAAACAAGTTGTAAAATTAAAAAATTTGTACCACCGGCTTCAATATAAACAAAATTAGAGCTTCATCAATGTAGTCGAACTCAATTAAATAAGTATTATTAGGGATAACTCAAACACTACTGCTCAGATCTTCATCAAAGCTTTCAAATAAAACACAATTATCAAAATCGGTTCACCTAGAAAAAGTTCTGAGGTAACACACAATTGTGATCCTCCTGCTTTTTTGAAGTCGGTTGAAAATTTGTTTTATATGCTTTATAGAGTAGAGTAGCGTAGAGAGCCTTTGTTTAAACCATGATGACTAAGCCAAGAACTATAAAATCGTACTCAAAATATTTTTCTTTCATCTTAATATTGCATATACCTACCTATGCCTGGCCTCTAGATCTTTATAAATTTCTCTAATCGGTTAATTAACATATTTGCACCCTTCGCAACGAAACTAATTTATCTTTCTCGTAGAAGTCACGCTTTAAAATTAACTTTTAAATATAACAGAACGCGAGTAACCCGGGTTCGATCCCCGCCGGCACCAATGAAATTGTTAATTGCAATTTTAAGTGCTGATTTACCACGTGTTCGGCGGTGAAGGAAAACATCGTGAGGAAACCTGCATGTCTGAGGAATAACAAAAAAAATATTTCGAAGACATGTGAAGTTCGTCAACACGCATTTGGGCAGCGCGACGGACACTTCCTTGCCCTAAACCCTCTCAGAAATGAGGGGAGGCCTGAGCCCAGCAGTGGGACGTATATAGGCTGTAACTTTACTTTTTACTTTTACTTAGTCTAATTGACTCCTCGTCTCATATTGTCTGTCGTTCGCAATTTTCATTTAAACAATATTTTAATTAAAAAAAAATCTCGATATAATAAAAATAAAGTTTTAACGACGTAACAACGTATCACGGGAAGTGTGCAATTAAATTATGCAATTAGACTCCAGTTTAGGAAACCAGTGTCGCAAGCTTACAAAATTATTTATTTCAACTTCGTTACTATTTATAATGCAATATATCATTTAGAATTCAGTTTAAAAATTGCTTATGCAACACAAGTTTTAAAATAAAAACTGTTTATGTTATATTCTATAAACTTATTGTTTTGAAATAGGATCGACTATATAAGTTTGTAATGAAATCTGATTATGCAGTGATTGCATCCTTATCTTTGCCACTGCGTTCAAAAATTTTATTAATGTGAAACGGATATAAAAGGGCGAAGATTCAAGAATTACAGGTTGAACGTTGAACCGTTGCTTGGTTACCGCGTTGAACCAAATTCAAAATTCCATTGACTTATATATTACTTTTGAAATCATTGCAAAATTCCATATTTAATATTCCGCCAGTATGGCTTGCATCTCAATTACAATTTTAACATAAATAAAAAGTATTAATTACCTATGTTACAAATTTCAGCTAAGGTCAGGTTTATGTTTACGCGGAGCCCATATTTATTCTTTGATTCGTAAAAGGATAAACAAAAATTTGTTATTGTAATAAATTCAATATAGCGTTTCAAATGCAGTTAGATAGATATAATTTTGATAAACAGTATTTTAATGTTTAAGTCAGAAAGAGATATTTTGTAGAGTTAATTGTATATAATTATTAATTTACATTACGATAGGAGAAACTATATGTTCACTGATGTTTGTTCCTGGTATATAATTGTTATTTTGTTCAGCTTTAACATCTTATTACGTTATCTAGTAACGAAATTTCAAATTAATTATTTTTGTGTATACTTTAAGCAAATCCAGCTGTGATTTCCTTAAAAAATTTGCTCACAGCTGTCTTGCTTCGAGCTTGTCAGTTTCGGACGCAGAATTTCATTCATCATCAATAATTTCAGTCTATCAGTCCACTGCTGAACATAGGCCTTCCCCATAGATTGCCATATCAGGGGGATATCTGCCATATTTGCCATATTTTTTTAAAACGTTATCCCTACACTAGGATTTTCTCCTATATCGTGGGGCAGTTTACAAACATAAATTGCACAAGGACAAACATCCTGGCCCCGAACAATTATTTGTAGGCCATACAAATACTTGCTCCGTGGGGAATTCGAACCCGCGACCCCAAGCGCAGCCACTCATTGCTAAGCCACTGCGCCACGGAGTCGTCGATATACGCACACTCGGCAAGCGGATTGACCACCGCAGTTGTTAAGTTTTTATTCAGCTATATTATCAGGTTCTGCTGCGCATCTCTTGGTTCAGTTTCCCTCTGTAGCCTCTTACGAGACACGAGGTGAAAACTTTAATTGGAACCTACATATTCCAAGCACAGAACTTTACGCTTGAATCAAGATACTTAGGAGAAAGTTTTACATTAAACGTAAAAGTTGTCGCATAAAAGGTGGCGCATTTGTATGTAAGGAAGCGCTTGCTCTCGTTTTCACTTATGCATCAAGTTTACCTAAGTACTCATTTTATCAACCGATTAAAAAAAAGGAGGAGGTTCTCAATTCGTCGGAAACGTTTTTTAATGTATGTTAACCGATTGCTCGATGACGTCTGAATGGATTTATAAAATTCTTTTTTTGTTTCAAAGGGTATGTTCACTTCCTAGGGGGACCATATTTAAAATTTATCGAAATCGGTCAAGCGGGTTTTTATGTTGAAGTCGGTTGTACAAAATTCTTAATTTTACCACTTGTATATTTTAATTTTTTTTAGAAGATACTGAATATTATATCTTATTTGTCCGATCTGAATAAGTCCATTAGCCGCTCTTATTCTTTGTTTTTAGCCGACTTCAAGGAGGTTTATAGTTCGATTGCATGTTTTTTGTATGTATGTTACGCAACATTCTAAAAGCCTTTTTTTGAAAGGCCGGCAACGCATCTGCAATTCCCCTTGTGTAGTAGTTGTTCATGGTTGGCGGTAAACACTTACCATCAGGTGAGCAGTATGCTCCTTTGCTCATCTCCTATAAAAAAAAATATCTTCGGCAATTGTGAACCGATTTTGTTAATTCATTTTTATTAACTATTTTACTGATGCTATTAAATTATTTACTAAAGAACAAGTTTTTCCAATATATTCTAATTATATTTCTTATTATTTTTCTCCTATTATTAGTTTTATTTTATCTTTAATAGTATGAATATTAATTCCTTATTATTTTAATATAATTAGATTTAATTTAGGAATGGGAGTTTATACCGTTATGGTTGCAGGATGATCTTCAAATTCTAATTATTCTTTATTAGGGGGGTTACGAGCTGTTGCACAAACAATTTCATACGAAGTAAGATTAGCTTCAATTATATTATCAAGAATTATATTAATTATAGATTTTAATATAATAAAATTTTTTATTTATCAGGATTTAATTTAATTTTTTTAATATTACCTTTAAGAATAAGTTGAATTTCTTCAAGATTAGCAGAAACTAATCGAACTCCTTTTGATTTTGCAGAAGGAGAAAGAGAATTAGTTTCAGGTTTTAATATTGAATATAGAAGAGGAGGGTTTGCTTTAATTTTTTTAGCTGAATATTCAAGAATTTTATTTATAAGAATGTTATTTGTTTTATTATATTTAGGGGGATATAATATATCTTTATTTTTTTATTTAAAATTAATTTTTATTTCATTTTTATTTATTTGAGTTCGTGGAACATTACCTCGTTATCGATATGATAAATTAATGTATTTATCTTGAAAGAGATATTTACCTATTTCTTTAAATTATTTTATATTTTTTGTAGGATTAAAATATTTTTAAGTTAGTTATTAATTTTAGTAAAAATCTGCAGAACTGTACCTGTATACTTCAGGTACAGTTCCTCTGCAGAAATTTGGAAAAATATTTCAATGAAGTTTTTGATCTATTTACATGACATTAAAATTGTGATATTCTAAATTTCGCTTAAAAGAGTAAAAAAGTTAACATATGATAAAAAGTAAAAAGAGACTTAAAAAAATTAAATAATTGCACAATCTGATATCGGGGCCTTGAATTTCTATACAAAAAAGTCTCTTCTATATTAAAAAAATGTCTCCGATTCTCTACATTCATCATAAAGCCGCAATAAGCTCTACTTTAAGCTGGTATTCTGTGTGAGCGTGGTCCTTCCCGGTCGATTCGACATATTAGTGCTGCAACCATAATTTATCTGAAGCATGACTCTACCACATAAAAGTAGTTTTACTTGTGCAAAAAGGGACTTTTTTGTTTAAAAAGGGCTTCTTATTCGCAATATGCATTTTTTACTGTGTAAATATTATATAACGCCATGCACTACACTTCATAATATTTATTATAATCCACTGTTACTGTTTAGTATATAACGATCTTTTAAAAATATGAAGATTTATTGAAAGTTGTATCTAACGTCGCTTGACATTTTTTCCTTTTTTATACCACGGACAAGAATCTTACAGTGTAAATTTCCCTTCGCAACGGCGATATTTGTGGTAAACAAATGTAAAACCGAAAAAAATCCGTAAAAATCATTCAGGATATTTCATTTCCATTTTAGGTAGAATTTGAAAGAAGAAGGAAAGAAAAATGATAATTATTTATTTACGGTATAGACAAGTTATATAATATGTCGCGGTAGCTAAAAGGGGTAAAAGCGCTCGGCGTAAATTTTACCCCAATTAATATCAATTTAATTGGTACTGGTGACGCCCCATTTGCAATTTTAACCGATGATATACCGTGTGCTCCGTGGTTAACTAAAAAATCATGGAGAAATAAATGAATCAGGAAGGAAGGGATATTTTTTTACATGATAGAGACATACTGCAGCTATATTAGTAGTATAGTTGTAGCATGAATGAGTCGGCTCGACAGGGGAAGGACCACGCTCTCACAGAATACCAGCGTAAAATAGCAGCTTAACGCTGCTGTATTTCGTATGGTTAGTGTAGAAAACCGGATACCCTTTTTACTGGAAAGGACGCAATCCATCTTAGTCCTCACGAGTGACAATGCATTTTGATTCGAAATCGAGGATATAATGTAGATGTCTATGGGCCACAGCAACAACTTACCATCAGGTGGACTGTGTGCGCGTTTATCACCCTTCTCCTATAAAAAAGGAAGGAATGTTCGAGGAATAAAATATTTCGAGGATGTCTGTCCTTTATAGGCTGTAACTTCTACCGCCATTTCCCTTAGTCACCTTTAACAAATTCGACGAGACGAAATAGGGAAATGGACTCTCATACGGCGTCAGCACTCTGAGTCCGGCACTGGTTGTCAAAAACTATGCATTATGTTGTAAGATTTATTTTTCGGTTGTATGTGTTACACTATTATTATCTTTGAAAGATAGTGCTTTAATATGGTTTTTTATTCTCAAATTGTTCCAACGCTGACTGATAAATAATTCAGAATATAATCCATCTTGCTATAAAAATAGATTTTTGTTAGGCCTTGGTGGAGTAGTATAGAAGTTACACGGAAAATAAAGAATGGATTTTGACAGCAAATGTCAATATTCGCGAAAACTGTACCTATGGCGCCGTAGTTAAGTTTGTTAAAAACTCTTCATAGTTTAAAGCCGAGACTACCTATCAATAAAATAAATTTTTGTAATGAGGCGAACTATATTTAGTAATAACGAAAAAAAAAACGATAATTCTGGTAGGACCAGAATTTCAATACGCTAACGCCCGCCATTTTGGTTGGACAGCTCCCTAATATGGTTTTTTATAGTCTAACTAGTATTTATTTTCGCATTTTGTAACCCGTTTTAAAAGTGGCCAGTATTTTAATGCTCAGACTGGCTTAGACTTATTGTGCAATTGTGTCAAGGCTGTCACAAATTATTAAAGTAAAAACGTTAGCAATTATAAACTCTCATATTGACTATTTCAACATAATATATATATATATATACATATAAACAATAAAAGCGGCCAAGAGCGTGTCGGGCCACGCTCAGTGTAGGGTTCCGTAGTTTCCCGTCCGTCACAGTAAGTGTTCCCACTTATGAGTTTGTACAAAAACTGTTCTTTCCATCCAAGTTCAAAATAATTTTCCTAGAAAGTCCTTATAAAGTTCTACTTTCCAGATTTTTTTCATATTTTCTAAACTTATGGTTCAAAAGTTAGAGGGGGGGGGGACACATTGTTTTTTACTTTTGGAGCGATTATTTCCGAAATTATTGACATTATCAAAAAATGATTTTAGTAAACCCCTATTCATTTTTAAATACCTTTCCAACAATATATCACACGTTAGGGTTGAAATTAAAAAAAAAAATCACTTCCCACTTTACATACAGGGGGGCTACCCTAATAAAACATTTTTTTCCAATTTTTATTTTACCACTTTGTCGGCGTGATTGATACACATATTGGTACCAAATTTCAGCTTTCTAGTGCTAACGGTCACAGAGATTAAGCGAGGGTGGACAGACGGACAGACAGACATGGCGAAACTATAAGGGTTCCTAGTTGACTACGGAACCCTAAAAACGGATTATTACCTGTACTAATAATAAAAAATAACACTGCCTAGCCGTGTTCAGCAGTGACATTCGTTCTCGAGAGGGTTATGGATTTATGGAGCAATTAGTCCGCTGGGCTGCTTTAGTAGCGGCACAGTCCAAAAAAAAACTATAGCAGTGTTCTTCACGAGTCACTGAAATATTTTTCCTTAGATGTGCAGGAATCCTTTATGTTTTCCAATACGTTTTCCTTAACACTGCAGAGAAAAAGGTAAATCAGCAATAAAGGTAAGTAGGTAAGAGTAAATAGGTATTAATAGGTACATAAGGTAATAATTATATAAATAAATAGGTAATATCCGCAATAAAAATTGCAATTAACAATTTCATTGGTGTCGAGGTATCCAGGTCGCTCGCATACTATGAAATTTACGACTAGCGGTTAACCCCTGAACTAACTCGGCTAACCATTAAAACGAATAATAAAATAAGTAAAATGAAACTACAAATAAAAGTTTATAAGGAATTAATCGTAATGAAGAAAAACTATTTTTAAGAATTCTTCAGCAGGTGTATTTGCAATTTCAGTTCCAGATCGAGAGAGGGACAATTCGGATCCGATGTAGAGAGAGGGACGGTTTAAACCGCATTTAACAATGCAATAAAAACGCATACTAACATACTTCATAGGCCCGTGAAAGTTCACGCTTGACTTATTGGGCTTCTCCCGTTGTAGGAAGGATTTGCCTAAATCGCTACTGGATATTTTCCGTTTGGCGTTAACAAGATGGTTTATACCGCCATCTACCGGGAGCCATAAGATATTTCTAGCATTTCCCATAGGACAGGACGAAATAGATCGATAGATTTCCTTATTTTATTTGGTTGTGTAAGATTAGTAAGAGCTGTCATTTTGTTCCACTCTTATATCTTGGTATGAATGGTCTAAGTTTTTACTATGTTCCATAAAAGTTTATGATTTCATAGTGATCTAACTGTGATCTGCACAGTTAGATCACTCTATGAAATCTAGGTTAGTACAAATGCATGTTCTTAATGTAATCAAAATAGAACAAGAAAAACTAGAATAGCACAAAAAGCGATGAATCAGCGTTTAATTCGTTTTGTTTGTTCTTACGAAAAAAAAACATTCTTATGAATAGTTAGTACAGCAACTTTTTACTAGATGGCGCTATCAGTACATATTTCACATTAAATCAGAAAAATATACATGACTACGAAAATAGTTTACTTATCCCCCATGAAATAACATCACTCTTTCATTGTTATTGAAGAATGTCATCTATTAGGTTATTACTTAATACAAAATGGTTGCATATTCGATTAAAGAAGTAACGTATTGGAATGCCAAAATTTGTTTGCCAAAATAATAGCTGGCAGGAAGCGATACAAGCCAAAGTCGTAGAAGTAAGTTTATTTATACTATTAATCATCAAGGATTCTTGAATAAATGTAAAATTTATTATTTGATATTGTAGATATGATATAAAATAAAAACGGTAGGATACAATAATTATTACCGTGTGATGACACATAAGGGTTGCCAATCCTATTATATAATATAGTATTCTACTATATGATGGGTCCGAATACTACCTATTAGCCTCAGAAAAGCTAATTTAATATTAAGAAAATTGGTAACCCTAGGTTTGTCGAGTGTCCATATGCAATTTGTGTATCTATATTAAAGACCTCCACAATACAGAAGAAAGTTCTATTGTGAGAGTGTGACTTTGAAAACAAAAGTTCTTGTTTTTACTTCTTTGGTGTAAAAATATTAACTAAATATGCTTTTGTATTTCAATTAGATACTTATACAACTCGTGTATCAATGAAATTGTTAATTACAATTTTAAGTGCTGATTTACCACGTGCTCGGCGGTGAAGGAAAACATCGTGAGGAAACCTGCATGTCTGAGGAATAAGAAAAAAAATTATTTCGAAGATATATGAAGTTCGCCAACACGCATTGAGGCAGCGTGGCGGGCACTTCCTTGCCCTAAGCCCTCTCAGAAATGAGAGGAGACCGGTGCCCAGCAGTGGGACGTATATAGGCTATAATTTTACTTTTACAACTCGTGTAGCGACGGTGTAAGGATATCCATTGCTCCATATCTTTCCGTGGGTGTTGTAAGAGTGTAAGAGGTGACAGAGCGAAATAAATCAGGAGATGAGCAGGAGCGTCTTCCTAATAACGACTAAAAATAAAAAGCTGCAGTTGCCAACCCGCTTGCCAAGCGCGGCAACTATGGCAAATATACCCCCTATGCGGGAGGCCTATGTTTAGCAGTAAACTTTTATTACTGTGTACATGGCTCTTATAAAAAAAAATATTTTGTGATATTTAAATACTTCAGGAACATTAAATACTTAATAAAAAATAGAAATATAAATTTCTTCGCAACCTTCCGCTAAATAAATACAATGATGTGTCTTACCTGGATTGAAAAGCACCTCCCGCCCTCCTTCAATTGCATCCACTAACTCCGTCACCACTAGTCCCAGCACCACTACTCCCAACACCACTATTCCAGGTAAGACACACCATCGACGATAATACGACACGTGTTTCGCCTCTACACGAGGCATCTTCAGGTAATCTAGACTCTACGACAGCTGACCGCTAAGGCTAAAGCTCTTAGCGGTCAGCTGTCGTTGGTCGAAGGTTGCGAAGAAATTTATATTTCTATTTTTTATTATAATAGATTTCCGCAAAGTAACGCCTGATTCTATCAATTATATTAAATAATAGTATCTACAAAAAACTTCCTCTGTCATCCATAAAAAACGTGTTTTCAACGCGATGTTTTATAAAGAAGCAACACATCTGATAAACAAACTACACAGTTAGGAATCTTTCCACTATAATAAAGATCTACGATTTAGGTACGTAGTTGGCAAGTCTATAACATTTTCCGAGAATATTTACAGCTTTATTGTGAATTTAATTTATGTTTTAATAAAGGCAAAGCATGATTATTTATAAACTCAAAACATTTCCCTTGTCTTATGTAGAAACCCAATATAAGGGCGATGTTAGTACTATTAGTATTCTGTGGTGATGTGGCACATTAAATAGCTGGTAACAATTTACGTGGTAGAGCCATGCTGCAGCTATATCATGGTTGCAGCACGAATGGGTCGAGCCGACCCGGCTCGAGGGACCAAGCTCTCATAAAATACCAGCGTAAAATGGAAGCTCAATGCTGTTGTTTCGTATGGTGAGTGTAGAGAACCGGAGACCCTTTTTACTGGAAATAAAGCATTTCATCTTAGTCCTCAGGGGTGGAAACGCATCTGGATTTTTATTCTTAATCGACGATAGATGTAGATTTTTATGTGCCTATCACATACTATATGAGCACTTAACATTACTTAGACTGCGTGCTTGTTTGCTACCCTTATTCTATAAAAAATATAGGTCTGTTCATTGTAAACAATATATTAATCATATAGATTTAATTGTTTAGTCTCAGTAATCGTGTTAGTAAGTACTCAATGCTCTTAGAGACAGAAGATATAGAAACTCTATTAATCAAACGACGGAAGTCTCTAGTGTGAAGAGAAGCATTGGAGAGTGGGAAGCAGGGAAAGCAGATGTAGATGCTGGAAAACAGGCAAAAAGGTAGGCTCTCCCAATAAGGCAGTCCTGGTGACGCGCCAAAAACAAAAAAATGTGTATATATGTATGAGTGAATGACCTGTGTGTGTTACGCAAACACAAAGGCGGCCCTTCAAGAGAAGCAATGGCGGATTATCCTAAAGGAGATTCAAGCACGTGCCTAGGGGCGCAAGGTTACAAGGAGACGCGAGAAAGATTTAAAACGAAAATTAATTAATGTAGAGCGTCCCAAGCTCGTCCCGTCTATGATTACTCCTATATCACCCCTCTAAATCTCACATCACGTTTTTCATTCACGCCCATCTTTTACGTGTGCTAATTATTTTGCAACTGAATTATAAATTAAATATTGTTTATTTGCAATATAAATGGTTCCAGTTTACAATATATTGCCGCCAGAGGGCCGCCGTTAAGGTGCTAGTTAAGGGCGTTGTCGACATTTAATCCGCCTTTGAGGAGGAGACTCTTTACCTCTCTAGTCATAATCATCTCATACCTGACCTATTTATATTATGCTATAATATCGGAGAATAGCCAGTTTGCAATGTCAGTGTTGATCGACGAGCAAATCATATGCTTGCGGTAATTGTTACGGTGGTCTATCGCGAATCGTCTTTCCTGAGGCTTTGGCGAGCCAAAGGAGTTTGTTGATGCAACGTGCCAAACTTCATACAATGCAGCCAGCATTGTATGAACCTGGCTAGCCGCGAGACTGGCTAATCGACACACAAAACCGCGTTTTGTGATGCTCCACCAACGAACTTTACCGGCGAGCGACCAAGACCACGGGAAAGCTCGCTAATCGATCAGGGCCTTCAGAGATACGAGGGCACCTACATGTATCATCCAAACACGAGCATACAAAACGCAATCAAACCCGTTAACCGATAATTGTTCTTCTCGATCGCGTAAGTGACTAGACTCCACGACGCGCTGACATCTCGTTTTATCGTATCTATCATTGACAAAACAATGTTTGTAATTTTTTTATATCTTAATTGATTAAACAATATTTTTAAAGTCTTCTATACATTAATTTTAGCACCGACTTCTATAGCTGTTATGTGGAAATTATTTTATTCTTTTAAGTTCTTTGAACTCAGTATTAACTTTTTAATAAAAGTTTAAGAAAAAGGTTCCAAAAATGAGATTGTTCATTATTTGAAAATTCATTTACTTCTCGTGAGCGACAGTTATATCATTTGGTTAATCATTCGGTCGTGTTGAAACGTTCACCATTTAGGCACCGGCAAATAGGCGAGAGAAAACGGTACCACCTAGACTTTTGTCGGGAACGGACGAATTATTTTTGTTCTCAATTGTAAGCAGTGGCGGATTTACCAGCAGGCTGAGTAGGTTGGGGATTTGGGGACAGATTTTTGGGGATTGGATTAACCGTAATTTGAGGCAAATTTTTTTATGTCTTATAGATATTAAAGAGATTTAAATTTTAAAAGGAAAGCTGAAGAAATATTTTTCGCCATTATCTCGGAATTCTCAGTTTTTTTTTAAAATAATTTAGTGGCAACCGCGTATGCTGAATGTTGCACAATAGTTTTTTGTTTCTTTATGTTGCCTCAAGAAATCTACGTTTTTTTTTGTAAGTTCGGCACAAAATAATGACTGAAATCATGAAAGGGTAAACGCTAAAGAGAGTAAATCTGACACGTTGGTCGATTAGAGAAGACGCATGTGAGAGATTGTTCGTACGAAGTCCTCTTTGGAATCAATCAAGGATAATACCGAAAAGCCTGTAACGCGAAACGAAACGAAATCATAAAATTAGAATTTCATTGACAAATAAATGTAACTAATATGATTGTAAACTAGGGTATCGAATTGTAGAAGTCGGTAAGGGCGGCAAAATTTGGTTACACGATAATCCCGGACGTTTGACTAACAAAACATAAAATTTTCCAATTTAATGGCGGCAAGTATGTGTATCCGCCACTGATAAGTATACTATATCATTAAAAGTAAGTACAATTAGATTAAATATAGATTCATTTCATTTTATAGTGTTTATTACATATAACAAACATGACATTTGATTATGTTGAGTTTATAGTGAGTTAAATTTTGGGTCACGCCACTTATCAACGTGCTGTTAATCCGATCACCCGTCAACAAATAAGATATTTAAAAGCTTCAAAAATATATGAAGTTCCAGAAGGTACCTTGGAACGTTATGTCAGAAAAGAATGTTAAAAAATTATAACATTTCAGTTAGTTTAACGCCCGTTTTGTTTGTTTGGCTTCTAAGGCTTGTAAGAGTTGGTTACTTATACGCAAACAGGACACCACAAGCTGTTTTCGTTGCAATAATTGGATGACTGCGTAAAATAATTTTTCAATCTTTATTGAACTAGTAATGTTAAAAATAAACTTTTCTTCACACAAACTATTCAACGTTAATGAGACTGGAATAACGGTAGTCCGAACTTGCGGAATATATGTGCCTCCAGTGATAATATTTTCGTCGAAAAAGATATAAATAATAGAAACCTGGTTACACGATAATCCCGGACGTTTTGACCAACAAAACATAACATTTTCCAAAGAGCATCCAACTGTGTGAATGCAAAAGCAAATATAAATATTTGATGTTTGGAAAAGCTTATATATTATTAAATCAGCAACTAATGCAAACTCTGTTAATGGTTTCAGAGAAACGGCTAATTTATTATTTTTAAATAAATAAACGCTGCTTGTTACTCTAATGTATAATTCAAGTCAATAAATGTACGTAAATTAATTGTATTTTTCATTTAAATGAGCTCAAAAGTTCAGTTGACTAAAATGATATCTCAAATTAGGAACCCTAAATATCTCTTATTAAGATACCTTATTGCTTGCATAGAAAAAATGTACTATTTTATTATATCAATTATATTACAGACTCGGTAAGCACTATTGCTAAATATTTAAAGTTATAAATATACATTAAATCTAATTTATAGTCGCGTAAAATTACGTTCTTACCTGTGATATTTTACGAGAAATACGCATAAATGAAAATAATATCTTATTTTGGCATATTAAGTGTAATTACAAAGAGTTACTTCTAAATAATTTACAAATCGATACAGAAGTTAAACTATCGTAAAAAATAATTTTAACGGCTTTGTAACGCAGTGGCATGTTTATAACAAAATTCGGAACAGAGAGTGTTTATATTACAGCCTTTAAATACTTGTACAACTTTGTCCAGGTGCAATAATTGATGTAAGCTGCTTCCACGATACATGAGATAATCGAATTCAAAAGCAAAGAAAACTCTGGAATAATTTTCCTTTAATAAAGCCCTCTTTTGGTCCTTCAGCAATGGAAAGGCGTAAACAAGGTTTTTAATTAAAAAAAATTTAAAAACTCAAAATATTGTTATTTAAAGTGCAATACACTATTAAATCATAGAAATAGCGAAGCCGCATAAAATCCGTTTCGTAACTAAAATATGAATGAAATTAGCTTAAGTCTTCCTGGCCGAATCCCAAACAGTAGGCGCCGGATTACGAGTACACTATCTGTCTGCAGGTTTCGGAATAATAAGTTAAGATAAACGAGCAACGAACCTACAAGAATATTCAATTCATGTGAAATTACAGTAAGACCAATTCACAAACAGTTAATAAATGTATGATAAAATGTAATATTCACAATACGTACGGTATGACCACAGTCCAACATGAATGAGTCGTTTCGACTAAGGAAAGACAACCTATCGCAGAATAAGTGATATAGAAGTGTAAGGAACGGAGAATCATTTTTATTGATAACGGGGTATTCTATGTTATTCGACTGGTCCTTGTTCTCATCCTTACTTCTTTAAAAATGTACAAGCTATGATCCCATATGGCTTGCATATGACGAGTATTGAAACGACTAAAAGGACTTTATCGATCGACAGACAACAAAAAATCGATCTATCAGCGAAAAATAGATTCCGAACACGAATCTCAGTCTCATTATAGGAACACTATCACTATTATGTGCACAGATCTGCCTGCGCACAGAGTATAATTTTTTTTAAGGCAGTACCTCATTTTATAGATGAGAGGTAGAGCACCTCCCAACCACCATCAATTACGAGTACTATCCCCGTCACCACCATTCCCAGCACCACCATTCCCAGCATCACCAAACCCAGCACCACCACTTCCAACACCACCGTACTAGGAACGACACACCGCCCTCGATCCACGGCTTTTTTGCCATCAGGGCGGCGCTATTTATGAATAAGTTGAAATATTCCCAGATTTTTAGTTTTCAGAAGTTCACTTGTTAGGTAAATGTAAGGGTAGATGTTTCTTTCTATAATATTAGTTATATTTTATATTAATTAGGTTATAAATGAATGGAGTAAATAAATGTAAAAAAAATACGTGTGGCACTCGGTGACTGCCGCGGTAAAGCTATTGCATAGCATTTTTTATCAACTTATGCAATTATAATTACTTATTTATTTTATTTATGCAGTTAAGTCTTTGATATTAAATCAAGTTACACTTTTTGAGCGTGGTGACCGATAAGAAAACAATTTTTTTTCTCTTATTGAATAAATGAGAAGTTAGTATTGTTTAAAATATTTTTAATATCTTACAATACATGTAGGTTATTCAGGAATTTTTATCATTGAGTTAGCAGCTAGTGTACACGCATACGTCTAGTCGCACGCACACAAACACCGTGCCGAACTCTGCCGAGTGCCGAAGTCTGCCGAACTGAAACGACGTCAGACGATGCACGGCTTTCAACGCCACACCTCCGTGCCCGTCGGAGTGGGGAGCGTGAGGTTTTTTCGTTACGGAATTTCTGGATTCGGTCCCCGCGCTCAAGGCCCGCGATAGAAGCTATGCAATAGCTTAAAATATTAAGGAACAAACCACTAAGGTATTGTTTTGTATATTTATATAATACTCTAGAAACAATTATTTATTTTTCAAACATGCAACTTCTCAGTTATATGATACTGGTGTGACTAGTGACATCTGGTGGACAAAAGACTATTAGCCCTCATTGTCCATAATTCCATTACTTTTCATATTAATTTCGTTTCGTTTCTATTACACTATCATTATTACATGCAACTTAAATTTTACTAAACTCCTTTCAATAGTATCCCCTGTGTAGTTGATCTTCTTCCCCATCAATCATAAATCAAGCAGTAACAAAGCGATATGGACAGGACGACATAATCTTTATTCAGCTAACACCGTGTCCCATTTAGCTGCTGTTGACAACGCGTAGAGTGGGACAGTTCGCGGCGCGCCGTGTCAACGCAACTGTGTCTCATTTACTCAGCCCCAGCAACAGCTGGGCAGCAATAAATTATACAAGTCGAGAGCAATTAGTCGCAATTATGACGCTCACTTTACCTACTTTCAAAGATTTAATCCACTGGAATTGTTTTTCTGATGCAATTAAGAAAAACAGTAAATAGACAACACAGAACTTTAGAACTTTTTTTATACAGTATGATTAAGTGCACAAAATTGTATACAATTTAATTATAGTACGTGAGGGTAAGATGGTCATCTGGTTAATATGGACACTTTCTTATAACTCAAAAACAACAGCCTTGTTTGCATAGATGGCTCTGTGATGCGATAGCTCTTCATCAGTCAGTATTAAAGGGTCAAACGGGCCCTGCTTTATCGACGCCATTTTGATAGTTGACATTATAGTAAATATTTTAGTCGATTTTTGCCTTGAAGACTTTTTTTTTATAGAATAAGCCTGACAAACGAGCACACAGTCCACCTGATGTTAAGTGAATTCTGGGGCCCATTGCACATCTACGCTTATTCTCTATTATGATACAAACTGCAGATGCGTTGTCACCCCTGAGGACTAAGATGGAATGCCTCGTTTGCAGTAAAAAAGGTCTTCTGATCTCTACACTCACCATACGAAATACAGCAGTATAGTATTCTGTGAGAGCGTGGTCCTTCCACGGTCGAATCGACTATTGTATTCGCATGTAAAGACAGAGAAAGGCAAAGCTGACAAATTATTCCAATCCATCGCTGTATGCATTACGACCGACGAAGCAAGCCGTTTGGTTCGAATACGTGGTATGTTGGTAATAAAGGACTACACTCGATAAGCGACAATCTCCAAATTGCGAAACATGCATCACAATAAAATATATACAGCACCAGCTCGCAGAATTTTCCTGGAACCATCACCAGGAAACTATATGTCAGTATACTTAAATTAAAAATAAAAAAAATACCTAAAAAAAGAGCTTATGATATTCAAACGGCTGCACAGATTTTCCAAAAACATAGGTAAGAACTTAAGACACATTTTAAACGAAAAGAGTTTAATCAAAATCGGTTCATCAGCTCAGGAGATATGATGCCGCAGACAGATACACAGTTACAGATATACACACTATAAGCTTATAACACTCTTCTGTATTCGTCGGGGGTATAAAATAATATAAAAATGTGTAACATAGGTGTCAAGGTATTCGCAATGAACCATTGTCAAATGCTGCTCTAATGGCGTATCATTTATTAAGTATACTCGTATTGTACAAGTGATTTAATAAATAATGGGTGCGTTTGGCAGAAAAAAAGCGCTAACAAGCGCTTGTAAGCAAAATGGCGATCGTAAGCGGTAAGTGCTGTCAAAGCGTAAGTAGCTATTTTCCTCTAGGACACGATGTTAGTTTTAACCGGGGAACCTAACCTAATTTAAATATATGTTTGTGAAGTATTCATATTAAAAACTTACCAATCATGAATTTTTAATAACATGTATATGTTTATTCATGTCATTATGTTACTTAAAACTAATATTGCACAAAAGAACTTATAAACTCTACTTCAAAACAAACAAATTAAATAAGCAAAATGGCGGATTGTGTCAGCGCTACTGAAGTAGCAATCGTGTCCTGGCCGAAAACTATTTTAGCGCTTGTAAGCGCTTGCTAGCGCTTTTTTCTGCCAAACGCACCCAATGTTTTGTGTTGTTTAGTTACAGTGAGACTGGCATGTTAAAAATAACAAAATTCCCTTAATTTAATTAGCGTATCGTCTCTGAATTTTATATGGTGGAGGAGAGAGGAAAGAATTATTATTATTTTGGTAGGTGGTAGAGCCACGCTGCAGCTATATTATTGTTGTAGCACGAATGAGTCGGCCCGACCGGGGAAGGACTACGCTCTCACGGAATACCAGCGTAAAATTGCAGCTTAATACTGCTGCTAATGTTTCGTATGGTGAGTGTAGAGATCTGGAAACCCGTTTTTACTGGAAACAAGGCATTCCATCTTAGTCCTCAGGGGTGACAACTCATCTACGTTTTGATTCTTAATCGAGGATAAATATACATGTCTATGGGCCACAGCATCCACTTACCATCAGGTGGACTGTGTGCTTGTTTGTCACCCTTATTCTATAAAAAAATATTACACACTCTCAGGAACGTGCACTAGACACACTAAGATTAAACTAATAACTAAATAACTAAACTACTACTAAAAAATAAACCAATACTAAATAACTATTACTACAACTAAAAACTAAACTATAATACTAAATAACTATTACTACTACTAACTAAACATAGTACTAAATAACTATTACTACTACAAAAATAAACTAATACTAAATAACTATTCTACAAAACAAACTAAACTAAATAACTATACTACTAAAAACTAAACTATAATACTAAATAACTATTACTACTACTAAAAACTAAACTATAATACTAAATAACTATTACTACTACTAAAAACTAAACTATAAAACATTACTACTACTAAAAAATAAACTAATACTAAATAACTATTACTACAACTAAAAACTAAACTATAATACTAAATAACTATTACTACTACTAAAAAATAAACTAATACTAAATAACTATTTTGCGCCCGTGCTCATAAGAGAAGGCTAGATAAAATCAATTTTCGTAATTTTGTTAACAACCGAAATTCTGCTTATTGGTTAAAGAGGCACGTCACAAAAACTGCATAGGCCATTTTGTTTTTATATATCCTAAAACAGTTCTTGCTATTATTAATACGCTTTTTAACTTTTGTATACTCATCAACTATGATAGAGGCATAATACAACAAATTAAATGTTCCCACTAATATAACGGATAGAATATCAAATATGCATTTCGCAACTCTTTGCAACTTTGATAGACAGTTTGTCTACGTGTGGGCGACACGCGATCAAATATTCATCGTTCGAATCGTCTAATCTAGGGCTATCGTTATGCAACAAATCTGTTCGAATATAGAACATCCGCTTTATTAATAGTAGACCGAAACCCTTGCGTAGGGCTTCCATCTTTGTCTTACATGTGAGACATTGAACTCTTCAAATATAACTTTTATGTATAAAAATAAAATTAAGATTATACGTGTCATTAAAAGAGTATAAACGTGTATAAGTAAGTCGAGCATTAATCTTGGGCCAGATTTAGAGCAAAGCAACCGAAACAGTGTTGCGTTGTGGCTGCGAAAGATAATGCAAGATACACGGAGATAATGCACACACACACCCAAGTCGTAAGAGTAGAGAGAAAACTAAACAAGATGCGGGCAGCAGTTTCTCCTAGATAACAAAAGGCAAAAGTGGTAGAAAAAAACAAAAAAAAATGATTATGAATGACTTTGAAAGAGACATTAATTTTGAGTGAATTATTAAAAATCAAATAATAATTAATCTAAACGACAGCTCATCTAGTTGTACTAAAAATTATTGAATACTTTTATTTTTAATTTTATTTAAAAAATATTTTTAATTTTAGTTTCAATCTTAAATTTTTATAACTATCCCTCTAGAAATAAGCAGTAAACAACGAAAAAGAGACATTAATTTTGACTGCATTATTGAAAATCAAAAGTGATTGAATTTTTAATCTAGTTTCAATCTTAAATTTTTATAACTGTGCCTCTAGAAAAAAGCAGTAACGACAAATACGAAGAAACTGATAAATCTTGTTTTTTAAATTATCCGTTTTTAATTTATTCTAGTATAATTAAAACCAAACTGTAAATGATTACCAACTCTAAATAATCGATATCGATTTTTTTTTAAGAATCGAATATTATACCTTCCCATTTTTTGGTTGGCATGCTTGATGCAATAACTCTGACAGCTGTCAAAATGTATTTCTTAGATTTGGTTGACTATAATAATATAATAAGGACTATAAAACAACTATATAATATAAAAAAGTTAGTCTAGTGTTCGTAAACGTGACTGCTGTTCTTGTGGCCCCAGGTTCGGTTTCCAGGTCGGGTCAAGTTTAATAATTTGTTTTTTTTTTTGTCTTCTGCACACTGTCTTATGTAATTCTGTCCTCCGTTGAGAATGGCCATCGTAACCGAAATTCAGCCTGGTGGTAATAAAATAAAGAAATACCATCTTCAAACCCACCTCCCAAGCTTCAAAACTATGACAGATTTCCTCCTGCGAGGCCTATATTCTATTATATATGATGATGGCCTGGAGACCTGGGATCTCTAAAAACGGTATCATTGGATTGAGATAAATCCGCCTGTCAATATTATTTTTAATATATATATGCTAGTAATATATAAGTCAATGATTGAAAGTGATTTACAACCTTTTGATTTTACCGAAAGCACGCAAATTTCATTTTTTCGATATATATAGCGACTTCGAGACACAATGAGTTCATTCTACGTAGATCGGGTCATAAATAATAATTAAAAAGCTGAAGGTACTCCGCATCGGGACGTCAGTCACCTCAGTTCCATCTGACCAATGGGTGCTGGAAAACATCCGAAACGTCGGCAATTAAAAACCAAATAAATTAAACGCGATAAAAGTAAATGTAGTTACTTGATAAATGTTTTCCTTGCAAATTTCTAAAGATTTTTGTTTGTTTTTCTCTTTTATAAATTCAATCGGAAAATATCGGTAATCAAGTAGAGAGTCTACATAATAATATAAAAATTAACAGCTCGATATTGCAGTATCTAATTGTTGAGCTGCAGGCTGTAAGTTCGAATTCAACACGAAACACGTAATTGTATGACCTACAAATTTTTAAAAAAAATTATTATATCACTTCCAGATCTAGCACCGAACCCAGGATCTCATCATATACAGTACACACTCTTTATATTTTTTATGGGATAAGGGTTACTAGACACACGGTTTACCTGATGGTAAGTGGATGTTGCAGGGGATTAACATGGAATGCCTTGTTTCCAAAGAAAAGGGTTCGGTTCTCGACACTCGCGATACGAAACACAGCGGCTTTACGCAGGTTTCATGTGAGAGGGTTCGAACCGTTCGTGCTACAACCATAAAATTGCTGCAGCATGTCTCTTACCACGTATAACTTACACATCATCATCATCATCATCACAGCCCTTCACAAGTCCACTGCTGAACATAGGCCTCCCCCAAGTAATGCCACAAAGCACGGTCCTGAGCCACCTGCATCCATCGACTTCCTGCATATCTTACCAGGTCGTCACTCCATCTAGTGGGGGGTCGCCCTACACTACGCCTACCGGTACGAGGCTGCCACTCGAGAACCTTTCTTCCCCATCGGTTATCGGTTCTTCGAGCTATATGGCCGGCCCATTGCCACTTCAGCTTACTAATCCGTTGGGCTATGTCGGTAACTCTGGTTTTACTGCGGATATCCTCATTTCTGAGTCTACCACGCAGAGAAACTCCGAGCGTAGCCCTCTCCATAGCTCGCTGAGCGACCTTGAGCGACCTCATACGGCCGGCAGTGAAGGACCACGTCTCTGATCCGTAAGTCATCACTGGCAACACGCACTGGTTGTACACTTTAGTTTTCAGAGATTGAGGTATACCTGACGAGAAGATGTGTCGTAATTTCCCGAACGCTGCCCAGCCGAGTTGAATCCGTCGATTGACCTCTCGGTCGAAGTTGGACTTACCTAGTCGGACTATTTGTCCCAGGTAAGCGTACTCGTCAACAACTTCGAGCTTAGTGCTCCCAACAACTACCGGCATAGGTGTGACATGGACATTAAACATGATCTTTGTTTTGTCCATGTTCATCTTAAGACCTATCCGTTGGTAGGCACTATTGAGGTCATTGAGCATAGTGCTTAAGTCCTCCAGCGATTCTGCCATAAGCACTATATCGTCGGCAAATCGAAGGTGAGTGATGTACTCGCCATTGATGTTAATACCGTATCCTTTCCAGTCCAGTAGCTTGAAAACGTCTTCCAAAGCAGCGGTGAAGAGTTTCGGGGATATAACGTCACCCTGTCTTACACCTCTCTGCAGTTGGATAGGTTTCGAGCTCTGGTTCTGTACTCGGATAGCCATCGTAGCCCTACTGTACAAACACTTCAGCACTTCGATATACCGACAGTCAACTTGGCACCACTGAAGGGACTGCAGCACCGCCCAAATTTCGACGGAATCAAAGGCTTTCTCATAGCCAGGCAAAGTGGCAAATTGTACTCTTCAGTCTTCTGTACAATCTGCCGCAGGGTATGTATGTGGTCTATGGTACTGAAGCCTTTTCGGAAACCGGCTTGTTCAGGAGGCTGGAAGTCGTCGAGTCTGCGTGCGAGACGATTCGTAATGACTCTCGAAAACAGCACGTAGACGCGGCTCAGAAGGGAAATCGGTCTGTAGTTCTTCAAGAGAGCGTTGTCGCCTTTCTTAAAGAACAAGACCACCGCACTTCTGCTCCACGCCTCTGGAGTAGTGCCACCATGGAGGACGGAATTGAAGAGCTTCTGAAGGACTTCCAGTACCGGTGTTCCACCCGCTTTCAGAAGCTCCGCTGTAATTCCATCCTCGCCTGGGGCCCTGCCGTTTTTAAGGTGCTGGAGAGCCATTCTAATCTCGCTTAGACTGACGTCCGGGATATCATCGGAATAGTGTCGGATAAGACTTGCTCTTGGATCGTTACTCACACTTGCGTGTGGCTCCAACGATGATGTGTACAGCTGCCCATAGAACCTCTCAATCTCACTCAAAATCTCAGGTGTCCCGGAAACGATGCTGCCACACTCAGTCTTCAGCCTTGACAGTTGGCTCTTACGGGCAGACAGATCTCTGGCAAAGACTTTGGAGCCCTGGTTCCGCTCGATCGCTTCTTTAATACGAGCAGTATTAAAGTTGCGTAAGTCTCGCCGCATGCATTTGGAGATCTGTCTGTTCAGTTGCCTGTATGCTGTCAAATCTGTTGACGATTGCAGCCTCATCTCCCGTCTAACAGCCATGAGATTAAGAGTGTGATCGGAGAATACTCCAGCGCAACTTGTCTATCTCTTCTTCCAGCTCCAGGATCTTCTCGTCAGTCCTCAGTGTGCGTGCGTTAAATGTTGCCAGGTCGAGTCGTCGTAGGTGGCAACCGAACCTCCACCGGAGATTCTTAGCACCCCCTGCCCCGCCGTTACCATGGTCGCCACCGTAGCCAGGAATAGCGGGGCCGCCGGGGACTGAGGGCCGTCTATTTGTGTAATTGTTCATGGGGGGTATATTGCCATAGTTGCCACGCTTGGCGAGCGGGTTGGCACCCGCAGTTTTTATCAGGAAGATGCTGCTGCCCATCTGCTGCCTGTCTCCCTCTGTCGCCTTTTACGACACCCACGGGAAGATATGGGGTAGTGGATATTCTTAACCGTCACTACACGGTATAACTTATACATCAAGGAAACAACAAATCACAATAAAACGAAAATAAAACAAAAGTCAGACAAGCTAGGGAAAACCCAAAGAGGAAATAAAAAAGTGAGAAACCATCTTGTTCAGACACACATTTCTGACGCACTGATGGATAGAGCTATGATATGTTGTATATTATCTTTCACATGCGAAATATTCCATCTATAATGTCACTCCAGTGAAACTTTTATTATTGGAAGTCCATTGGCCGCTCGCTGAGTCATTAATCCCGGAGCAACGTGACTCTTGCATTTAGGTCGAACGTAAAATGCTAAAGTAACTTGCGTCTTACACCGCACCACAACCAACTACACCTATATCAACTATCGAATGCCATGGCTTGCG
This sequence comes from Parnassius apollo, assembly GCA_907164705.1. Taxonomy (NCBI): domain Eukaryota; kingdom Metazoa; phylum Arthropoda; class Insecta; order Lepidoptera; family Papilionidae; genus Parnassius; species Parnassius apollo. The sequence continues at coordinate 3,777,810 of CAJQZP010001094.1, forward strand.
TTTGTGAAAATGCAAGCAACAATTTTTTTTTATTTTAAATGTTCACACTGTTCCACATTTTTTTTAATTTAGAAAGCGAGTAAATGTGGCGTTTTAATACTCAGAAAAACCGAACAATAACAAATAGCATCGCACCCAGACGATTCTGAATAAATTATATTATGTACCTACTATAATATATAAGATAGTTTACCCCAAAGATGTTTTATAGGTATAAAACATCTTTGGTTTACCCATTCTAGAAAACCGAGGGTCTTGACGTATTTGCCAGTTTTTGATACCGATACACGAATACCGTAAAAGATAATATTCATGAATGAGTTTGCGAATATATAGATATGTAATCTAAATAGATATGTGGCTATATCTTTTGATTGTGTTGAATTAGAAGTTTTATTTTTACACCTTCAAGGAACTATCGACCTTTGTCTTCAACATCAGCATCGTCATAACAGCCAACAGCTGAACATAGGCCTCCCCCAAGGAATGCTACAAAGCACGGTCCTGAGCCACCAGCATCCATCGACTTCCTGCATGTCATACCAGGTCGTCACTCCATCTAGTGGGGGGTCACCCAATACTTCGTCTACCGGTAGGAAGCTGCCACTAGAAAACCTTATTTTCCCCATCGGTTGTTGGTTCTTCGAGCTATATGACCGGCCCATTGCCACTTCAGCTTACTAATCCATTGGACTATGTCGGTCACTCTGGTTCTACTGTGGCTTTCACCTTCGATTTGCCGTCCTTATGACAGAATCGCTGAAGGACCTAAGCACTATGCTTAATGACCTCAATAGTGCCTCTCAACTGATCATGTGTAACTTTCATATTATACCTATCACACCAATGCCGGTAGGGAGTACTAAGCTCAACGTTGTTGACGTGTATGTTTACCTAGGACAAATAGACCGACTTGGTAAGTCCAACTTAGACCGAGAGGTCAATGTACGGATTCAACTCGGCTGGGCAGCATTGGGGAAATTACGACACATCTTCTCGTCAGATATACCTCAAAAATTGAAAATGAGATTGGAAAACCAGAACGTGTTGCCAATGATGAGTTATTAATCAGACATGTAGTCCTTCACTGCTGTTCGCATGAGGTAGCTCAAGGTCGCTTAGTGAGCTATAAACAGGGCTATGCTCTGGGTTTCTCTGCGTAGTAAACTTACGAATGCGGATATTTGTAGTAATATATGTAATTAATATTAATTTATGTTTGATATTTTTATTCGTTCCGTTCCTACCGACGTAAAATAAAGTGATCTTTTTAAGTATTCCATTATTCCTTTTGAGGTAAGAGATCCCTAAGAAAAGAACAAAGTAAAAAATAAATTTTGGTTACCAATTATTTTTATGAAACAGTCACTGCACTTAATCTTGATGTCAAACGGTTGTAAGGGAAAACTCAACATTCTTTATTTTCGGGCAAAAATAAAAAAGACTGTTCTTATTTTTGAGACAATTTTTTTTTATATTATTTTTCTCTTGCAAGTTTTTCGTAATTAAAAGTCATTAGTGTTCCGTAGTCAACTAGGAACCCTTATAGTTTCGCCAAGTCTGTCTGTCCGTCTGTCCGTCCTCGCTTAATCTCTGTGACCGTTAGTACTAGAAAGCTGATATTTGGTACCAATATGTGTATCAATCACGCCGACAAAGTGCTAAAATAAAAATTGGAAAAAAATGTTTTATTAGGGTAGCCCCCCTATATGTAAAGTGGGAAGTGATTTTTTTTAATTTCAACCCTAACGTGTGATATATTGTTGGAAAGGTATTTAAAAATGAATAGGTGTTTACTAAAGTAGGTTGTACTAAAGTAATTAAGGCATGCAACAAAGAAATAGGTAGGGTTTTGGCATTTTTAATAAACTTATCAATAATCTCTGGTATCTTTCCTGATAAACTTAAATTTTCCTTGATTAAGCCTTTATTCAAAAAAGACAAAAAATCAATTTTGAACAATTACCGCCCTATTGCGCTCGTGCCAATTTTGTCAAAAGTATATGAAAAAATTATGCATACTAAACTCACATCGTTCTTTGACAAGTATCATGTCCTGAATCCCACTCAGTATGGGTTCCAGAGGGGAAAATCTACTACACATGCTGTTTTCGATATGGTAAATGAGACACTAACGTGCCTTAATGCTAATAATTATACAACTGCACTCTTCTTTGACATGTCGAAGGCTTTCGATTTTGTCTCACATAATTCATTACTGGTAAAATTGGAAAAGTGTGGCATTAGAGGCACTGCTTTAAGTTGGATTAAAAGTTACTTGCAAAATAGACGTCAATCTGTTGAAATAAGCAAACCAGACAGTAATCATGTGGTCCTAAATCACAAATCAGATTTTAAAGAAAACAAATATGGAGTTCCACAGGGTAGCGTTTTGGGACCACTGTTGTTCTTAGTATATATAAATAATCTTCCGGATGTAACTAAACACAAATGCATTTTATTTGCTGACGACATATCTGTAATAGTAAAAACAGATGGTAAACAATCACTTAAAGATCACATTAATGATATTAACAGTACTGTAAAAACAATAATAGAATGGCTTAAAAATAACAACCTACTTGTAAATCTTGACAAAACTTATTTTATAAATTTCAATGACATATTATACCAGACAATGAACATTAATTTTGAAGGACAAACACTAAAAAGTACAAATATGACAAAATTCCTAGGTATATGGATTGATCAAAAACTAAATTGGAAATGTCAAGTTGAACATGTATGTAAAAAAAGTAAATAGATTTTCGTACGCACTTTATAAACTAAGCAAAGTAGCCACAAAAAATACAGCACTTACTGCGTACTTTGCATATGTGGAATCCGTACTGCGATACGGGCTTATTATATGGGGCAATAGCACAGATGCAAAAAAGGCATTCATTGCCCAAAAAAAATGTATTAGAGCAATATGTGGCGCTGCACCTGATGAGCCTTGCAGGCCGCTATTTGTATCTCTAAAAATACTACCACTCCCATGCCTGTACATTTTTGAAATTGCAAAATTTGTAAAACAAAACATGTATTATTTCAGACAAGCAAAAGAGGTTTATACGCATAATACCAGAAATGGCAATAGACTTGCTGCTGAAATTCTACCCAAGAGTGCGCGGTTTAAAAAAAATTGCTTCTGGATGTGTATGCTCATATTTAATAAAATACCCCGACATATCAAAGACTTGCCCCTTAATAGATTTAAAGGCGCCCTTTACAGGTGGCTAAATGATCATTGTTTTTATAATGTGAATGACACACAACAGTAGTTATATATTTTTAATTGCATTTTCAATTTTAATTATTTTTAAATTTGTATGTATTGGTATTACGTATTGATAATTTCTAAATGATGACTATTTTATGATATATTTTAATTAAATTCGCTATTTTAATAAAACACTAAATAATCTTAATAATAAAAAATGTATTTGCATGCTATCCATTGATGGCTGAAAAAGCTGTACTATACTTTGTAATAACCACCTTAATGTAACCTTTTTCAAAGCAAATAAATCTTCATTTCATTTCATTTCTAAAATCATTTTTTGATAATGTCAATAATTTCGGAAATAATCGCTCCAAAAGTAAAAAACTGTAAAATGTATCCCCCCCCTCTAACTTTTGAACTATAAGTTTAGAAAATATGAAAAAAATCTGAAAAGTAGAACTTTATAAGGACTTTCTAGGAAAATCATTTTGAACTTGGATGGAAACAACAGTACCCACTACCGGGAGCAGTTGCAGGAGCGCGGAGCGCTGCTGGAGCGCGAACATAATGGATACCCACCTTTAAACTCATAAGTGGGAACACTTATTGTGACGGACGGGAAACTACGGAACCCTACACTGAGCGCGGCCCGACACGCTCTTGGCCGGTTTTTTATTTATAGTGATTCATCTCTATAAATAACATTTTAAAGGAAAATAATCTGAAAAATACACTGAAATGTATATAGGATTCACATTAACTGATTTCGATTATATAATTACTGTTATCGCGACATATTCTGACAATAAAACCTCAATTTATAATCTGTGAGAGAAAACGATGAGGCTATAGCTCGCCACATAGGTCACCATACACTCGGAACCCTGTTTTTCCCGGAAAACTACTGTACGTGTGTGATAGGTCCTTGGTTTTATATGGATTTGCTGCGTTTTGTATTTGTATCCCGAATCGGAATTCCAAAACGGAATTCCAAATGTATGAAGTTGGTCATAAAAGACAAAAGGTACAAAAACCCATCCTTGACTATAGACTACTATAGACTCGAATAAAATTTTATACCTGGGAAACTTGCAGGTACAAAAATCATCATGAGGAAACTTACATAATTTTTTAAATTAATATATTATTCGAGCACATGTTTTTATGAAGTCCGCCAACAAGCTATTTAGTTTTTTACTTTTAACGTGACAAGTCGGTGACAGGCTTTCATGCAGTATTGGATACATGGAATATTCACAACACAATCATACCAGAATATTAAAGAAGAAGTTTTACTGGATTTAAAACGTCATAAATCATAACAATAATTTATTATAATTTGTTATATTCAGATTTTAGAATTAACGTTGTAACTAGTAGGTGCTCTTTTTTGTTTCAACAAAGCTCAGTACCTAGTATAACACATTAAAAAGAATCTTAAACTTAATAAGGTTGACAACCCTTGTAACTTGCTTAATAAGGAAGTTTATTCTTTTCTTACCGTTAATATAAACAAACCTCTTTTGAATAACCGAAATGGATTGGGAGCTACTTATTTCGTTTCTCATTAAATACGCTTGCTTTAACCCAAATCTTATTTAGTAATCTCTACATCTCTACATTTCTACAAATACAACGCGCAACATAATAACAACTTTCGTAAACAACGCGCAAATAAATATAAAATACTAGCGATCGGCCCCGGCTTTGCACGGGTGATTTCTGCATCTTGACAACAGCGCCATCTATCGATTCCAATTGAGATTTTAAACAATCCAGGGACTCACGCAAACACACACAAAAAATTCATCAAAATCGTTCGAGCCATTTTCGAGTTATTGCGAGACTTTTACGGAACGGAGAGCAATTGATTTTTATATATAGAGATGTCCAACTTAAAAATATTTTTATTTGTTAATCTTAAAAGGTGGACAATAAAAATAAACGTGCACTCTACTGTAAAGAAATTTTTACGAGTATTTTACGAAAATGACCAAAACAAGTAACATTCTGATTTCCTCTCTCAAGAAGTATTAAATTAATATCAGGAATTTTATATGAATCGGGTTTTATGAGCTATCCGAAATTCAAGACTTTATGTAGAAATTCCATAGTACCTAATTACTAATTATTATCATAAAATAGCCCCGTGGCATAAGCACAGAATAAGTTAATAATAGGTACGTGAGGATAATATGGTTTTCTTACTATACGCAAAAACTACAGCTTTGTTCGCATAGGTGGCTCTGTGATACGATAGCTCTTCATCAGTCAATCAAATAATAAAGGGTCAAAAGGTCGCTGCTTTATTGACGCCATTTTGACAGTTGACATTATAGTAATTTTTTTTTTATAAAAATTTTCGTCAATTTTAGTATTGTGTAGTGCAGTTAGTTTTTTTAAAATGATTTTTTGAAGTGTTCCTAATTATTTCCAAAGCTTATTTGCTATTTTTTTAACTCTTAAAAGTCCGAGGTCTCAATTTGGATCCTTAAATGTCTCCTTGTAGACCGCGCCAAAGAGTATACTTTTAGAGGGACGCCTTAGAACCAAAGAGTATATGATCACTAAGTTTACTCGAAACCATAGATAAGAATGCTCAGGACGATTCTTTTTTTAAATGTTATATATAATTCTTAAAGAATTATATTCTTATAAATAACATTTAAAAATAATTATATTAATATATTAGCTATAGTACCTATACGACTTTTTGTTTTTGTCTCTGTCCTCCTCCTAGTTTTAGAGGCTTACAAGCATAAGAGGATCAATCATTACGTTTCATTCCGGGGTTATTGTAAAAGGAGGCTTAGAGAAATACTAGAAAATCTTACTAAATGATAAATGGAAATATCCAATACCGACAGATGTCGGTGCAAGCGTCATTTCATTTGATGTTGGTCATTACTACTTATGGGCTGCAGCAGCCATTTAACGTACATCTGGTGGACTGTAAATTCGTTTATTATTTCAATTTAAAAAAAAACTTAATCCTCCTTACATAGATATACTGTTACAGCCTTTTAAAGTCCATTACTAAACATAGGATACAAACTATGGGGGAGCATAGATTGTATCAAAGGGGGAATACAAACTTGACAAGAGAGTTGGCAACCGTAGTTTTTTTTAATTTTTAGTCATCATTAGGAAGACTGTTTCCCTCTGTCGCCTCTTACGACACCCACGGGATGATATGGGGGTCGCGGATATTCCTACACCGCCGCTCAATATAAATGAAGTCCACAAATTATGCCGGGCTATAACCGCCTCGATCGTCGCCACCATTAGCAAGATAGAAAAAAGCAATTGAAAATCAAAATTAACCTAAATATGTTAAGCGGAAAAATAAATATTAAATTAGATTAAAAGACGCGCACAGTGACAGTATGTAAAGAGCAAATGACGTGTGTTTTTTTTTCTACTTCGCTTTCAGTTCGGACAACTGGAATTGCAAAAATGTAGAGCGAAAGCTTATTATATTTCTTTTACTTCGATTTAATCTTTGTGTTATTCCGTGAAGTGGCACTGTAAGAACATCTACTCTACAAAATAAGTCATATCTTCCCCTGGGAGTCATAATTGGCGACAGGGGAAACCAAGCGATACAAGCAGCGGCGTTTTACTAATAGCAACTAGAAAATAAAAACTGCAGTTGCCAACCTGTATCACAAGCGTGGCAAGTATGGCAAATAGTTAATTAAGAGGCAATCAAAATATGGAGGCCTTTGATAAACTGTAATGATGGGTTGGAATAGAATTTTTGTACATTGTTACCGTATTGTTGGGAAATTGTAGTCGATGTTTTCAGATGTTGTTTTCACCTTTAGGATATTTGAAAAACAAAGCATAGCTCAGTTATTTATTGGTCAAAGCTACTTTTATTTATAACTGTGTCCGATCACATTAAAGGAAGCATAGGATCATGCGAGATATGTTTGGGGTGCGTTACTCACACGTGTCATCGACCTCAAATGAAGGCGGGTCGGTCAAATGCGCGAGGTTATTCTCAATAATTGAAAAACTATTCCAGACCAATGTAAAATTTGAGCTAATGAACTTATAAAACCACGATTCTTGGAAAATTTACCGTTAACCTTATAAATGAGAGCCAATGATCCTATTTACATCTTTGTTGCAAGATGACTTTGCGTTCTTTCCATTATTTACACCTACAATGTTTATAAATTTCCCACGTAGATCATTGTACATTACCTACAATGTTTATGAGTTTCACACGTAGATCTTTAGGACGCCCCCATACATACGGAATTCCGTTTTGGAATTCCGATTGGGGATTCCAAAACGATTCCGACCCGTTCGTTCCGTTACGGAATTCCGTATGTAGTGTGTAGCGGACTTTACAAGAGAGCGCGAAGTCGCTCAGAAAGTCTTTCTTTATTGTTGATGGTAACTACTACAGTCTACTACAGTCCATGGACACCTGCAACTAACTTCTACTAACTACAAATGCGTTGTTGTTTCTGAGGACTAAGATGGAATGTCACATCTTTTAATTATAAAGGATCTCTACACGCTTTAGACCGTAACGCAGCATTGCACGAAGTGCTGCTTGGAGGCACAAATAGGTACGAAGATACTATAAATTACTCATAGGGACACTTAGATAAAAAATAAATAATGCCACCTAATAAAATATGGCAAAATAATTTACGTATAAGATTGAATAAAACTAATTTTACGGATTCTATGGCGTTTAATTTTAACTTTTTTAATTCGCGACGTTAAAAAGTTAAAATTAAACGTGATAGATTCCGTAAAATTAGTTTTATTCATATAATATAAGATTTCAATAACATACGCTATAGTATCACTGTAACTTTTTTTTATCTAATGGTATCATAGGAATTCAGGGGCGAAGTGGTCACAGTCAATTTCATCAATAAACCAGCAAGCAAATCTTTACGTGGTAGAGCCATGCTGCAGTTATATTAGTAGTCGTACTCGTAGCACAAATGGGTTGGCTCGACCGGGGAGGACCACGCTCTTATAGAATGTCAGCGTAAAATAGTTGGTTAATGCTGCTGTGTTTCGTACGGTGAGTGTAGAGAACCGGAGACCCTTTTTACTGGAAACGAGGCATTCCATCTTAGTCCTCTATGATCTATGTAGATGTCTATGGGCCACAGCAAACATCATCAGGTGGACTGTGTGCTCGTTTGTCACCCTATCCTATAAAAAAATCTGAGTTCGATTCCCGTTGGTTACTATAAGAACCGGAGATCCTTTTTACTGAAAACGAGGCACTCAATCCTAAGAAGTGGCAACACAAGATAGGTATATAAGCCTACAGTTTGGAATGTAAGATACACCAATACGCATGCTAGGGACCCCTGTCCCCTGGCATACGTCCGCCAAATATTTAGGTGTCACTCTAGACACAGGGCTCACTTTCAAGCCCCACGTCAAAAGAGTAACCCGTCACGCACGGTTCTATCTGAGTAGGCTCAACAGTATGTTGGGCCGACATAGTAAAATGTCCCTTCGAAACAAGCGTACCCTCTACAAGGTATGTATACGACCAGTCATGTCCTACGCGGGCCCCGTCTTTGCCCACGCAAACCCTAACATTTTAAATGAACTCCAAATAGTTCAGAACCTATTCTGTCGTCGAGCTGCGAACGCACCGTGGTACGTCCGCAATGCCGACCTTCATCGGGACTTAGAGCTCCCAACAATTCAACAATTTCTTAAAAAACTCTCTGAGAACTTCTTCAAAGCCTCAGAGTCGCACCCAAACCATTTAATTCGTGAGGCAGCTTCTTATGCAGCCCCACCCCCCTCTCGCTATCGTGTCCGCAGGCCGAGAAACTCTCTCTCGGACCCGCCTAATAAACTTTCAAACGACCTGAACTGTCTCCTGGCGGCTCAGGCCAACTCTAATTAAATAAAATTATTGTAATATCTAACATTAATTTGCCTTCGTAGGCACTCCCTCAGCGGCACTTAGCCGCCTGCGCCCTCTTTTCCCAAAAGAGGGTCGCTCATGATAAGGCACAATAGAGCTTAATCAGCCGGTTGCCTGTCCCCAAAGGCGGTTTTTAGAGGGTATCACTTAGGGTCCCCGGTAGGACAGTGAGCCCCTCATAACCACGATAGACCGGCTATCGTGGTATGCGTAATGCATTTTCCGCCTCCCTACGTATAGGGTAGCCCTTTAATTGCTTCGGGCGCAAAAAAAAAATGTAAGATAACACTTGGATATTTATTGAATAGTGATAAATAATCATTATTTATTCAAAGTCGATTGAATTAAAGATGAAAAAAATATTTTGTATGGAGTTAAATGAAATGAAATATATTTATTTCGTAGGCGTAAGAAAATAAAATTTCGTTTGTCAAATGTAATTTTTTTTAATCTACTACCGTTTCGAAATGGAGTTCCTCTGACCGGAGATAAAACGGCTCAAGGAACTCTGCAGATCATTTTAGGTTAATATTACAATAGCATAATACTTTTATAAGTATTTAAAGGAAAACGAAACATAAATAAAATTTTCCCGTAACACAATAGAACTAAACCAAGTTGGGACTGAAGCGAACTTATTTGCCACGCATAGGGTTGCCAGGTTTTAAAACCGAAGAGCCAGACAAACCAGCGAGATTAGCCGGACATGTTGGTAAAAAGGCCGGACACACTTAATTTTTATTCTTAGTAAAATGTGATTTTTTAAAGTAAAACAATGCTTTTTATCATTTATCATAAAATATTAAATTGTAATGATATAACAACAATTAAATAAATCAGTCTTCTTTATTGTTAATCATTCAATATTCATTACACTATTAATTTCAATAATGACTATAGTATGTATGTATGTACATGAAAAATGTAAAGAAATTGTCAAATTTACGCAACCAAAAAGCCTGAATGTGTCCGGCTTTATCCGAACGCCTGGCAACGCTAGTCACGCAAATGGTCACACAGTGTCGTCATAATTGAAAAGTTGAGTTTTAAAAAGGTTTTCGGTTTCTACCGTATGTACAAAATGCACAAAACAATGCATAAGTGGTGTGTTCTTTAATTTTTTACGCATTTTTCTAATCTTCTTCTTTAAGAACTATCCGTCGTCTGGTTTATTCATTTCCAATAAAATGAATACAAAATGTTATTTGAGAAAGAAACATCAATTTTTATACTTTTCTCTAACATTTTATCTTTCCCACTATCAGATCTACCAAATATTTCACCTCATTCGACCACAAAGTCACACTACCCTGGTGGCAGAAAAATTCATGGATGCCTTCATGCCGCCCCATTGCCCCAAAATATTTACTCAGCTAATTAGTTATTTTTTTATTGAATCTGTTGTATAAGAGATTAAAGGTAATTTGATCGTATCAAGTATGTAGCTATAGATCCTTATATGGCTTCTGCCAATACTTTAATTACATATTAGTAATTTAATACATATTAGCGTAAGCAGAATTACGATCCTTCTAATGGAATTACAGTGTTTTCACAAACTATCGAATGTTAAATTGTGCTATATATATATATATATATATATATATATATATATATATATATATATATATATATATATATATATATAATTAACTGATTTTCAATATTAATTTAAATTGTAGCAGAATTACATTAATAATATTGTACTAATATGCCTGATAACTGCTCTTAAGAGGATTGTGAAGTTTTCATATACTCTCCTTCGGAGACAACGTGCATACATCTTCAAAGATCTGACCAGGGGATTGTTCGATTTTGACATTTATTGCATTTAAAATAAAAACAAATATGGGAAATGTATTTTTAACATTCCCTAAAAATAAAAGGCCTTCTTAATTTGATGTATATTTTACACGATTTAAATTTGGAATCTTTCGAAGGTACACATTTAAATAAAAATTTGGTGTCACTTTTATTATTATTTTTAACCGAGCGAGTTATTACGACTCCTGACCTTTCTATATTCACACAACTTCTGTTCATACGTTCGATTTTCATAAAATGATTTTGTATGTGCACAGTATAAAAATAAACTGCACTCGCCAAGCCGCCTGCCAAACGTGGTAACTATGGCAAATGCCCCCCTATGTTGTAAACTATATTGGAGGCCTATGATCAGCAATGGACTTTTACGGACTCTAATGGTGAAATATAACTGAGTATTATAAAAAGCAATAAATTGTATGGCAGCGTTTATATAAATCCCTTATGTATTTATGTAGAGATATTGTTCTGTAACATCGAATATTTCTTATTAATATAGGAACACTTATTGTACAAACTTTCAATAATAAGAAATATTTAAAGCCAAATAAAAACATTTCGAGCCGTGGTAGCTCAAATGGCGCTCGCTGTAAATTTTACAATACGCGAGCAACCTGGGTTCGATCCCCGCCAGCATCAATAAAATTGTTAATTGCAATTTGAAGTGCTGATTTACAAGTGCTCTAACAAAACCTGCATGTCTGAACAATAAGAAAACAATCTATTGAGGACATGTGAAGTTCGCCAACACGCATTAGGCCAGCGCGACGGACACTTCCTTGCCCTAAAACCCTCTCAGAAATGAGGAGAGGCATGTGCCCAGCCGTGGGACGTACTTGTATATAGGTTGTAACTCTAACTTAACTTTAAAAGTATTTCATTCAATTCAAGCAATTCAGTCAATCAATTCAGCTTGTATAGAATTCAAATTCTGCCACAGACTTGTTTGTTATGTAGGGCCAGCGAATTCGTCGGCCTGTCTCATGTCTTTGGTATCCTATAATGGCCACTTCAGCTTACTAATCCGTTGGGCAAGCTCAAGCTGGCTGAGTGACCTTGAGTTCCTCATGCGGGCAGCGAAGAAGGACCACGTCTCAGATCAATATGACATCACTATATGGCATAAAAAATTCTGTAAAGCAGAGGCTCGACTTAGAAATCCAAATCATTACCCTTTAAAAATCGAATAGTATTTTATCTCGGTAACGGACAACATCGCTTGTAGGAAATAGATTTTACTTTGGAACTCTATTTGCAATAATTAATTAGATGCAACAATGGCGAAATAATCATTGGTAGAATTTCAAGTGTCTACAAAAGTCATAATGATAGACAACATCATTTTATAACCTTTTCAAATGATGTTCAGAATCCGTCTTAGTTTAAAAACAAAACAATTTTTAATCAAACGTATTTCACTAAATATTTTCTTAGGACATTACCATATTTTGAAAATACATTTACGTATTAGATTAAGTAATTAATAAAAGAATGTCGGTTATGAAAGTACATCATTATAAGAATTTAGGGAGGCCTAAGATAAGATGCATGGACTGTTTCAGGGATGATTTCCGAAAGAAAGGAGTGAGTAAGGAGATGACGCCAATGACGGACTATGCTGCTTCACATACCGAGAAATAAGGGTAGGAAGAACAAGAACAAGATTTAATTATCAGAATAAACAAATGTTTTTTTCTGATTTAGATTTTTACGTGGTAGAGCCACTCTGCAACTATACTATAGTAGTAGCACGAATGGGTCGGCTCGACCGGGGCAGGACCACGCTCTCACAGAATACCAGCGTCAAATAGTAGCTTAATGCTGCTGTGTTTCGTATGGTGAGTGTAGATAACCAGAGACCCTTTTTACTGGAAAAGAGGCATTCCATCTTAGTCCTCATGGCTGACAACGCATCTTCATTTTGATTCGCAAACGAAGATAGATGTAGATGTCTATGGGCTACAGCAACCACTTACCATCAGGCGGACTGTGTGCTCGCTTGTCAACCTTTTCCTACAAAAAAAATGTAGATGGTAAAGTAAACAAAATTTTTCTGCAAAGACTCTACATATTATGTAGCGCTTTGACACCAATTATCCTTTACATTAGGTAATAAACTTTCATTACAAATGACAAATCTGTAAGAGCACAGAACAGATATGAGAATTGTTAGTGACGGGCGCCGTGGGCAGGCGCAGACAATGCAGGGAACGATCACCTCGACATTGGTGCGGGCGACGCGACGCTCTATTTCTGTACGCCTGCGCACTCCGGCTCGTTTTTCATACTCGTGCGCCGTGCTCGCGAGTCACAACTGTTGCATGGAACATTTGACATATCCACAACGTCGAAAAAATTATTACATTCTTTAGCTAAAGAGAGCGGAAATTGTACTATTTATTTTAGTGTATAAATCTATGTCTTCTGTATTTTAATATATTTTATTTATAATGCTAACCTCAACCAGCCATGTGAGTGTGCGCAAATCTTCTAAGAAGTTTTTCCAGTTTTTTTTTTAATAGAACAAAGGTGATAAACAAGCACATTGCCCACATATTTTTTTTATATTTAAAGACATAAATTGTATATAGACATTACGCATATCTGTGTAAATTTTATTTCTTAAACATAAATCTTCTTAAAACAACAACATGTGTATATCGAACTGAAACGAAACGAGCGTAGGAATCCGCAAGGGCGAGCCTATACGAGCACAGTATACGAGTGACGGGAACAATGACGTAATCAAACAAACATACTATATGTCACGTAGTTAAAGTTTCTTTTTATATCATTCAGTTTCAAAACAAACCAGTATAATACCAGAGTGACCGTCAATACCTCCAAGAGTAAAATATTTTGATTTGTATGTGTGTGCACCATAGAATACTATAATACATACGTAATAGAACGGGGGAGTGGGCGGAGCCCGCGTAGCCACTAAAATGTCACTAACACGTCAATTCACAGGTATAAATGTCAACACGAGATGTGTTTTGACGTTACAATCGTTTCCAAATTTCGCATGAAAATTACTTAAAAAATTCCAAATTGCACTTCATTCACAAGTAAATGTATATTAAAATTTAAACGATTTTTTTTATTGATTGTCTTGAACATTATTCAAAAGTCTGAAATGTGTAAAGGGGAATGCCACTTATAAAAGCATTTAGATATGATAATATGCAATTAAAACAATGTAATGGTAAAGGAATTGCTTAAAAAAAGTCGGGCTTTTGAAGATATATAAGTTTTTATTTTTACAAATGCGGTTTTTTTAACAACTATTTTTATCGATTTTATCGCGTTTTATTTCTTTGATTTTTAATTCCAGACGTTTCGGGTGCTTTCCAGCACCCATGGTTACAGCTTGCTACATATTTATTTATCTATGCGGCGGACTGAGGTGACTGACGTCCCAATGTCAGTGTTAACCCGGAGTACCTTCAGATTTTTAATTTTTATTCAGTCTGTCAACACAGCGAATCGGGTTTAGCGACGCCAAATCTTGTACAAAATGAAGTTGACAGCCATTCTATTGTGTATTATAGTATTCTATGGTGTGCACGTGAAGTGACGTTGTAAGAAATTATATTATTATTTATATGATATTTGCTATATTTGCCACACCTGGGAGGCAGGTAAACAACCGCAGTTTTTTATTTACCAGATGTTATTTGAAAGACGCTGCTTGCTGCCCATCTCCTGGGCTGTATCCATCAGACTGCATGGTCATTAAAACAAACAAACCCGGAAAAAAAACACAACAACGAACCAAATCTATGAGGGAAGCCTATACTGCAGTGGATTTCGATAGATTGTAACGATAACGGTAGTTTTTAACTTCCCGCTTAGAAAATTGAAAATTTTCAAAAATAGGGAAGTTTTTGGTCGATTTCCGAAAATCGAGTTTTCATCAGATCTCGACATTTTGAGATCCCAGGAAGCTATTCTGATTAATTTGAAAATAAAAATCATTTGTTTGTGAGATACCGAAGGAGAAAGAATTTAAAAAAAAAAACTTTTTTTAACATAACTTCGAGCTTTCGCAACATCATTTGGTGAAATTTGGAGCGCTTTGCATTTGAAAGTAGCGGGATGGCCTACAGGGACAACCAATTTTTTTAACTTGTTTGTTTTACTTAAGTACGCCAATTCAATGTCATCCATTTCTTATCTGTGGGGGTAAGACGTATAAAGGAAAACTCAAACGTTTCGTTTCAAATGTCCATTGAATCCGGTGCACTGAACTCCTGGTGGCGTAGAAACCATACATAAATCACCAACACAAATAATAATAACGTATTACAGACCGAATTTCGGTCACGGCGGCCAGTCTCAACGGAGATATCTGCGCAAGACGAGATGATAATTCACTAGCAATGAACTGCACTAAGGACGGCAAACCAATACGACCGGAGCGGTGTGATCAAACGCAAGACTGACTGCTAAGCTGTTAAGCTGCTACTGAGAATTTCTTGATAGAAAAACCAAAACTGATATTGGCTCGATTTAAGATTCAAACCCGAGACCACTATTCGCACTTGTGACCACTAGACCAACAAGGTAGTTAAACCAACCTAAATACTGTATTTACAAAGAATAACATTGCCAATGATAGTCGACTCTTCGCTAAGCACGGGTTGTTTCTCTTGCGAGGAGTATATGGGCAACACTCATAGGAAATGCATGGTCCCTGGTGCATTTTGGATAACGCAAAGCTTTTCTCTAAAAAAATAAACACAAAACTGCTTAAATTCCTTGAACTACATTTATTTATCAATTAGTAAGTAGTAGTAACTTTTTTCACACTGAGATTTTCTCATATGTCGTGGAAGCAGTTTACATACATAAATTTCGCAAGGACAAACATCCAAACCCGGAATAATTATTTGTAGGCCATTCAAAATTCAAATACATGTTCCGTGCGGGATTTGAACCTACGGTCTTTAGCACCGCAACTTATTGCCAAGCCACTGCGCCACAAGGCCGTCAAACACACGAAGAAGAACGTGGCTGAGCTCTCAATGTATCTAATATGTTTTATATATAAACAATATTTGTGTGAGAAGAAAACGTTTTGTTAAAGATCACTTACGAGTATTAATGAAAAAAATTACAGGTGCTCTAACTAATATCTCGACATTATTAGGAAATTATTTACTACTTCAAGACGCTACGCACAGTAAATAAAATAATATCACAACATAAAATTAGACAATTTCGATAAAAAATTAACATTTATTAAGTTGAGTAAGTTTCATATTTGCACATCTTACACAGTACAGTCTTTTAGGACTAAGTACTACGAAAGAATGACTCGTTATTATCAAGTACGGTCTCCGGTACTCTACACTCATCATATGAAACACAGTAGCATAAGAGTACTATTTCCAGCTGTTATTCTATGAGAGCGTAATCCTTCCCCGGTCGAGCTGACCGATAGGCGATACGTAATAAAGCCGCAGCGTGACTCTACCAGGTCTATTCTTATTGTACATGAATAATACAAAGATAGAGAAAATTATCAGTATATTCTCTATTGGTAAGTCAGGTAGGAGTAAGATAGGTTAGTACTTCTTATTGGTTTGTAGAGTACGAACTTGAAGAACAGAACTACGAGTCTGAACCTTACCCATACTCATAATCAGTCCGTTGCTGGTTTTAGTACAGCCTTTCCGATAGTAGGGAGAATTTGATTTAATGTTACTTCCGTTTATCCGTGAACATAAGCTTCTTCTGAACATTTGTAAGTTGCCTTTTACGATATCAACGAGAAGAAATCAGGTTTTGAGCTCTTTCATGTCACAACCATACGATGTATTATCCAAAGAATCTCTAGGGCAGTACAATATTAGTCAATTCGTTATGGTTATATCTAAAACCTCGACTTAAACTGTATCGTTTATTTATCCTCTGTCTATATCTCTGGTTCTCTCTTACATTGATTTGGCTAATCTTGACGAACACGAATAATTCCATCACATGTAGAAAAAAAGGTGGTTAAAAGGTTCATAAAAATATAGCATTGCTACATTTTATGCCTATCTATTTTGCCTCCATCGAGAGTGATTATATTAAGATCCATTAAAAATATAATACATGTGTTTTTAATCCGGCTGTCGACGAATCATGACATTGAATAGAGCGATATTGAAGTCAAAAAACCTATTAACACTTTTAACGAAAATTGTATTGACGTGTTTCAGTTTAATTTGCCAAGATTTTTGTATTTAATTAAAAAGGTAATAACAATGTTACAAGTTGTAAATAACAAGTAATACTAAAGCATTAGCCTATAAAACACATTAAGTGATGTCCATTAAATCTATTAACAAAAAAATTATAAGGAAATATTTAATTTTTCTATTCCCGTATACGATCACAGATAAATTTGCTACGGTGGCGACCATGGTAGCGGTGGGCAGGGGGTGCCAAGAATCTCCGGTGGAGGTTTGGTTGCCACCTAAGACGACTTGACCTGGCAACATTTAACGCATGTACCCTGAGGACTAAACAAAAGATCCTGGACCTGAAAGAAGAGATAGATAAGTTGGGCTAAGATATATAGGATTATCTTAGGTCTGAAGAGAGTGGGAAGACACAGTAATCCCCGAATCCGGCAATTTATTTTATCACCGGGAGGGCGACCATCTGTTCCAAGGAGGTGTCGGATTTATCGTCCACAAGTCTCTCGGTAACAACGTTGTAAAGATTATGGGTATGTCGACGAGGGTTGCGTTGCGACCTTATACTCAGAATCACCAAACGATATTCGCTGAAGGTTTACACACCAACCTCGGTACATCCCGATGAGGAGGTGGAGGAAACGTTTCAGGATATCTCTAGAGCCATGAATTCTTACGAAACTCACTATATTATGGTGTTATGAGAGACTAAAAACACAAGAGGAAACGATAAGTAAAAGGTAGGAAATTTCCTACAGCTGGCCGATTTCATGGAGAAAGAGACTCTTTGTGTGGACTTTTCTTCCAAAAGCGGCCCCCAGAAAGTGTACCTGATCAAGCCCCGACTGTTCTACAAAAAATGAGATTGACTTCATTATGACGACCAGACGCCAACTGTTCAGTGATGTCTCAGTGATCGCAAGGGTGAAAACTGGCAGATCACCGAATCAGCCACTTTGACTTGCATATGTGGACTATGAGAAAGCCTTTGAGTTCGTCAAAATTTGGGCGTCGCTGAAGTCCCTTCAGCGGTACCCAGTTGAATGTCGGTATATCGAAGTGCTGAAGTGTTTGTACAGTAGGACTACAATGGCTATCGGTTGTAAATCGGAGTACGCAACCTATCTAACTGCAAAGAGGTGTAAGACAGGGTGCATTATGTCCCCGAAACTCTTCTCCGCCGCATTACGTTACGTTTTCAAACTACTGGACTGGAAAAGATGCGGTACCCATATCAATGACAACACTCACCTTCGATTTGCCGATGATGTAGACATTATAGCAGAATCGCTGGAGAACCTAATAACCGGTAGTCGTTGAAAGCACCAAGCTCAAAGTTAATGACGAGTATGTTTACCTGGGACAAATAGTTCGACTAGGTAAGTCCAATTTCGACCGAGACCGAGGTCAATCAACGGATTCATCTCGGCTGGGCAGCGTTCGGGAGATTACGTACAATCAGTGAGTGTTGCCAGTGATGACTTACGGATCTGAGACGTGTTTCTTCACTGGTGGCGGTATGAGAAAGCTCAGTCACTCAGCTAGCTATGGAGAGGACTATGGTCGGGGTTCCTCTGCGTAACAAACTTAGATGTACGGATATCCGCAGTAGAACCAGAGTAACCGATATATCGCAACGGGTTAGTAAAATAAAGTGCCAATGGGTTGGCCATATCATTGGAAGAACCGACAAACGATGGGGGAGGAAAGGTTCTCGAGTGGTATCCTCCTACCGGTGGGCGAAGTGTAGGGTGGCTCCCCACCAGATGGAGTGACAACCTGGTAAGACATGCAGGGTGTTGATGGATTCAGATGGCTCAGGGCCGTGATTTGTGACGTTCCTTTGGGGAGGCCTATGTTGAGCAGTGGATTTGTAAAGGGCTATAATGATGATGATGATTATTTAATTTATGTCTTACCTTTTTTCGGGTTATCTGGAAGAATTTGCTATGTAGCAGTACGTACGTAAGCTTTGGTTTTTTTCTCAATATTTGTTGTTTTTTGTTGTATTAATATTTTCGTGGTGTACAATTAAGTTTTGAGAATGGTGCTGAAAATGTTATAAACAAAAATATGTGTCTCGATGACATTTATTAATTATTTCGTTTCATTTCATTAATGAAGAAAAACTAATTCAGTTCAATACTGACTTCCTTATCCTTAACTAGTAACTAGGTGATAACATTACTACGATGAAGACTGTAATGAATATAATTCCAATTGCAACTGCTTTTATAGGGTGGTCAAAAGAAGTCTGTTTACTGAAAGTATAACCCCTTGGTTTGAACAGAAATAACAATTATACAGCGGAGTCAGCGTCTTCTATAGCGTTAGACTTCATAACAGGTGTTGAGTAATCTACCATTAAAAGCTTGATGGTCACAATTCGTGATTAACGTTGTTGTAAAATTACGGCTACTTGCAAATATTTTACGAGTAATGTAATATCAAAAGCTTAGGAAAATTTAGAATCAACAGGTTGTTAATAACGGATACTTCCAGACTATAATTATCGCTAAGTAGCGATAAATTTGTGATTAATAGTTATTTTCTGTTGCTTTTATGGAACTTTTGACATAAGTACAGATAAAAATAACGGGCAAAACCACTGTAAGTATTGAATGCAAAAAAGCTTCAAGTGTCTTACAAAATGCAACAAAAACAAGCCTGCTGTTTCGTTGTAACGTTTGCTGGCCGAATTCGCACGTTAATTCCTCGCCAACGATTTGTCCGTCCAGTTTTAATTATATCCGCTGCGTTCCATTTTCACACCACGCGACGCAACAGCGCGTTCCGTTGTGGCTTCCGCGAGCTGACGGGCGACCCAATCGACGGCGCTTGTCAAACAGATCTTGACGATCAGACTTGTAGATCGACGACCGTGGAACGTTTGTTCAGAGATTATGATGAAATGTCGACATCATGCGCCAATTCAGTTTATTTAAGTATAGTAATTTATTTTAATAGTGAAACACCATGTAGGTAGATTGGTACCTAACTATTACTTTTTTATTACATAAGTAAAAATGGATATTATAATTGTAACCATAAATACATTGTACATAGTCTTAGCACAACTTGTTTTCGCAGTATACTATTCTTGAGTTAATAACAAGGGGCAGGCTCTGGAAAGCGATCAAACAGACGGGTTATTCCACGGTCGTCAATTAGGTAAAATAACACATTTGGCAGTGTGCCCAAACAGTTGTTCTACTCTGATAAGTTTCGCGCATTTGATTCGCGAAGCGATGAAAATACGGTTGTGACCCTATATGGTAGGAATGTTTTACAAAGTATTTGTACTTTAACACTCTAAGGTAAAGTAACATATTTTATTATTAAACGCTTCTATATCATATTAAAGGAGCGTGTTGCACTATTCCCTCTCTATTATCATTCGAATTGAAATCTCCTTTATTTATCGGCGTAAGAAATCAAAATTTTGTTTATGAGGACTTTTAAAGTGAAGTTCCTCTAATCGGAGAAGAAACAGCACAATAAAATCAACATACATACATAGATATGTAGACGACACTTTATTGTACGCCAAAAATATCCTCACATATCCTACATGTATCCCGTTTTTGTAAGTACTACTTTGAATTGTATTTAATAAAATAGACTCAATAAACACACGTAAACTATATGCGCTTGACAATCGCGTAGTATAAGTTTGACTAGCTATGCCACGACGCCGGGCAGAAAATTTCGGGAGGCGGATTTTTGGGAAAGTTAAGAGGATAGAGTAAGTCAGCTCAAATTCTAATTTCGCCCCCACTTCCCCCGCGCGTCGTATGCTATGTACCGATATGTTAGTAATCACTAATACTGGAAGTAGAAAGGTCGTTAGACACTTATTTCATTAGGTTTGTCATATTTATGCCTGTTTCTTAACGCCAAGCCAGCCGCTTCTTATTTTTTCACGGTTATTTCCCATTTTAATTTTACGTCGTACTGTTGCGTAATGTATATTCTGATCGTAAGCGACACAACTTCTCCCTTCAAAAGCCTAAGCGATACTAACGGTGCGACTGGAATCAAGCTCAAGACACCGATAGTTTAGGTAATTTCTTTTTACAGTGAAAATAATGGTATTTTAAAAAAAGTAAATAACATAAGCACTGCTTTATAGTTAGTTCAGTTAGTATGCAAAGTTTCATGATCTTATTTAAAGTATTTTATGAATAACAGCGGTTTATTGTTTATTTTGGAGGTAACTTTGGATTTTTTTTCTATCGAGAAAATTTTAAGAAATCGTGTTTTCGTCTAACATAATCATTAACATTAATCCTCAACTTTACCATATATTTATTTCAAAATTAATGCTGCAATATTTTCGGCATAACGAAGGATCTTGCTAAGCCATTTGACATTATATTTCCCCTTAAATCAGATCCCCAAAAAAGGCAATCTTAACTTTTTAAATGAGGCACTCAAAGTCTTAAAAAATGAGAAAAATAGTCCTCGCAAGCTATGAGTGGGAGTAACTATAAGAATGTTTTATTCATTTTAAAATAATATAGATAATGGAACACTTTTTCCGATTTTATTAACTAAAACTAAACGAGAAGGAAAGGTAGCCACGTACCGGTAACCAGCGAAGTATAGGGCGACTTCCCAAAATATGGAGTTATGACCTGGTGTAGAAAGTCGTTATGCAGGCGGCTCAAGACAGTTTTTATGCTAGGAGGCCTAGTTCAACAGTGGACTTGTGAAGGGCTGTAACGATGATAATGATGATTACTATGCAATGGTATTCTTGCTTTGTCAGACACTGAGGACACTATATAAATTTATTTATTAAATCCAAAAAAGTAAAAGTCTATCATGAAAGTTCACTGTTAAACATTTTATCATTTTGTATAATATTATTTCCCCAAATATTTTATACCAAATCAATTTTAATATCGTTTATATTAAACGTCTTTATGAACAATACATGATTTTACAATCCTTTAACGCGAATATGTCGCTCTTATCTTCGATAATAATATAAATAAGCTACGCACCATAGAATACTATTTGTGTATGTATGTATTATAATATTCTATACTACGCACTCAACTGTTTCACTGCTTTAAGTCAACCTCACATTAATTCTTTTATAGTCTTTAATGATACCTAAAAAAGCTTGCACTAAAGTGTCATAAAATTGTTTAACTAATTCTCATAGATGTGTTTAGGTATAAGGCATGTTGCAACTGTATGTACACTTTATGTATGTATCTTTGATTTGTATTCCAGGTCAAAACTTCGTATATAATAGACTTTTATATTACATATTTAAAATAGAATATAAACTGTTGTGTTTTTTTATAGAATAAGGGTGAGAAACGAGCAACATAGTACACGTGATGGTAAGTGGCTAAGTGGATACTGTAGGGTGTAGGCATAGTCTTTATTATGGATACGATATTATGGATCAAAATACAGATGCGTTGTCATGTCTGAAGACTAAGATGGAATGCCTCGTTTCCAGTAAAAAAGGGTATCCGAATATCTACACTTACCATACGAAACACAGCAGTATTAAGTTTCTATTTACGCTGGTGTTCTGTGAAAGCGTGGTCCTTCCCCAATCGAGCCGACTCATTCATGCTACAACCATAGTGTAGCTGCAGCGTAGCTCTACCACGTATAACCTACACACGTGTACACCTAATAAAGAAATAAATAAATGTTCCCATAGATTTTCTCATGGGGGTATCTTTGCCATAGTTGTCACGCTCGGCATACGTTTTAGAAACCGCAGTTTGTTTATTGTTTTGGGCTGTAATGGAAAAGATGCTGCTGCCCTTCTTCTATTTAAGTTTCCCTTTATCGTATCTTACGACACCCACGGGATGATATGGGTTAGTGGATTTTCTTTTACCATCACTTCACCGAACACTACTTACATGTTAGTACAAAATATTCAAAAATATTGTAATAAAATGAACGATTGGTGACATGGTCGTTGGTCACTGTGACAAAACCGTAGATTACAAAAAAGAAAAGAAGGTAAGATAAATTGATTAAACACGACAACAACAATTAAATTAACAACAAGAAATATGCACAAAATTTTAATTTTAAAAAATCGCTAAAGATTGCAGTAACGGAACGGCATGTACGTCACACGAATATTTATAACGAATAAGAGCAGCTCGCATGTTTATAAAGCAAATACTAGAGATGTCGACATCGATAGATACTAAAATTATACACAGGATATTGCGACCTTCTGTTCGGAACTCCGTTGCCGGTAGTCTTTAAAAGTATTTCTAAACCGCAAAATAAGTGTTGTAAATAACAACTTATGTCAGTTGCAATACTTCACAAGCAGACTTAGTTTTTTTTTATAGATTAACGGTGACAAATGCACACAGTCTACCTGATGCTAAGCGAAGGCTTATAGACATCTACACCTATCCTCGTTCTCCTCTTTAAAAATCGAAATCAAATCAAAATGCGAAAGCGTTGTCACCGCTGAGGACTAAGATGGAATGCCTCGTGTCCAGTAAAAAGGGTCTCCGTTTCTCTACACTCTCCATCCGAAACCCAGCAGCATTAAACCGCAATTTTACGCAGGTATTCTGTGAGAGCTTGATCATTCTCTGTTCGAGCCATTACCTATTCATGATACAATCATAATATAGAGTAATGCTGCTGTGTTTCGTATGGTGAGTGTAGAGAACCGGAGACCCTTTTTACTGGCATCGAGGCATTCCATCTTAGTCCTCACGGGTGACAACGCATTCGCATTTTGATTCTTAAATAAGCATAAATGTGAATCTCTATGGGCCAGAGCATCCACTTACCATAGGGTGGACTGAGTGCTCGTTTGTCACCCGATGACATAGAAAAGGCATTCAATTGAATGCCGGCATTAAAATAAAAGGCTAGAACTTATTGACTTATCAAACCATCGGACTGCCAAAAATACACGAGTTCACAATAAATTTTGAGTTTGAGTTGAGCTACTAAAATTAGCCCAGAATCATGAATACTTTAATCAGTAATCACTAATCCGGACGGACTAAATCCCTTACGAAATCACGCGCAGAATCTTTACATTAAACGCAAGGATCATGAAGAAAAAATAAAATATTTTCGAATATCAAAAGCAGTTTAATCCATAATTCTAAATTCGAACTATGTACTGTTATGGATAATTCCGTAATATCAATGATGGTTAACCTTTCATTAGAGGCTTAAACTTCTAGAAAAATTAAGCGTTCAACTAGTAGTAGATAGGTAGTACCACTTCTGGCTCACTGAGTCAGAAGTGGTACAACGTTCGTCGACGACAGACATTCAGGAAGTCGATGGATGCAGGTGGCTCAGGACCGTGCTTTGTGGCATTACTTGGGGGAGGCCTATGTTCAGCAATGGACTTGTGGAGGGCTGTAATAATGATGAATTATGATAGAGAATGGTACCCGTGACGTTCTGCCTAACGGTCGTTGCTTGGGCTTTACAACTCGAAGTGGAATCAATTAATAAACCTAGATCCTCCACAGTACAACACAATTGAATATCAGTACTATTAAAAAAGATTGGAGGTATAGATACTGTTGCACTACTAAACTCGAAACCATAGGCAACTTAACTTTTAATACTCCATCTAATATTCTTACTTTTACTTGCAGTCTCGGCATACAGATGATACACAGACTGAAGGTTTTGGGGAATGAGATTAATAAATTTAGAATACAACAAAGGAGATAATATGCCGCCTTGAGTAGTTTTTAGTGTTTTTACGTAGGATGCACGGTTCCTGAGATTTGCAGATCAATTAACTCTTATCTAATTGATATCCGGTCATTAGCGCCCCATTGTTCTTATCTATTTATCTATTGTTCATTGAATACCGTCATTGTCTATTTTTCCTCGGCGTATGCGTCGGCTTATCAGTGCTATTGTATTATACTTCTTTGTTCCTATCTACAACGCTAATCTGAATCATCACATTACCTAATTTTGTTACAATTTTTATTTACAAAATACAAAATCTTATTACTTATTGTCTATAAAATAAAAGCGAAACATCTCATCCACTAAAATATCATTGTAGAATGTGTTCCCTGTAAATATACTCGTAAATCTATGCATTGAACATTCCTGAAACTTATATAGCAAATACATTAAGCAATATTCGCCCCAAACTGAAGTCCATTCATTCTGAATCCTATCAACATTCCAATTTCATCTTTTACAATTCCTTTTTAAAAACTCTAGGTGATAACATACAGGTGATCGTCCATATGAATCAAAATATTGACCGACGTCATTCGTATCGATATATAAAACTACCCAATGTGACCCTAGTTTATCATCTGTATCCAAATTGCATATTATATACGTCGGTACGTGGGTATACATGGACAGTCTATTAGCAGGATAACATTATTTTCTAGACTGGAGTGAATCTTTTTCAGATGTTGTTGTATATCTAGTGTATCCATGATATTACTGCTATTAGTAGATTATTACAGTACCAATCTACTCAATGACTAACATAGGAATGATCAATTATAGTGATTTCTAAATATTAAATTGAATTCTTTTGTGTTATACAAATCGTATTTGAGTCATCAATACACTGAACAAGACGCAACACGAAGGAATGTTGAGATAATTTCGAAGGCATGTGCAGTTCGCCAACACGCATTGAGGCAGCGCGGCGGACATTTCCTAGCCCTGAATACAAAGACAATAGCAGAAAGTGTAGTGTGAAAGTTAAAAAATACTTTTTTAACAATGACAGTCATTAGTTGATCATTAGTGAATGTGATTCTGTTTACTTAAATTACAGGAAGACAAGAGCAGAAGGAAGAGATGGGATGATGGGAAGTAATGAAGCATTGTTATGTGAATTTTGTTGGAACAAACTTATTTTTAGTCACGTATAAATACTTTTATCTTTTTGGTTAAAAATGACACAAAATCTAAAAAATATTACATACATAATCGACATGGACGGATTTTACATTACATATCCTCATAAACATTTTCAATGTAGAGAAATGGCTATTCTAGACGTAAAACATTTATCGATCATTATTTGTTTCGGCCAAGTCATCCTTTCAATTATTTTTGCCAAAAGACAAAAAAACTGTTCGTTATTGCGAAACACACGTGCACGGCATTCCATATTTGGACGTGACCGAAGAATTAAAATGTGCCTACAAACAAGAGAACATCATTCCCATATTAAATTGGTACATTAGAAATTTGTGCAAAGACGAAGTGATCGCATACAAAGATGGTTCAGCAGAAAAACAATTTTTAAAAATGTTGACGACGAATGATAGAATTTTTAATATTGAAGAATACAAATGTCCAAAATACAATGATTTGGTAAATGTCATAAATTTAAACAAACGTTACGTGTGTAATAATCATATATTTGCAAAAAATAATCAGAAAATTTTACATTGTTCTTGTGATGAAGTGTGGGTTTTTTACAGTGGTCATTGTTTCAAAATAAAATTTTAAATTAATCATAAATTTTGTTTGATTTCCCAAACAGATTAGTTATAGTACACAATATATATTAATTGTTTACCTACACCAACACTTTCATTTTTTATTTCACCCCTTAGAACTTTAGACGTGTGTAATGTTTCACGTTATACATCCGTTTACTGCTATTGTGGCAGGACCAAGTGGATGTGGGAAGTCAAATTTTGTAACAAATTTCATAAAATCAGTTACAGAAATATGTAATTGTGATTTTAATCAGATCACATGGTGCTTTGATGAAATGCAACATTTATATAATTTACCAAATGTTAACTATCATCAAGGAATTCCAAATCTTAATATGTTTGATGGTGAAAACTCACATCTTGTTATTATTGATGATCTAATGAGAGAGTCCGATGTAACTTTAAACTCGAACAGTGTTTTGTATTAAATCTACTTAATTAAATAGAAGATTTATAAAGAAATAAAAATAATATATTGCATACAATTTGTTTTATTTAATTTTATAACGTTTCACATAGTTACATACACACAAAATGCATTACACATAACACATAAAATCTAACACACAACACATATTATAACCTTAACTACTATAGTCTACAGTAACATTTCTGTTTTTGTCTATCTCAATAATATTATCAAACTCAGCATAAACTATACAGTTAATTGTTTGTGTTAGTGAGGATTCAAATCGTACTTCTAATCTTACACTACCATGCTTTATGAGATTCCAATGAGCTGATGAGTTGGCTGATAAATCAGGAGTTAAGTGTCATAATGCTAATAACTGGAGTAACCTTTGGAATACTGTTCACAAGAAATTCCATTTCATTCATTAAAAAAGTGAATACCAGTTCCCGAGAATAGAGTATGATATGCTGATGTAAATATACTATTATTAAAAGATGGTTGCAAAGCTTTTGAAGGTATTTATTGACCATCAATATATAAGGTGAAAGAATTAATACCATAGTTTTCAAAGTTAAATGGATTTTTAGTAAGGGAATCCATTTTTCCTGCTGTATCCTCATACCAAAGACTACAAGTAAGATGTGATTGTTTAGCAGCGGCAGCATAGTTTAAAAGGGTTTCCATGTATGCTCGATATGCATAGGTATCATTAGGTGGTTACACAAGTTTTTGGTTTAGATAAACATCAAGTTGACTAAAAAGTGAATGCAGCCAATTATTTACAGGTGATACTATTGTAGTAGATATCAAGTTAGTTGAATCTTGATTTAATACTTTTGCCTTTATATGGAGTAATGTATGAGACAAATCTATGTAGTCATCACCAAAAGATGAAGTTGGTTTATAATGAATCCACAATCCATTTTCAATGCTAGTTTGTGTAGATGGTAGTGCAAACAAATCCAATTCTGACTTAACGCACTCGCAAGAATGATTATGAAGGAAAGACATATTTAATTTGAAAATATATCTTTGATATTTTTTGGTTTTAGACCAAGTTTTTTCGCAGCTTTCACTTTAGCAGTTAATGGTGGAATGAATGAGGTCAATCGTTTTCTTTTAGTTTTATACCCAGATCCTGTCATGTTAAATTGATCAATTTTCTCATCGACCTTTCGTTTTAAATTCGTACTAACTTGCTTTAAACCATCTTTTATTGAGGCTTCCATAGGACGCGCTTGAACCATATCCAATAAAAGTCGTACTCCAGTGCTTAATGCCTCCTTACCAATCACTCGAGCACCACTTGAAAGTAAAGGTAAAACTGATCTAAATAACCCCCCCTAAGAAGCTCCCAATACCATGACCGCGTTGGTATGGTGAACCCTTATAAATTACTCCAACTCCTGCCCAGCTTGATGTGAATAATAATTTTCATATGGACATTTATAATGATCATGAAGAGAATTCATTATTATAATTTTCGGAAATGTAGTTTAATACACACGGTTTCAAACTGGAATGGTATTTTTTGTCCTGTGCTCGACCTTATAACTATTTCCAGCGTATCAAACTCTCTTCGCATAACAGGTAAGTAGTGAGGTTGAGAGAAAACGTGCATTTTATTTGCACCATAAATGTATTTTGTAGGATCTAATGAAATGGCTCTTAGTAAAGGAGTCATAACGTCACCCACAATCTGAGGATCGATAATGTCGCAATATAGAAATAGTTGAGATGATAACCCTAAGTGTAAACTAGACACTTTCCAAAATTTATCTCTAGGAGATTTTTATTTGGTTCGTAAACTAGTTGTAAACTTAATTTGGGTGATAATGTTACGGATGTTATATTTTTATCCAAAACAGAAATAGACACAAATTTTGTTATTTCATCATAGCGAAATTTCAAGTTCTCTGCGATACCATTTAACACTCTTAAAATATGCTCAACGTTATCATAGTTGGTAGCTGGAATATGTTTTTTGTAGTACACTATGGATGGTTTATCTTCATTAGGCATTAACATAGATTTTGTAATGTATATAACATTTTCATGATCTTGAACAGTAAACATGGTACATGGATATTGAAACTCGACAACTCCAACCGACCATTCAACTTCTAATTTAATAGCTTTTGGTAATTTCGTTGCAAAATTTGTGGTCTTGTTATCGGGAAAGTATTCCATTGAACATTGCGGCAAAGTTTAAAAACTTTCTTTATTCATGTTTCTTTTAAACTAGAAGCTAAAATCCAACTGTTAAATTTATCTGGATAACCTTTCCACTTCACTAATACTTCTTTTCTGTTACGGCATGCAGACAGTCGTTACTGCCGCAGTGATGATTTTGTGGAATATATATATAAAAAATGGAGGAAATAAATAATAGAATAGAAATAAAGAAATAATAAATTCGAACTTCATTTAAAACCAAACATATAAATTGTAAAATAGCTGCAGGTATCTATAACCAAGTAAAATATTCCTTTTCTCCACCTTGTCCATGTTTCCCAAAACAGTTTTTAATATCGGATTTATACTCTTAATAAAGCATTTCGTACATCTCAGCTGAGGCGCAAATATTTTTCGTTCGCAAATTTGTAAGACCGATTTGTTATTCAAACATTAACATGGTTTTTAATTAAATCTACTGGTCAAAAAACGACCCGCATATTTATTGAACACTTCCTATTCAATTTACAAAGTACCTATTATATATGTTTATATAAAAAAGTATAATTACAATCATAAAGCTAAATGGAAGCACAAAGTAGGCAAATGTAAAAATGCTGGAGCCAGGCAGCCCTATCGTGCGCGCCGACCTCCCTACCGGCGTCAGCGTAGTTTGCTACGCTGACGACACGCTGGTACTGGCACAAGGGGGGGTCGTACGAGGCGGCGGCGGAAAATATAACACGCGGGGTTGCGATAGTCGTTGAGAGGATTCGGCAACTGGGTCTCGAGGTGGCTCTGCACAAGTCCGAGGCCATGCACTTCCATGGTCCTCGGAACAGGCCACCACCGGGATCCGCAGTGAGGGTAGGAGGGGTATCCATCGACGTCGAGTCGACGCTGAAGTACCTAGGACTCGTCCTCGACGGCCGATGGAACTTCGTTGAGCACTTCCGACGTTTGGCTCCCAAACTGGAACGGACCGGGGCTGCCTTCAGGCGGCTCCTGCCGAACCTGGGAGGGCCAAACGCCTCCTGCCGGAGGCTCTACGCGGGGATCGTGCGGTCCATGGCCCTTTATGGGGCCCCGGTGTGGGCGCGTGGTTTGGCGCGGCTTGCCGTCCACCACCTGAACGCGCCCCAAAGGGTGATAGCCGTGAAAATGGTTCGCGGCTACCGCACGATCTCCCGCGAGGCGGCGAGCCTCCTTGCCGGATTGCCGCCATGGGATCTGGAGGCGATAGTCCTCGCGCGCCTGCACGAATGGCGTGCAGAGGCACTATGCCGTGGGGGAAACCCCGCTGCCGCGGCAAGTTGTCGCGCAGCGGACAGACTTCCGGCACGATCTCATGGCGACATGGAGACAGCGACTGTCGCAACCCCGTGCTGGGCACGCCACTATAGCGGCGATAAGACCCCTCTTTGAGGAGTGGCTTGAGAGACGCCACGGCATCCTCACCTTCCGCCTGACGCAGGTCCTCACCGGACACGGTGTGTTTGGGAGGTTCCTGCACCGAATCGGGCGGGAGGAAACGCCCGGGTGCTCCCACTGCGAGGATGGACCGGAGGACACGGTAGAACACACCGTGGAGGTGTGCCCTGCTTGGGCGGAGCACCGCCGGGTCCTCGTAGCGGCGATAGGCGGCGGCGACCTCTCGCGTCCGGCCCTGGTCGAAGCCATGGTCCGGAGCGAGACGGAATGGGATGCCGTCACCACCTTCTGCGAAGCAGTGATGCTGGCGAAGGAGGTGGCGGAGCGGGAGAAGGAGAGAGCAGCAGCTTTCCTTCCCGGTCGCCGCGGGAGACGCCCCGGGCGTCGGGGGCTACGTCGTGGCCCCCGGCCACCGTAGGCGCGGGCCTGTGGACGGCGAGCAATGGGTAGCTCGTCGTCCGTCCGTCTAATGACGACAGGCCGTGTCGACGGCGCGTTTTGTTCCACGCGCGCCTCAAAGAGCTGTCAGCAGCGTGAAGGAGCCCGCAAGGGCCGACGCCTGCCGGGGCTGCGGGCTGTTCGAAAGAGATACCGCGGCTCCGGAACGTAAGGGCACTGAAGGAACACGGATGGTTTTTAGTCAGTAAAAGTCTGACACTCCCTTACGCTCCACCCAGAGCGAAAGGGGTCATTAGATGATTTTCCATCCGCAAAAAAAAAAAAAAAAAAGGCAGCCCTATCGCATGTTTACGTACCGCGCGGCTGTAGGCGTTTATTTCAAAGATACGGACGATTTACAATACTGCATATATAATATTACCGTGACTCGGTGTAAGTTTGGGCGAAGTTTATTCAAACAAAAGTTTGTGAGCACAAAGTTATATCGAATTAAAATACACAGTTATTTAATGTAGCCCTGAGCTTAAAAAGGAAACTTTATGACTTACTATACATTTATTTTTAACGAGTGTCAATTATTTTATCTACTTTAAAAAGGGAAGTTGAAAGTGATTTTCTGTAATTCTCTTTCATAAAAAGTACCAACTATTGGTTCATTTTGTAAATCTGTTATTGTATAAACAACCCATGGAGATCTATCAATTATTGAAGATATAATAAATATTTCATCACTCCAATTTGATTCATATCCTTTTTGGAAAACATGTTTATATTTAGTTATTCGAACATAATCACCCACATTGAAATTTGGTTTAGGTATTTCTAAAGAAAGTTTGTTTGACCGTCTATCATAACGATTAGTCCAAACTGTCATAATATTGTTGGAATTTACATCACATGGGCACATCTTAATACTAGAGTGAAAGCTGTGATTATAAGAGTATATTAAATCTTGTAAAACATCTATATATCTATGAGTATTATTATGAGTGAAATAACGCCACATTTTCATTTTTAGTGTTCTTTGAAATCATTCAACAATACTGGCCTTAATGTCAGGATTGTAAGTGGTATAGTAATTAATCTTTTTGGATTTAAAGTATTTTTGTACATCTTTTGAAACAAATTCTGTACCTTTATCAGATTGTATGTGAGTAGGTGTTAAATTACTTTCAGTAAATATACTTTCAAAACATTCTTTAGTTGTTTCTGAGTTTTTCTTTTTCATTGGTCTTGCAAAAGCATATTTACTAAATACATAAATAACACAAAGTATATACTTGAAACCATCATTATATTGAGCATAAGTTCGCATATCACTTAAATCAGCTTGCCACAGTTCATTAATATTTGATAGAATGTACCTATTACGCGGGAATTTTTTTCGAATGGGTTTATGTAATGTGTATGTTTCTTGTGATTTTAACCATTCCTTTACTTGCCTTTTATTCATTTTACCCTTCATGACTTGATAATTTATCAATACTACCAAAACCAGCGGAATTATTAGTTAGAAATTAATAGTACGGGGTCCATTTTTCCCAATCAAGCCTTTTACGTATTTTATTTGTAGACTTTTCATTTCTACTGCTCGATGTAGAAAACTCTTGAACTTCAATCTCAGAGGGTTTGTTCAGATCTTTTGCTTGAATTTGGTTAATAAACTCACATCTCTTTGGATTTCCAATATAAGTAAGTGGTACTTTAATATCTTTTAATGCTTCAGCAAATCTATCCCACCCTACTGGATCACTTCTTTTTAAGGGTCTTAGTGAATCATTTATTAAATCAACAATATTACTTCCAGGAATTTTTTCATTATCAATTATGACTGTACCTTCATTATCCCAATGTATTTTACTTTTACTTGTTTCAACTAAGTTTAATTATAACTGTCCTTTTTTATTATAGGTTTTTGGCATTAAACTGAGTATTTGAGCTGGTGTGTAAAGTGGATTTTCATCATTTTCTTTACTTTTAATGGATCGATTCTCCTCCAACAAAGATTCAGCATCAACAAAGTTTTTAGATCTCTATCCTTATTTTTAAAACCAATTTTAGACTAATTTGAATCTTCATTAGATGTAACATAATAAATTGGTAATCTAAGTGGTTGACGATCCTCTTCGGTAAAATGAAGGTATCTTGCAGTGTTTGTAAATATAACATCCATTTCTTTCGGTCTTTCGTCTTACTATTCATAATATTTTGCATTTCAATATCTAATCGAGATAAATTACTATTAACCTTATTTTCTTGTTTTAATTTTTCAATCAATCCAGGTTCGATAAGTATCATTTTATTTGCATTTTCCATGTTAACTGGCTAGTCCACTCACTAATCCACTCAATATTGCACCTAATATTATTGGTAAGAAAGCCCCTCCTTTTTGTATAATTATATTTTTTCTTAGTTTATGTTTACACTTACGCACTAGTTTACGGAGTATATTTTTGTGTTTATTCAATTTTTGTTTATATTGATCTTTAAGAGGTACTTTTCCTTGTAAAACGTTATGAATACACTCACAAATACAGTTCAATTCTTCATCATCAAACGTCTTAAGTAATAAATGCTCTTTGATATTTTGGTTTAAGCGTATGCAAAGTGTTTAGCAAATGTTTATGCGTTGTGAGTCGACGATGCATCATTTAGCAATAATTTGAATTGTTTGATTCTTGGTGTATTTAAACTCTTTTGTGGGGACGTAGACTGTACAAAAACCATTAAATGGGAAGACATTTGTCTTGATACGACAAAAATCATTGGTATTCTGTTTTAAATCTACCATTAAATATCGATGCGCCTCTAGAGTTGCATCCCTGTAGGCATCTTCAATGAATTTTGGGTTATCTGGTGACACTTGTCGTGCTAAATACCTTATTTGAGTTTTATCTCGAGGGTTTTTAAAATATATTATATTATAAAATATAACTTGAGTTTAAACATATGTCTCTTTGTCCTTTACCCTGATTATATAAATTTTGTGTTAAATAAAATATACTGAGATTCCTGTGATGACTACCTTTTGTAAATATATCTACAATTCTTCCATCTGACTCTCACATTAGATCATCAATAATAACAAGATGTGAGTTTTCACCTTCAAACATATTAAGATTTGGAATTCCTTGACGATAGTTAACATTTGGTAAATTATATAAAGGTTGCATTTCATCAAAGCACCATGTGATCTGATTAAAATCACAATTACATATTTCTGTAACTGATTTTATGAAATTTGTTACAAAATTTGACTTCCCACATCCACTTGGTCCTGCCACAATAGCAGTAAACGGATGTATAAAGTGAAACATTACACACGTCTAAAGTTCTAAGGGTTCACCCCTACATAAAAAATGAAAGTGTTGGTGTAGGTAAACATTTAATAAATATTGTGTACTATAACTAATGTGTATGAGAAATCAAACAAAATTTATGATCAATTTAAAATTTTATTTTCAAGCAATAACCATTTATAAAAAACCCACACTTCATCACAAGAACAATGTAAAATTTTGTGATTATTTTTTGCAAATATATGATTATTACACACATAACGTTTGTTTAAATTTATGACATTTACCAAATCATTGTATTTTGGACATTTGTATTCTTCAATATTAAAAATTCTATCATTCGTCGTCAACATTTTTAAAAATTGTTTTTCTGCTGAACCACCTTTGTATGCGATCACTTCGTCTTTGCACAAATTTCTAATGTACCAATTTAATATGGGAATGGTGTTCTCTTGTTTGTAGGCACATTTTAATTCTTCGGTCACGACAAAATATGGAATGCCGTGCACGTGTGTTTCGCAATAACGAACAGTTTTTTTGTCTTTTGGCAACAAATAATTGAAAGGATAACTTGGCCGAAACAAATAATGATCGATAAACGCATAATTTTTATTAGATAGTTTTACGTCTAGAATAGCCATTTCTCTACATTGAAAATGTTTATGAGGATATGTAATGTAAAATCCGTCCATGTCGATGATGTATGTAATATTTTTTAGATTTTGTGTCATTTTTAACCAAAATATAAAAGTATTTACACGTGACTAAAAATATGTTTGTTCCAACAAACTTCACATAACAATGCTTTATTACTTCCCATCATCCCATCTCTTCCTTCTGCTCTTGTCTTCCTGTAATTTAAGTAAACAGAATCACATTCAATAATGATCAACTAATGACTGTCATTGTTAAAAAAGTATTTTTTAACTTTTTCACTTTCTGCTATTGTCTTTGTATTCAGGTCTAGGAAATGTCCGCCGCGCTGCCTCAATGCGTGTTGGCGAACTGCACATGCCTTCAAAATTTTCTTAGACATGCAGGTTTCCTCACGATGTTTTCCTTCACCGCTGAGCACGTGGTAAATCAGCACTTAAAATTGCAATTAACAATTTAATTGGTGCCGGCGGGGATCGAACCCGGGTCGCGTACTGTGAAATTTACAGCTTGCGCTAACCATCTGAGCTACCACGGCTTAATCATATACACACATAATATTTAAATATAATTTGTTAACACTAAATCATACACACGTAAGAAAATAACAGAAAGAAAAGTAAGTTTGTCAATAGAATAAACACTTACATCGATGGCCTTTGATGCGTTAAAGTAACACAAATGTAGTATTGATAGATCCACTGCGGTCAAACGACCATACACTAACTCCATGACTGCAGCTGCTCGGTCTTATATAGTACCAGTAAGTAATAACTCTAATCTAAAGAATTTCTGCAGTGGAACTGCTAGTACGAGTAACTTTATGCGTCAACAAGCTTATCTCACATTCTGTTGTTTATCTCAACATTCCTTCGTGTTGCGTCTTGTTCAGTGTATTGATGTCTCAAATACGATTTCTATAACACAAAATAATTCAATTTAATATTTAGAAATCACTATAATTGATCATTCCTGTGTTAGTCATTGAGTAGATTGGTACTGTAATAATCTACTAATAGCAATCAAACTAGTGTATCCATAATACTAGTATTATGGATACACTAGATGTACAACAACATCTGAAAAAGATTCACCCCAGTCTAGAAAATAATATTTATGCTGCTAATAGACTGCCCATATACACCCACGTACCAACGTATATAATATGCAATTTGGATACAGATGATAAACCAGGGTCACATTGGGTAGCTTTATATATCGATACGAATGACGTCGGTCAATATTTTGATTCATATGGACAATCACCTGTACGATATCATCTAGAGTTTTTAAAAAGGAATTGTAAAAGATGGAACTGGAATGTTGATAGGATTCAGAATGAATGGACTTCAGTTTGTGGCGAATATTGCTTAATGTATTTGCTATATAAGTTTCAGGGATGTTCAATGCATAGTTTTACGAGTATATTTACAGGGAACACATTGTACAATGATATTTTAGTGGATGAGATGTTTCGCTCCTATTTTATAGACAATAAGTAATAAGATTTTGTATTTTGAAAATAAAAATTGTAACAAAATTAAGTAATGTGTTTTATTGATGATTCAGATTAGCGTTGTAGATAGGAACAAAGAAGTATAATACAATAGCACTGATAAGCCGACGCATACGCCGAGGAAAAATAGACAATGACGGTATTCAATGAACAATAGATAAATAAATAAGAACAATGGGGCGCTAATGACGGTGGAGGCCCTCACCGAATATCAATTAGATAAGAGTTAATTGATCTGCACATCTCAGGAACTGTGCATCCTACGCAAAAGCGGACCGCAGATTCGTGATCAGAGCATGCCAAAACCTTTTTTTTAGGATCGTGAGTCGACGAACGTTGTACCACTTCTGACTCAGTGACATAGGAGTGGTAATACCTATCTACTACTAGTGGAAATTAAATGGTAAGAGTTTAAGTATTTGAATTTATGAATGTAGTTTTAACTAAATAACCAACCTTCAAAGGACTTTTTGCGATCATTCAGATTCCTATAATAAGGATATAAAAATTCACAATGAATTTAATACACACACAATTAATTTAACTTGTATATTATGAGACTATATATACATATATTTTTAATTTAATTTACTACGTCAAATTATCTTGTTATATGTAATAAGATAATTTGACATATTACACACACGATACACAATATACACAAGATTAAAGTAATTAGCATTGATCAGTGATCACCTGAAAGACTTCCCTACATAGGTGTCGCTTAAAATTTTTTTTACATAGCCATAAACTATAATAATAATTTTCTTGAATAAAACACTGAAAAACTATGAACGATATGAAGTAGATTGCCACATTCCACAACTTTCCGTCACCAAAACGGCGCCACTTTGAAATGAGGTGAAATATTTGACAGATTTCATGGCGGAGTAGTTAATTTGTCAGAAAAATGTAAGGGTTGTTAATGATTCTTGTTTATATTAAAAATGAATAAACCAAACTACGGATATCCATGGACATAAGATTATAAGTTAAACAAACCACCAAGGCATTGTTTTGTGTATGTATATTGTTTTTATAATACTCTAGAAACCGATAGACTTTTATATATTAACCTAACTTTTAAATTATAAGACATGTCTAACAAAAATCTTTACCTCAATCCCAACTAGCTGCTAAATGGAAAATTATTAGCCCTAATCGGGGCATGCTTTGGCATTGATATTATGAGACAAGTTCAATCGACACATTAAAATTAATACGCCGTTTAGTTAAATTGTAAGACACGCCAGTTGATATTACGGGCCTTAGAATGAATAATATAAATATTTACAATTTATTTTAACCACGGCGACTAAAATACACAATACGACATACTGTTACATTGAACGTAACATAATCAATTATTTGACAATTATATAATTACGAAAGTCAAAATAAATGACATGGGACAAACGACAAAGTTTCACTTTTATGCCAAAACCTTGCATTCCTTAAATATAATTAAAACGGACGGTTTGCGTGTACTATTCGTATGATTCAAAGTCGTGTAGGAAGAACGTTCGACTGCTATTACAAATTTTAATGAGCCATGTTAAAATGTACTTTTACAACCCGCGGGAGGAGAGAGGAGGAAAGATTCTTTAATGGCAGTTTCGCACCGATAATAAGTGTAGGACAGTCTCTCATGATATAGATGTATAGACAACCTATTAAGTTGCGACAACGACGCATATCATCATATAAAAAACTGCAGTTGCCATCTTACCTGTCAAACGAATAAACTATGGCTAATATTCCCCCCATAATGAGGAAATTTATGGGGGCCTATGTGCAGCAGTGGTGGAAAGGATGTAATAAGTAAATGAAATAAATGGAAGAGGCACATATTAAGGTCCTTTCATTTATTGGCTATTTGAATATTATCTAATTTGAATTGTACCAAGACTAAAAACCTGATAAATAATTAAACTTTACAACATGAGGAACTTGCATTATGCTTCATAAACTTCTCTTTTGTCTTTCTTCTATTCTTCCTTTCTACCTTTATTATACTTATCACATTAAGGATATGGAAACGCGAAAAAAAAACAATGAGTTTTTTTGTATTTTCTTTGCATGATGAAAAGAACAGATGCTAAATATTAGTGCAAACTTTTATTTTAGATTAGATTTGTATACGTCATATATTTTTCAGCTCTACTAAAGTGAAGTAGCAGCGTACATACCTATTACCTACGTCCCATATGAGCAGAGCATAGTCATCTTCGTTTCTGAGGTTTTTTTCTCAGCAGTAATATAGTCTTAAAAATGAAACAAAAACCAAAATAAGCCACTTTACAAATCTAATAATTTAATATTATATCCCAATTTCAGAAAAATTAGAAAACTCTTACAAGTTGGAATTTTATAACTTTTTGCCTTTTAAACACGTACATATGTATAATAGCATGTATTTCCCCCAGCATAACCCTTAGATAGAAAGCTGCAATTAAATTTACAGCTAGTCCTGTTAAATTTCAATGTCTCATTATATAACAGAACATATTGTTTTCAGCTACATATAACTCATAATACATACATCTAATTTCAAGTCCTAAATCTCTGTAATAATAATTGCTATCTTGTTTTTCAACGGTCCACTTTTGGATGACTGAATAACTACCTAACTATGATGGAATACATTTTCAGAAAAAGCACAAAGAGTCATCGGTTCACGTCACTCACTATACAAACCAGCAGCCTTAGCTGCTTTTCACGCTGATGTTCTGTGTTTGGTCTTTTTCCGGTCGAGTAGAATCATTCTTGCTGCAACTATAATACTCTGCATCAATGGTCTGACACGTTCCAAATCTACATTATTGTAACAAATTATTTTTTTATAACTGACTTGCATATCTACTACTACTAACCTATATTATCCCGTAGATGACAAACTAATCAGTAGGGGGGCAGCAGTGCATTACTGATAAAGAATAAAAATGAAAAAACTGCGATTGCCAACCGGCTTACCCAGCGTGGCAACTATGGCTACTGTCCCCCCTATGAGACGATTTATGGGGGAAGCCTTTGTTGAGCAGTGAAGACAGTAACAGTAACGGTAAATTACGGCTGGATTTTATTGCTAAAATAACATGGAGATTATAATTTTTTTAAGTATTAATGTGATATAACATAATGGCTAGTAGCTAGGGCCGCGAGATAGTCGGGATTCGACTGGATTCTCCCGACATTTCAAAAGATCTTCAGACTGCCGACAAAACTTAAAATCTGCAAACAAGCACCTTCTCAGAATGATAACTTGTGGCCTTTGATTTATTAAAAGCTGAGTTAGTGATTAGACTGAACTAGTAAATTGTTGGAATTTTAAATATTTTCTATATACTACTAAAGGATCTAAATTGGTGGACTCTAGTAAAGTTCAATGCCAAATACATGTGATAATCTAAAAATTAAGTGAACTTACTGGTACATTTTGATTAAAGTACTTTTTGTAGCCTCTTAATTACAAAAATAAACTTGTTATTTTAATATTTATTTCTCCCGACAACAATCCAAAATCCCGACATTTTCAAAATTTGTCCAGATAATTTGTTCTTCCGATCTGGCAAACTTACTACTAGCCAATGCAAACCAACATAAACAAAGAACGCAACGGATGCTCCTGAGCCTTAACATTGAAGATGAACATCAAATATCGTACAACCTGTAAAAAATTTACTGTCTTTAATACCTATCTTACAAAACTAAGCGGTGGCTGATGCTCGCCAATTAAGAAATAAAATAATAAAATAATTACTTAGTATACGGATTCCGAGGTAAAGAAACTCTGCTACGTATTAAGACAAAGCTACTATATGTCATTTCAATAAGCTTTGAAGTTAGTATATCCCTTCTTATTGCATTATCACCATCACTATCCAAATCATTTGATGACTATGAAACACACTGACCCCATTCGTTGACGTACTGCATTTCGTTCAATTTCTACTAAGGGCAAAATAAGTCGACGTCATCTCATCCGTCTTTATAAATAGACGATTTGATCGATTCGAACTATGGTAACATTATTTCGCAGTTAAAACATTTATCAGTCAGTTGGTTAATCGTTTCAGCTTTAATGGAATATTAGATAGTAATTTATAAGATTGATGTCGAAAAGTTTTCATTAACGCAGGATTTTGACTAATATTCTATAATTTTGATCAGAAGCTGGAATATGACTTGTAAAAATTATTTTTCCGTTCCTACAAAATAAGGATTTTGGAAAAGTATTTAAGTTAAAATTTATAAATATTTAATTATATATTTATGTACCTCACATTATTTTCATCCAATCCTAGCGCAGAAAATACCTGCACTTTGATTTCAAACAATATCCATTTTGTCATAATGGATATTGTTATTTTCTGGTAATGGTCAAATGGTCTTATAGATTAAAATTTTATAACATAGACAACACGTCAATGTTATAAAATTTTAATCAAAATTCTAGATCTATGATGATGAAATCAAGTGTTGATTTTGTTATAATAATCCAGTTTTTGATCAAATGCCTCTAATTTTGATCTAATTAAAAGTTTTGATCAAAATCCAGGACTTATCAAAAATCTGTGACGTG
Organism: Parnassius apollo; assembly: GCA_907164705.1. Lineage (NCBI taxonomy): Eukaryota > Metazoa > Arthropoda > Insecta > Lepidoptera > Papilionidae > Parnassius > Parnassius apollo. The sequence goes on from CAJQZP010001094.1 coordinate 3,818,915, forward strand.
TTTAGGGAAAGTATCCATGAATAATATGAAAATGTATAAAAACTATTAAAAAATCTCCAATGTACAATAAACATATTATATATTTTTTGTTTCATTCGTTACTAAGTATCTGAATCCTTGTGCTGAAAGGACGCATAATGTTGCCAAGTAAACAAACAAAAATGGATTCATTATGGCAACAATTATAACTTTTATCTTGCTTTCATTTGAATGATTTTCATTTGCTTGAGATATGTGAACAGGAAATATTTGGTATATTTCACCTTCTTATTTCATTTAGTAAACAATTCCAATTGACAAAGAAAAATATTGGCTTATTATAATTTATATAATATAAATTAATTTATTTGGAGTTAATACGAATGTATTTCTATTGATTAGTGCACAAAGTAAGCAATAACCTAAACACAAGTGGCTCAGGCGCACGCATTAATGCCCGCTTTCGTATTGTGAATAAACATCGTAATGTAGCAGATAAACTAGGATGGGAGCCAAGACGAAAATATGCCACTGCGCGTTTTTCCATTGGATTTCGCGCTTTGGAAACGGACAATACTAGTCCCTCGGATATTCATTGTTAGTTACCAGATGGAATGCGATAAGGCGACAACAAACATTACGATATTACAGATAAACGAAAGGAAAGTCCCACATCTTTTGTCATTTTCATATTTTTTTTTAATTTCATTTCGTCGACGAAAATACAACGGCTTTGACAGAACGGAATTACACAATGATCTCTAAAAACGGTTCCATTGCTTTCAACATTGTCGCTGTCAATTCGCGCCTAGTTCACAGAAAAAGAAGTACGTCTACCTAAGTGATAGTTGGCTGTGTTCATTCTGTTTTTGTGTTCTATGTCTTGCAAGGTCGCACGTGGTGAGTGTCCAATGCACGGGACAGGTGCACACGCGTCGGGGTAGATACATACGTAAATTTTCATTCAAGCGTCCGTTTTATTTACACCGATTGAAATTAGTTCCACATTGTGTTCCCTGACGTACGGCGAACCTTCGCAAACCACTCGAGATCGAAATTTACGAGCCGGTAACCGAACGTTTCCCCGGAATAAGTGGGCGTTCTGTAGTCAGGAAGTGTACAGTTGAGAATCGAAATGGATGGTTGCGTTGTTGTTTCTGTGTTTAGCATTTGTCGGTTATTTCCGGGTGGTATAGTTCCGCTTTCGGCGCTACGTAAGGGTATCTCTAATGTTTACGTCGGTGATCACTGTCAAGTGTTATGAGAGCGTACGACGCCGCGGTCGCGTGGCTGTGTTTGCAGGCGTTAGATGAAGCATGTGGTTTCTCACCTCCTCTATCTTTAGGCTCTTGCGGACCACCTTGCGGGTGACCGCTGTCTCGTATGTTTCCTCGATTGTCTCCGCCATCTTTGCGTTTCGCGATCGCAGCGAGCGTCGCGTGCGACAGTTGCGGCGGTACTGGCTACGCGCGTTTATTTTAAGACACCGGTCGGCGTACGCCCGACTAGCTCTTCGATTCGGACTCTGGATCGAGCAGCTTTGTTATTGTCCAAATCAACCCGTATTCTCAATTTATTACAGCCTAAAATCATTCTGCTACGCAGTACAGATGCGTACATCAATCGAATCCAAGTGCGGTTCGGTACATTAGTGAAATAAACCTGCGCGAATCTAGGAGAATTCACTGATGGTGCTGGATGTCAACGTGTCAACTCAAAACATATCATTAACGCTTGTAAGAAGATACAAGTGTTTCTAGAAGATAAACTAATTACATGATGTGAGCCATTCTATCTTAGTCTTCAATGCTGACAACGCATCTGTTGCCTTCTTTGTTGGCACTTTCATGGTCTCAGTAGTCACTTACCATCCTGTGAGTTGCAAGCTCTTTTGTCACTTCCGTTTTATAAAATAAAGCAGCAATATTCTTTTGGATAGTATGCGATCTTCTTTAAGATCTATCACCATACATCCGTACAATGTCTGGGACACATTAGGCCTTCTTCAGACTTCACTATAGACCGCAGCCGAATATCGAATGCTAGACTAAAAATGACGTTTATGAAATAAACCAAGTGACATAAACAAGTCCCTGGGCAAGAATGGAATTACAACGGAGTTTTTGAAATCGGATGGAAAACCGGCACGTAAATTTCTTCAGAAGCTCTCAAAATTTGTCCTCAGTAATTGCACTACTCCGGAGATGTGGAGCAGAAGTGCGGTTGTTTTGTTTTTTAAGAAAGGCAAGAACGGACTATTGAAAAACTTCAGACCGAATACCCTTCTAAGCTTCGTCTTCGTTCTGTTTTCGAGAGTTATTACAAAACGTCTCAAATTCAGACTTGATGACTTTACTAAAAGGCTTTAATACCATACATACACTTCGGCTAATTGTAAAGAAAACCGAGTAGTACAATCTGCGATTTTGTCTTGCATATGTTCACTATAAGTAAGCCTTTGAATCCGTTGAAATTCGGGCGGTTATGCAGTTCCTTTGAAGCCGAGTTGACTTTCGGTATATCATAGTCTAAAGGTAATTGTACAGTAAGGATACGATGCGATGGCTATTCTTGTACAGAATCATCTAACTGCAGCGATGTGTAAGACAGGTTAGGTTTCTGGAATTTGATGTCACCCTCATTAGAAGATGTTTTAATATACTGAACTGGAAAGGAACGCGGTGAGGTACCGGAGCAGTTTTTTAGCATGGACACTAGGCAAGTGCCCAAGGCCCCGCGATTTATGTGTCCTCTAGTTCCTGACAGATCACAAACTAACTATATTTATTTTGCGAAAATTAATCTAGAATTCCCAAACTATAATATAGTCAGTTCGCTTAAATATGGTCGCCTTTAGTTTGCGTTGCCTTGACACGTGCCGCATCTTATCAAAGGTCGCCGCCTATAGCGTAGCGCAGGATAATTTGGCATTTTAAAACGAAGTGCCGTAGTGAAATATTTTTTGCCTAGTTACTAACCTAACTTGTGTTTATTAATAATATAAATAATAATATTCGTATTTTCGAATCAAAATGCAGATGGGTTGTCAGCTTTGAAGATTAAGATGGAATGCCTCTTTTCCAGTAAATAGGGTCTCCGATTCTCTACACTCACCATACGAAACACAGCAGCATTAATCTGCTATTTATTAGAATAGAAAAAAATTAATAAACACAATAAAAAATAATAAAACAAAGGCAAAATAATAAGTGCGTCTCCGGGTGTACCGACATTATTTAAGTAAACAGATTATATACTAATCCGCTTTTTGTAAACGAGGCACCTGGCGACTCCAAATTATTTTCTTTCCCTAAATTATTTTCGCGCCATCTATGTTTTCTTATGAAATGCACCGTGAAAAACTTTTTGAATTTATAGCTATCAAAGAGCACACAACTGAATATTTCTTAGAAATAATCTCAATTTTTTTTTCAAATTGTTAGGTAGGTATTCAAATTAAAGATTGTAAAGTACAAAGCCACAAACAATGGTTTTTTTTTATTATAGGAGAAGTGGCAAACGAGCATACGTCTCACCTGATGGTAAGTGACTACCGCCGCCCATGAACAAATGCAACACCAGGGGAATTGCAGGTGCGTTGCCGGCCATTTAGAAAGAAGTAAGCTCTTTTCTTGAAGGTCCATAAGTCGCATCGGTCCGAAATAATCGCCAGTGATAAACGATTCCACAGAGAGGTCGTACGCGGAAGAAAACTTCTAGTGAAAGATACAGTGGTGGACCGCCAAGCATCCAGATGATGTGGATGGTATCGGGAGCTTTGCCGCGATGTGCGTTCGTGATTTTTGGATCAATCCGAACAATTCATTTTGCTGTTTGAATATGTTAAGAAAATATTGTTGTCTGTAAGCTTCCCGTGCCGCAGAAACTGTATCACCCACGAATAGAATTCACTAACTGAATATTTAGATTCAAGAAAGTTCAAAAAATATTGTTTTGTCTGTAAGCTTCCCGTGCCGCAGAAACTGTATCACCCACTATCGGAATTCACTAACTGAATATTTAGATTCAAGAAAGTTCAGAAAATATTGTTTTGTCTGTAAGCTTCCCGTGCCGCAGAAACTGTATCACCCACGAATGGAATTCACTAACTGAATATTTAGATTCAAGAAAGTTCAGAAAATATTGTTTTGTCTATAAGCTTCCCGTACCGCAGAAACTGTATCATCCACGAATGGAATTCACTAACTGAATATTTATATTCAAGAAAGTTCAGAAAATATTGTTTTGTCTATAAGCTTCCCGTACCGCAGAAACTGTATCGCTCACGAATGGAATTCCTTAACTGAATATTTAGATTCAAGAAAGTTCAGAAAATATTGTTTTGTCTGTAAGCTTCCCGTGCCGCAGAAACTATATCACCCACGAATGGAATTCCCTAACTGAATATTTAGATTCAAGAAAGTTCAGAAAATATTGTTTTGTCTATAAGCTTCCCGTACCGCAGAAACTGTATCACCCACGAATGGAATTCACTAACTGAATATTTAGATTCAAGAAAGTTCAGAAAATATTGTTTTGTCTGTAAGCTTCCCGTGCCGCAGAAACTGTATCACCCACGAATAGAATTCACTAACTGAATATTTAGATTCAAGAAAGTTCAGAAGTCTTTCCGAAACTATCGCAATTCAGCGCGAGCTGATGCGGTATAAGCGCCTTGTATCAAGATCTTAAACAATTTATAAATCCCTTGAGACATCTATCGCAGAGGATGCAGAGCAGCCACGAGAAGCTAGCCACGAGGCCTCCAATTTCAAAAACTCGGAAGCCAGCAATTTATTATACTGATACTATAAAGGAAAAAATAAATAAAACAAGTATTCAGTGCACAAATATTTGAAAAGAAACAATAAAATGTATCACTTGATGACTTTACAAATCTCAGGGATAACTTTGATTTCTTCGAATTGTCCGCCAAAGATGAAATACTGAAGTCTGACTACAATGATCTATTTATTAGAAAAAGAGGTAGAATCTCACTTTAGACATTCTTTAATGACTCCTCGCTGTCAGCTCGACAAAAGTATAGAGAAATCAAAAGTAAAAACTTTCTCTCTTAACTTTAAATTCGTGGTGTTAAATCGAAACTGCAAAGAATTTGCTAAATCTTTATAAACTATTAGCGAAAAAGAGTAGAAATAAAATGTTTGCATTTCTGCAGAATGAAGAAACTAACAGTAATTCTGGAGTATATTGTTGTTTTTGTATATCTACTGGAGAAGTGAGTGACAGAGTCGGTAAGGGCGGTCTAGGCGGAAGTTTAGATATATTAAAGATGACCCTAATTAAAAGTACTTAGCCGACAAGCATGTATATATGTAATGAAAGATGTGAAGGAAACGAGAAGTGTGTGTCAGGGTTGTGCCAAATGAAGGTCCGTAATCTCTGCCAACACTTTTCGGTGTCAGGCGTGAGAGTTTATATATGTACGTACGTATATCGTCTTTTGAAAGAAGACAAAATTTATGACACAATGCCAAATATGAATCTTTGTAACTTAGGCACTGAAAAAGGGAACGCTCTCTTTCAAAATTAAACTCGATGACCTTTTTTATCGTACGGACAAAATAGGGTGTAACATGTGAACGGAGTAGAAGCCTATGGCACTGATATTTTACAAAAAAAACAAAATCAAAAATTTTGAATTAAATAAATTAATTAATTTAAATCTATTGAAATTCAAATCATATCCACCCTAGCCTGTGACCCTGCGAAGTTACAAGGTCAAAGATGACTACTAAATTTATTGTTTTATTGTTGTTCGTAAAGAAGAATGGATATGATTTGAATTTCAATAGATTTGAATTTATTTATTTATTTAATTCAAAAAATTTGTTTTTATTTCTTTGTAAAATATCAGTGCCATAGGCTTCTACTCCGTTCACATTTTACACACTATTTTTTTCCAGATGGTAAAAAAGGTCATCCAGTATATAAATAAAATTGAGGTGTATATCTGTATCTCAAGGGGTTATTTGGATGCTGTTAAGACATGAACAACCATTCTTTTTAATTTTGTTCGTCTGTCGTCTGCCCGCGCCAATCTTCGTAATGGCCTAACCAATTGCGATGAAACTTCTCGAACAGATGAATAGCAATTTCAGGAGTGATCTAGGTTCTAGGCTATATTTTATTCGAAAAACGTGCAGGACTTATTTTTGTGAAATCGAAAAACTTGTAACATGATTGGTTTTTCATGGTTATCTTATAAACTCTAAGATCCTTTAAACAAGTTTCAAACAAAACATTTTTAGGTTTACAAAATTACACATTGTCATATATAATAGGTCGGCTTCACCGGGGAAGAACCACGCTCCCACAGAATACCACCGTAAAACAGCAGCTTAATGCTGCTGTATTTCGTAAGGTGAGTGTAGAGAACCGGACCTGTTACAATTCAATTCAGTCTCAGACTTCAAAAGTGACAACGTAGATGTCTATGGGTTACAGTATTCACTTATGATGAGGTGGACTGGGTGCTCGTTTGTCAACCTTATTCTATAAAAAAGGGATGCTTCGGGGCGTTTTGAACCTAGTCCTAAACCAGACATTGTGGCGGCACGGGGCTTGTTAAACCCCGCCGCTCTTAAGGTCTTAAGAGGCTGAAATCGTTTTTTTGGCGCGAAGTAAAAAAATATGGAGTTTTGCCTTTACCATTATTAACTATTAATTGATACACCTAAATCTACCACCGCCCGTGGTTCGGTTAGTTAATTTAGAATCTGTAGGTAAAATAAAGTGAGGTCTTATACGCCCATTACCGCACTGAATAAGGGCAGCTTTTCATATAGTTTAGTAATGAGAAATAAAAATATCGGTAAACTTTATTTTGATTCTATTTATTAAAAAAAAAAGATGAGTAGTACGCACTTTGCAAGTGAGACTTAGTCTTATAAGAGGGAAAAAGGTATGTTTGTTTAAAAATATCTTAATGCTTAGGCTTAATAAATCCTAAATAACAAAGAAGTTAAGACTTGCATCTTTCCTGCTAGTTTAGTTTATTTTGTCAGACTTATGGGTGCTTTTCTTTAAAACAGGTCAAACAATAATATTTTTTGCACCTAGTGCATTCTATGAGATTTTTTTAACGTTTTTGTCAGCATGACGACTTGCCAAGAAGGTACGGAGTTTTTGATACCATCCGACACATCTCTTATTTGATCCCTATTCGAGATGATCTGTTTTGTTTGTTTTGGGAACTGAAAAGATAAAATATTCATTTTATCTTTTCAGTTCGTGTCACGTTGTGTTTGTGTGTGTATTTTTCAAGCTTTTATGTCGAAAATTTCTTTCGGCTCAACCTACTACAAGGAAATAAAAGCGTATTTATATTGTAACTTCTTAAGTAATAGTTGGTGCTAGTGCAGGAGAAATAATTGCAGAAACATTTTTAAATTAAAACATATTACCTTTTAAATGCTTTAACATCGTTCTTGTTTATAAATTAACATTATGGAAATGTTAATTTTATAAAAAAATGTTAAGTTACTAGTAAAAATGTATTAAGTTAAAGTTTATTTGTGTTAATGATTGTTGTTTTAAGCTTTTCACACAAAAACGTAAAAAAATATAGCTAAAAATTAGAAACACCACTCCGACTATACAATACCTAGGTTCTTACATATCCGACAAACTCTAACTCAGTTAGTTCGCTAAAAACAAAACGTGAAATATTAAAATATTGAACTTCATAACAGGAATCTTAAAACCAAAGATAATTCATGTAATACACTAACGATACTTAGGTGAGAGAGGCTGACGAGTATGATTTAATAAATATGTGTCGATCCCTAATCGTTATTATGACTCCATCTAGATAGAGTATAAGTAGTATTAATTGACAACCTAATTTGAATTTGACTCAAATTTACCACCGTATCTTCACTGTCTTTTAAATCTAACTACTTATTTACGGCATCGTTTCGACATATTTCAAATACAATGCACAACACTAGTCGCGTGAAGCTGGTGCTATTATGGGTATGTTTCGAAACATTTTCAGTATACTGCCGAATACAAATGACGTCATCAATTGACACTATATTGTACTTAGTGTTGCCCAAAATCGGTCTTGGTCTTGCAGTCTTGGTCTTGTTCTTGCATTTTTGCAAGACCAAGAGCAAGAACAAGACCGCCTAATTTTAGCAAGACCAAGACCAAGACTGACCGTACAAGATTTGAGCAAGAACAAGACTACGCCTACGAGACTCTTGCGTCTTACAGTTAGGAATGAGTGTCGTTTCAGGGAGTATAGGAGTTCGGGTATACACTTAGGGACTCTATGAGACGCAAAAAATCTATAAAAAAATTTGGACGTTTGGACTTATGCGCATTACGAACAATACCATAAACATACATAGCGGATGAAAATATCCATTAAAAAAAACAGTGCATCCCTAGTTTTGACCATCGGCACTTTGATAGTACGCGGCGTCGGCACAGTCGGCATCATCAAAGATCGAATACTGACCTGTCAAAGAAATTTTGCAGCTATTCGGAAGTACACGCGCCGGCGGCTTCTATTGATATCGCATTCAATCGTTGCCGCCGCGCCGCATGCACTACATTTGACACTGTTTGAATGCCGCCACAGAGTACATGTCCAAAAGAGTAAAATAAGTTTCCGGGTGCTCAGAATGGACACGAATACATTATGCTGATCTTGCAAGGAATATTGTAATTAGATAATGGTAAGGATAGGTAGATACCATAATAATTTATTCTAGTAAGTAATTATTATAATATTAACTATATGGGTTTGTAATAATTACTTACTATTATTATTATTACCTAATAGATAAACATGTTCAAAGGTTCACTGCAAATCTCGATTTTTGGAAGTGTGTGTTTTTGAACACAAAGTGTCCGAATATGTCGTCACCCATTTGATAAATATTGTAGATACTTTTAACAGACTTGAAACGTGTAAACATTTTGTACAATGCTAATCGAATAATATAAAAAGTGTGCATATTAAATAAAAAGCGTAAAATAAGATCTATGTATTTTGCAGGAGCGCGAGTATCTCTTAGAGAACCGTTTAAAGAAATTGATTGCATCGATTTGATGTAAATAATAGTGATTTGCACAATTTTAATAGTAGAAATAAAAATAAAATCACAATGCCTACTTTCCGGTTACAAAAAGTATATAATGCGTTCTTGGGTAGCGATATACGCTTTTATAATAAGATTCCAAAAGAAATGTTAGATCTTTCACCTTTTCAATTTAAGTCAGACAAAAATGCTTGGAACTAACCTCTCGTACTACACAGGACTAACTAGAAATTTCTAAACCGATTTGGTATCTACATATACATTTGACATTTTATGTTTGACTTATCGCTTTACATAATTATAGAACTATTGTAAAAATATTTTGAAAAGAGCAACTACTGAGTTTCTTACTTTCTTCCATGATTCTTCTCAGTAGAATCAGAACTCCTGGACATGGAAAAGAAAAAATTGGGAAAACAGTGATTATATGACTATTCAAAAGTGTATTTTTAATGCCTACTTGAATAAAACATATTTGAATTTTGAATTTCAAACGAGTGAAGGCAAATTTAATTTAATTAACGTAGATTAATTCAATCACAAGAAGAACATAATATACACAATTTTATTTACATATTTACATTTCATTTTTACGTAGGCACACTATACCTATCTGGCAACGCATCTACTTTATTAATCTTCTGAAGAATCATTAATTTTATCAAAGGATGCCGAACTTAACCTTTGTCGGTCTTTCGGCGTGTACTTACAAATAGTAGTATTTATTTTAATTCCAGTCACTCCCAATTGAGCTTTGCTTCGAGTCTAATGTATTATTTGTTTTTACTCTAATCCTTGTTGTTCTCGGAGTGATAAGTTTACAATTTGACATGAGTGACGAAGAGTCGAATAGTTCTAGTCGGAGTAGTGAGAGTTGGATTTATAGATCTAAAAGACCTAAAAGTAAATTTGATGAGTTTTTCGACATAATTCATGCATCCCAAATTGCTTTGTGTAAATTATCAGGCTTAAGGAAGCATCTAATATCTTTCCACAAAAAGGAATCACAAATATTTCTTCCTGAAAAACCAAAATTAAGTGGAGATATCACAAGCTTTTTAATAACCACCGGAAAAAGTGAACAGGTAAGAAAAAATATACTTATCACACAATTACATAACACATATATTATGTAACTAGCGGCCGTCTGCGACTTCGTCCGCGTACAATATCTGATTTCCTATGAGATTTTGAAATTTTTTCGCTGCAAAAGTCTTACCTAAGTATAAAGAGGCTATATAGGTAAAGCTTAACTATGCAAGTATTTATTATTTAAAACTAATAAAGTAAATGTCGATCTTCATATCTATACTTTAAAAATATAGGACTTGCAAGGTAGAGTGCACTATAAATAATATTGTAATCTATAAATATAAAATAAATTTAATAAACATGCTGGTATTTACTTAATTGACAGACTAGTGATCATAAAACGACAGGAATAGATAAAAGGAGGAGGATGTTTTTAACTTGGTTTTTAAAGGAGTCTATTGTTTGAGCACGTTTTATAGTTGATGGTAAGGAATTCCAAAGCTTAACTCCAAGGACTGAAAAAGATTTACTGTAAAATGTAGAAGAGTGCAAAGGACATAGAAGGGAAAGGTTTTCTAAGGATCGAAGGGAAAGTTTGTGAGAGGAGCTGAGAAATTGGAAACGTTCTTTAAGGTAGGGAGGACTTGATATATTAAATAAAATACAGTAGAGAGCAGAAAGGATATGAGTATTCCGACGAAAACGGATTGGAAGCCACTTGAGCTTAGTGCGGTATTCTGATACATGGTCATATTTACGAAGTCCAAATATGAATCTTATACATAGATTTTGGAGTCGCTCAAGTTTGTTAGGTTGCTCTTCGGTAATGTCTAGATAGCTTATGTCAGCATAATCGAGAATGGGGAGCAGTAAAGATTGGGCAAGCATAATTTTGGTGGAGATGGGTAAGAAGTAATTCATTCTTCGGAGTGAACCATAAGCTGCAAACATTTTACGAGACACTGCGTTGATTTGAGGAGACCAAGAAAGATTAGAATCTATCAAGAATCCCAAGTTTTTCACTACATCCTTATAAGAAATTTGATGTTATAGGGTTTAACTGAGTTTTATTTAATTTAGAGATTATTCTTGAACTACCAATAATAATAGCTTGGGATTTTATCGGATTAACAGTTAACCCATAAGATCGACTCCAGTCAAGAATACAAGCAAGTCCTTGCTTATATCACAAATTGCTTTTGGCAGAACCTCTACGGTTGTTTGTAGATATATCTGGAGATCATCCATACAATGTAGAATATTCTGGAGGTAATAGAATTTATGAAGAGTGCAAATAAGAGAGGAGATAACACGCCACCTTGTGGCACGCCAGCAACGGTATCAAGCCACGAAGACATTCTGTCTTGTACCCGAACACGTTGGCGACTTCCATATAAGTAACTACGAAACCAGGCAATTGCAGTTGGAGATATGTTAAGAGAAAGCAGTACACCAATCAGTATATCATGATTTATTTATATATATATATATATATATATATATATATATATATATTATAGTGTTAAATATGTATTTATAATTCACTCATATTTTCATTTGTTTTTATAATCGGCGAGACACATGATTTACTGTTTTATTTCAGTCTGAAAATAGCAGTGACAACATCACGACAGCTACAGTTGATTGGATGGTTAAAAAATATCTTCCCTTCTCATTTTTCGATGACGAAGCTACACAAGCATATTTTCGATCAATTTGCCCAAATATGGTGTTTCCTAAAAGGTCCACACTTAGAAGGAAGGTCAAAGAGCGGTTTGAAGAGCTTCAATTGAATCTTAAGAAACGACTACAACAATTTTCATCTAAAATGTCATTTACCATTGATGGATGGACGTCAATTGCTGGTAGGAGTTACTACGGGGTGGGTCATACTCAGAAAAAGTGTACATTTGAAATTTTGTAACTAAACTGATATGTACGATACTGAGAATATTCGTAACGAAACTAATCTCATAAGGTATAGTACACATTAAACTAAGTACAAATTATAGATTGGTATATTATTATATTATAGATAAATTATAAAACTTGTTTGGTTTAATTATTCCTATTTGTATTAATTGACTTTGACTTTTTAAACTAACCAAAATTATAATTTTCTAAAAAGTTAACATCGGTGAATTAGATAAAAAATAATAGGAATAAATGGAATGTTAACAAATATTAATTTTTCCACACAGTAATAACTCAGTATAAATAAACATGATGTCGGAGGAATATTCACGAGATCAAAATGAAGTCTAATAATTTATTAAAAGATATCAAAATTTGAGTAATTGTCACTCGCATTTTGATTATTATGTTGACTACTATTTTTAAATAAATATATATTATCATGGGTAGGAAAAAATATTTCGAAGACGTGAAGTTCGCCAACACGCATTGGGGCAGCGCGGCAGAAACTTCCTTGCCCTAAAACCCTCTCAGAAATGAATTTTTGTTTCTGAATATCCTGGATATTAGATTTTCTTTTTACCTCCATTTCAACACTTTTTTTTCTATCATAATCTTCTTTCTTCCTTTAATTTTTCTATCATAATCTCTTTCTTCTTCTTTCTTTTTTTTTTGAAAAATACAACTTTTGTTGAAATAAATACAAATTAGACTAGTTTTACTCATTTATTAATAAAATTGACTTCGTTGTTTTATTTGCAGTAAAGAAAAAACTGCTAGAAAAGAGTAAACACCACAACGACGTAATCGACGTAACGACATATTAAACCTTATTTAAGTAGTAGTAAATAATTATAAACTTAATTGTTTATGTGAACTAAGCTTAACAATTTCTCAGTTTCGTAACGTTACGCAATATAACGAAATTGAGAATAAAATCTGAGAAATTATTACTTCTAAAACTATTTTGACGTAAACCAAGTGTTGCACAAGTAAACACCGAGTGTATTCGTTTTGATATTACAAAAAATAATAAAAGGATTTATTTAGTAAACAAAAATTATAATAAACTTTCCAAAATAATAGCTGTTTATCACCCTGAGATAGTTTTTGTGAATATTCACGTGATAACAAATCTTGAGTCCACGGTTGCGACTAAAATTCAATGGCCGTGGCGGCAATAATTTTGACGTAGTTACTAGTATTGCCGGAATAGAAAAACATATTTCTACTCTTTTAAATAAATGCATTCCTAATTTTAATACACGTTACGAAACCTGAGTAACGCAACGTTATAATTTTGGGACATTATTAATTTAATCAAAATAAATTATTTTTTAAATGACTTACGATTGACTTAGGACGAGTTTAATTGCTTGATTCAGCAGGAGTAATATGGCCATAACCACGTTAAATAAAGCTTATTAATATTTGTAACAACTTGACTCTGAAAATGTAAAATGGTCACTGGGACGCTAAAAAAATGTTCGATAGCATTTTTACAAAAAGAATAATCTGCAAAAATGTATGCCTTTACTAAAAATTAAAGTTAATATACCAAAAAATTCTTCACATTAAGAGACTAACATAACAACGAGGGGAATTGTTTTTTATCATATTTATAAAATTAAATATTTATTAAACTATGAGTTCGCAGGACAAGAAAAGATAACAAATTTACATCTTTTCTGAGTATGACCCGGGTCACTATTCATTATATAGACAACGAATGGAAGTATCGATCAGTAGTCCTTGATTTTATACCATCACGCGGTCGACATACTGGGGAAGATATTGCAACTATTTTCCACGAATGTTTATTGGAATATGACATAATTGATAAAATACAGGGTATCACGGTCGACAACGCAACTGCAAATACCAAATTTATGTATGAATTGGACAAACAGCTGCCACACTTTGATTCAGACAATCATCATTTCCGGTGCTTTGCTCACATTTTGAACCTTGGTGTACAAGATTTATTAAAGACCTTAGCATTACACAGTGAAACTGACAATAAGGGACAAGAACAGCAGTATGAAGATAATGAAGACGAAACTGAGGAAGATTAAGAATATGCGCCAAATATTGCTGACTCACGTACAGCTATAACAAAATTACGCAGTATTTCCAGTAAAATAAAAAAAAGTGAGATATTGAAGAGGAAGTTTCAGGCTGCTTGTGAAGCAGCTGGCGTGTCATCAAATCTGAACCCCATACTCGACTGTCCAACGAGATGGAATTCCACACATGATATGATTGGATTTGGTTCAAAAGTGAGAACTAGCATTAACATATTGTGCACTTCTGTCACCGAATTGAATGATTTTCAAATCACAGATAGTGAATGGCAAATACTCGAAAAAATACATAAGTTTCTAATAAACTTTAAACTTCTATCAACGAAACTTGGTGGAGAAAAATATGTTACATTACCGCTAGTCATTGTATCATTCAATCTCTTGCTCGATAAAATTGAATCCATGGTAAAACAATCACATGAGAAACCTAATCGATCCGAAGTGGATGAAAGGCTCATTCTGGGTTTTCAAGCAGCTCGAGACAAAATGCTTAAACATTATAAAAAGAGCAACTGGATTTATTGTACCTCTTTAAATTTAGACCCAAGGCATAAGACTCAGACTTTTGACATGACATTATGGGGGAAGAAAATTAAAACAGAAAGCCTGCGCATATTTAATGAACTTTATAAAGAATATAAAAGTCTACACTCAGTGAATACATCTCTAGAATCACCAAGAAATGAAAAGAAAGTATGTGAATATGATGAAGATGAAGACGTAATAGACTTTGAGAAATTGTATGCATGTCCCTCGACGTCATCTGAATCTGGATCTTTTCATCAAGGCTTAGTTATAGACGAGTTGGAGGAGTACCTAAGTAAACCCAGAGCCGCCAGTTCGGAAGACATTTTAGAGTGGTGGAGGACGCATGAGACAGAATATGCGACTTTATCGAAGATGGCCTGTGATTTTCTTTCAATACCTGCAACTTCAGTACCTGCTGAGAGATTATTTTCTAAAGCATCATTAATAGTTAGAAAACATAGAAATAGAGTCAGCCAGATGGTTACTTTGTATTAATTCTTGGTTAAAAGAATTAATATAAAGTAACAGTAATGTCAAAGCTGTTGTGTACTGTTATGTAATTTAATTTGTATTGTATTTTATTTTTTTATTTAACTAAATGGTAAATTGTATAACTCTTTTATTCCATTTCATATACTCTCTCTTTCTAGACAGATAATGTTCTTTATAATACAGTCAAGTTAATATCATTAATTTGTTTTTTATATGTTTTGGCTAAGTTTTAGCACATGTAAGCTTATTAAATGTAAACTTTTATTAAGAAACAGACTAATTCCCGTGGCCGTGGGACTTGGTAGACAGCTCAGTTGGTTAGAGCATTGGCACGGATCGCTTAGGTCGTGGGTTCAAACCCCACCCGGTATTAGTTGATTTTTTGAATTTCTCATTAAATGTTTAGACATTTATTAATTTGGTTGGTCTTTCTATGGCTATGTATTCAAGCTCAAAATTTGCCTACTCTGTTAAGTTGTTCTAAGATCTAAAGTAACGTTTAATAAATAACAATAGGCTAATAGGTAACTGCGAGACTTGCGAGACTCTTGCTGTAAGACCAAGACCAAGAACAAGACTGAGAGCGCAATACCAAGACCAAGAACAATACCAGGTGTATTGGCGCAAGACCAAGACCAAGACTGGCTAAGTCTCGTCTTGTTCTTGCATTTGGGCAACACTAATTGTACTGGCGTGCGACCGCCATATTGTGTCGGATATCCGGCCATAATAAAACAATTTTTAATTGTGTGTGCGCTGAATGAAGCATGCCAGAATTTGTTTTTATTTATTCAAATACAAAAAATTATAGAATAATTGCTGGTATCTCCATTAGGAGGAAATAATAATTTTTGAGCACAAAATGACAAAATAATCGCCAACACTTTTCCAATATGGCGCAATTGCATGACGTCATAATATACTGTCCTATGTTTTGGAACGAATCACCAGTATAGCGACGATTCATGACGTAATTTGCATTGGACAGTACACTGGGTTCTATTTTGGAACATACCCTATAGGTGCGGTACGAGGTACGCGGAGATACCAACACGGTGTTTCTAACCTTGTTCCGCACTGTACTAAATTTTTTATTTATCAGTGCGGCACAAGGTTTAAAAAACCCGGTATTAAAGTAAGTATACCACTGAATACTGAATCAATAGCACATCTCATATACATATTGTAACGCTTCCCCCCTCTCATAATAATAAATATATAAAATACTAAATGTATTATATTCCCCTTTATATTAAAAATTTTATATATGTGACCAGGATTAATAAATTATGTTTAGATCTTTCTAAATGATCTTTCTAAAGGTTTAATAATAGGCCGTTTGTAATATTTTGGCGTGATCGTCTTAGTTAGGACCCTTATTTACGTTGTGTTTGTTTAGTAACTTAGTTCTTTTAGGTGTCCTTTGGAAGAATGAATATTCACTAGAGCAATTGAAAGCTGTTGGTAGTGCCTTATAAGCTAAGTGAACCCCGTTCACTAAGACAGGGCTCGAGAAAGGTTAAGAACGTAAAACGTCTTTATTCCACTTGTATCAGGTTGACATTATTAATTTATTATTATTTATCCCTTCCCGCTTGGAAAAGGCTCACAATATATTTATACAAAAATACCCGATACAAGGGCTTCGCTCTCCTACATTTATTAAAAAAAAAATGTAGGGGAGGTACACGGCCCCACACACGCCGTGCACGGTGAGCGCCAACCATTTTGATGCACTCCCCCCGAAGGGAAAGCTAATTCGGGAACTGGACCGTAGTCCACAGCAAAATAACTGGCGAACCAGTAAAAGAGGCTTGGCCCCTTGCTAGTGCGTAAGCACAAACATCGACCGAAGTCGCGCATGTCAATGCGTGTAAACGCCAAACAGAATACGAACGAATCCAGCCACAGTGAATGTACGTCACACGGTTTAGGCAAATAGGCACACTGGCCGTAAACCCTCCGTGAGCGCCACCACCTGCCAGACCGTCGCTCCTGCAGACGTGATGTAAGTGTATGGCATCACCACCAGTTGCATGATCAGCACGGCTACTAGCCGCAGAGCGTGTCATGAGTCTACCGCTCACCTCAAGGGAATGGGGTCCCACGTTGTGCGGCTTTCGGCCGCAGCCTTGAGAGTCTCCTCAGATCCTCCCGCCAGCTACCACCCGCATGAGGTCGACACATATGCTCCACCAACCAATACAATGGCAGATATAGCCAAAAGGCAGTTATAAGATAAGAGTAATAATTCGCCATCAGAAAGGGTTTGTATCACTGACGTTGAGTAAACGCATTTTCGATCATGTTTGTCTCACCCTCCAACAAGTTGCCTTCAATCATTCAAAGGTGGGAAAGTTACAGAGATATAATATTATGTTGTTATATAAAACATCGTGGAGGGCAGACAGTCTGCAGCCCCGCAATGAAGGGACCCGACTTGGGCAAAGCTACTTAGGTGTGAGTCAAACCAAGACGCAGAGAGCGCCATTGAGAATAGCGTCTCACCAAACAACCATCGCAGAGACGCAATGCTGCAGAACGCAACAAGCATCAATACGACTATCGTCGAGCTTACACCATTCCAAGGTCCCCCATACATCCCAGCAGACATCACCACCCGCATACCTCCATCGACCAGAACCACAAGAGAGCATCGAATCAGGCGCAGCACACCCGCAGATCCATCACAAGACGCAATACCGCAAGTAGCAGTAAGCATCAATGCAACTATCATACGGGTGGCGCCCCCTCACAACACACCCACATGATCCCTATCGACTTTGGTAACAAAGTTGGCATTGTTGTTATATAAAAAATATCACCAACGTATCATAGTAGCACGCTACTAAGACGCCAATGAACAAAACTCCACGTATCATAGCGCTAATGCACTAAGACATGAAGTTGAGTTTGCCTGTTACACTTAAAAGTGCTACCAAACACACTCATCATCCCAATCCGAAAGATAGACGACACATCACTATGCGCAACGACGTCGCCCACAAACAGTATGGGTGTGCGATGTCCACGAGAAAACCGTATTGCTACAACAAACCCGCTTACCACCGGCACTAAGATGTTAATTGTATACCTCCATCGACCAGAACCACAGGAATGCGTCGAATCAGGCGCAGCACACCCGCAGATCCATCACAAGACGCAATACCGCAAGTAGCAGTAAGCATCAATGCAACTATCATACGGGTGGCGCCCCCCTCACAACACACCCACATGACTCCTATCGATTTTGGCAACAAAGTTTTTATTGTTGTTATATAATAAATATCACCAACGTATTGTTACGCGCTAAAATCGGCGCACTAGCGCCATCTAGTCTCGAAGAACTAAACTTCTTGAAGTTTAAAACTCGAACTCTCGGTACCTTGCGCGTGTTTACTTGAACATTCTGGATATTTTGCTAATTTATATAAGTAGGCGCTGCAAGATGCGATCGGGCAGAGTTGAACTCAGCGACACAAGCGAAGCTTCGGAGCGGAATTAAGTGAATTAGTGTGTTTAATTATTAGTGTTTTTAGTTTTAATTTGTGTAAAGTAAATTAAAGTGTTAATTTAGGTAATTTTATCGGCAATTTTTATTGTCACGAACCTCAAGCTCGTAACAATTGGTGTCAGAAGTGGGATAAAATCATGCCGATTTTACCTAAGGAGGAAACGGAGGGTGTCCGTACCCGAAATCAACGCCAGCAGGAGACGGACCAAAGAAGATTTGGTGGTGCAACGCCGCAGACGTCGGAGGGCCAACCGCCGGCTGCAGGCCCGTCAGTAGCTCCTACATCTGCAGCACCCGATTTAGGTGCTCTGATGGTGATGCTGCAGGAACAGGCTCGCCGGCAGGAGAAACAGGCCCGCCGACAGGAAGAGCAGATGCTCCTCGTGAAGGACATTCACGCTAACTTCGGGAAAGAGATTAGGGAGGTGAAGGATAGGGTTGCTCAACATGACAACCGCCTGTCGGAAGCTGAAACCCAAATCAAGGAAGCTAAAACCCAAATCGACCAAGTAAACAATCGGGTTGATTACGTGATGGCTGACGTGAAGAAAACGCTGGACGACCTCAAACTGGGGGATGGAACTACAGCTCCCGTAGTAGCTACCACACCTTCGCTACGTGGGTTCAAGGTGCCACCATTTGACGGGACTTCTTCCTGGTCAGCCTACAAAATCCAGTTCGAGGCTGTTATGAAGGCGAACGGCTGGAATAAAAGTCAGGCCATGACTGCTCTCACACTAGGCCTGCGCGACCAGGCCTTAACAGTTCTGGAAGCTCTCGGTGAGGAAGTGACTTATGAGCAACTCCTTGAGGCATTGGAGGCGAGATATAGCGACGCTCACCTGGAACACGTCTTTCGTGCGCAGCTTAAAGATCGTGTGCAGCGCATCAACGAAAACCTGCAGCAGTGGTCTCTAGAAGTGGAGAAGCTGGTGCGAAAAGCATACTGCGCTCATTGAAGGGAACCTGGTGCAGACATTCATCAACGGCATCCGCGACCTGGAAGTCAGAGCTGTTGTGAGGCTCGGGCACCACGAGACGCTTAAGGACGCCTTGGCCCATGCACTGGAAGTTTAAGCCGTGCGGCAGGACCATCGTTCCCATCGCGTCAGGGAGGTTGCAGCAGCTACAGTTCGCGACCGCAACAAAGGATACAGCCCAAGGTGCTATGGCTGTGGGGAAAAGGGCAATCTTCGATCCAGCTGCCCTAAGAGAACCCTAGAAAGGGAAATTGAACGATCTCAGGAGGGTAGTGCGGCCAACAGCACCGCCCAGCAGCATCAGGGAAACGAGTAAAAGCCAGAACTGCGGGGCAGGTGCTGGCTGATGTTAAAAGAGCCCCAAGGATCTCGATCTCACAAACCCATGATGGGAACAGCCTAATCATAAAGGGCGAGATCAACGGAATGCCGTGTAAGCTGACCATAGACACTGGAGCCTCTCGTACGGTTGTTAGTTCCCAACTTATAAGTCAGTTCCTTGGGGACTCCGCATACAACCGAGAACGCATTAATTTGGTAACAGCCACCGGTCAGCGTATACCCGTCCGTGGAGAGAAGGAGATGGAGTTGAAGCTAGGCAACGTGATCTACCTGCATAATGTCATCGTGGCTGATATAATGGACGACTGCATCCTAGGCTTAGACTTTATGAGGAATAATTGTTGCGAGATCGACGTTAAGCAAGGTGTTTTGAAATGTGGACAGGAGGAACTTTTTATGGAAGGTGCGTTACCAGGGAACGTGTACAGCATCAAGAAGATTGTTCTTCCGCCGAGATCGGAAACGATTGTTCCGGTTAGTCTTCCTCGAAACGCTGGGCAAGATCACCGTTGTGTACTTGTGGAAAGGGTAAACAATAACCTTCCATGGAAAGTAGCTCGAACCTTGGTCAGGACCACTGACATCTCAGGAGTACGTGTGCTGAACCTTTGCGACCGGGAACAGATTATAGAAAAAGGTACACTGGTTGGTACTTGTGAGGAAGTGGATTGGTTACGTCAGTGCCAATATATATCGAGTGGGACCCCCAGCAAGGATTCAGAAACGAGAGTGACCACACTTTTGGAAGACTGTCGCAGTGTTCTGTCCCTGAACGAATTGGTCAAGGCGAAGAAGTTGTTACTCGAGTACGCCGATGTATTCTCATCAAACGATGCTGACATAGGAAAGACTGGTTTAGTTCAACACAAAATAAACACAGGTGAAGAGTTGCCTATCCGTCAGCGGCCAAGACGATTGCCGGTAGCACGTGAAAAGGAAGTGGAAACCATGATTGAGGGAATGGTGAGGGATGGTGTTATTGAACCTTCATCTAGTCCATGGTGTTCACCCGTGGTACTGGTAAAGAAGAAGGATGGTAGCTTGCGGTTTTGTGTTGACTACCGCCGTCTAAACGACGTTACTAAGAAGGATAGCTATCCCTTGCCGAGAATTGACGACACGCTGGACATGCTTACAGGAGTAAAGTAGTTTAGCACGCTGGACCTAAAAAGTGGCTACTGGCAAGTTGAAATTGACCCTAAGGTCAAGGAGAAAACTGCGTTCTCGACGGGAAAGGGTCTGTGGCAATTTAAAGTAATGCCGTTTGGGTTGTGCAATGCTCCAGCAACGTTTGAAAGGCTGATGGAACTTGCACTTACCGGGCTAATTGGCGATGCCTGTCTAGTCTACTTGGATGACATCATCATCCTGGGCCGTACGTTTGAGGAACACCTTCAAAACCTGGAACACGTGCTCATGAAGATTAAGAGTGCCAACCTCAAGTTGAGTCCGAAGAAATGTTCACTATTCAAACGGCAAGTCAACTTTTTGGGGTATGTAGTGTCGGAAGAAGGTATCCGCACGGATCCAGAGAAAATCGCAGCTGTAAAGGATTGGCCGGTTCCAAAAGACAAGACGCAGGTTAGAGCATTTTTGGGTTTGTGCTCCTATTACCGACGTTTTGTGAAGAACTTTGCAGATATAGCCAAACCTCTGCATAAGCTAACCGAGGAGAAGCGACATTTCTGCTGGGATGAAAGTTGTAACATCGCATTCCAGGAGCTCAAGGACCGTCTGTGCAAAACACCTATTTTGGGATACCCTGATGCAAGCAAAGAATTTATAGTTGACACAGACGCAAGTGATATAGGACTTGGCGGTGTGTTGTCTCAACGTAATGGTGACCAAGAGGTCGTGATAGCGTACTTCAGCAAGTCGTTGTCAAAACCGGAAAGGAACTACTGTGTCACAAGATGCGAATTGCTAGCTGTGGTAAAGTCGTTGCAACATTTTAGCAAATATCTTCTGGGACGAAAATTTCACTTACGAACTGACCATGCTGCACTAAAATGGCTATTGCAGTTTAAAAACCCAGAAGGACAAGTTGCGAGGTGGATTGAACTACTGCAGGAATACGACTTTGAGATCGAACATCGCAGCGGGAAATCTCATGGCAACGCAGATGCATTGTCAAGAAGACCTTGTCCTGAAGATTGCAAACATTGTACTAGGCAAGAGAGTAAGGAAGTGGTATCCGTGAGGATGCTCAGGGCAGACCACCTCAGCAGCGAGTGGAAGGACAGCTTACTACATGCACAGCAGGAAGATCCGGACATCAAGCCGATTCTGGAATGGATAAAGGCCAGTGCTCCCAAGCCCAAGTGGAGTGACGTCTCAGCGATGAGTTCGACCACTAAAAGCTATTGGGCCCAGTGGGACAGCTTGCTGCTTCAGGATGGAGTTCTGTGTCGTAAATGGGAAAACGTTCGGGGAGACAGCTGTCATTTGCAAATGGTTGTCCCTAAAGTTAAAGTACCGGATGTTCTACAGCTGTACCATAATGATTGTTCAGAAGGCCATCTGGGAGTTAAACGAACTCTACTGAAGATCCGAGAACGGTTTTACTGGGTCCACTGTCGAAACGATGTCGAGGACTGGTGTCGCAAATGTACAAGTTGTGCGGCTGTAAAGGGACCTCAGACTCGTAGTAGAGGTGCATTGAAGTTGTACAATGTTGGTGCACCATGGGAGAGAATAGCCATTGACGTGGCGGGGCCGTTTCCGGAGAGTGAAAGCGGTAACAGGTATTTCATGGTTGTGATGGATTACTTCACTAAGTGGCCAGAAGTCTTCTGTCGTTTTGGTGTACCTTTAGAGATTCACAGCGATCAAGGAAGGAATTTTGAGTCTCAAATATTCCAGGAAACTTGCCGAGTTATGGGTACTCATAAAACAAGAACGACTTCTTATCACCCGCAATCTGATGGAATGGTAGAACGATTTAATCAGACATTGGAGAGGTACCTAGCAAAAGTTGTAGACAATCGGCAACGAGATTGGGACAAGCACATACAACCGTTTTTGTTGTCATATCGAAGCGCTGTTCACGAAAGTACAGCAGTGACACCAGCTTTCGCAAACTTTGGAAGAGAATTACGGCTGCCTGCAGACCTGATCACCGGGATACCACCTGATGCTCCACGCAGTATAACCGATTATGCAAATGACTTGCGGAACAAAATGAATGACGTTTATGAGCACGTCAGACAATCGGGCCAGCAAATGTCTGAAAAGATGAAAACCCGGTATGACCGCAAAATGAACAACAAAGGGTTCGACGAAGGTTCACTTGTGTGGTTGCACAATCCAGTCCGCAGCAAAGGGAAATCTCCTAAGCTTCAAGCTAAATGGGACGGCCCGTACCGGATTGTGACCAGGATCAACGATGTAACCTACCGGATACAGAAAGGCGCAAGAGGGACTCCTAAGATCGTCCATGTGGATCGCCTAGCGCGTTATTATGGGACCGATAATGCTCGGGACGAGCATGTCTTAGGAGGGGGCAGTGTTACGCGCTAAAATCGGCGCACTAGCGCCATCTAGTCTCGAACCGAAGAACTAAACTTCTTGAAGTTTAAAACTCGAACTCTCGGTACCTTGCGCGTGTTTACTTGAACATTCTGGATATTTTGCTAATTTATATAAGTAGGCGCTGCAAGATGCGATCGGGCAGACACTCAGCGACACAAGCGAAGCTTCGGAGCGGAATTAAGTGAATTAGTGTGTTTAATTATTAGTGTTTTTAGTTTTAATTTGTGTAAAGTAAATTAAAGTGTTAATTTAGGTAATTTTATCGGCAATTTTTATTGTCACGAACCTCAAGCTCGTAACAGTATCATAGTAGCACGCTACTAAGACGCCAACGAACAAAACTCCACGTATCATAGCGCTAATGCACTAAGACATGAAGTTGAGTTTGCCTGTTACACTTAAAAGTGCTACCAAACACACTCATCATCCCAATCCGAAAGATAGACGACACATCGCTATGCGCAACGACGTCGCCCACAAACGGTATGGGTGTGCGATGTCCACGGGAAAGCCGTATTGCTACAACAAACCCGCTTACCACCGGCACTAAGATGTTAATTGTATACCTCCATCGACCAGAACCACAAGAATGCGTCGAATCAGGCGCAGCACACCCGCTGATCCATTACAAGAGACAATACCGCAAGTAGCAGTAAGCATCAATGCAACTATCATACGGATGGCGCCTCCTCACAACACACCCACATGACTCCTATCGATTTTGGCAACAAAGTTTTTATTGTTGTTATATAAAAAATATCACCAACGTATCATAGTAGCACGCTACTAAGACGCCAATGAACAAAACTCCACGTATCATAGCGCAAATGCACTAAGACATGAAGTTGAGTATGCCTGCTACACTTAAAAGTGCTACCAAACACACTCATCATCCCAATCCGAAAGATAGACGACACATCGCTATGCGCAACGACGCCGCCCACAAACGGTATGGGTGTGCGACGTCCACGGGAAAGCCGTATTGCTACAACAAACCCGCTTATCACCGGCACTAAGATGATATGTCTAGGACACATCGGTTAGCGAGTTACCTCGGACCAATTGCTCGTGAAGCAGCACACACGCCATCATAATATTCCTTTTCAAGTCCCTAATAAGGACTAGTCATTTTGCTACAGTACTAGGAGCAGTCAGTCACCCGACCACCCCATACAATGCTTATGCATCAAGGAGACCTCCTATAATATTGCTTTTGTATCATAGACCTTACTTTCATAAGTCATGTATATATAGGATTCGAACCCACGACCCTACTATTGTAATGCATATTAATCATAGAGACCTTCTATAGTATTGCTTTTGGATCATAGACCTTACTATCATAAG
The DNA here is from genome assembly GCA_907164705.1 of Parnassius apollo. NCBI lineage: Eukaryota > Metazoa > Arthropoda > Insecta > Lepidoptera > Papilionidae > Parnassius > Parnassius apollo. The sequence continues at coordinate 3,843,732 of CAJQZP010001094.1, forward strand.
TCATTAATATATAGGTTCGAACCCACGACCCTACTATTGTAATGCAAATTCATCATGGAGACCTTCTTTAGTATTGCTTTTGTATCATTGAGTTTAATATCATAAGTCCCTAATATAGGACTAGTCATTGTGCTACAGTACTTCAGGCAGTCGGGCTCCCGACCACCCCATATATATGTACAACTACAGGAATGTATCTCCGGTAGCTCCTCCATACAAGACATCTATACATGAACACCTTCAATAACTTAGGAAAATTTTCCTTTATACGTGAACTCCTTCCACAACTTAGGAAAATTTTCTTTTATACATGAACACCTCCCATGACTTAAACAATTTTTAACAAATTTTCTAATTATCTTATAAACGTTATTTAACTTAATTTTATAATATTTTTTGAATTGTATTTCTATTATTTATCTTATTTTAAATATTTTATTCAAGTTTTTAAATAAATTTATTTATTACGAAAAACAATAATTTTGCCTTTAATTTACTATGTTATTGGGATAATGTCTGAAATATATTAACTTTATGTTTATTAATTTAACTTAATTGCTTAATATATATCTTTTAAGACTATTTTTGACGCCCCTTTATATTGAATTTAATTATTAATAATAATATTGGGCCGTCACAATATGTATACGCCTTCCACACGACAGAGAAGTTTATGTTTTCCCTGGCCGCACCACAGGCTAGACACGTTTCGCGTTTATGCAAAATCGTTTTTATTTTAAAATTTTATTTTACTTCAACACCGTTATATAATTTTTGTTGTAAGCATTTTTCCAAATCACTCATATTTTTTGAGATATTAGCAAAAGCGTTTAAGTTCTCTGCTCCATTTTCTTAAATAATGGAGTACATATGATAAAGATTGAAAATAGAAAGAAAGTGGTGCGTTCAAAGAGATACAACTTTGAATAAGTGACTAATGATTTTGTTTGTCGAAAATCTAGAAAGTGATATCCTTAAAAGTAGTAAGTAGTAGTAAACTTAAAGTGATTACCTTTGCCGTATTTAGCAGTACCACGGGAACGCATTCGCACAATTCCTCGGACAAGTCTTCTTTCTTTTCATATAAATACATACATAAACACTCACGCCTGTCACCCAGAGGGGTAGGCAGAGACTACAGACTTCCATTTGGCACGATCCTAACACACCTCTCTCGCCTCCTTCACAACCATACACCTACGCATACATGCTCGTCGGTTAAGGGTACACCTAATTTGGCCCGTTTTCAATAAATCACCAATTTGGTCGATAAATTTTCGCCTAGGACGTCCCTTTCCGACTCTGCCATTCACTTCTGCAATATAAATTTTCTTTGTCACTCTTTCCTCATTCATTCTTTCCACATGACCAAACCACCGAAGCATTCCTTCCTTAATCTTGGTCACAACATCATCTTGCAAACCACACTCTTCTCTTATTACACAATTTCTTACCCTGTCATTCAGATTCAGCCCTAACATACTCCTTAACGACCGCATTTCTACTGCGTTCATTCTACTCTCGTGCGTCTTCTGCCACACCCAACTTTCACTACCATACGTTAAATTAGTGACCAACACAGCATTCTGAATTTCCATACGTGCCTTTTTCGATACATTTTGACTCTTCACGATAGAGTTTAGGGCCCCATTTATTCCATTTCCTGCATTCACTCGTAGTTCTATATACTTATCACATCTCCCATCCCTGCTAAATACGCAACCCAAATATACAAACTCATCTACTTGCTCGATCAACTCCCCTTCTATTCTTATTCCACATATCGTCTTACTTTCTTCTCTTTCAAAAACCATAACTTTCGTCTTATTTGCGTTCACTTTCATACCCCTTTCGTCTAATGATCTGTTCATTAATGTAACCATCATTTGCAGCTCGGCCACCGACGATGCAAGAATAACTTGATCATCGGCGCACAAAAAGGCATTTGACGGTTAACTCATCCATTCTTAATCCGCATTCTTCAACTTTCAAAATTTGCAAACAACTGTCCATAAATAGGTTGAACAGCCACGGGGAAGCCACACAGCCCTGTCTGACATCTTTATGGATGCCAAACCAGTCCGAGTAGACCCCGTTGATCCTAACACAAGCACTAGAGTCCCTATAAAGCGTCTCCAATGCCTGTATCAAGCCAGCGTTCAACTCAAATGAATTCAGTGTTTGCCATAGCACATCCCTATCCACTCTGTCATAGGCCTTTTCCAAGTCCATGAACGCACAAAAAACCTTTTGGTTTTTAGCCAAAAACTTTTCCGCGATCCCCGCTTGCACATCCCAAATTTTTTCATCAGTTTCTTTCATGACCCTTTCAATCAGTACCTTAGCATACAGTTTTCCCACAATGCTAAGAAGGCTGTTACCACGGTAGTTTTTACAGTCCTGCTGCGACCCTTTTTCTTTATATACTGGGACTATCACGGCTTTGCACGAAACAAGATGTGCAGCAGGCCTGCCACCACTTCCTCTCAAGCCCTTAGCATTTCGACTGAAACTCTATCATATCCGGCAGCCTTACCTGCTTTCATGCTTTTCATTGCTTTCATTATTTCATCTATACTTATCTCGCTACCTCTTTCCTCTTCTTTCGGAGTTTCTATGTCATTTATTTTATACGTTGTCTCCTCACTCATAAAAACGCTTTCAAAATATGCCTTCCATTTCTTTAAACTCAAAACTTCATCATTCAGAATATAGCCATTCTCATCTCTTATAGCATTCATTATAGACTATTTGAATGTCCCCTGGCAGTTCTTACGAGTTTCCAGAACATTTTAATATTTGCCTGGAAGTTATCCGATATTCTTCTATCATTCTTATCCGTTCTTTCTCGCTTTTTCCTTTCAACTACTTCTTTTACTCTCTTATTTAGATGTGTAAAGGCTGCCTTTTTTCTTTCAATATCATCATTCGTACCGCTAGATTTACTAGCAATAAGCCTTTGTTGCTAGTAAATCTAGCCATTCTCTCTTCTTTGCTTCAACTTCCATACGTATCTCATCGTCCCACCACAACGTATTATTTTTCCTTTTATTCTTCCTCTTACTAACACCACATACTTCGGTAGCTGCATCCACTAAACCTTTCTTAACATTTTGCCATACATTCTCCAATTCTAACTCATTCATACATAATTCCTTCTTTTCCTTCTTAGGTAATGCGCGCCAGAACACTAGGTGCGCCTTCTTCCGCAGCCTCTAACTTCACCTGCACAGCAGGTCGATAATTTCACACCACCAATAACTTTCGGCCGTGGGGGGTAGGGAAAGCGGTTCCTCACAATACTGACACTCCACTCCCCCGCAGCCCCACCGCCACCACCACATCGCCGAGGAGGATAGTTCGAGTGGCGTATCGCCATTCCAACCCAAGTAGCACACAAGTGGTATAACAAAGCGCTACAGCAGTCACTTAACAGGTATATGTAATGGCTTTACCTTCATAAGTGAGTGCAACAATGGCATAGAAGTAATAGATAACTTCTCAATCGCTTCTACGTTACTGAAACAGGCTCACTTTATACGGGATTCAGTGCTACAGTAGGGATACGACAGCGGTATGGTGACTTTGTAAAGCGATACAAAGGTGCGTGAAATGTGATTTTTGGAGATAAAAGATACACAAGATTTTGTGCCACCTTTTTACCTTAATAGACTTTGGGTATGTTTGCGATGCGACTGTAATTCGTAACTAAAGCTTAAAGCATCCTAAAGACATTTTTTACATAATATATCTATATAGGAATTATAGTTACAGAACATAAATGACAAATATTATTTCAAATTCATCGAGATGGGTTATGGTGGTAAATATTGAAAAAAGTTGAATAGTATACAGTAAGACATAACAATTTAATTTCACTTGTTTACGTAGAATATTAGTGCGAGCATCAGTTTTCTGTCAAAATATGCATAAACTAAGCTAAAGCTTTCGTGCGTTCGCGAAACTGAAAATTTGCTGTAATTTATGTTACTAAGTGCGTTACAAATGTAAGAATGATTTTGTAGTTTCTTTTCTATTGTTTTATTGGAACTTGTGGAGAATTCACTAGGGCATAAAATGCAATACGGTTTATATATTGTGAAAAGTGCGCTCTCTAACACAAGAAAAATGATTTCTTATTGACATACATAATTTATTAAATACTTCTAGGTAATGGCGATTTTTTACAGAAACTTTAGGCTCTACTCTAGTGATAATTATTTTAGAGCTTTAACATCTACAATCACCTATAAATGGAGTATTTTTACCAATTTTGAGGTACAAAAGCACACAAGAACTTTTTTACTATAGAAAATTTTAGGTTCTGTTCATAAATTGAATTAATTTTATTAACACACGCAAGAAAATATCATTAATAATTCGTGAAATTATTAAGGGTCTTGTACTGACTTTACTATATTAATTTATTACAGGATAGATTAAAAACTTACAGCCGTACAACATCTTTTACATACCTAATGCAGTGGCTATATTTAGACGTTATATTTAACAAATATACCGCTTTTGGTGCTTCTGTCGAGCTCTAATTCTACAATACGGTAAAAGTGTATTAAGGTTCTCATATATCTATCGTATAGTTGTAGACACAAACTAATAAGAGTACTAAGTTGTAGACTATTATCTTGAGTGCTATACGCATTTTTATAACTCAATTGAAGTGCTTTTATCTTCGTTATTCCTCTTTTAGTCTGTTTTGCACTGGCCACTGTTGCCGACATTCGATTTAGAGGACATTATTATTAATTAATTATTTATATTTTAATCATCTATATGACCCGCAGCCTTTAAGAAATAACGTCTGTAACGGCTAGAAACAAAGATTCAATTTTGGCGCGGAACATTAAAATAAAATATTAAAATAAGAATTCCCATATCCCCTATCCAAATTATTAGAATTCATACATGTACTTTGAAGCTTTGCGGCCTCACACGAAAAATCTGTCACAAGAATGGAGTCACTTTTAAAGCGTAATAATTTTGCAATTGTAGTGGGAACAATTAAAAGATCAAAACACATTTGCGTTACCCACTGACACTGACTGTCCTTACTCTTACAAAGCAGCTGATGAACTGAGCAGCTATAAACTAAAATATCAAGTTGTAAATCTCGTTTTATAGGCCGAAGCTTTAAACTGATAAAAACAAAATATCAATGGGTATTACTATTATTAAATATTACGAACTCAGCGGTAAATAAACACATTAATAACATACCGACGATCCGCCTCGGCTTCGGTGATTTCTGGATCTCGACAACAGCGCCACCTGCCGGGTCCAGTTTTAAATCGTTTAGATCATCCAAGGAACGAATAAAACACACACAATTTTTTATCAAAATCGGTTGAGCCATTTACAAGTCTTAGCGAGACTAAGGACAGCTATTGATTTTTATACATAAAGATAACATGTGGTAGAGGCATGATGCAGATATATTATGATTGTAGTACGAATGGGCCAGCTCGACCGGGGCAGAACAACGCTCTCACGAAATACTGGCGTAAAATAACAGCTAAATGCTGTGTTTCGTATGGTGGGTGTGGAGAGCCGGAGACCCTTTTCGATGGAAATGAGGCATTTCTTATTAGTGCTCAGGGGTAATAACGCTTCTGCATTTTAATTTCTAATCGAGGATAAATGTGGATGTCAATGGGCCAAAGTTTCCACTTACATTCAGATAGAATATATGCTCGTTTGTTAAACTTATTCTGTAAAAAAATGATCTGTTCTTCATCCACAACCAACTCCATTAGAGTTCATTCATATTTACGTTACGTTACAACATTTAAAAAGAGAAAACGTTTCCGTTCACAGGACCGGAAATATTTATATTCGATATATATTTATTGTATATATTATAGATGTATGTTATTAACTACTTGATATAATACATTTTTACCTTCATTCATAAGTATCTACATCAATCACCTCCGATTTGAAGACGACATAGTCGTTTTGGTAGAACTACTGGAGGACCTAGCACGTAGAGTTGAATCCGTCCATTGAACTCTCGGCCAAAGTTGGACTTACCTAGTCAGTCTATTTGACCTAGGTAAACATACGCGTTAACAACTTTGAGCTTAGTGCTCCCTACCGGCATAGGTGTGATATGAACGTTACACATAATCTTTGTTTTGTTCATGTTCAACTTACGACCTATCAGTTGAGAGGCACTATTGAGATCATTAAGCATACTACAGCAATTCTGTCATAAGGACTATATCGTCGGCAAATCGAAGGTGAAAACTGCAGTAGAACGAGAGTACCGCAACATTAGTGCTGAAATGGCAATGGTCGGCCACACAGATATACCATCTCACTGAGTCGAAGTAAACGTTCTCACATCCTAAAAAAAATGCTTTTGGAATGCTCAATCACGTCTGCGATCCGTTTTTGCGTAGGATGCACGGTTCCGGAGATGTGCAGATCAATTAACTCTTATCTAATTGATATCCGGTGAGGGCATCCACCGTCAATAGCGCCCCATTGTTCTTATCTATTTATCTATTGTTCATTGAATACCGTCATTGTCTATTTTTCCTCGGCGTATGCGTCGGCTTATCAGTGCTATTGTATTATACTTCTTTGTTCCTATCTACAACGCTAATCTGAATCATCAATAAAACACATTACCTAATTTTGTTACAATTTTTATTTACAAAATACAAAATCTTATTACTTATTGTCTATAAAATAGGAGCGAAACATCTCATCCACTAAAATATCATTGTACAATGTGTTCCCTGTAAATATACTCGTAAAACTATGCATTGAACAACCCTGAAACTTATATAGCAAATACATTAAGCAATATTCACCACAAACTGAAGTCCACTCATTCTGAATCCTATCAACATTCCAGTTCCATCTTTTACAATATCTTTTTAAAAACTCTAGATGATATCGTACAGGTGATCGTCCATATGAATCAAAATATTGACCGACGTCATTCGTATCGATATATAAAGCTACCCTACATACATTTATCCTTGATAAGGAATCAAAATTCAAGTGCGTTGCTACCCCTGAGATTTAAAGCCTAGTTTCCTGTAAGAAGGGTCTCCGATTCTCTACACTCACCATACGAAACACAGCAGCATAGAGCAGCTATTTTACGCTGGTATTCTGTGAGAGCGTGGTCTTTCTCCGGTCGAGCCGACCTATTCGTGCTACAACAATAATTTAGCTGCACCATGCCTCTACTACGTGGAAAAATTGATGTGCGTATTTTCACGCGATAATTCATAAATGTTTGGGAGCCGATGTAATAACTTCATTTTAATACATAGAATAAGAGTGATAAATGAGCACACCATTCATCTGAAGTAAATGGAATAAGTGTATGGTGTGGTCCAATAGACATCTACATCTATCCTCGATTAAGAATCAAAATGCAGATGCGTTGTCACCCCCGATGACTAAGGTGAAATGCTTCGAAGGATCTACGGTTCTCTAGAGTCACCATGCCAAACACAGCAGCATTAAGCTGCTATTTCACGCTGGTATTCTGTGAGAGCGTGGTCCTTCCCCGATCGAGCCGACCTATTCGTTCTGTCTCAGCTATATAGTTATAGCATGGCTCTGTCACGTAATAAAATAACTGCCCGTGTCAGACACGCTGAGTGGTAGTTACTATTTGCAAGCTTAAGTTCATTTAAGTAGAAATTTAGTTTTTAATTTATTAAAATTTTATTTATTTTCCCAAGTAATGCCTCAAACCACGGTCCCGAGCCACCTTCATCCCTTGACTTCCTGTATGACGTACCAAGTCGTCACTCCATGTAGTAGGTGAACGCCCTACACTTCGCCGGCTGGTACGAAGCTGCCACTCGAGAACCTTTCTCCCCATCAGTTGTCAGTAGATAGGTAGTACCACTTCTGAAAAAAAAAGGTTTTGGCGTGCTCTGATCACGAATCCGGAGGTCCGTTTTTGCGTAGGATGCACGGTTCCGGAGATGTGCAGATCAATTAACTCTTATCTAATTGATATCCGGTGAGGCCCTACACCGTCATTAGCGCCCCAATGTTCTTATCTATTTATCTATTGTTCATTGAATACCGTCATAGTCTATTTTTCCTCGGCGTATGCGTCGGCTTATCAGTGCTATTGTATTATACTTCTTTGTTCCTATCTACAACGCTAATCTGAATCATCAGTAAAACCCATTACCTAATTTTGTTACAATTTTTATTTACAAAATACAAAATCTTATTACTTATTGTCTATAAAATAGGAGCGAAACATCTCATCCACTAAAATATCACTGTACAATGTATATCTTGTACTTTTAGCCGTGTAGTGGTGGATAAGAATATCCACTACCCCCCATATCTTCCCGTGGGTGTCGTAAAAGGCGGCAGAATGAAACAGGCAGGAGATGGGTAGCAGCATCTTCCTGCAGCAGCTGTATATCAAAAAAAAACTGCGGTTGACAACCCGCTCGCCAAGCGTGGCAACTATGGCATTACACCTCTCCATGAGCAACGACACAAATAAACTTCCCCCAGTCTCCGGCGGCCCCGCTATTTCTGGCTACGGTGGCGACGTCTCAATGATCGCAAGGGTGAAAACTGGCAACGATCACCGAAAGGTTAAAAGCACACTGAATCTAAACGTTAAGTTGGAGAGGTCTCATCTAATGAAGTCAACGCTCCGTCCCCTCGTGCTCTAATCCAAGGTCCCGAAACCTTTCAGCTCGAGTTACAAAACCGTTTTCACACCTTCGACTTGCCGACGACATAGTGCTTATGGCAGAATCGCTGGAGTACCTAAGCACTATGCTCAATCACCTCAATAATATCTACCAACAGATAGGTCTTAAGATGAACATGGACAAAATAAAGATAATGTTTAATGTCCATGTCACACCTATGCCGGTAGTTGTTGGGAGCACTATGCACAAAGTTGTTGAAGTTATTGTTGAAGCCCAACGGATTAGTAAGTTGAAGTGGCAATGGGCCGGTCATACAGCTCGGAGAACCGACAACCGATGGGGAAAAAAGGTTCTCGACTGGCAGACTCGTACTGGTAGGCGTAGGTAGGGCGACTCTCTACTAGATCGAGTGACGACCTGGTAAGACATGCAGGAAGTCGATGGATGCAGGTAGCTCAGGACCGTGGTTTGTGGCATTTCTTGGGGAAGGCCTATGTTCATCAGTGGACTTGTGAAGGGCTGTAATGATGATGACGATGATGATGATGACATATAGAAGAGGATGTTTATATTTATGAAATCGTTTAACTCAAAATCAATTTGATCGATCACCATGAAAATTGGTATATATGTATATATATATACATACATATATATATATATATATATATATATATATATATATATATATATATATACATATATGTATTTTTCAATGGAGAAGGTTTATATTTAAGAGGAGTATTACAAAAAACCGGAAATTACAAGGTTTCATCGTTGAAATTAAATGTTTTCCGTTCGTTGCCTGAAATAACAATTATCGTTTCGTCGTCGTCATCGTTTTCTTTACTACAATAAGCTCAGAGCAAATATTAGATAACTTATTTATTTATTTAGTAATAATCATTCTCCCGATGCATGTTTAAGCTAAAACTCTGAGAGACATTATTTGGGAGCTCTAATTTGTAGTCAATTGAATATCAACCATCAAAAAAAAAATATTTTTATCTCCCTAATATCCTATACTTTAATAATGATAGAATATATTATCGTTTTGTGCATTTCACGTAAGGAAAAAAATCGAAATAATTCAATTAACGACCAAAAAGGCTTCGATACAAGCCCCAATAGCTCCGAAGATCATTTTGACGCAAAATTTACACCAAAATAATCATTAACATGTGCTTAAACTATACTATTATTTTTACTCTTTAAATTGTTACTATTATTTTTAATTAATAAAAAAAACTACCACACAATACCATACATTGGCCAGCGCAGGGGAATATATGGTATATTTCCCTGCACCGGCCATCTGTAATCATTACCACGCCAGCAGTTGTCGAGTTTGGACCTGTATCACTTGATTTCGCGCGCTCCGTCTCGTTTCGATATTATCGTTATAGGCGTTGCTATTTTGGCCTGTGTTCCGAAACAGAACTCAACTACGATCGCAGTTTTTGATCGCTAGAAGTATTTACTTTCGCACAGTACATTTCAATTAGTATAAAGTTCACACATTATTATTATACCATATATAGTTAACTCATTATAGTTATTTTGATTGTAGCTGAGCTGTTTTACCAACCGGAATGGGGAAAACTAAATACAAGTATCAATGTGTCACTAAACGTATAAAAAAAATATCCTATCTCTGGAGAAATAACAATGGAGAATAAAAATGTCTGCATGCTTGCCATATGGACTGGCCCAGATGCAGTAAAAGTACTAAAAATCTACAAAGAAGACAAATTTTGGATTTTGAATATATTACCCAAGTTACAAGCGTTTAATAAAAAGTGTGTACTGTCTGAAATTATTGACTCGAGATAAGCTCGGTCAATGCCGTTGCAGCAAATATTTTTATAATAAAAAATATGTATGGTAAAATATGGTAATAATTAATTGACTGTAAGTACCGATTAAAAAAATATTAGTTACAGTTGGTATATATTATTATTATATATTAAAACAGGTTGCAACAGTACTATTTATTTATTTATACAACTATGCTACTGTTAGTAGATATAATCGATTATTAACCAACATCGGTTAACAACCGTTTACTGAGAAACAATTATATATTTATGTGTTCTTATTTCAACATTAAGGTTCATAAATAATGAAAAATATATCAAATAGATTATAATAAATTAATTAGATAACATAAAAATCATATACACCAAAAATTTTCCATCCACTGAACTCCATCCTAAGAAAACTTGTATAATAAAAGATCAAGATCGTTTAGTCGCTATACTCACAGTATCATAGTGCGAGCGAGTGAATAGATATTATGAAATAAAGTATCACTCGGGTAGGCCGTCGCCGGCTCGTACCGACAAACGTAAGACAACGGACAACGCCGAAATGTAAGAGGGCTCTTAAAAACTAAAACAAAAAAATTTAAAACAAACAAAATTTCAAATTTTTGATTTGTTACTGACACAAAAATCGTAATAATATAATAATAGAAGGCGCATAGATGCGCGACCTTATCGCCGCTATGATGTGTTGAACATCATTCACCATTTTGTGAAATAGTTGCTCGGGGAACGTCGTACGTGAATTTACGTTATTATAACGGTGAACTGCAGCATAATCAGTTGTAAAAACTTATCAAGGACCCGTAATTCAACTAATAAGGCATAACATTTCATCAGTAAGTTGATTATTTATTAATTAACATTGTTTTAATTAATTTACATCTAGATGAATAATTTACTATGACATTTACCTTTGCAAACTCATTTATTACTTTTCGTATTATACAATTACCATTGCTGCTTTTGTTCTACCGTAATACGCGACACACGCGACGTTGACTAACTCGCCAAGCAATGTAATGTGAAACGGACATCATTGTGCATTGCGTACGTTTATAACACGGTAAGGGGTGGCGACATCGGTTTTAGAAGTAATCGAGCGCTAATTCATTTCTATTGTCTTATTATTACTATTTCTGTGGTTGCTGAACACTATCTATGATATAAACTGTCAGTAGGCCTCTTGTCACTCATGCTAACTGCGTGAAATAATAACCTAAAATCGCGAGGCGCCCTGGGCGTTATACGCAGTCGGAGCTAGCGCGATGTAGGCGATTCAATGTTAAAGTTTTTTAACGCTGTTTACTTAAATAGTTTTATGTAAATACTTGTTGAAATAGTTTTTGTTTAGTGTTTAGTATATTTAATTGTGGGTAAAAATACTTGTAAAAGTTTTAATGTATTTTAAAAATTATATATTATGTATATTACCTATTTGATAAATTATAACAGCAAAACGTCGTTCCTACTATAACTTGCGTGGATGGATACTAAATGAAATGACCAACAAAAGGTTTCATATCATTCATATTCATTTATTTTTCACTCATTCACTCATTTTTTTTTATTTTTTTTTGTTAGATAGGTACTTACAGCAAAAAAGAATTAAGTAATAACTTGGTCTACAGAAGAAATACCTAAGTACTTTAATACAAAAATTTGTTAAAATTTACTTCACTATCTCAGTATTTACTTACATACATACCTATACTTGTCTTTTGTAATTAAAATATTTTAAGTTAATAACACAAAATACTGAAATTAAAATTTTGTATACTAAGATTTTTAAGTAGAATAGATCAAATTTCTGTCGTATTTCAGGTTTATTTGTAGTTTACACTAGCTACCTATTTCTTCCGAGCCAAGCGTTGCGATTCCCGACGAATGACCTTGCAATTTGCATGCGTTAGGCATCGCAGAACTCACATAGTCAGTCGATCATAGTCAGAATAGGTACTTCATCTAAGTAACATAATTAACATTTCGCAATGTATTCTTTTACTTTCTATTGACATCCCTTAATAACCACGGAAAGTCCGCCGTGACTTGGAAGCGGAAAAGATGCAAAGTAATACTAACGCGCAGCGATAAAGTTTTATTTAGCTTGCGTGCGCGATTTTTCTGATTAATAATAATTATGTAGGCTAGCAGTTGACATCAAAGGAGTATAACTTCTGTACGTAGTACTATTATTTATTCTGTGCTGTCAGGACAACGTCCGCATGGTTCAGCTAGTCGTTTATATGAAAGAACAAAGGTGAGAAATATTTACCACAGGATCAGAAAGAGATGTTAAAGGTCAAAGCAATTTTTTAAAAGATGAGAAGCTGAAAGCACAAATAAAAGAAACCTTAAAATATTTCATTCTTTTATTTACTGATCTCAGTATTTTTAAATAAATCTCACAAATAAATAGAACATTATCCTAGCGCTAAGTGTAATTTTGAGAAACATTTACAGTAGATACATTTAATATATACATATTTATTATATCACTGAATAAACGTGTTAAAGATCATATTTTATATCACTGCTATAAGCACTAATACTTGGAGGAAATATTCTTCGTTCTTTCACTTCAGCTTATTCCACAGGGCTGAAAGACAAAATATGCATTAAATTTTCTAAACTTATGCAATTGGTTATGTGACACTTTAGTCAATTAAAATCTCTTTATTGAAATACTCAATACAAAGATTCGTATAAAAATTATACGTAATATAACGTCTTCCAGACAGAATTTCGGTCACGGCGGCCAGCCTCAACGGAGACTAGCCATCGGCGCACTTTCTATTCCCTCAGTCAGATGGAATAACAATCCGATTCGATCGGAGAGAGATCAGATGCAGGACCAACGGCTTTACGGTTTAAGTACTTTCCGAGCTACGGGAGTAAAACATGGACGAATTCCTGATTCCAGGTTGCTAGCTGTCTCACAGCTATGCACAGGCCTCTACTCATTTGGGGAGAGCCGTGGAGCAATAAGTACGATTTCATCTATTTTAGAAGTGTGTGTTTTTCAGACATAGTGGTTTCATACGGTTTCCTTCACCGGCGAGCACTTAGTAAATGACACAATGTCAGTGCTAAGACATGGTGTATGAAAGCAGTAAAGCTGTGATTTCAGATTCAATGAGGAAATAATTTTATTATTTTAGTCAGCTATTACTCTTATTAAAAGTGTGTAATTGACTCTATTGAGCAGTCTAAGGAATATCTCAAGCTCAAGCTAACAACTAGAAAGTCGACTAAATAGTTACATACAATTTACATGTGACAACCTTTGTGGTACTGTTACCATTACAGCCTACAATCCCCTGCTGAACATAGGCCTCCCCCATGGATTACCTCATAAGGGGATATTTGTCATAGTTATTTGGATGCTGCTGGCCATCACCTGATTCGTTTCCTCTGTCGCCTCTTACGAGACACCCATGTTATAGTGGATATTCTTACACCGCCACTAACAATAACAATGTCCTCCAGACCGAATTTCGGCCTCGGCGGCCTGCCTCAACGGAGACCAGCCATCTGCGCAGGACAGGATTATAGTGCCCGAGTGTATACGCAAGCACAGGTGCACTCTCTATTCCCTCACTCTCATAATCCGATGGGACGGTAAACCGACACGACCGGAAAGAGATAAGGCGCAGGACCAACGGCTTTACGTGCTTTCCGACGCACGGGGGTGAGACACCGCCAACTTCCTGACTCCGGGCAACTACTGAACATTTCTTGGTGGAAAAACTCAATAATTAATTTTGTTGGGCCCACCCGGGATTTGAACCTAGGACCTAATGATCAGCAGTCGCACCACTACAACCACTAGACCAACGAGGCAGTACACCGCTACTACATGGTCATTTGTGGTAACAGCATATTTTAATAATAAAAATAATCATTAAAAATCATAAAGGCTGATTTAGCCGTTTCTGAGATATATGAACATACATGAATAATAAACACAGTCGACGACTATATGCCTTCCCTTTTCGAAGTTTAATATAAATATATTGTATGTGTATGTGGTGGTGCTCACATGACGCGCATAGTGTTGGTGAAGCCGGAGCCCTGGCGCCAGCCCGTCACCACCACCACCTGGTCGCCGCGCTGCACGAAGCCACGCTCGCGCCCGAACTGCAGCCCGTACTGCACGCGCAGGTCCACGTCCTTCAGCCAGTCGCTCACCGCCGGCTCTGCACACCAATCAAATACATATCAATAAAGGGAAGCTATTCGAACCCAGCACAAAACAAGCGTTTGTACAATCTTCAAGTAATAATACTAAATCTGGATGTTCGTCCGTGTACAACATATATGTATAACATCTGCACGATACAGTAGAAAATCTCAGTGTGTGCGTAACAATTATTTTAATTAAAAAATAAAGAATAAGAGAAACCTGACTTACATGGTGGAATATGTTTGTTTATATCTATACGTAAAAGCCGGACGTAATGAATAATTCAAATTATGCATCAACATATTTTCTATAAAGGCTAAACAAGATTATAATTTTAACTATCCAGAGCATAGGGTTGACAGACGGTCGGGATTCGTCCTGGATCCTCCCGACATTTCAAATGATCTCCAGACTCCCGACAAAACTCTAAATCTCCAGACAAACAGCTTCTCGGAAAAATAACGTATGACATTAGATTCAATAAAAGCTGAGTCAGCAATTAGACTAAACTTTGTAGTAAATTGTTTAAATTTTAAATCTTTTCTGAATACTTCTAAAGGAATCTAGTAAAGTCCAATGCCAAATACGTGTAGCAACTTAAAAACTAATAAGTGAACTTACTTGTACGTTTCGATTAGAGTACTTTTTGTGACTTCTTTATTAACAAAATAAACTTTTTAACTTTCATTTCTCCCGACAACGACCCCAAAATCCCGACATTTTCAAAATTTGTCCAGATATTTTGGTCTACCGATCTGGCAAACCTAAGCCAGCATCAAGTTGTAACAAGGCCGGTAACTAACCGGACCAGACCGGACCGGACCGTGTCGTAACGTACCTTTGTAGAAGATGGGCAGCACGCCGCGGTACAGGTGCGCCTGGCGCGCCGTCTGCGGCTGGCGCGGGTTGGCGATGACGGCGCAGCGCGGCCGGTACTTCCTGAGTAGGTGCGGTCCGGACTGTGTCGTGTCGTATCGTACCTTTGTAGACGATGGGCAGCACGCCGCGCTACAGGTGCGCCTGGCGCGCCGTCTGCGGCTGGCGCGTGTTGGCGATGACGGGGCAGCGCGGCCGGTACTTCCTGAGTAGGTGCGGTCCGGACTGTGTCGTGTCGTATCGTACCTTTGTAGACGATGGGCAGCACGCCGCGGTACAGGTGCGCCTGGCGCGCCGTCTGCGGCTGGCGCGTGACGGCGATGACGGGGCAGCGCGGCCGGTACTTGCTGAGCAGGTGCGCCGAGCGCCCGCTCGTCGTGATCACCACGATGGCCGACGCCATGCACTTGCTCGCGGCCTCCACCGCCGCTATCGCCACAGAGTGCGCAGGCTCGATGGGCCCTTTCACCTATTCAAAAAAATATACGCGTCAAACTGTCGATCGTAAAAAGTGGTCTTGTTAACCGACTGCGAAGAAAGAGGTTTTTTTTATAGAATAACTGTTCCGGCGATCATACAATGAATGCATACGTTCACGTTCTATATATATAGAGTTAACAAAGCATTTGCAAGCCTTCTTTATTTGAAGGTGTTTGAAGGATTCCAGGCTGCAGTAGTCACTTACCATCCGGTGGACTGTGTCTTCTCCAATTATATATATATATATATATATATATATATATATATATATATATATATGATATGTAATACATATATATATATATATATATAAAACTCCTCTTGCTGCTGAAATCAACTGGATACTGGATATAAACAATACATTATTAATTACCTGTGTAACCAGGTCAGTGAACAACTGCTTATGCCAGATAGCAGCCTCAGCCTCCTTGCAAATGTTGGCCATAGTGAGGACACACTCCAAAGGATAGTCTCCCTTGGCGGTCTCTCCGGACAACATGACACAGTCCGCCCCGTCCAAAATTGCATTAGCGACATCCGAAGTCTCCGCACGAGTTGGGCGCGGCTTCTTAACCATAGACTCCAACATTTGAGTAGCGCAGATGACTGGTTTTCCAACCTATAATACAAAGGTAAAACAAAAAATAAAAATATTGTTCAAGTAACTTTTTTTATTTTATTTTTTTTATATATAGGGAGGAGATTTGCCACAATAGGCAAAAGGGTTGGTAACTGCAGATTTTTTTATTTTTTAGTTGCTATTAAGAAGATTCCTGGTTTGTTTCCCCCTGTCTTACGATACGCACGGGATGAAATGGAGTAGTGGATGTTCTTACACGGCCACTACACGATGGCTAGCCTCATAGCGCAGCTCTTTTGTTAAATGTTACATTAAGCAATTTCGCCTAGATTCTTTTATGCAATCAATAGAATGTATGCCTGTAACTAATACAAAGGCAATGTGTGCAACATTATGAAATTATATTTCATGAATTTAAAATCTTCAGTTCACAGAGCACTTCATATAATAGAATAAATTTTTATTCAATAACGATATTTACTTAATACTTATTGAAAGTCATTTTTTTTAATTTACTACTGGTTCATACAACAAAATAACAAAAAACCTCTGTCCGAAAAAAAAAGGAAGAACCAGCAAGAAACTCAGTAAGATTTTTTTAAACAGAAATAATTTTGTACAATTACTTATATGAGAAAGTGTACTTACTTACTATCTGTTGCTAGAATGTATGCTACATTGTTACAACAGCTAGGTAAGTCTTTAAATTACATAACCCAAATTGACTTAATTGTTTCTATACTGTTAATGAGCATCTTGATCACAAAAATCAAAACAAATTACATATTTAAATATCTCTATGTAAAAATGCTTGATTTTTTTGCTGTGAGTTTATAAAGGACTTCGATAGTTATAGAATAAAAATTAGTTATTTTTACTGTTTTTACATATGAACATTTATATTTTGACATTTGTAAATGATTGAGTGACATTGTTTTTAGTATAATTAATCTTTTGACATTTATTTTATTATCAATTGGACATTTTTATATTACATTAAGTTAAATTCATCAATAATTGAAAAAAAATTGCTATATCTATTTAGTCAAAATTTGCACGCCTTGATAAGGCAGAATGTATAGGAACTTTTATGTTTTAATCTCTTCTAATCTCTTGTAATTTGTACCTACATTCTATGCAAATAAATAATTATGAATTATGAAGTGGTACTATACCACGAGGAGTAGGACTGCATGATAATTTAAGTTTTAGTTTTTTTATATGGCAATAAAAATATTGTATTTTTAAATAGAAAAGAATGTTATATAAAAATGATGTAATATTTTATACTTTATAATACTAATGTAATTGAAGTGAAATTAAGTTATCACGATCATGTAATATGTCACAATTTACTTACTTGGTTGCAGCGAGCAATCATGGTCTTCTGCGCGAGGAACACCTTCTCCGGCGGGATCTCAATTCCAAGATCACCACGAGCTACCATGATGCCATCTGAAGCCTGGAAATATAATTAACAAATTTAAGTAAAAATAAATTATTAACTGTGATTAATATCTAAAAGCTTCATTTTCGACATGGCTAAGTGGCGATAAAGACATCTTCCACAGTAGAATTGATATACTTGGGTAGGCAATCGCAGTTTGTTATTTTCAGTCGTTACTAGAAAGACGCAGCTGCCCATCTCCTGGTTTGTTTCCCTTTGTCGCTCTTACGACACACACGGGATGAAATGCGGTTATTCTTACGCCACCACCACACGGAAATTTTTTCTTTATAGTAATTATATTGAATTCAGAGACTAAAAACAAAAGTTGGATAAGACACTAGAGCAAAATGCCCACAAACATTATACAGTCAGTGACTGCAATCCTTTAAGAGGAAGCCACCCCTAATAACTAAAACATTTGCGTATATGGAAAGAGATGATTAGTTGATAGAATTTGTCTCAGAATACACGGTAAATCAGCTTCTTAACCCCCGACGAAAAAGAAGGGTGTTATATTTTAACGTGTGTATCCTTTGTTTCTGTGTCCGTCTGTGGCATCGCAGCTCCCAAACCGATGAACCAATTTAGATTCAGCTTTTTTTTGTTTGAAAGGTGACTTGTTCGAGAGTGTTCTGAGCTATGATGCAAGAAAATCTTTACAGCCGGTTGAAGATCATCAGCTCTTTTTGTTTCGAGGATTTTTAATTTATTTTTTAATTAATTAATATTATAAAATTAGAGTCATAATTACCATTCATTCATTCATTACAACGTATCAAAAGTCTTTAGCTGAACACAGGCCTCCCCATAGATTCTATCCATCCATCCAATACCTACAGCACTTTTTTAAATAGGATGAGGGTGACAAATAAGCACACAATCCACCTGATTGTAAATAGTTGCTTTGACCCATAAACATTTACATCTATCCTCGATTAAGATTCAAAATGCAGATGCGTTGTCACCCCTGAGGACGAAGATGGAATGCCTCGTTTTCAGTAAAAAGGATCTCCGGTTCTCTACATTCACCATACGAAACACGTATACGGATTTTACGCTGGTATTCTGTGAGAGCGTGGTCCTTCCCCGGTCGAGCAGATCCATTTGTGCTACAACTCTACTACTAATGTAACTGCAGCATGGCTCTACCACGTAACAAAATAAAGTCCACTGCTGGACATAGGCCTCCCTATAGATTCCCTCATGAGGGATTTTGCCAAAGTTGCAACACTTGGCAAGCGAGTTGGCAACCGCAATTTTTGTTACTTTGAGGATATATCAGGAAAATGCTGCTGCCCATCTCTTGTTTCATATTCCTCTGTAGCCTCTTACGACACCCTCAAGACGATATGGGACAGTATTTATATACCGCTACTACACGTTACACAGTACCCATACCTTCATAGCAAAATATCACCCATATTTGCTTTGGCACGCTTGAGAGGTAGATTGGCAACCACAGTTCTACATTATTTTGAGTTGTTTATACAGACACGCTGCTGCCCATATCCTGTTCCATTTCCCGTTATCGCCTTTTACGACACCCACGGGATGATAATATGGGTTGGTGGATATTTTATGCTGCCACTACACAACTTATGTTATGATAATTTCATAACCTATTTATCAACAAATGATTCATCTATAAAATGTAACATATCAAGCTACTAAACAGCCCGTCGTAAACTAAACTAAACATATCGAGCTATTATTAATAGTCATAACTATACTAAAATATAGGGGCATGGCAGTTCGGGGAACAAGCACTTTTTCTTAAATTTTATGGTACTCTAATGTTCCACTTCCGATGGGACCACTGAGATTTGATTGAAATTTTAAGAACTGTTTCAAAGAAATCTGCTAACATGCGTTTGCTCTACAACAATTTCACGTTTAAGAGTAAACCTGTGCCCAGCAATAGGAAGTAAAAGGGTTGTTATTTTTATAATAAAATTCTTCACAAATTAAAAGTTTGTAAAAAGTTAAATCAAATAAGAGATCAAATCGTAGCAAAATATTAGCAAGTCATCATTGAATTCAAAGAGGATGCAATTTTACAATGAACAGATATTGCAAATGTAACTGATTGCTCACATCCTCGCAATGTAAATTAGGTAATAATACATGCTTATATTGTATCCAGTTTTTACTAGTAAGCAATATTTTATCTAGATTAAAATTCAATTACTGATGTTACAATGGAATAAAATAAAGGGAATGATTGTGGTAAAAAAGTATGGTTAAATAAATTATTAAGTACCTAGCACTAAGGTTATCTTAGTACTTAATGAAATGTAAATCAAGCTTTTTTTGCCGCGCCCTGTCACAGACACTTATTGTTGTAATTTCAACCTTTCAAAATTTTTGTTGTTGATAGTAAGAGCAATAATATTTCATTTAATAAGTAAATGTATAGTTGATTAAAAAATGACATTCGATAGAGCGTGTGTTTGTCATGGAGTCATTGACTCATGGAGTATATTTAATAATATCACTGATGTTGTCGAAATTCAAAATTTACTAGTTTCTTTCTCCTAATTTTTTTTCAATTAACTAAGAGAATAGAGTAATTCTATGCTCCAACATTAAAAGACTTTACTTTTTCACTGTTGAAATCAAAGAGAAATCCTGTGGGAGAACGTTAAGAATAGGACTTCTAGTTTAATTAAAGTATTACTTAGGTACTCAATCAATAATATAAAACTATGAATATCAATAACACAAAATTATAACTAATAATATTCATAACATAGGTGTGTTGAGTTTAATTCCTGTATTATATTTAAATCTATTGTAATTCCTGTTCTAATATATAAATATATAGTATATTTTTAATATAATTTATAATTAATCTTGTGTTTATTTTCTTTTTAGGTATCTCAAATTTTTGGATTATGCCTGGAGTAAACGAGATGGTAAAACTGCCATCTATCAGAAGTGATATTTTTGGCGTAATCCCTTAGTTACTTCTTATGACACCTATGAAAGGGTTAGATTATCTTACGTGTTAGAGTCACGCTGCAGCTATATTATGGTTGTAGCACGAATGTGTCGGCTCGACCGGGGAAGGACCACGCTCTCACAGAATACGAGCGTAAATAGCAGTTTAATGCTGCTGTGTTTGTGTAGTGAATGTAGAGAACCAGAGAGCATTTTTACTGGAAACAAAGCATTCCATCTTAGTCCTCAGGGGTAACAACGCATCTGCATTTAGATTGTTAATCGAGGATAAATGCAGATGTCTATGGGCCACAGCCTACACTTACCATCAGGTGGACTGTGTGCGCGTCTGCCACCCACATTCTATAAAAAGCCACCACTACATGACATAAAGTATTACATTGAATAGATGAATTACTAGTGACTGTGTTCGTGTGTACACATTTAATCATCATCATCTACTTCATCAGCCCCTAAAAGTGTATTGCTGGGCATGGACCTCCCCCGCTGCAGTGATAGTTCTAATCGTCACACATAGTAAGCAGACTGATGACTGCAGTATCACTAAAGTCATTTTTGTACTTTCGCCTATTTTATAACTTCATATTATTCATGTTAGAAGGTAAATCATATTGGTTGGAAAGTGACTTAGAGAACATGATTTAAACATTTAAAATTATTTAAAGGTACTTACAGCGATAATCTCGTCCAAGTTGACCATGCCTTGGTGGTTCTCAATCTTGGAGATGATCTTGATGTTCTTTCCTTTCTCACCCAGGATGCTGCGGATCTCCTGTAGAGCTGCACCATTGCGGATGAATGATGCGAAAATCATGTCCACCTAGAAAATAAAATTGAAAATTTTGTACAACTGACTTCAATAGTCACTTCAATACGACCGAATCAATATATTGAAGTCAATTAAATACGCATTATTTAAGGATAATTCACAAACGACTGGTCAGATCTTGATCAAATTTGTATGGGACCACACGAGAAGCACCAGCTTTTAAATTAAAAAAAAAAGAATAAAAAAAACACACAAAAAATCAGTTCAATTGAATACTCATTGAAATCGGTTAAAAATATATACTGTATTTCAAATTGTAGCATACATGACCAATATTATAGAAATAGTACCCTTTTTATTCAATACCTTATATATATGTCTTGTGCGATGATGTGCGTTTATGTTAATCTCGAAAACCATAAAACCTTTACGAAATATTGTAATTGTGTATTGCACAATACTTAGGTATAGAAAGTCACCCTTTATGTTTAATTTAGTCAGTGTTGTCATCTGCAAGGGCTTCTTATGCCCTGCAGGTCTCGGGCCTCGGAGTAAACCCCCATTTTAATTTAGCACTGCTACGGAAAACTAACTCTGGTCTAAGAAGAACCAGCAAGAAACCCAGCCAGATATTTAAAAAAACAGTTAAAATCATTTAATATTTTACACAAGTAACAACCTCATCCAAAAGGGTTATTATCATCCATAAATTCCTTATTTCCTATAATTTTTCAGTATTTGCCTATTCTATAACTGTGCTGTTTATTTTTTATTACTTACATGTTTCCACCCATGTCGAAACGCCGGAAATTTTACATTCAAGTAAACAAAAAAAAAAAAAAAAACCCCCAAAAGAAAAAAACAATAAATTTTTTAAAAATCCAAAAAAATTAAATATTTTTTTTTTAATAATTCAAAAAAAAAAAACAAAAACCACAAAAAAAAAAAAAAAAAAAAACCCCCAATATTTAGGGTACGTTCCGAAATACAACGCAGTGTACTGTCCAATGCAAATGACGTATCATTTGACACTTTATTGTACTAGCGTGCCGCCGCCATATTGTGTCGGATATCCGGCCATAATAAAACAATTTTTAATTGTGTGTTTGCCGAATGAAGCATGCCAGAATTTGTTTCTATTTATTCAAATACAAAAAATTATAGAATAATTGATGGTATATCCATTAGGAGGATATAATGATTTTTGGAGCACAAAATGACAAAATAATCGCCAACACTTTTCCAAATCGCGCAAAAGTATGACGTCATATACTGTCCAATGTTTTGGAACGAATCAGCAGTATAGCGTCGATTCATGACGTCATTTGCATTGGACAGTACACTGCGTTGTATTTCGGAACATACCCTTAATACAAGATATGACCGAAGGTCGCGTCTCTTTATTACATGATAAGAAATTGAGCACGCACGTGCTTTTATTGTGATCAATGAATGCCGAATTAAGATCAACTGGCGTGTTTACATTGTGCCTTGTGTGTGTTTTTGTGCCTACTGTTTAGGTACCTGAGCTGATTTATCGACAGCTCTGATAATGATAATGCTTTGTGTATCAATTTTTTATCACTCTGCGCCATTGACACTCAGAATACTTGAGCACTGGGTTACAGTTCCCGGTATCTATTTTTAGCATTATATTTAGATTTTTAGATTTTTAATATAGATATGAATGGGACAAACAAGCACACAGTGATGGTAAGTGAATATAGAGACCCGTAGTCACCTACATTGAAAAATAATTAACAAAATGCAAAGTTTTAGATGGAAAATGGGCCACACATTCCACTATATTATCCAATGACGCTGCCAAACCATTACTATAAAGTTTATTTACTTACACCTTGTTCTACACCGAAGAGGAGATCAGATTTATCCTTTTCTGACACTGCAGGTAAATCAACAGGTAGACCGGGCAAATTTACACCCTTTCTCGATCCCAACATACCTGAATTGAAAAATAATAAAATACATTTATTTCGAAATCATTGCTATGCATAAATTGGTCAACAACCTTATAAAATTAAAAACATATTTATTTGGGCATATATTTTCAAATGTCTGAAAATTATAAAGGTAACCCACATTACCATTTTAATTTATCTATATCCAATGTTATGCTTAAGTGATAAGATAGGGGTTGGATAGGGGTACTTCGTAGCATTTATATGTGGTAGAGCCATCCTGCAGCAATGTTAGTAGTATGGATGTAGCATGGCTCGATTCAACTAAGGAAGGACCACACTCTCACAGAACACCAGCATAAAATAGCAGTTCAATGCTGCTGTGTTTGGCTGGTAGAGAGCCGTAGACGCTTTTTACTGGAAACGAGGCATTCCATCTCAGTCCTCACGGGTGACAACGTATCTGCATTTTGATTCGTAATAGAGGGTAGATGTAGATATCTACGGACCACAGTATCCACTTACCATCAGGTGGGCTGTGTGCTCGGTTGTCACCTATTTCTATAAAAAACAATCCTTGGGGGAGGCCTACATTTATTTTTTTACTGATTGAAAGTATTTTTTTACCTTTACCACTGGTTCAGGCCAAAATAAACGGTTATTTTTATCCAGGTCGGTATCTCAGTAAGGGACACCTAAGATGGCAGTTTGTTAATCAAATAAGTGATTTATTGAAGATGGACCTAATTAATAGTACCCTTAAATGACAAGTATGTGTCCATATATTTGTAAATGTGAAGGAAGTGAGTGTGTGTTAAAAGTTTATCATTTTTTTTATAGGATCGGGTGACAAACGAGCACACAGTCCACCTGACGGTAAGTGGTTGCTGTGACCCATAGACACCTACATGTATCCTCGATTACAAATCAAAAGGCAGATGCGTTGTCACCTGTGAGGACTAAGATGGAATGCCTCATTTCCAGCATGAAGGTTAGAGAACAGGAGTACGATCACCGTAGAAAATAGTGTCCAGAAATATGGACACCATAAGTGAGGCGCCGCGATCGCTCGAGGTTCGGTCAATAAAAGTAAGTCATTTTGAGTCTATTTTTCCGATCAGATGCTAAACCACTTGCACATCCACACACAATAAAATATTTCTCCATTTTTTAATGTTTCTTTTTGTCAAAAATTACAAAATTACGGAGCATGCAAATTTTCTCATTAAAAATGAAATGAAAATTTGTACACTATTCAACTAACTTCATCTACTTGTACTCATAAACAGCTAACTTCGCAGTTACTAATCACAGACGTCAGCGCCGCTATACATTCTACAATTTTTAAGGACAGGCGGGCTATGCTTTAGTACGTAGTGATCGTTCTCCTGTTCTCTAACCTTCATGATTTCCAGTGAAAAGGGTCTCCGGTTCTCCACACTCATCATACTAAACACAGCAGCATTAAGCTACTATATTACGCTGGTATTTTGTGAGAGTGTGGTCCATCCCCGGTCGAACCGACCCAATTGTGGTACAACTATACTACTAATATAACTGCAGCATGTCTCTACCACGTCTAAAATGACGTGACGTGAATGACGTGATCAATTGACCATGGTGTCAAATATCCAATACTTAGTTTGAAAGATTTTCTGTAATTGTCACATTTGGAAGGCGAAATCGCAATTGCAAACACATGCGAACTCACAGAAGACAATTACTTTTGCCAGAAACGCAGCTTACAGTCATTATTAAAGGAAATTCACTATTAAATGTAGAGATTTTATATTAAACCAAAGGAAAATTGGAAACAGGTAGGTAGGAAAGTGTGGGAGTTGATTCTGCAGTCACCAACTTTGGCGATGCTCACCAACTTTCTCAGAGTTGTATGTATTGGCAAATCTTTCAAGATATACAAGCCAAACGCCAAATGGAGCATTCTTGAAAAGAATCATATGCAATGGTGGCCACATTGTTATTGGTGTGATGTGTTACGGTTTTGTCAATACATCAATCATTCATTGAAAAATGTGATAATTTACACATAAGTACCTCCGTTCTCAATGGTGCACACCAAAGTGTCAGCGGTGGAGGACTTGCAGACCACTGAAATAAGGCCATCATCGATGAAGATCTTGTTGCCGGGCTTCACAACTTGGGTAATATTCTTGTAGTCGACAAAGATGGTGGCAGCGTTGCCTCGCTCTTGGTATGATAGGTCAGTAGTCAGATTGATAGTTTCGCCTTTTTTCAGTTCCACCTCTGCAGACCCACCCTGAGGAATTTATTTTAATATAAATAAGAGATTTCAAAATGAACTACAAACTAAGAAAGATGGTGAGGATATTTTTCTCTATCTCTAATAGCCTTCAGATGTAACTATAATTTTTTTCTCATTAAAAGCTAGTACTCAATTACAATCTTACATGATGGTATACATAATGGTATTATTACCTGGTGGTAAGTGGTGATGAAAACTCTCATTTAGATCTACCCAAAGTTACCAATTTTAAATGACTAATGTTCAATAGATCTATTTTCTATCGGAAACTTAGTTTACGAGAAAATTATGAACAAAATTACAATTTTTCTTCCACAATTCTCGCTCGTTTGACATTTTGCTGTGTTGCTAGAAGTTGTGTTGGGGTTTTATAAAATTTAGACTCTTATTATTGTAGGTACTACATATAAACATAACTTAATAATATTGTTTCCCAGTGCTAAAATATTGTGCATATATGTCAAAAAATAGATCTTTCACAGTACATAGTCATTTAATATCGCTTAGAGTATTTAATAAAAAAAAAAGTGTTTACTGTATTTCTAAATATTTACTGACAATCGATTTTGTCCCAAACTAGTTTTTCTTGGTTAAACTAGTTTTTCATAAACGATTTTGTTGGAAAAAAGTAATATTAGCAACAGTAGTTTGAGCTGCAGTTGATTCGCATATAGTTCATCCCGTGGGGCTTAGGACCAGTGTTGCCAACATTAAAATCTAGCTCCCGTGGTAGAGAACACTATAGTCCCGTCAAAACCCGTAAAGTAGGCATTTTCGAGTTTTCATTCCCCCCTAAATATTAAGAATGAATTGATTTGATATCGATTCTTGACACACATAGATTATTTTTCCGAATTCAATCTACCAACGTATATACATACATCCGTTTTATAATACCTATAACCATCCCGTTAAAAATCCGTTAGCCGTTAAACACAAATTTTTCTCGTTGCCAACCTCGCTGACCCGTCAAATCTAGCGGGAAACCCGTCAAAATGGCAACACTGCTTAGGAAAAACTAGTATTACCAAGAATAAACCAATTTGTTTAATGTAGATTTGCTAAAAAATTTACAAAAAAAAAACAATTATACCAAAAGCTCATTACAAAAATATGAAATTTTATAAATTTCTAAAAACAAAACTATGTTTTTTCGAAGGAGGCGAGTGCAACAAAGGGATTACCCAGATTCCCCCTCTCTGCCCTCAGCTCCCTTTAATTTCAATATTAAGGGGTTAGATAGTAGATAAGTCTTAACTAAAATATAAAGAAAAAATAAAAATATAAATTTCTTTGCAACTTTCCGCTAAACATATAAAATGATGTGTCTTAGTTGACCTGGATTGAAGCGCACCTCCCGCCCTCCCTCAATTGCATACACTAACTCCGTCACCACTAGACCAAGCACCACTACTCTCAACACCACTATTCCAGGCAAGACACACCATCGACGATAATACGACACGTGTTTCGCCTCTACACGAGGCATCCTCAGGTAATATAGACTCTACGGCAGCTGACCGCTAAGTAGTTCAAAATTTATTAAAAAGCTCAGAATATACTTACGCCCTCTAGTAGCCCAGTCCTGATCTCAGGACCCTTGGTGTCGAGTGCGATGGCCAAGGAGAAGGGCATGCCGAGCTTGGCGCTGTAGTTCTTCTCAGCCTCGCGGCAGTTCTTGATGGTCTCCGCGTGGTACTCGTGTGAGCCGTGTGAGAAGTTCATACGGGCTACATTCATGCCCGTTTCCATCATTTTCTCCAACATAGCCACATCGCGGGAGACGGGACCTGATAAGGGATGAATTTAGATAGCTTTGCTCTTGATTAAAAGTACCCGGTTGACCGAGCTTTGCTCGGTATTTTTCGCTCGGTGTTTTTTAATTCGTGTGTTTTGGAAATTATATTTAGATATAATTTCCAAAACACACGAATTATATATTATAATATTATATACTGATGAAATACGAATAATATTTTTTGATCGTAGTGACATAATAGAAAAAACTGAACTGGTTATTTGAATAAAAATCGTGAGTGCAATTAGTTTAATTTAAATCTTCGTGTTTTTAAAAAATACTCAAAAAAGGCCACGAAAAAATAGATTTTCTCAAAAAAGAAAGGAACTTGAAAAAAAAAAATTTAAAGAAGTCGGTCGGTCGCTCTGGACTCGAACCATGGTATAACGATTTTGTGACCGCCCAATATACCAATTAAGCTATTTGTAATCATTAATAAACTGTCAAAATTTACCTTCTTATTCTAACGTTATTGTAGCAGTTTTTCATTGCCTAAAAACACGGACAAAAAGACATTTTCTAAAAATAAATCCCAGCTAGATCTATTTATATATATGTATATATATATATATATATATATATATATATATATATATATATATATATATATATATATATATATATATACACAAGAATTGCTCGTTTAAAGGTATAGGATACTTTTACGAATTTTATCGCGTTTATTTTACTTTTAATTACTTTTATTTTTAATTCCCAACGTTTCGGGCGCTTTCCAGCACCCATGGTCACGGGGGACTGCTTTGCTCTGTGAAATCGAATTATTATAGATAGAAAGGTGTAAGTAAATTAAACAAATTTTGAGGTTTAAACTTTTTTCTATTACTGTACTGTGTGGTGGCTTTGTAAGAGAATTCATGACCCTATTTCGTCTCGATGATATTGTAAGAGGCGAATATGGGATATGCAACAAAGAACATATGGATTCCGATCTGGCTACTTTACATCTGGCGTACCATATGAGATTAGAGGAAAGTAACCAAATGGTGGCTAATTCTTTAATATGGGCTAGTAAAAATTCTGGAAAACAAATAATTAAAAGGTGCTGCAAACGAGTATCTTCTATTGCATTCATTAGCCCCAACACCTCAATCTCTCTATCTCGTGAGTTCTGCGAGAGGTGATGATAAGGTAAGACATTGCTTCACCGTTCTCAAACAATTTCGTAAGATGAGTAAAAATATGTTATTTTATCGATGATAATCAGGACTGAACAGTGTAACTATATCTTTTATTTGTAGGATATAAGTTTAATTTTATGTCTATCGGTAGATTCATTGTTAGTAATGTATAACTTGTGAGGTACAAGTTCTACATTATTTCGTTCAAGAATTTTGAATATGGGCTATGGACTGCGGTTCTATATATGGGCTGGCCCATATTTAGGAACTAGTACTTGGGTGGTTAGATATTAGTCTCTAAAGGTAATCTTTTTCTAAATGACACCGACGCAATCAAAAGAACCGAGTAAAAATGGGGATAAAGAACAAATGGTTAAAGGCATAAAAGTGATTTGCGAGAAGACAACAAAATCATCATCCAATAATGAAAAACCACCGAATAACTATCCTAGATTGCCCCTTTCACCTAAATCTTTGACTGCAAATAACTATCCTAGATTGCCCCTTTCACCTAAATCTTTGACTGCAAGTAACTATCCTAGATTGCCCCTTTCACCTAAATCTTTGACCGCAAATAACTATCCTAGATTGCCCCTTTCACCTAAATCTTTGACTGCAAATAACTATCCTAGATTGCCCGTTTCACCTAAATCTTTGACTGCAAATAACTATCCTAGATTGCCCCTTTCACCTAAATCTTTGACTGCAAATAACTATCCTAGATTGCCCCTTTCACCTAAATCTTTGACTGCAAATAACTATCCTAGATAGCCCCTTTCACCTAAATCTTTGACTGCAAATAACTATCCTAGATTGCCCCTTTCACCTAAATCTTTGCCTGCAAATAACTATCCTAGATTGCCCCTTTAACCTAAATCTTTGACTGCAAATAACTATCCTAGATTGCCCCTTTCACCTAAATCTTTGACTGCAAATAACTATC
Source organism: Parnassius apollo (assembly GCA_907164705.1). Classification (NCBI taxonomy): domain Eukaryota; kingdom Metazoa; phylum Arthropoda; class Insecta; order Lepidoptera; family Papilionidae; genus Parnassius; species Parnassius apollo. The sequence continues at coordinate 3,873,612 of CAJQZP010001094.1, forward strand.
CTAGATTGCCCCTTTCACCTAAATCTTTGACTGCAAATAACTATCCTAGATTGCCCCTTTCACCTAAATCTTTGACTGCAAATAACTATCCTAGATTGCCCCTTTCACCTAAATCTTTGACTGCAAATAACTATCCTAGATTGCCCCTTTCACCTAAATCTTTGACTGCAAATAACTATCCTAGATTGCCCCTTTCACCTAAATCTTTGACTGCAAATAACTATCCTAGATTGCCCGTTTCACCTAAATCTTTGACTGCAAATAACTATCCTAGATTGCCCCTTTCACCTAAATCTTTGACTGCAAATAACTATCCTAGATTGCACGTTTCACCTAAATCTTTGACTGTAAATAACTATCCTAGATTGCCCCTTTCACCTAAATCTTTGACAGCAATTCTTAATGAAGACAGTTTGAAGTTTACCTAAGCATGATTCTCAAGGCTCTAGATCTGAAACAAAAATAAATCTCAATTTGAACCTTCAACCTTAACATCCGGATGTGACACTTAAACAGAAGCATCTACTTCTAGAACTACACATGAATCTATAAATAATGACGAACCAGGCCTAGTATCTCCTTATGACATAAGTCTTCTACCAAAAAAATCAGAAAGATGATAGGGGTAGAAAAGCTGCTGTGGTATAAAAGAGACCTTATTTAAAAAAAAGAATTTTGAGAAAGAAAAGAAAACTAAAGATAAGAAAGCCAAAGTAGAGAAAACGAAACCCTGGAAATAAGAAAAAATAAACAAGAAAACAACTAGTGACGATGAAGTGATTGACAATAAAGGTGGAGAGGTTTTCCAGTTTTGTTCAGACCCTGAACTAGTTATCATAATCGGCAAAGAAGCTCCTGATTCTGCAGATGCATAATGTATGTTCTGCCAGCAACTTTTTTCAGAAAATTCAGGAGACTCTGGATTACATTTTTTATGTAGGCTCTGGGCACATAATGACTGTGCTGGGCCAGAATTTGATAGTTGGATATGAGACATTTGGAAGTAAAATAATTTATTTCTTACTCTTACAAAAGTTAATTATTAATCTCTTAGTAGATAAGCATTTATGCTTATAATTTTCTTAAAAGATAATTAAGATGTTGTGGCCCATATTTGCTTATCTGTTACATATTTAGTACCAATTTTCCAATTTTATTTAATGCTCAATTTTGATAGTGTAGTTTAGTAATAAAAACATAAGACTGTTATTTTGCTCTTTAAAAATATATGTCTGAATATTATAACATTAATATAAAGTTGATTTTTAAATGGTTTTTAATTTTTGACCTCAAAACAAAACGGTAGCCCATATTTAGTTACTCTCAAAGCAATGTTTGAGTTAACTGATCATGTGTACGGCTGAGTAGAAAATAAGTATGAGAACAATGAAAATAGTGAAATAAGCTCTAAGTGGCTTATGTGGTAGAGCCATGTTGCAGCTATATTATGGTTGTAGCACGAATGGGTCGGCTCTACCAGGGAAGGAACACGCTCTCACAGAATACCAGCGTAAAATAGCAACCCAATGCTGCTGTGTTTCGTATGGTGAGTGTAGAGAACCGGAAGCCTTTTTTACTGGATACGAGGCATTCTATCTTAGTCCTCAGGGGTGACAACGCATCTGCATTTTGATTCTTAATCGAGGATAGATGTAGATGTCTATGGGCCACAGTATCCATTTACCATCAGGTGGGCTATGTGCTCGCTTGTCACCCTTATTATATAAAAAAGTCCAAAATATGCAAATGTACTTGAAGAACTTAAAGTCAAAACATATTTATTCAAAATTATAGTATATAAAGCAACGCCATCGCTTTAACAAGTCCCTAATGCAGAAGACCTTGTGAAAAAAGGCAGCAAAAAACTCACAAGTGGACTATTTTTCGAAAATCTAACAAAGTTCATTATGTCCAAGCATTTTTATCGTGTGCCCAGTAATTGGGTTTTTGCGGACTGGTTTTGATGAAAATTGAAGTAGTAGACAAACACTGTGTTGCTGAGATTGTCATACTTATCATGCTTGTTCCATGATCATACTGTAGTCATACTTACCAATGGTACAAATGATGCCAGAAAGCCGGACATATGAGGCTTTGGAGTCAATATCGAGGCTGCACATGTGCTGCAGGTGTGAACCCACGTCGGCAGCCGCCATCTGCTGACCGGGCTTCTCCGAGGAGCCGGACTGAAACAACTCTAAATTTAAAAGCAGCCAAAGTACAAACTTAACGTATATATTTGCAAAAATTAAGTTATAAAACGTCTGAACATACGTTCCATCCATTCCAGCCTATAAAACATAGTAGTATATTTGTAGCACGAATATATAGTAGTATAGTTGTAGCACGAATGGGTAGGCTTAACTGGAGAAGGACCACGCTCTCACAGAATACCAGCGTAAAATAGTAGCTTAATGCTGCTGTATTTCGTATGGTGAGTGTAGAGAACCGGCGACCCTTTTTACTGGAAACGAGGCATTACATCTTGGCCTCATGGGTGACAACGCATCTGCATTTTTATTCGTAATCGAGGATAGATGTAGATGTCTATGGGCTACAGCAACCACATATCATCAGGTGGACTGTGTGCTCGTTTGTCACCCCATCCTATAAAAAAATATAAAAGGGCAAAACAACGTCTGCCTGGCAAGCTAGTATATAATCATATATATATTATATATTTATATATATATATTATATATATATATATATATATATCATTTGGATGTAAATACACATGATTGACATTTTTAAGTAAACGCTACGCCAGCAAATAATATTTATATAAAAGATCTAATTCCCAAAGTCCTATCAATCGAAAATGTTTCGGAACAACGCCGATGCACCCCATTATATCTCCTGTCTCACTTCTCAAAAGCTATATCCTACACTTTTCAAGGCCATATTGCGCGACATATTCAATAGATAGCCCCTAAGCAGCTGGCAGTAGGGGAGCTTCCGCCAGCTGTTTATCATAGTGGGGTGGTGAAGAGGTATTGTAACGATGTTTATTTATACTCTGTCTTATAAATAATAATATTCAGATAGATAAATAAAGTATGCATTTTATCCAAACAACAGAGCTACAAGGGGTTTCAATATCCAACTAAGATGACTGAAAAAAAGAATAAATTGGCTCAAAAAAGTAGGTAGGTACTCAACGATACTATTTAATTAGGTTTTTCTGCAAACATCGTGCAAACACATTACGTTTATTCGAGTCAAGGACTGATATTACCTTAATGTGATGTAAAATTGATTTTTAGCAGCGTAAATACTAGCATAATAGGAATTCTGTCATTACATGTGATAAAAAAAATATTTTAAATAAAACGAAACTAAGGAATTTTAATTAAATATGATAAAAAAGCTTCTAAAATGATTTTTGACAAATAAATTAATAATCTAATTAGTAACAATTACAATGAGATTCAAAAACTGAATCACTCATTGTTCTGCTTAAAAATATTTTTATCGAATATATATGTGTTATATATACACATATATTAGCCAAAAGTATTTTATTGTAGCTACTTGTCTTAACTGTTAACACATGTTATGATATTAAATACCTATTTAATGGTTTAAATGATGTTGATTTGAAATGGACTTAACAGAAAAATTTAAAGACTGTTAAATGAAATTGGAAAAGACAAAAATAATTTATAAACTAACTCAACCAATCTTATTTCAACATAGTAAATTTGTATGAATTGCTTAATGAGTGTATCAATCACAATAAACATAAAGGTATATTACATAAAAGTAAGAGTTGTGATAATTCTCACTGAAAATAAAAAAATAAGTATTAAAGATGTTAAAAATTAGTTAGCTAATATCTGCAGGATAATCTGGAAAAAGATACTACATACCCATATATAGAAATAAGAGTTAATTTACAAGTATTGAACAAACACGTGTACAAATAGGACACTTTGGTAAATTTTCTAAAGATATCACAAAATTTAGTTAACATCATGTTATTATAAAACAACATCAATTGTCTAAGCAATTTAATCACAAGTCACAGCATACTGCAGATGGTTATAAATATAAGATTTATTGTATAAAATATCAAGTGATTGAAGTGAAAAATCTTATAAAACTTAAATATTTGATATAATATATATAAGGGTGGCAGGACTCTTTCTGCCTTGTCTTGTCTGAGTCCATTTGGGTAGGAACCTAACTCTCAACTATTTCTGTCGCCAAATAGCAGTGAAGGGTATTGGGAGCCAGTATAATTTGGTCAGGCTGTGAGGCATTCCCTCTTAGTCCTCAAAGGTGACAATGCATCAGGAGCCTTCTTTGTTTGAAGTAAGCTGAATGTGTCCATGGAACGCAATAACCACTTACCAACAAGTGGTCTGAAGTTTGTCACTTCAGTTTTATAAAAAATAACTTCCCGATTTTTTTAAAACATTGATTTTCATAGCAGGAAGTTAAAAATAGCTATTAAAGATCTATTTTGCTATAAAATATTAAAAAGGGAAAAGACATGTCAAAACAGGTTTCTAGTTATGAATATAATATAAACATACATAAATAAAACAACAGTTATCATACTCAGTTAATGTTTTTATAGAATAAGTCAAAGAATAAGATAATTCAATTTCTCGGCTATTCCCACATTAACAAATAAATATAATGATGGTATTAAGATTTAATGTAAAACTATTCAAAATTCAGCAAATAACTATTATCGTATAATATACATATTATCAATTATATATTTATATGTACCTATTATGTAGGACTCGGTATACTATTATATACTCTTTGGTGAATACAACTATAATATTGTACAACGATTTAAAAAGCCGATTTAACTACCAAACTGTTTCATTTTTTAACAGGAGATGTACATATAATAGTACGCCGGCATAGTAGTGCACTTTCATTATTAGGTATATATACCTTATATATACTTTTAATACCACTGTTTTAAAAAATCACAATTGAAGAAATAAATAACGATTATCGATATTTTTTAATGTTTATGGAAAAATCGTCAAAATGCATAACAATAAATATGTAACCGATTTTCCGTTGTTATGGGTATAATCACTATAATACTTTTTTAAAGGGATATTGATTTTATTACCTCAGTTTTACCGTCGTATATTGTTGACCACACCATATTCACAGTGGTGATGTATTGTAACGATTTTTTGCTTAAGTGTGTCAGGTGTGATCTTGAACTGCCCTTCGTGGAAAACTTCTCGCCGTTACGATAGTATACGGACTTGCGTATTAAATAGAGGAGCGCAGGGCGCGGCGCGCGCAACAGTGAAGGCGTAGTGGCGCAGGGTGAGTTCTCGTGGTGAGAACTATAAAATTTGTTTTCAAAAATTTCCTTGCTGTTATAACTCACTGCACACAACCACGACTATCAATTAAATTTAGAAAAGTCAAGTCTTCGTATAACCTACGATTCTATGCAGAGACCAAAATTGTTCTATATTTAAATATTTGAAAATTTGCCAATTGATATAGCTTGCCAATAAGAAAAAATTAGTCGATTTTATAATAAAGTTGTATTATTGGTAAACGTAACTTAAATTTCTTTATGCATTGTTTGTAAGTGTAGTGTTTATTAATGAATATCATAAAATTTGAGATTTTTAGCCGAAATTAGACTACATTGCTGCTCTTGTAATAACAATTATGTGTCTAATAATTTGAAGGGGATTTTGACTGGTAAAAGTGATGCGATTTTGTGTACTATATGACTAATGACTACGCTTATGTACTATTAGCGATATACATAGAACTATTCAAGTTTTTTTTGTCAGTTTAGGCGCCTTTACGTAGAGATTTATATACAGTAGGGCATTTGTAGTTAGAACTTCGATCAATTAATTACATTGTGTATAATTGATCGAAGAGTTAGAACAATTTTCTGTTATCTATAAACTGGCATTGCATATTTAGTTCCATAACTCTCTAAAAGATGGCACCGGAGTAAGTTTACGTCCGGAAGTACGTATTTTAATTAATTGATTGGTAAATCAACGTGCTTATAATGTGTTTAAATATTTTCCCCAGAAAATGAGTTTAAATACTAATTTAATTATGATTTATTCTCTTTAAGTCGTTTATTTGTTCAATTGGTAGTTGGAATATTGGTACTTTAATTTCTAAACGTGACCACCATTTTGTTTGTTTGTTATTGAATTTGACATTGACGCTGACTGACGATAGCGAATTATGTTTTAAATGTTTGATATTTTTTCCTATATATTCTTACGACTTGACTATTCTTGGACTCCGATTATCTTTGTTTAATACAGTGACCCACGCACGTGAAAAGGATTTCGTTTATCTTTCCTCCGGACATAGTTCCTATAGTTTAGTGATGGCTGCGGATAAAATTTGTTGTGTTTCAGGATGTACTAAAAGCCGTGAGTAAATCTCTTTCTATATTTTATATAAGTCAGTGTCACCTTGGGGCAATAATGTGGTACCCAGTGCAGACACAGGTAGCCCAAGAGTTCTGCATCACTTTTCCACCCTAAGAGCAACTACTGTGCTATTTATACTTATAACACTACTACTTATACTACTGTCTTTACACTTTATAAAAACATTATAAAATATTTCAAAAAAATTGTAGGTGAAGATGACTTTGTACTTCACAAATTTCGAAATTCTACAAAGGATCCAACACACTTGTACATGGGTACAATCAGTTGGTGGAAACCTTCTGTGCTTAGATTATATCTAAGTGTTTAAGTACCGAAGAATTTGTCGTACACATTTTGAATCCAAGTACTGGACCAGGAGTAAAATGTTAAGTAATATTGCAATACCAACACTGCATATGAAAGGTTAGTGAAGATTTGCAATAACATTGTTATAATGATCTATTCTCAGTATAATATTCAAATATAATATTCATAATAATAAAGGTAATTACATTCATAATATTAAGAATAGATCCTCTTAATATTATGAAGTTAATATGGAAGTTTGTTTTGCAAATAATTAATTTTACTAAGGACTGAATGTATAACTTTTGATTCATTGTTAAATTATGTCATGCAATAATAATTTTCAACTTCTATGTTTACAAAATATGTAAGATATGCAAAATAATACAAAACAAAACAAATATTTGATTCAAGTGATAATGAAAAGCTTATAAATTAAGGCTTCTTTTAAAACTCATGGATATCAAATTCTACCCAGTACACAAAAATTAAATTTTCTCAGAGTACAACTGCTTCTCAGTTTGATGATGTGAGTTTATGTTGCAATCACAAATATATAGTGACCTAAAGATCTTTTCAATACCAATGATATCATATATTGCACCAACACACCACATTCTAGACTATGTTTTTTCAATTATTTTTTAATCATAAACTTGCCTCAACATAATGTTGTTCTTTAGTATCTATTTAAAGTTATGATGTTCTTCAATTTGGCATCCCATTCTCTTTTCACTTCACTCAATCCTAGAATATCATATTTAAAGTTTAGATGTCCAAAGGACAAAGGCGAAATAATATATGGTGAATTATTAAGCATCTACTTAAGTCTTCATTACAGATATCAATAAAATAATTTACTTTGTGTTATCTAATCAAGCTTATGGCCATCGAAGTCTGTAAAAAAATCATCTTATCTAATTTAAAACTAAATTGACTAGATGTGGCAAATTGTTGATGGAATTATTAACCATCTACTTACGTCACCATTACAGATATCAAGAAAATCATTTACAATCTAATCAAGTATATGGCCTATCAAAGTCTGAAAAATATCATCATACACAATTCAAAACTTAATTGACTAGTTGTTGTAGTTGTTAAAATTCGTCAGTTAAGACGGGCAAAGGTCTTATACTATACAGCCGAGTTTGACATGTATTTTATTCAGAAAACTGTTCTATTTAAACTAATTTGTTCTTTAAGGATTTACTCTATGCTAGTAATTACCCTATATAAACATATATGAAAATTATATTGACTAGTTGTTATTGTAACAATTTGTCAATTGAGGCGTTTTATACCTTGTAGCCTAGTCTGATGTGTATTTATTTAAACTGGAATATCATTAATTCCTGACTTTCTGCAGTAGTATGACTCAAGAAAAAAATGTTCATGATTTTAAGCTCTATATTTTTACATATTTTGTATTTGTAGTCATAGAAAAAGTCACATAAAATTTGTTTAGGAGTTCGCCATTGTCCTTTAATTAAGTGCAGTATTCATTTTTTTAAAGAACAAAAAAATTAATATATTTATTTGGTCTTATTACTAAACTTAGTTTATCACAAAAAAGTTTTTTTAATTTACCACTAGGGTTTTCACATATCCGACTTTTTTAAATACCCGGATATCAGGTTTTAATTTTTTTTAGAAAAAGAGACAATTTTCTTATAATAATCATGTTTTTTTCTGTAATAGTTTTCCTTTTGTATATGACATCTATCATAGCTCAATGCACAGCATGATTTATGCAGAGCATCACCTGCACACCCTGCTGTTTTCTTGTACTCTTTTTTTCTTTTGTTTTAGAATGAAAGTTTTAAGTGTGTATGGATAAAAGTGTATAAACATAACTATTGTAACAGTCTAAATATAGTGTAATAGGCTAAATAATGTATAAAATACTATCTAATGTGTGAACTACAGTGTAAAAGATAAGGTGTGCTAAACAAGACTAATAGTTTATTCAGTATGAATTTTTCAAGTGATGATTCGGTAGCGGATCCGAATTTTACTCCAAACGCCCAATTGAATTCAGATGGAAACTTATCTGAATCACCAAACGATATGTCCGCATTAGCATTTTTTTATAGAATTAGTGTGACAAACGAGCACACAGTCCACTTGATGGTAAGTGGATGATCTACATTTAACTTCGATTAAGAATCAAAATGCAGATGCGTTGTCACCCCTGAAGACTAAAATGGAATGCCTCGATTCCAGTAAAATGGGTCTCCGGTTCTCTACACTCACCATGCGAAACACAGCACTATCAAGCTGGTATTTTACGTTGGTATTCTATGAGAGCGTGGTCCTTCCCCGGAAGAACCGACCCTTTTGTGCTACAACCATAATATAGCTGCAGCGTGTTTCTACCACTTATAAAAAGCATACTCCAAGCGTACTCTTCGGATAATGATAAGACTTTTGCCGAATTTACAAACACGAGGTTAACTGCGAGTCCTCCATCAGACAATGAGGTACAATACAATCTACCTAGTACATCCTCAACCTCAGAAAATGATGTAATGAGGCAATAACTTTTAAATATAATTTGGGAATATTGTAAGTCAGTGGCATGAAAGACATATATAAAGTAATTTTTGGAGACGCTAATCCACTTGATTATTTTAATTGTTTCTCACCGACAACATACTTTCAATAATAATTAATGAAACAAACTTATATGCAACACAGGAACTCATGAAAAATAAAGACATTTTTGCTGGTCCCAGAATCCATGCTTGGTGCCAAAACCAAAACAAATGATAACTGTTCACATTCCACCAGAAGACTCTGAAATTTATGCATTTTTCAAATAATTCAGAAGCCCCAAAGGGTGACCGTCTTTTCAAACTCTGGGTAGTTATCAACAAATTTATTTACAACTTTCAAGAAGTATATATATAGGTCAGAGATTATGTATTGACGAAATTCTTATACCTTGGAAGGGGTGTTTATTGTTCCGACAATATAACAACTCCTAACAAGCGCCACAAATATGAAATGCAGTTTTTTATAGAATAAGGATGCCAATTGAGCACACAGTCCACCTGATGATAAGTGGAAGCTGTGGCCCATAGACATTGATTAATGTACTGAGGACTCAGATAGAATGCCTCTTTTCCAGTAAAAAAAAGCTTCAGGATCTCTACACTCATCATACGAAACATAGCATTATTAAGCTGCTTTTAACTCTGCCTGCAACAGGAAGCACGGGCAACTAACTTTGTCAATGCTTTTTGTTGCTGCCAGTCCCAAGCCCGGAAAAGAGGAGGGAACGGTTCCGCCGGAGAGAGTGGGTGTATCCGGTGGACTAACACACCCACCTGCGCTAGGACCTGCGCAGTTGAGCGCCGTATGCGGGGATGAAGGAGTCCTGGAGGGTTGAGCCGATTGTCACTGGGGTATATAGTGTCGAGAGGCAACACGCCCTCTTTGGTCCGGATTTCAAGCTAAACGGTGGCCTTATCTGCTAGCCACAGATAAGGAAATGGCCAAGCGTCCCGTCAGAGGGTCGCAGGCGAGGGATGTGGGGGCTGCCTAGTCTCCCTGAAAAGGGCTAGGTGGTGGTAAAGGCCATGGTGACGGGGCAAGTGAAAGTCAACTCGGGCAGTGGGGATGGGCCTTTTCAGCCCTATCTGCCAGCTGGATCGAGCTCCCGATGTCGCGCTGTGAGCCAACTCTGCGTCCCTATATTCCCCCGGGAATCTTAACGCCTGAAATTCTTTTAATAAAGTAGGGCGTTCCCAAAAGTGCGGGCTCCATGGAGAGTGGGAAGCCGGGGGGGACGAATTATTACACATATCAAAAACTATGGACAACACAAGGCCCATTAGTAGAGAGGGAGAAGTGTCAGAGGTGTTTACCTTAGACACTGATAAACCAGAAGGAACCGCCGTTAAACCGGCCGTTCCACTAACTGTACCACCCAGCGTAGGTGGCCCCACCAAGGGGGCAATTTCCGCGCTGGATGTCTCTAAATCCAGTTCCAAGTACAAGGAGCTGGACGAGAAAAATGAGCAAGGGGCCGCGAGTAGCAAAACTCCTGCGGAGCCCCAAAGGAACGAAGACCTTTTCTCCGCTGCCTGGCAAGTGGTGAGCCGTAAGGGGAAGCGCAAGGCACCCAAAATGGTGACTTGCAGACCCGACGCACTATCCCAGCAGGCAGTAGCGCTAAGGTCAAAAAGAAGAATAAGAAGCAGCGAGAAAAAGGCCGCAGAGAAAGAGCCGCGCTCGCTGCTTCCAAGAGCAAGACTCAGGGAGCTGGGCAAGCTACTGCTACTGCGGTGCTTGGGGCTGGAACCAGTAGTCGTGCTGAAACTGGGAAGGATGAAAATCCAACCCGAGCAGTAGGCACGACCGCCGGAACCAGCTCTAAGATATCTGCCAGAAACCAGAGAGCAGCCAAGCGTCCTGGAAAGAAGGAAAGAGTAGCCAAAAGATTGCTGGAGGAGTCCACCTCGCCGAGAGGAGGGCAGAAAAAAGTGCGACTTGAACAGCAAACAAAAGCTGTAAGAACAAGCTACACTTCTGCTGCTAAAGCAGATTTGGGTGTGGCTTTAACGTGTGCGCGTTCAGGTCACATAACAAAGGAGGTAGCTGATGACATCCTCGTGGCCATACAGAGGAAGATGATCAGCGAGGCCTGGAGTAACCAGAACCCTGATGCGTCGGGCCCGGTTTTTAAAGGCAAACCCGTTTACACGGAGGGTTTCCTAAAGCTGTGGTGCGATGACCAGACGGCTCTGGATTGGTTCAAGGGGAATATTAATACCCTCGACCTCAAATCCAACACCGCTGACTATTAAGAAACAGTCAGATACCACAAAGAATCAAATGTGGTATCCTTATCACTGATGCCCAAGGTGCCTGGAAGGACTCACGCGACATTGGTCGTGTGCTTGCGTACCAGAACCGCTCGTTAAACATCAAGGACTGGCTACTACTCAAAGCGGACAAACAGACGGACGGGTGGTTTCTCGTTGTTTCGGTGCCGGAGGATCATATCCCGACCCTGATGAAAGCCGGGCGCCGTCTCGCATGTGTATGTGGGGCGGTATACGTTAAATTCCGTCGAGGTCGGGGTCGTGGAGGAAAATTCGTTGATTCCTCACCTAGCAAAGAGGCAGAAAAGAACCCGGAAGTCATGGATACCGTGGCCATGGTTGCCGGTACATCGAAATCACTGGATGTCAAGTCCAGTGAAAAAACTGCCTGCAACACCGAGCCGAAGCCCCAGTGTAAAATGAGCTCAGCGGCAGCTCACTGAGCGACGAAGAGGACTGCATTTTGCCGTCCGATTCCGACTCGGTGGCTGACGATAAGACCCGAGATCTGCTGGCAGGCTTATTTTTAGGCGGGGACGGGGATGACGCGATCGATGATGGCGTGCCCTTCGTCCAAAACTAGCCTAGTGCAGACCAACCTCCACCACAGTGAGACAGCGTCGGCTCAATAACGCAAGTGGTTGTAGGCACAAAGGACGGCCATAGCCCTAATCCAAGAGCCATGGGTTGAGCTGGTAAAATTAAAGGCCTAAACAACCAGGTAAGTTATTCTACAACTCTGAGCACGACAAGCCTAGACCGTGTATTTATACTACTAAAGATATCTGTGCAAAAACACTAACAGATTTCTGTTCCAGAGACATGTATGCCGTAGCATTACAAAACACACAGGAGGAAAGGTTAGTCGTCGCCTCGGTCTACATGCCTGAGGAGGACACCCCTCCCCATTACAAACTCGTCAGGCTGGTGAATTTCTGTGAGAGGGCCGGACTAGAGGTTGTGATCGGGACGGACTCTAACGCGCATCATCCCCTTTGGGGAATGGAAAAACCTAATGAACGAGGTAAGGTTTTAGTTGAATATTTATTTAGCACTAACCTAACCATATTAAACACTGGTTCTGAACCAACCTTCATAAATAAACGCTGTCGCACAATAATCGACCTCACACTTGCAACAGAAGGAGCAGCTAAGCTAATAACGGGATGGCATGTGTCGAAAGAGGCCTCATGCTCAGACCACAGATGGATCTGCTGCGTACTACAGTTCGATAGCCCCGCTATACCACCATGGAGAAATCCCCGCAAGACGGATAAAACAAAATACCTCAATAGGCTGACGTCTTCGCTCGCGGGTGTTGGGGGAACTAATACCATAGCAGATCAATCGCTCCTAGAAGAACAGGTAGCAGCTGTCACTAAAGCCATGATCGATAGCTACCATGAATTATGTCCAGTAATCACTCCACCAAAACATGCTGAGCAAAAGCAACAGTGGTGGGGTAAAGAACTAGAGGAAACGTAAGAAAAACCCTAAATAGGGCAATGAATACCTCAAAGGATGAAAACTGGCTTCTATATAAGAAAGCTAAGTCTGAATACAAAAAATGTATCAGGTATCGACGCTCAACAGGGTGGCGCAAATTCTGTGGTAGCATAGAAACCTGTGAACAAGCAAATCGGATAAGGAAAATCCTAGCTAAACAGAACACGCCGGGATCTATCTCTTTAAAGAAACCCGACGGAAGCTACTCAACATCGCCGGATGAAACCCAACGCATACTTATTGATACTCACTTCTCAGGTTGCTGTGTAGTTGAAAGGGTGAACCGGCATGAAAATGCACTGACACCAATAAAAGAAGACAGGGAATTAGCACAAAGAGTGGACAAAATCCATTGGGACATTCATAGTTTCCAATCCTATAAGGCAGCAGGACCTGACTTATTCCCGGCACTTCTACAGTGGGGGTGTAAAGTCCTAATAGTCAGACTGGTTGCCATAATGAGAGCATGTCTGGCTCTTAAATATGTCCCTAAGGGATGGAGGAAAGTGAAGTCACGTTCATACCCAAACCAGGTAAGAACGATTTCACAGACCCTAAATCCTACAGACCTATTAGCCTCACATCCTTTCTCCTAAAGACGATGGAGAGTATGTGTGAACGGGAGTTGAGAGGGTCGGCGCTAATTAACTTACCGCTACACGAAAAACAACACGCCTATAGCTTAGGTAAATCAACAGAATCGGCACTTCACCAGGTAATAACAAAGATTGAAGAGGCCATCCAAAACAAAGCAATATGTCTAGGCTCCTTCATAGATATAGAAGGTGCTTTTGACAGAACAAATTTCTCCAGCATAAAAGGTGCCCTAAGTAGACATAATGTTGAACCGGCACTGATTGACTGGATAGTAAACATGCTCAGTACATAAACAATAAAGATTGCTTGGTGAATCTCAGACAATTCAGATCATGAAAGAATGCCTGCAGGGTGGGGTTCTTTCACCTCTCCTGTGGAATATGGTCATTAATGAACTCATCAGCAAATTAAACGCTAACCATTTCTACACAGTTATGCAGATGATCTGCCAATACTGGTCTCTGGTAAGAAAGCAAGCATTGTGTGCGACCTGACCCAAGCGGCTCTCCGTATTGTGGAGAGATGGTGCAGGGAATATGACCTAACCGTTAATCCAAATAAAACGGTTATAGTAATGTTCACACAAAAACGAATGCTGAATAACTATCATCTTCCAAGTCTTTTCAGCACAAAACTCCACCTTTCTTCCGAGGTAAAATACCTAGGTCTTACCTTGGACAGTAAACTTAACTGGAACCAACACATAGAAAACAAAATCAGCAAAGCTAGTTTAACTTTCTGGCAATGCAGAAACATGATTGGCAAACGATGGGGTTTAACGCCAAAAATTATACTGTGGCTGTACAAAACTGTAATTCGGCCCATGATCACATACGGCTCTCTGGTATGGTGGACCAAAACCAATGAAGCCACCACTATACAAAAGCTTCAGCGTTACCAGAGATTAGCTTGTATGGCTGCCACGGGCTGCATAAGGACTACACCAACAGCAGCTTTGGAGGCTATGCTGGAGCTAACATCGCTTCATCTACATATACAACAAGAAGCAACTTTAGCTGCCATTAGACTCAAGACCCTAAATCTTTTAAGTAAGAGTAGAGTCCCCCATACAGATATAATCGATAGAATTTACTCAAAAATTCCTATCTTACAAGCCAAGTATGATAGGATCCCAAAACAATTTGTATTCGATAAGAAGTACAGGATACAATTGAAGGAAACTGACCATCTGGAAGGATTGGGTCCAAGAGAGCTCAAAGTTTTCACGCATGGCTCTAAGACAAATGAAGGTGTGGGGTCTGGGGCTTTCTCTGAAGACCTTAATATCCACATATGCACACCGCTGGGTACCCACAACACAGTCTTCCAGGCTGAATGCATGTGTATCATCCAAGCGGCCATAGCAATAGATGCTAGGAAGGTGAAAGACTTCTCCATCAGAATACTGACCGACAGTATGGCGGTACTACAAGCTCTGAGTTGCAATGTGACGAACTCGGGACTGATATACGAGTGCCATCAACGATTGAATGAGGTATGTAAGCACAACAATGTGACTCTGCAATGGATCATGGGACACAGTGGATGTAGAGGCAACGATGCAGCAGATGAACTGGCCAGAAGGGTATCGGCCCTAGCAACTATAGGGCCAGAACCAATAATACCAATCCCCTTTGACTACGTTCGTTCACTGGTACGTAGATACTTCAATAATTTACATGCTCAGCTTTGGAAAAAAAAATTTAGTAGACTGTAGACAAGCTAGGGAGGCCCTACCTGAAATAAACAGTCGTCTAACCAAGGTTTTAATGAGACTGAACAAGCCACAGATCAAAATAGAAACAAGTGCTATCACAGGACATGGCTCTTTTAACAAACATTTGTTCACCATAGGTGTTACTGACAGCCCCCTGTGCAGGGCATGCATGGGAGAGGAAGAAACGGCGGCTCACGTGTTGCTGACATGTCCAGAAGTCGCTTCATACAGGGCTAAACATCTCGGCACGCCGGGATCGCTCCCCGAGATTGCTTGCAACATCAAGGGACTGCTGAGCTTCTTCGGGGAGATATCATGGCTCGAATAAGCATATTATTCCTGCCCACACGCAAAATACGCGCTTAGACGTGGAGTTGCGGAAAACAGCCCGTCGTAAACTAAATTAAGCTGCTTTTTTATGCTGGTAATCTGTGAGAGCGTGGTCCTTCCCCGGTAGAGCCGAGCCATTCGTGCTACAACCATAATATAGCTGCAGCGTGGCTCTACCACGTTGGAAAGGAGAAGAGGTGTTCAAATTATGTTCAGGTAAAGGTTTTTATGTGGAACCTAATGGTATATACTGGAAAGGTTCAAAGTAACACAAGGGTAGATAGATTACTAGACGAAGGAAGAGTACTGTACACTGATAATTGGGATACCTACACCAGTGTACCTTGGCTTACCAGTTGCAATATAGGAAGACGCACTTAGTATTTTTAGAAAATTATTTTAAATATTTCGACACAACTCCGGCAGCTTAAATTGCGTGGGGCGCTTGAGTAAAGCCCACTTGACCACCCACAGTGACCGACTCCTCAAATTTAGGCGACTTGATACTAAACCCAACCCCTTTTACTTCCCAAGATACAGGTTTTTTTTGGAAACAGTTTAAAAAAGTAAAAAATTTAAACTAATGTAAATTGTTACACTTACATAGTGTCACAAATGTTAGAAATGAAACATCACTGTTCAGAAATTTGGTAATGTTCCGGATACATTTCTCAGGTCTACTGTGTAAGATTACCTCAAATTGCTGGTCTGCACACAACATTAAAATTTTTCTTATAATTTAATAAACAAGAGCTATTGATATTAATATCTATAAATTATTATCTTTTAATGTACAATGGTTAATATGAAATATAACTTCACTAAAAATTAAATAATGCTGTCATCTTGGTGATAATTCACATAGTTATTATTAATAAATATGTATCATAATGATACAAAATTTAAATTTAATTATCACGCTCGACACGTATTAAAAGGAATCCCTCTTGTTGCAAGGATTCATATTAATTGTGATGCTTGGCAGGCGGATTGATGATCACAAGACCAGATCTCTTGTGCCATGGACGCAGTTGCTGTCGGTCTGGACCATCTGTGCCCTAAGATTTTCCTAGCATTTCCCATAGTCGCGTCTTACGATTTTTATGGATAGTGGGCTAATTACGCAATTATTATTAAAAATAAAGCCAGGAAATTGTGGGGAATTAATTATACATAAATTTGAATAAAACTAAATTTACGGATTTTATCGCGTTTATTTCACTACTATTACTTATTTTTAATTCCCGACGTGTCGGGTGCTTTACAGCAACCATGGTCACGGGGGGATGTTTGACGTCCCAATGTCATATTTAGTCCGGCTACTTTCAGTTTTTGAATATTAATTTTTTTGGTCCGATTTGGTCCGATGAAATAAATCAATATTTTATTCAATGTGTAGTGTTCGCGTAAATTTAAGAAATCATTATATACATAAATTTTGCAATATTTATCTACTATGTACCAAATTATGATTCAAAATGTAATATTACAATTAGATTTATCTTTACTAAATTGTAGTTCGAATTTAATAGATTGTCTATATAAATATAATGTTTTGCAATTTTAATTTCAGGCTTGAAGTTGACTAAGCCCAAAAAGATTCAAATTAGTAAAAGAATTACTTTGTTTAAAAAGAAACTTAAAAGCTTGAATATATGAGAAATATTTAAAAAGACTTAAGAAGCCAATGAATCTATCAGAAAATACTACTTTCTTGAAAGCAAAGCAAAAGTTTTACCTCAATAGCAACAACTTTTACAATGCTCCAATTTCGAGAATGTGGTAAACACAAAGTAGGCAAACAATTCACACCTGGTGAAAAAGTAAGGGCACTACTTTATTTAAACGTGGGCCTACAGGATACCGCAAAAGATATTTGTTCTACCATCACTTTTCACCTTCAGCAGGATAATATGTAAGGCCAACATTAAGCCTGTTATAAATGAACACACATGTTACCAACTTAAGAAGCATCTAAAATGAAAGCCTATGATAAAATGTGTATACTGGTTTTTGATGTTTTAGATGTATTCTAAAACACTAAAAACAGCCGATATCATACACATTTTGTGATGGCAGTACAAAAAAAGATGAATTAGCCTTAATGATTAAAAGAAATATAAGAAAATTGAACAAGTCTGACTTCAAAGCCCTTGCTACTGTATGTGACCAGGGAACATCAAATGTTAGTGCCATTAACCACGTGATTGAACAAACAAGGTTGGATTATACTAGAGAGTGTAAAGAAGCAAGGCATGAAGTATTTGAGGTTGATTATGAAGAAGTGGTACCAATGTTTGATGTGCCCCACTTATTAAAAGGAATTTGAAATAACTTGCTCACTAAAAATATAAAATATACAATGGAAGGCACTGATAGAATCGCACGCAAAATGGGACCACATTATGAAACTTTGAAAATAACCCTACATATAGAGGCATAAGATTAACTAAAAAGCTAACTAAATCTCATTGTGACCCAAATAAAATACCAAAAATGAAAGTCAAACACGCAACTGAAATTTTCACTCATACCGTTGTAGTTAATATGGGATACCTAGCTGGTAACTTCAAACAAATTTATGTTGTAGTTTGTGAAATCTCAATTATTGTAGTCTGAAAGACAGCTGCAAAATTGCAGTTGCAGTTTCTGTGCAGAAACTTAAGAATGACTTTTTTGATTGATTCTATACTTTAGTAAAATAGATAAAATATTGCTTCACTTAAATTTTATTTTCTATTTCAGATCAAGGATTACTGCCAAATGTATGTAAAGATACAGCCGATATACTATTATTTTTTTGACAATTTATTTGACTCATTGAATGTCATCCTCAATAACTCCTCAAAGAGAAGTGGCAAACTATTGCTGCTAGCACTTTCACCAAAATCAGAGCATCAAGAAGTTTTGACAAAATCAAAACTCATCCTCAAATCAGTGAAATATGTATCCAAAAAGGGTAATGTTGATGTAGTTTCATCTATAAGTAACTGGATACTACGCACCATTGAAAGTATGGAAAGACTGTGTACAGTATAAAATCAATCCGGTGTCGTCATTTTAACCAGGTCCCGTTGGAGAAAAAAGTCAAGTCATGGCTATAGATTTTTTTTATTGTTTTAAAAAAGTTACCTCCACACTAAGATTTTCTCCTGTATCGTGGGGGCAGTTTACATACATAAATTTCACAAGGACAAACATCCAGACCCGGAACAATTACTTGTAGGCCATAAAAATACTTGTTCCGTGTGGGATTCGAACCCGCCGTAGGTTTAGCGCTATAACTCATTGCTAAGTCATCAAAAGGAGCCGGAATTCTCCAACATGTGCAGAATTTGAATCCACCTTTGTAGCACTGGTAGTGAATATTTTAAGCAGCACTTATTCGTCAGGTTCTAACTGCGAGGATGATTCAGGCTTCATATTTAAATCATTAAAGACTTTGTTCTTTACAGAATATAGCAAGGAAGATAATGTTTCTTCAGAAATTCGATACGAGGATATTTACAGTGACAAAATTATAATTTAAATAAAGGGACCCACAAATAATGGCTGCTTTAGAGTACGTAACTGGTTTCTTATTATGACAGTGTCGCTTAAAACTTGTTTTGCAAATTTGTATTTTTGTGAAGAAAATAATTATATAAAATTGAGAGAATACAATATGAGAAAAAAACTACCTAACATACCCTAACCTTATTTGGTTAATTGTTTATCCAGCATACAAGATGTATTTTATTATATAATTAAAAAAGGCCAGATATAAATAATATAAGAAACTATACAAAAATAATTTTACAAATTAGACTAGATTTTAATTTTTTGGCATGTGAAACCCATAAAAAAGAAATAATAGAAAGAATTTATAACTCTTCATGCATATTATTTTTGTATAATGCCGGGTAAATAAAATAATTGCTGGTAGTAATACCCACTATGACAGAGAAGATGTACTACATGTTTAGCATCTGAGTATAATAATAAAAGAAAGAGGAAATAACTAAAATGAGTTTTATTTTTTATTATTTACCTTTGATCACATAATTCTGCAACTGGTTTGATGCATATAGTTGCAGAATTATGTAATCTTGTTATATTCAGTAAAAATAATCAGTACACCAGGGACTGGACTATACTATATTATATAGAACATATTTATTGAGAGATATATCATCTGTTTAGTTTGCAAACCCACCTAGGTCACTAGTCTGTACCACAGAATCGACTAGCATTTCCATTCCAGGTATATATAATGTATTCTGTGTTTATATACTCTTTAGGCACTTTGATAGCTGAGGATACTATGGTCAATGGTTATTGACTGCATGTTGGCTTAATATGTCTACAAAACTTTTTTTCTTAATTTGTGTCCGTGGTAGAGCCACTGCAACACAAATGTATTGGATCTATTTGGAAACGACAACAGTCACAGAATATGTGCGTAAAATAAAAGCACAATGTCAAACCAAGCTGAAATATCTTGTTTCCACTTTCGTATATATATATATATATATATATATATATATATATATATATATATATATATATATATATATAGTCCTCGGGTTGACAAAATATCTGCATTTTATTATTTAATAGATGATAAGTGTAGGTCTATGAGCCGCAGCCCAAATTATTTAGCATTCACCATTCAATAACACCATCAGGTGTACTGTATTGTATACTTTATTGACACCCTTATTTATTTAAATGACATATTTTGAAAAATGTTTTAATGCATTTGATGTTACTCCTCTTGGCTGAAGGCCTTGTAGCCAATGCACATATGGAAATAAATTTTACATTTTCACATATAAATGTTTAAGAGTCCGTGTCATAAAAGAAGTCCCTCAGCCGCTGCAACACAGTCTTTGCGGAGTTTGTCATCTGGTGTCAAATTCCATACATTTAATTTTAGTTTGCACATTTTCCGTGGGACTTCTTTCATGAAACAGACTAACTATACCTATTGGTTTTAAATTACCTAAACAAATAGTCTTTATGTGCTTATTAAAATTGTGCTGCTTATATTTTACTTAAAAGAAAATCTGACTTAGGTATTCTATTTATTTTCAAAATTACCTACGTACTGCTATACTGAAACATAAAAGCAACATACAAAAATAAATGGTACCTATTGTAGTATCTACATATTTAATTATTTCTTTCTTGAGATTGGCAAAAGTACCAGTACTGTACGAGTTTATAACCAAAGAAAAAAACTTTATTTTTCAGACAGACATCGTCTTTTATTAACATCCACATTCTTCAATCCACATTTGTTTGATAAATCGTTTTATATACGGGCGTTAGCATATACATACCTAGTTAATTTAACTATAGGTAACTTTAAATTTATATTAGAATAAATTAAAAAGTGTTAATATATTATAGGTTTTCAATTAAAGGCGTGATATTAGACTACAATAAAATCTAAATCACGACTCATCAGACTGATCAAATCAGTACTGAAAAGCCGCTCGACAAAACTTAGGTTAAAAAGTTGCATCTCACATTTTCATTATTTTACAAAATACGTACGTTAATAATTTTCGAATTGAAAAATTATGAGTTATGTTACTTACAAAGGCCATTTTAGGATAAAATAGAAACAAGTACTAAATTAGAAAAAAAAATTCGAAGCCGCACTTAGTTACTTATGTGGAGTTTGACAGAAACTTAAAGCAGAACTTTAGAGGTCACTGAATGTCACAAGCAGGAAGCAGTTAGCCATTTTTGCGATAGCCACATTTATATTTTACAGTGTTGCACATCATTAAGTGAATATTAATACGAACAACCATTGATATAATTTTGAATTTATTAATGATATGAAAGTCTTAAATCGGTAAATGTTAATAAATATTTTTACAGCAGTTTCATTGTTTTTATTGTAAAAAATACATATAGGTACAAATAATATGCAGTTCGACTAGTATTATAGTATTTTTGTTAACTGTGTAGGTATATAATAATGTGATTGCTATCTTAATATCTTTCGTTAGAGTAAGTTAGAGTGTAGTACACTCCTTGCTTTTTAATACGATCTCTGTGTTACCTACCAATTTCTGTGTGAAATATTTTTCTAAGAAGTAAAAATTTTACTGTGAAGTAAGCTAAGATGTACAATCTTAATTGCAAGACGAACCACTTCGAAAATTTAAAAGACTAATATTACCTTCAATTTAAAACTTCGTGTTTCTACTGCCTTCATTTTGTTTGGTTTCAAATATAGCTCTACTTTGTTATCAACACAACCTCTACAATACGCAATAAAAGGTCTTCTGGATTACTATTCTGTTCAAGTTCAGTTTATCTTTGTAGAGATAAACACATCAGTTACCTACCGCTTCTATATCTTGTCAATAAAGTCACCTTTACCCTTCCACTCACGCTTATCTAACCCATAAAACTGATAAAAACCTATCGATACAACATTTAAGTATTTGTAATCATAAATTTGCTTACCTTTAATATAATTCTCTAACATTTTATTCACTTCCTTATTTTATTTTAATAATCAAAGAATATCAGTAAAAATAGTAGGTATCAGTATTTTGTAATCTATGTTGGAAGTGATTTTAGAAATACAGGTAATTCTTACTATCATCGTCATCATAATCATCATCATTATTACAGCCCTTTACAAGTCCACTGCTGAACATAGGCCCCCCAAGTAATGCCACAAAGCGTGGTCCTGAACCACCTGCATCCATCGAATTCCTGGATGTCTTACCAGGTCGTCACTCCATCTAGTGGAGGGTCACCCTACACTACGCCTACCGGTACGAGGCTGCCACTCGAGAACCTTTCTTCCCCATCGGTTATCGGTTCTTCGAGCTATATGACCGGCCCATTGCCACTTTAGTTTATTAATCCGTTGGGCTATGTCAGTCACTCTGGTTATATGTGTCTCTGCGGATATGCTCATTTCTAAGTCTATCACGCAGAGAAACTCCGAGTATAGCCCTCTTCATAGCTCGCTGAGCGACCTTGAGTGTCCTCATATGGCCAGCAGTGAAGGACCACGTCTCTCACGATCCGTAAGTCATCCAGTGGCAACACGCACTGGTTGTACAATCTCATTTTCAGAATTTGAGGTATACCTGATGAGAAGATGTCGTAATTTCCCGAACGCTGCCCAGCCGAGTTGAATCTGTCGAATGACCCCTCGGTCGAAATTGGACTTACCTAGTCGGACTATTTGCCCCAGGTAAACGTACTCGTGAACAACTTCGAGCATAGTGCTCCCAATAACTACCGGCATCGGTGTGACATGGACATTAAACATGATCTTTGTTTTGTCCATGTTCATCTTAAGACCTATCCGTTGGGAGACACCATTGAGGTCATTGATCATAGTGCTTAGGTCCTCCAGCGATTCTGCCATAAGGACTATATCGTCGGCAAATCGAAGGTGAGTGATGTACTCGCCATTAATGTTAATACCGTATCCTTTCCAGTCCAGTAGCTTGAAAACATCTTCCAATGCAGCGGTGAAGAGTTTCGGGGATATAACATCACCCTGTCTTACACCTCTCTGCAGCTGGATAGGTTTCGAACTCTGGTTCTGTACTCGGATAGCCATCGTAGCAATACTGTACAAACACTTCAGCACTTCGATATACCGACATTCAACTTGGCACCGCTGAAGGGACTGTACCACCGCCCCAATTTCGTCGGAATCAAAGGCTTTCTCATAGTTCACAAACGTCAGGCAAGTGGCAGATTGTACTCTTCGGTCTTCTGTACAATGTAAAAAAAAGAGGTGGTAGTTGTATTTTTGTTAAGAAAGGGATTAAATATAAATCAATTGTGATAACAAACGAATTAGGCTGTGAGTATTGTTTTGAATGTTGTGGAATTGAATTAAGTCAATTAAACATGATTATTATTTGCATATATAGAATACCTAAACCTGAAACATTGCCAGCATTTTTTTAAAAACTTAATATATTATTACAAAAACTGACTAATAAAAAAGGGAGCACTAAATTAGTATTAACGGGTGATTGGAATATAGATATATTAAAACAGACTAAACCAACAGTTGAATTAACAAGTATATTAAATAATTATAATATTAACTTTCACATAAGAATACCTACTAGAAATAAAGCGTGTATTGATCATATTGCTAGCAACATAACACAAGCTGATTCGGGCATTCATTTTCTGGGTTTGTCAGATCATGAAACAGCGCAGACCCTCAGCGTAAATATGTCTGAAAAACATATAACTACATACTGGTTTGAATATAGAAAAGATTATTGTCAAAGTAATATAATTAAGTTTAATCATTGCATGCGGGCATTATCCTGGTCTGACATATATACAATAGAAGATATTGACGTAGCTTTTGACTATTTTCATGATCTATTTTTAGTTTTTTATAATTTGTGCTTTCCAAACATTAGAATAAAAATAGTAAATACAAATATGAGAGCGCGGTGGATTACTAAAGGGATAAAAAAGGCAACAATCACAAAAAGAAATCTGTATTTAAAATATATTCATGGCAATGCTAATAAAAATCTAAATAAATAAAAATACAATGCTTATAGTCGCATATTGAAAAGATGTATCCACACTGCCAGAAAAATGTAAATAATAAATATATAGGCAACAGTTCTAATAAATGCAAAGCAACTTGGGATGTTATCAAAAACAATATAATGTGTAAACCACACTCTCAGGGCGTAGATTACATAACGTATAATAAAATTAAGTACACTGATGCACAAAAAATTGCGGAAGTTTTTAATAACCACTTTATAGATAATATTACAAAACGCGTAATCTTCTTAAACAGATTGTAACGAATGACAAAACAATTTTTCTATATCCTACGGATTGTTATGAGGTTCGTAAAATAATAATGAATCTCAATAATAGTAAATCTGTCGGATACGACGAAATTTTAACGAAAATATTAAAAGCGTGTGCAAATAGCATATCTGAAATTTTAAGCTTTTTGATAAATTTATCGTTTTGTAAAGGCATCTTTCCATCGAAATTAAAACAAGTAATTGTAAAACCATTTTTTAAGAAAGGTGACAAGGCAACAGTAAATAATTATAGACCAGTTACTCTCGTGCCTGTGTTATCGAAAATATTTGAAAAAGCTATGTGTAATAGATTAAACTTATTCTTTACAAAGCATAATATATTAAATCGGCAGCAGTTTGGATTTGTAAAGAAAAGTTCAACTACACTTGCATGCTTTCATCTTATTAAATTTGTCACCGAAAGCATATCTCAAAGGATACCTGTAGTAGCAGTACTATTAGACATGACTCAGGCCTTTGATCACATAGAACATGACATTTTGCTTCAAAAATTAGAAAAATATGGTATTCGTGGTGAAGCAAATAATTGGATAGCTAGTTATTTGAAAGACAGAAGGCAATGCACTGAAATCTGTAAGATGATGCCTAAAACAAACAAATACAAAAATCATCATATAGATCAGATTAATAAAATTATTAAATATGGTGTTCCACAAGGTAGTATTTTAGGCCCGCTTTTATTTTTAATTTAATGACCTACCTCAAGCTACGAAAGAAAAATGCATTCTTTTCGCCGATGATACAACCCTAATAATAAAGGCTAATGACATAAATAATTTTAATAATCAAATCAATGACTTTATTCGTGACGTAGTTAAATGGCTTGAATTAAATAACCTTAATATTAATTTTGAAAAACAAAAATAATACAATTTACGACATACAAATCAAAAAAATAGACATTAACATTAAATTTCATAATAAATGGATATAAAAGGTACAATCTGCAGTATTTTTGGGCATCACACTTGATGAACAATGCAATTGGAAGGAGCAAATTTTTAAAATTTGTAAGAAATTAGACCGACTTGTTTATGCTCTGAGACGATTACGGAGAACAGTGTCGCGAGAGGCAGCTCTATGTGCATATCATTGTTATGTTTCCTCAGTTCTAAGCTACGGGTTATTGTTATGGGATAACTCTACCGATAGCCAGAAAGCATTCGTAGTACAAAAAAAAATGTATTCGCGCTGTATGCAATTTGGGGTACTGTGAGAGTTGTAGATCCCATTTTAAGAAATTAAACATTCTTCCCTTACCGTGTATGTATGTGAGGGATATCTGTTTGTTTGTAAGACACAATTTAAATTTATTTATAAAACAGTCTCATGTAACACAGAGGCATACTAGGAACAAAAATAAATTATTCTTGCCTAAATCAGGCACCTCATTCTTTAACAGGAATGCTTTCTACATGGCAATCCGTGTATACAATCGTCTGCCAGACACAATAAAGAATGAAACAACTCAAACGTTTAAACGAAAGTTGATAGAATAGCTTCTCAGCAAGTGTTTTTATAGTCTTTCTGAATATTTCAATAACTAATTTTGTTTGTAAAATTATTATTTAATATAATTATAATAGTAAATATAGGCGACATATATAGCAATTTGACGATGACATGTATTATTACTGATTTTCTCTTTGACATATTTATGACAATTTGTATAACATTTATTCATAATTAATTTTTTATAGTTTTGTATTAAAATTCTATGTCGAAATTAAATTAAGACGATTTAATATTTGTACGCCTATGAAAGAGGCAGAATAAGTGAACTTCTGTATTAGATTTAAGACTATTATGTATTACCTTATTCTGACAAATAAATAAATAAAATAAAAATAAAAAATCTGCCGCAGGGTATGCATGTGGTCTATGGTACTAAAGCCTTTTCGGAAACCGGCTTATTCGGGAGGCTGAAAGTCGTCGAGTCTGCGTGCGAGACGATTCGTAATGACTCTCGAAAACAGCACGTAGACGCGTCTCAGAAGGGAAATCGATCTATAGTTCTTCAAGAGAGCGTTGTCGCCTTTCTTAAAGAACAAGACCAACGCACTTCTGCTCCACGTCTCCGGAGTAGTACCACCATGGAGGACGGAATTAAAGAGCTTCTAAAGGACTTTAAGTACCGGTGTTCCACCCGCCTTCAGAAACTCCGCTGTAATTCCATCCTCACCTTAAAAACGGCAGGGGCCCTGCCGTTTTTAAGGTGCTGGAGAGCCATTCTGACCTCGCTCAGACTGATGTCCGGGATATCATCGGAATAGTGTCGGATATGACTTGCTCTTGGATCGTTACTCACACTTGCGTGTGGAACGATGATGTGTACAGCTGCCCATAGAACCTCTCATCAGTCTTCAGCTTTGACAGTTGGCTCTTTCTGGCAGACAGATCTCTAGCAAAGACTTCCGAGCCCTGGTTCCGCTCGATTGCTTCTTAAATACGAGCAGTATTAAAGTTGCGTAAGTCTCGCCGCATGCATTTGGAGATCCGCCTGGTCGGTTTCCTGTATGCTGTCAAATCTGTTGACGATTGCAACCTCATCTCCTATCTAACAGCCATGAGATTAAGAGTGTGATCGGAGAATTTTTGTGTTCTTCTGCGGCAGCTCCGACCGCATGGACAGTTTCCACGAGCTTGTCATTCAAATCGTCCACTGCATTGCAATCTTCTAGGCACTGTAATCGGTTACGTAACTCGAGCTGAAAGGTTTCGGAATTCTGGATCTGGATCTGGACCTCTCCAACTTAACGTTTAGGTTCAGTGTGCCTATAACCATTCGGTGATCGCTGCCAGTTTTCACTCTTGCGATTACTCAGACATCACTGAACAGTTGGCGTCTGATCGTCATAATGAAGTCAATCTCATTTTTTGTCGAACCGTCGGAGCTCGACCAGGTCCACTTTCTGTGGGGCTGCTTCTGGAAGAAAGAGTTCATCTTAAAAAGTCCCTCTTTCGCCATGAAGTCGGCCAGCTGCTGGCCCCTTGGGTTCCGTTGCCCTATCCCAAATTTCCCTATCTTCATCTCACCGTTCTTTCTTGTGCCCAGTTTTGCGTTGAAATTTCCCATTAACACCGTATAGTGAGTTTTGGAGGAATGCATGGCTCTAGCAATATCCTCATACATTTCCTCCACCTCCTCCTCATCGGGATGTTCCGACGTTGGCGCGTAAACCTGTACGACCTTCAGCGAATACCGTTTGGTGATTCTGAGTATAAGGTACGCAGCCCTCATCGACATGCTCCCAATCTTTAAAACGTTGTTAACGAGAGACTTATGGACGATAAATCCGACACCTCCTTGGGACAGATGGTCACCCTCCCGGTGATAGAACAAGTTGCCGGATTCGAGAATCACCGTGTTCCTCCCCCACTCTTCGGACCTCGGATAATCCTATAATATTCCAGCGTAACTTGTCTATCTCTTCTTCCAGCTCCAGGATCTTATCGTCAGTCCTCAGGCTGCGTGCGTTATATGTTGCCAGGTCGAGTCGTCGTAGGTGGCAACCGAACCTCCACCAGAGATTCTTAGAACCCCCTGCCCCGCCGATAACATGGTCGCCACCGTAGCCAGGAATAGCGGGGCCGCCGGGGATTTGGGGCCGTCTATTTGTGTAATTGTTCATGAGGGGTATATTGCCATAGTTGCCACGCTTGGCGAGCGGGTTTGCAACCGCAGTTTTTTGTTGTACAGTTGCTATTATCAGGAATATGCTGCTGCCCATCTCCTGCCTGTGTCCCTCTGTCGCCTTTTACGTCACCCACGGGAAGATATGGGGTAGTGGATATTCGTAACTGCCACTACTCGGCAATTCTTATTAATTTCTAGTTAAATATTTCGAAAAAGGGTTAAATGCATTAATTTATACTAATTCAACATTCATTTGTGGACGTTTTCCCATCGTATATGTACTTATTTATCGTTTAATATTCGTATCGTTTAAGCATGTAAAACAGCGTCTAAGTCGTATGCCACGCTAGCGCGACGCGTCTTGCGTCTGCGGTGAATGGGAAAAATAACAGTACGAGACGAACGGGAGGTGCCACGTTGGCGTGTCAAGCGACTGCGACCAGCGGAGGACATAGTACGTGTTTTACGCGCGTCTTGCGTATTAATCAAAACGTGTTGATTTTTCCACGATTATTTTATAAATACGGAGACGTTTATTAGCGAAATAATGTCTCGGTCTGCAATATGGTCCACTAAGCATGAAAATTATAAACATTATATTATGTTTCTCAAAAATTTTGTGGGTATTGACGTATTTCATCATACAGTCTACGTTATTAACCAAACTGATGCCTGTTTTAGTTTATATCATGAACTCCTATTTTAATTTGCATAATAACTTGTGCAAAAAAACTACTGTTTTATAGACACGAAAGTGCAAATTTAGAAAGCTTATTTTTTAGCCCGCGCAAAAATAGCAGGAAGAAACCACATGTCATACAGCCGCCTCAAAGTGGCATACTACAGACAGCGGCAAACGGCAAGGTGCAGCGTCTTCACGCCACGCCTCCGCAGGTCGCCTCCGCTCCCCGCAGTCGCTCCAGCGTAGCCAACGCCTAACGGTAAGCTAAAGCCATTATTATATAAATCTCTAATAGACAATGTTAATATAATAATGAGACGGATAATCTTAGTGTATAAATGTGCTTATGAGGATATCTGAGCTGCAAAAAATTTGTAGACTAGGTTTTTAACGATCTATCATTGTCGGGTTCGGCGCCGTGTCCAAATGTTCGATATAGAGACTGAGAGAGACAAAAAGTGTAAAAATATAAACGCTACGATTTAGAGAGAGACAGAGCTCGAAGTGGTCGAGCGTAGGTGTGCGCTACCACTCATTGGCGACTCCTTAGAGCCTGTTACTGACAATGAAGTCACAGAAGTAATCAAACACCTCCAAAAGAGATCAGCATCCAGCCCCAACGGCATTAGCAACAGGGTACTTAAATCACTCTCAGCGCCACTTGTTTGCCTCCTAGTGGGCATTTTCAACGCTCTTCTCTCCAACTGCTCCTTCCCGGATGCCTGAAAAGAAGCGGATGTAATAGGAATCCCGAAACCAGGGAAATCGCGCAACTTAGTCTAAATGACAAAATCGCCTCCAAAATTTGACTTTGCTAACAAACGAATGTTCGACTTCAGACCCCAACACGCGTACACTAACCAGTTACATCGCCTTACAGAATAAGTTCTGAAAGGCTTCAATCTCCCAAAACGACGTCGCAGGACTACCGGCACCCTCTTCTTCGAGGGCGCAAAAGCGTTTGACAAAGTCGGCACGACGGCTTGCTTTACAAGCTGTATAAGCTCAACGTACTCACTCACACCATTAGAGCCTTTATTGCCAACCGCCACTTTCGCTATCGGATAGAGGGTATCCGCTCCTCAGAGCATAAAAGGCTTAAGTCCGTCAAGGCTCTGTCGTCTCCCCACTCTTCACGAGTAACATCTCTAAAGACCCAATAGTTAAAACTGCGGTTTTCGCCGATGAGACGGCACTGTTCGTAGCCCATCACATCATAATTCTCACCAAGATGCTCCAAACAGTTGCAACCGCTTAGGTGATTGGTTCCGCTTATGGAGTATCGAAGTGATCCTGAGAAATGAGTATCAATATACTTTCATAGGATCCCCACTCTCAATTGTCAAAAAAATCCCAAGAAATGGATAGGTATGATCATCCTGTTCGACCACCAAATTCCCTGGGCAATCAACGGCCAAATATCTAGGAATCACTTTCGAACACAGCATGACCTTCGAGTCGTCTCCACCGCAAGTTAACAGCAAGAGTAAACTGTCTCTAAGACGCAAGCTCTATCTTTACAAAGCTTGCGTAAGTCCCATCATGTCCTACGCAAGCGTTGTTTTCGCGCACGCTACTCATCGCCATTATTACGACCTCCAAGTCGTCCAAAATAGATTCATCCGCAAAGCCACTGGAGCTCAGTGGTACTAACTAAATTCCGACTTGCACAGAGATTGTTAACTCCAAACGATCTCTGAATTTATCAAGGAAATATATCAGCGCTACTTTCAGAGGGCTGAGACAAATCCCAACTCAATAGTGGCAAACGCAGCCACCTATACCCCGACTCCAAACGTTAAGGATAGTCTCCGGAGGCCCTGTAACGTTTTAATTGAACCCCACGTTCCGCTACCACACACGAACACTACACACTCACCTAGTGCCACAAACACAATTAGTACATAGGAGAGGACGCAGCGATTCTGCAGACAGGCGTGCCGGTGCCGCACATCCCTCCACACCACGTACACACCGTACACCCGCGTGTCTAGACGGTTCTCATCGCCCAGAACGTCGACCGATAGGAGTTAGCCGTCAGAGCCGGTGCCCGCCACCCCCTGTTTGGACGACTGTTAGATAACTCATTTACGTGTACTTTAAACCGATGTAGGTAGGTGACCATCGTTACGCGAGTAGCGATGCATACTAATTTAAATTTACCTCTTTTTACAGCTTGTCGTCTTCACTGAGCCCTGAGACCGATGAAGCTGTAAAAGCCAAAAGGCTAACATCACAAACAACATCAGAAACCAGTCAGAGAGAGACATTTGTGTTGTCCTTTTTATTTATTGTACTGGGTGTGTTCCGATATACACTGCGAGCACTGCTCAGTGCTCTCACTGGTTAAAAATTACTTCCGTTATGGACTGCCAGTATACTGCCGCAGTACCGTAGGTATATATATGACGTCATAAATCACCACCATTTTTGTACTCTGAGACAGTGTTGCCAGATTTTTTTCACCTTCCCCCCTAGATTTTTCCAAAAAACCCCTAGTTTCCCTATGTAGGGGGATAAAAACCTCTGAATTTTTATTCGGTCAAATTTCGTGTGAATCAGATTTATCAAAAATAAAAAGTTTCTACTACATACAAGCTACGTTCTTAGACCATTCAACCCAATGGACGAGTAAGGCGCCTAATTCTACGAATAAAAAAGTCTGTCACTTTTGATGCGGGGGGAAGAAACACTACATAGACAGTACTGCACACCTACTCAATAAAATTTTTCTGTGTCACTAAGGCACACAGAAATCGAAATCTCCAACACTATTACATTTTATGCATACATGTAGGTTAAATAGATCAATATAGAAAAATTTATGAGTATAAGACGGATAAATTAATTGCGATACTACCATATCGATATTTTATATCGATAATGAATTGTCGGCATTGTCTGTTTTAAAAAAAGAATTCGGAAGTTGGTAAGACTAGTGAAAAACCTTCAAAAAAACCTCTAGATTAATTTCGTGATATTAAAACCTCCAAAAAACCTCAACGTCCTCCAAAAACCCCTAGATTGAGGAAAAACCTCTAGATCTGGCAATACTGCTCTGAGCGCTGGCGCTTTCGAGGTAATGTCACAGAATAAATAACAGTAGTAATGTGCTCTCACCTCTCAGTGCTTTAATCACGTGATCAAAAAACATAACATTGACAAGAGATTTAACGGCTTCTTCGAATGATTGTTATTGTTGTTAATTAATATTATTATTAAAATAAACTCGAGTTAATTTAGGTTTTCTAACTTATTTATACCTTTCATTTAAGTTGTATATTGGTTCGTTCTTTTTCACGTCTAAACCGTAAAAATGATTTTTATTGTGGTTCCATCAATGGCCCGCAGGTGGTATTTTTTTATATAAAATGTATTAATTTTAATAATATTTAAGTTTTTATCGTGTATCACACTATGATCAACATACGATCTAATACAAAGCTGCAATTTGCAAAAAGAGACGTATGAAAATTTGAATTTCACGGGCTAAATTTGACATAACTACCATCTAATATTATAAAGAGGTGTAATTTGTTGGTATGCAAGGGATAATCTATGGAACTACTAGTCGGATTTGAAAAAATGTTTTTGAATTGATAGCCCAATTCTTGAGAAATGGGCTATCAATAGCTAGGCTATGTAACACAGCACTAGAAATTCCTTCTACTGTCTTTTAATATCGGGACGCGTGTCGCTGGTTTGCAGATATTACACACATGCAAAAAATAAATACATAATTAGGCCTACGGCTACCTACCTTTAGCATTCATGCAACAATTATTAAACTATAAACTATTGCGTTAAGGAATATTTTATAAAAACGCAAAATCTCAGGAGGCGTAGCCACTCGGGTCAATAATTAACGTGTGTTGTGGAGCGATAAGGTCCTGGATCCGATTCCGGTAATAATGACCCCAAAATTTTAACGAAATATTTAACGAAAAATCACATTTCATCCCCATTTAAGTAAAACTAGGTAAGCCAAACATAATAAATTAGCGAAACAAAATAGTAGTGTCACGTCATCGACTCGAGCTCGACTCCTGCGGCCGTATTCTTGGAAATTTGCGTACGCGACAATATTGTTTATTGCCCATACTATAAATCCATCGGTGCTTTTAGCTGTCGTACACGTAGATATGAAGTAGCTTAAGAATCAATGGATATTTAAATGTTAAAACAATCACATTTTCGAAGACAATCGTAGTACTGGAGGTGAATAATTCATTTAAGTATATTTCAGTAAAAACAATATTATTTAAATCACTAAGTTAGAGCTATGCCCTTATTTGAAAATTTACAAATTGTGGTAGAATTTCCGCAGTTGGATATGCTGCAAAACACCATTTTTACGTCTCTGCGTCCGAAACAACACTGGTGACTGAAACAAACGCTCCTCGCGCACTTGTGGCCTACGAGTCACATGTGTGGCGACAAGGGGACAAGCTTTTACAAATCCTATTGTCTTATTAATTAGATATCTGTGGGAGGAGGGTAATTATACAATACAGATGGGTCGTCGCCGTATATACGGTCGACGAAACGAGACTGTTTATCGTCAACGATAAACTAGTTAATGAAAAAGTTTTTTCTTTCGACTAGTTTATGCCATCGACAAACATGATCGATGAATAATTTACGTCAATATAAACTACTTGTCGTTCTACGTTGATTCGCTAATTGATACACGACGACTAGACTAAACTGTTAGATAAATAATAAGACTGATATTATCTGATGTGATCAACGAAAGACGTCGATCGGCAAGCGATAACATTAGTCTTAGTTAACTATTTTTGAGTAAAATAAAATACCCTTCATACTCTTTCTAGTATAGGGACTGGCAGGCTAGTTACACATAATCGTATAATCAGAATAAAATTGACGGTGGATGTAACTTAATACATCTTTACATTCATTACATGTTGCTTTAAAAGTTTTATTGTCTTTTTCAAAACGGTGCCATATCACACTACTGTTTTTACGGGCCGACGCTGACATAATTCATATTCGCACTATTTGACCACTTAAATAACACTATTACTATTTACTGTTAACACTAGAACTTAATACTATGAATAATTACAGTCAAACCTGGGTAAGTGAGAACTGCATAAGTGAGAAAACTCTATAAGTGAGAGTAATGGCCAGGACCCGTCATTTTAAGCTCCCAAAACCTCTATTAGCGAGAAACAGAAACCTCTGTAAGAGAGAGTCGTTTTTCCCTAATGGACCTCTATATGTGAGGCTGCTACTTATCTTTACCTCTATAAGCGACAGTCGAGCTTTATTTATTTATATTATTTAGGAGGAACTATAGCAACAATAAAAATACATACATACATAAAAGATCAGACATACAGTAACAAAAGACGTAAATCTAAAAAAACGCAAATCTAATGAACGTAAACATATACACACTATTAAAATATATATGTACATAATATATGTTGCGCATATTATTCATCAAATTTTATCATATTACATATTTACTACATTCGTAGATGCTGTGACTTGTTATTGCTGCGTACCTCTATAAGAGAGAAACGCTACCCATGTACCTGCATTAGCGAGAAACTCGGGTTAATGAGAAACCTCTATAAGCGAGAATGAGAATGTGCTCTCGCTTATCCAGGTTTGACTGTATTTACATTTTAGTTAAACACTTTAATAAGAAAAGTACTTAGTACGTTTAACTTTGACCTATGCAAAGCGCCCTTGTTCTATAAAAATTTTTTTTATAGAATAAGGGTGAAATACGAGCACACAGTCCACCTGATGGTAAGTGCATGCTGTGGCCCATAGACATATACATTTATTCTCGATTAAGAATCAAAACATAGATGCATTGGCATGTCATGTCATTCCACAGTAGTCCCCTGAGGACTACTGTAGAATGCCTCGTTTCCATAAAAAAGGGTATCCGGATCTTCTACACTCATCATATGAAACACAGCAGTATTAAGCTACTATTTTCGCTGGTATTCTGTGAGAGCGTGTTCCTTAGTCGATCGAGCCGACCCATTCATCCTACAACCATAGTAGTACGAAATAGTAGTATAGCTGCAGCGTGGCTCTATCACGTATAAAAACAAAATTTAAAAATCTGCCTACGCCTTATATTGACATGTATATTTCATATCTATCTGCATTGTAATAGAGCTTATTTTTACAAAACACTGACCACTCAATAGTTCGAGAGTCGAGCACGTAGAAAAAGAGAGATAGTCGACGAAACAAGCAGCTGTGAAGAGAATGGAACGCTTGATCGACGAGTGGCCGGTGAAACAGTTTCGGCAAACGCTCGACGGTGTATGTACTGTGCGATGCAAAATGTCGTTCACGAGTAAACTAGTTTATCAGTAGACCATAAACCGGTCTAACAGTCGACGGCAAATAAACTGTCGAAAAAAAATGTCCGTTCATTCAACGCCCACCCCTATTACACAATTACACTGTGTTTTTTTTTATGTGTGTTATCTCATAACTTTTTAATGGTTAACCGATTTTGATTATTCTTTTTTTTTGTCTGAAAGTTAGTACTTCTAGTGAAGGAAAAAACGTCAGAAACAATGTCCAGCGAAACCGAAGTGGTAGCGCGGGCAGGTAATGCGATACGACGGGATGTGGGTCCACTTTTCCACCATACAACAATCACTTTTACACCCTAAAACACTACACCGCACCATGTCCTTTTTTAATTGTTTGGAATGCTAGGTCTAAATTGTTTACAACAAAATATAATATATTAAATTACTTAACATAAAGCACGTAAAACTGTATTTTTATAAAAAGACGATATCTCGCTACACGATAGCTGTTAAACTTAGTTTACCAAAGTTGTGTAACCTTGAAAAACGTGGCACGTTCACCGTGAGTTTGCACTGACGCGAAAAACATGTTTTAAACACTGTTTTTTCCTCACAAAAACGTAGACAGAGAAATCTATAGACAAATTGACGCCTTCTTTCGCATTCGCACACGAAAAAATAGATTTATGCATACGTCTTGCATAGAAATGAGATAAAGCGGTGTGATTGTTTGTCCCTTTCTCCGTGCCGGTTTTTTTGTTTAGCAAACTACACTTTGCTAAACAACTTGGACAGTTCGTAGCAATCTAGGGAATTTACAAGTTGGTTTAACCCCTCGCGAAAGGTTAAGTGAGAAAAAAATGTTTTTTGAGCTTAAGATTGGTGAATCTTGTTCAGTTCAGTTTTTAGAACAATTAAAATTTTTATCTAAATATGTTTAAAAGTCATAAAGATTATTGTATAACCCATAACTACGTTATCGTCCTTTCTCACTCGAGGCCACGCTAATCATTATCAATCAATCAATCAATCATTTTATTCGTTTTCACAGGTAACAAGGTTGACAATGTTATAATTTTGTAGTACCTCCGTGAAATGCTTCAACAGCATACGAATTTATATATCCAATATACATCATAAAATTAAATATATATAAAAAAAACAGATCAAAGTAATAAAATTAAGTGGAGTCAAAATTAAATTATTACATTACATATCTAAATTATTAGTAAATGGAAATTCATTGACATTATAATAACATTTATCTGTAAGAAATTTACTTAAAATATGGATTTAAATTTTTGCACATTATAACATTTTATGTGACCAGGTAATTTATTATATAATTTAGGGGCCCTTTCAACAACACTTTTTTCCATAAGGGCAGTTTTGCATACATTCGTCTGGATTTTTTGTTTTCGAGGACGAAGGTTAACTAAAGATGGTTGTACTCCTATATTAAAAAGTTCCGGCTTACACTTTACAAACATACACGATTCTAGTATATAAATACAGGGTAATGTTAATATCTTAAGAGATCTAAAGTATTATATGCAACTTTCTGTAGACTTTATCCCACATATAGCTCGAATACATTGTTTTTGAGCTTTCATAATTAATTCCCTGTATGTTGATAGTCCCCAAAATATGATACCATATCGCAGGGTCGAAGCCACAAAGCCATGGTACGCTGTTAGAACAGTTTTTCGGTCAGCTATTTTCGATAGTTTATATAGTGCAAATGAAAATTTATACATTCTTTTGCAGACTTCTATTGAATGCAAGCACATACCCTAACCTTCAGAAATTGTTTTATTTCCATAATTTATTATTAGATTTGGAGTACTTTTTCTTTGTGTAAATTGCATAATTTTTGTTTTTTCTAGATTAACTTTGGGATTATTTGATTTTAACCACTTAATAATGTTTTCAATAGCAAGTTTAATATTATTTTGATATTCTGCTACACTGTCACACTGTACAAAAATAGTGCTATCGTCTGCAAATAGTATCATTGGGTATTTACAAGACTCGACGATATCATTGATATATATTATAAAGAGCAAAGGACCCAAAACACTTCCCTGTGGAACGCCACGCTTTATCGTTCTATTATTAGACGTATACATTTTTTCTTGTCTTGTAGAGATACAGATCTGACTGATTACGGTTTTTTGTGTCCTATCTGTTAAATAGGATTTTATTAAATTGAGTGCATTACCTCTTACACCATAACGGCTTAGTTTTTCCAGCAATATATTATGATCTACAAGGTCAAATGCTTTCGTCATGTCCATATAAATTGCACATGATGGGACCTTTTTCTAGCTGCCCTTTTTACTAAGTCGTATATTGCTGTTGCGATTGCAGTATTTGTGCGAAATCCTTTTTTGCTCTTTGTTTAAAATATTATGTTTTTCCAAAAATTCGTAAAGCTGGCCATGAATAATTTTTCCAAATATTTTTGAGAAAATTGATAGCAGTGCAAATGGACGATAATTATTGGCAATATGTTTATCACCTTTGTTAAATAATGGCTTTACTACAGCTGGTTTCAAATTGTTTGGAAATATACCTGTAGTAAAGCTTAAATTAATAATGTGACTCAAAGGTCTTGCTATTGTAGAGCTAACATGTTTTATTACTTTTGTAGAAACGTCGTCAAAACCAACACTATTAGTATTTTTAGACAATTTATAATTTTACACACTGAGTCAGGTGTTGTCGGTCTTAAAAATAGAGAAAAAAGTGTTTTGTGAGCCTAAGATTGGTGAATCTTGTTCAGTTCAGTTCTTAGAACAATTAAATTTTTTATCTAAATATGTTTAAAAGTCATAAAGATTATTGTATAACCTAAAAATTCGTTATCGTCCTTTCTCACTCGAGGCCACGCCGATCATTAGTCTATAGGTTTCTCTGTCTACGTTTTAAACATGTTGTAGTGAAATATGTTTGACAATTTATTGTACATTACATATTAACTATATTACTTATATCTATATATATATCTGCAGAAACAAAATGTTTGAAAACAAATATGTAGAAATATTGTCACGTTGAAAGATAAGTTTGACGTTAATTTTGTATTGTAGACACTTCAACTTTATTACTTTACCGAGATCAACTTATAACCGAGACAGAGAATTAGGCATGTCGATTCTCTCTTAAAAAAATCGATCTCTGAATCGATTTGAATCGAACATACTAGAATCGATTATCGATTAAATCGAGGATTAAAAGATCGATTTTCGATTAATCGTGACATTTCGGGGTAGTAGGTAGTGTCGCAAGAAGATCTGGATCAGGAAGAGCGCGAGCTACAACCGTCCAGGAAGACCGTTATATCAGATTGACTGCACGTCGAGAGCGTACAAATCCCGCCCACGTCTTGCAAAATCGACTGCGGCAATCGTCTTATTAATTAGTGATCAAACCATTTGAAATCGGCTCCATGAAGACTGACAACGTTCCAGATCTCGTGTTATTCGTCTAAAATTACCAAGAGCGCATCGTTCAGCACGTTTGAGGTTTGCTCGCGAGCATGCGGAGTGGACAATGGACAACTGGAGAAATGTACTCTTTATCGACGAAAGTAAAGTGAAGTTTTTCAGCGATGATCGTCGAGTGCGCGTGTGGAGAAGAGAATGAGAACGTTTTCCAGAACCTTGCATACATGAAACGGATCGTTTTGGAGGTCCAAATGTTGTGATGCATAAACAGCTGGTAATTCTGGTAGAAGGCTCCATAACTGCCTCATGGTATGTTGATCGAATAATTCGGTCCCATGTCATCCCATTTTCACAAAGAGTGGGTGAAAACTTCTTCTTAATGCAAGACAATGCTCGCTCACATACAGCGCGAACAACTCAGCTCTCTCTGAAGCCAATATTACGGTTTTACTGTGGCCGGCCATGAGTCCCGATCTTAACTCCATTGAACATTTATGGGACCAGTTGAAAAGAAGCCTCATATCGTACTTAAGTAATGTAACTAATCGACAAGAGCTCTTAAACACCCTAAAATTGTGTTGGGAGCGAATACCCGAGTAAAACATCACCCACTCGATTGAAAGTGTCCCAGATAGATTCAGAGAGTGTATACGGAACAGATTAGAACCTACTCGCTATTAAGCACCATCAAACTCAATGATTTAGTCAATAATAAAAATCTAAATCAAACTTTACAAAATCAAAAATTACTGTAAACTTTCCTAAAACATTTTGACTAAATTCCATAAAATTGGCAAAACTTACTCTTGTTAATGTTCACACACTTTCAAAAACCTTAATTTATTCATTCCTAATCATAAAAACTGAAAAAAGAATAAGAATCTGTAAAATTCATTTATAAAACATGGTGGACCCTATTTTGTTTTGAGTAGTTTAGTATGTATTTACAGTATCTAGGTATTTAAAAAGTACTCTGTCTGTGGTCATAGCTCACGGTATTTATATTTTTGATAATAATTAAAGTAATAAATTCACAGGTTTAATATATATATTGTGGTCTTTATTCACAGCACAGATTAAGTTAGACCCACATTCACAGAGTACTTTTTGTATACCTGAAACACATTCCACGGGTAAAATTAGAATTAGAATGAAATCAAAAACAACTTTTCGATTGCAATTAGGTTTTGACACAAATAGTGTTGGATTATATAA
This sequence comes from Parnassius apollo, assembly GCA_907164705.1. NCBI lineage: Eukaryota > Metazoa > Arthropoda > Insecta > Lepidoptera > Papilionidae > Parnassius > Parnassius apollo. The sequence goes on from CAJQZP010001094.1 coordinate 3,913,453, forward strand.
TAGTATTAATGAACAAATATAGTTAATTAGTATTAGTAACAAATAATCTTTTATTATTGTTTACGTGAATTTATCATTGTCTGATTATGTGATTGATTGTGTACTTATGAGGGTGACTTGATCTAGTAGATCTAACCCTCTATAATAAATAAAGATTTAAAAAAAAACCTATTCGATATATTTGGATGCGTTCATAAATATTTATTTTATTAAAATATTTATATTTGAATAAAATAAATATTTATGCGTTCAAATTATCAATCAAGTACGACTGGTTCTTTTTGCGTCCGCCAACAGCAAAAAATTAAAAAACTGCGGTATCTAACTTCTTAACCCAGCCAGTTTAGGAACTTTATCGCTAGTTCTTGAATCAGATGAATCAGTCCGATTCGAGAGGTTTTTGGATCGATTCATCGAATCGATGCGGTGCTCTGAATCGATCTATAACATCGATTATTTTACTCTAGTTAATCGATTTTTCGATTAATCGATTTTAGATCGACATGCCTACAGAGAATGTACATAGTCAGTAAGTCAGTAATCTATGCCATAGATAAATAAATATGTAGCAAGCTAATCTATGCAGAGAATTTTCAACAATAATGAATTCAAAAGTGATGAACAGGTTTTATTTTTTTTATGTACCTGTGCTGTACAACACGTACGAATTAACTTGAGACTCCGCTGGAATGCGACCCCCTTCCCGACTCCCCGCACCGCGTCCCGCGCTGGCCGTGCGCGCTCAGTACCGATAGCATTTTTGTTACGGATACGCGTCTCGACTCTAGTTCGATATTTTTGATAATTGTTTGTTGTTTGGTTTGGACTTGTGTTTGTTTTTGTTATACTTGAACGTTATTTTATCTGTTTGTTGTTAATTGCGTTGTTTTATTGTTAAGTTTGGACGTTGTGTTGTGCCGTTTTCTTGTGACGCTTAGGAGTTACTCCGCCTTTTTTTATTTTTAAAATTTTTTATAGTGCAATAAAGTGTATAATAAATAAATTAATAATATTATAAATGAGAAAGTGTGTATGTTTATTTCTTTGTCCTTCCTTGACGCGTCAACTAAAAATAATATTATATATATATTACAAAAAATAAATATTTAAAATATATAAAAATGGCAACAGTATATCACTTATTACTGCACCCCTTGCCAGAACATTTTATTTTGTTTTTATTAATAATCTCATGCAAATCTCAAAAATTTCAAATAAAAAAATATTACGACGCATTATTTTGCACACCGTACATTGACAATTACGTCATCGGCCCAGGTCTCAAGCTCTCAAGATAATTCGTACGAGTTATACATTTACAATACAACAAAAAAGAAAGAAATCGAGATTCTGGACGCGCGTGCAATGTGTTTGACAGTGATTCGCAGTGAAATACGAGATAGAGACTAAAAACTGTCCTCCATGACGAATAAAGAAAGTTAAAAGAGTGATACATGAGAAAATTCTACCAATTGCATAATCACATTAAAAGCCAAAATTGTATTAAATGTTTTAACTAATGACAATAAAGTAAGTAAATTATCCAAGAAAATAACATCAACATTTGCGCTGTTATTACAAGCTCAAATTAGAAATTAAAAGAAAAAGGACACATGAAAATTATAGCCTTGTGGATTTATAAAAGGTCGCCCACCGTTACAGGCTACTCAGGCTCTATTATAGGATTAACTGAGGACTCTTTGCTGTTGGAATCAATCAACCAGTTTTTAAGGCCTGGCAGATTTTTTAAATACTATAAAACCATCAGACAATCAATTTACATTGATATTTGATGAAATCTTTTTAAAAAAATGTGATGTATAATCCAAAAGAAGATTTGATTGAAGTGTATTAGGATCATTGTACACAAGGATGATCTTCAGTCGTTGCATCATATTCATAAGTATTTATGATTGTTATTATTAGGAAGATTGAAACAGCCCATTACCCACTATTTCTCCAATGCATTTTTAACTACAAATCAACTTACTGAACTAATAAAAGAGGTAATTATAAGTACTTTGTATGATGTTTCATTTTATTTCAACAGTTGAAATTAAAGTTGATTATAAAAGCTCAATGGTTGTAAAACATATTTAATTTTTGATTTCAGGTCTTGAATCAGTTATAGGTGGCATAACTTCCAGGCTCTCAGGCTGGGATGAATATATCTGCAATAGTCTGTGACATGGATGGAGTAAATTTACAAGTTCTCTCTATCTTGGGTGCAAATATGCAACAACTATATTTTGCATTCCATAACAAAGAGATGACCCTTTGATACACCAGCAATGGGGTTAATGCATTTCACATTGAAATAACTTTGTTTTGCAGAAGAGAGCCATGAGAGCACTTTACAACCTAAGTCCGAAGGAGTCTTTTCAATAAAGTTTTTTAGAAGTAAATATATTAATTATAGCATTTTAGTAATTTTACGAAAATTTTATGTATGTTTTTTTATTAATTTTTGTTTTTGTTAATTTAATGTACGCAAAAACAACAATAGTTTTTATTATATAATATACAAGCTAGTTATATCAATTATTCCACTTCAAAGAATAAGTTCATGGGGCAAAGTATATGCTTTTACAACAAGTCATAAAATATGCAGCCTATTAAAAACTGAAAATTTTTAACTAAGCAAAGTTGTTTAAAAAAGGTTATTACAATAAAATATATGATTGATAAACCCCTGGGAATGGGGTGATTAATATTGTTTCTAAATGTTTTAATATGTAATTGTAAAACATTATATTTTAAATAACATTTGTTTTCTACAAAGGACAGAGGCTTTTCCCAAACAAGTAAAAGCATTAATTACTTAATGAGTTTTGTAATCAAGTATTCTTTAATAAGTTTTGTAGTTTTGAATAAAATTTATTCTGCGTCGTAATTGCAAGCATATAATATAGAGACAACATTTTAAGGTTAAATCAGAGATATAAATAGACAACCAATTATCAAAATGAAATTATTTGCAGGTTTTACTCTGCTCTTGTGTACATAAGCTTATTTATTATTTAACTTGGTTTTTGATTCAAATATTGCTATTTTAGGTATTGTAGACATGCTAGAGTTTTTAACCCTTAAAGACTACAATGAATTTGTATACTATAATAAATCCGGGTGTTTTTACACCCATTGTAGTCTTAGCAAGACTTCAATGGGTGTAAAAACACCCAGATTTATTTATTACAGAAAATTATATGAATGAACAAATATATTATTGTTTTTTTTTAAATATTATTAAATTATGTATTTATTCATTTATAGATTTATTTTTGTAAATAACAATTTAAATTGCATGTTCAAAAAATCTTCCCAAAAACATGGTAAATTCGAAGGGGTTTGAAAAATAATTGAAAAAAAAAAAGAAAACTAGTACGAGTTTTTAATCAGTTTTTATATTTTTAATTATCATAAATAAGCCTTGAATTTGGTATATTATTTATTCTTATATCTAAAAAAACATATGAAATTATCAAATCAAAATGATAACTAGATAATTTTTGTTTTAAATGATTGTAACACAAAATAAATATAATGTGACCTTCTTTATACTAATTATAAAGAAAAATAATGAAAATTACCAATTACTTCTAAATTGCGTTATCCTTTGGTTAACAAAATATTACTACTATAGTTAACGCACACCAAACTACGGTGTAGTTTACAAATAAACACTGAACAATTCGAGCATTTAGCTGTGAACTTTTTATCTCCTTTCGGTTTACAAATTCCGCATCTGCCTTGTTTAGCTTTCGTGGCCCTCTCTTGTGAACCTTCTTCATTATCAATTTGTGAATCTCTCAAGGACTCTGTATTATCAACTCTTCGAATGCTGGTACCCGACAGAGTACCTTGATTATCAGAGTCTAGCTTTCGGTGTTCACTGATCACACTTTCGATTTTGTCTCTAATCTTGTGCCGTAAGTTTGGAATTTTGAGTCTGTCTTTTATGTATGGTAACATTAGATCCAGTGACAACTTGTATAGGAATTCGGCTCGAGATGCCTGGCTTTTGCCATTCCTATTGTTGTTGTTATTGAGAATCATGTGAGAATATATTCCTGCTACATCCAACATGTTGTAAAAAATAGCCAAGGGCCATCTTTTTGTTCATCTCGAACAACTGTAGCTATGACACATCTGATCAACAGCATCCACTCCTGCTTTAGTAGAATTATAGTATTCAATAACCTCTGGCTTCCCGCTTGTTTCTGATATTGCTGATTCATGGTGCATATTCGACAAAAGTATCACAATCTTATTTTTTTTGGACAATACGTAGAGAGCTGAAGTTTATCATGTGTATTGTATAAAAACACTGAACTTCCTATAGGACGATTCTTCATTACAATAGTGTCTTGCGGTATCTCCACTTTGTTCTTGCGCGTGGTACCAACCATTGTTAGTTTGTGTTTATTCAGCATATTATTTGCCATAGGTACAGATGTGAACCAGTTGTCACAGGTTATGTTTATATTTGTACCATGAACAGATTTTGTCAAATTTTCAACATAATACTCTGCAAGAGGTTTGCTTCCATTTGGCGTCCTTTTTCCTAGATAGGGCATTCCAGATATCACGTACCGATCATAAGAATTACACATGAGGACCAGTTTCAGACCATACTTATCTGGTTTGCTAGGAATATAGATTCGAAATTTGCATCGTCCTCTGAAACCCACAAGTTCTTCATCAATAGTACAATTTACGGATGGACGATACAGATCAGCGATTCCCAAATACCACGGATATGTGCAAATTCATCTGTACTTTTTCTGATGTCCCTATATGGTCATCAAACCGTAAACAATTGGTTAGAAATTTGTAACGCTCTTTTGACATGATGGCCTAGTAAATTTCATAGAGATGCTCCACAAAAAATTAGTTGATACTCTGTTATCTTTCTTTACTGCAGTCGGATACAAAAGGCCAAAAATCGCTTTCAGCTCTGAGATGTCAACATCTTTTTTATATGAAGTTTGCGGGCCATAATTTGCTTTTTGTTTAGCGATTTCCTGATTAGAATGAACAAGTATAGTATCAATAATTTTTTTATTGAAATACAATTCAAACGCATCCAGTTCTGTAGTCACTTCTTTGGCAACACCCACAGGACCTGGTAAATATGGGACTATATTCCTACCAGGAGTTCGATGAGGAGGCGGTGGCTTAGTACTCCATTTGTAGGTAGGGTATCCTTGCTTTTCCTTGCCCTTCAAAACTCTTTTTTGGGGCAACAACATGTTTCCAATACAAGTAAAATGTGTATTACCTAATTTTACTTGTCTTCCATCCAGTGGAGAAGGAGACTCATCAACTTCCATCTCCAACTGAGCTTCTGATATATTAGAAGTAGTGTCATCGTCGACACTTTGTGCATCTTCATGAATATCCATTTCTACAGAGTCCTCTTCTGCCGACTCTTCATCCGATGCCAGCAGTGCATCTTCTATTGCTTGTTCCCTCAGTTGCTGCATAATCTGAGATAAAAATATCATAATATACATTTAAATACAATAACACATCAAATAAAAATAATAAATACAATATACATAATAATACACACACGAATATCATATTCTATACACTAGTACACACGTACTAAAAATAAAACATAAAAAGTTAATTACCTAAGTTGTAACCCACTATGACTACAATGGGTGAAAAAAACACCGGGTCACGAGTGTACAGGCCCGGTCAACTCTGTATGGACAGAATGAAATACCTACGGGGGCTGAATTTTATTATTGCCATTTGTCAGATAAATGTCTTGTATCATAATTAGTAAGATTTTGCTAAAGATAAATTACACTCAAAAATTTTGAATACAGAAATAATAATCAATAGGAAGATAACTATGCCTGTCGTATTTTTCTACATTATTATATTAGCATATCCTTGACAGTAAAAGAAAAATAAATGTTCTCTTTTTGTTTTGATTTTCAATGAGTAGAAAATTATATTTTTTACTGGTAACACCAAATACCTAAATGAGTATATATTTCTCTTTTCTCATAATATGGCGTCGCCGTATAAATTATTGTTGTTCATGATTGGTTGTTATGTTTGTTTTGCTTGTGTCTTTTACTAAGATTTTGCAAGTTTACGATGTTGAGTTGAGATTAATGTCCTTCATTTATATGATGTGCAATGTGTTAGTCAAAGAATCGTAGTGAAATACGAAATAGTGACTCTTAAAAACTACGCTGCATTGGCGGATAAAGAAAATAGAAAAAGTGTTCTAAGTGCAACAGCATACCAACCATTGACAACGTTAAATTATTTAGGTTTCCGAAATTCGCAGTAAAGTATATTTTGCGGTACGTATACGATATACATATACACTATTTAATAAGTTCTAACCTTAAAGTAAATCTCTTGTCCAACTTATTGTTTCTCTTTTACCATTTAAAAACAAATTATTGGTTTGTAAACCATTAATTTGTTTTTAACCTACTTTGATAATATTTGTATTTAATAATTATAATCTTTTGTTTTCAGTTGTAAATTATGGGCGAAATATTATATTCCTTCCCAAGAGCAGTATACTACTTTAGCTTTCCAAAGCTACATAATAAGCCCAGAATGCTGTGTGAAAAACATTTTCATGATGGTTAATTTAATGATGCAACCAAGAAAAAGCTCTTAAGCACTGCAGTCCCATGTGATGTAAGTAAAGTGTATAATGTATATGGTAATATGGTATGTATATAGTTTTCTTTAAGGATTACTCAGATATTTTATATGGGGATTACTATATTCAGGAGTAGACTTTGATAGACTGTAAAGAAGATGATGATTATTCATATGACCATCATCTGGATCTTACATGGATGGACAGACCACATACAGTAGTTTGAATCCTGTTAATTCTTTCAACTAATTTATAATAATTGGATCGGACAAAGCATCCAAAGGATTGAAGTCTATAAAGTTAGCACAAGCCTTTCCTTACATTATTAAAAGTGCAACACACTGCATATTATTTTTAACAATCAAATTTTATTTTAAAACAACAACAAACCTTAAGAAAGTTCCGGCATCACAATATATGAATAATTACATTTGGTCCTAAACCTATCAAATTTAAAGGCACAACTTGTACAACGCAGTAGAAATACATGCATCAAATGGTTCTCAAACAATAGATAAACACAAGATTTCTTTTCACATAGTTATTGTATTTACTATCTTATTTTGTTATATTAATTGTAATAGTGGGTGTATTATAGAGCAAGTTGGATGAACAAGATCCATTCATTTATTTTGTATTGGTAGAAGGGTAATGTAGTGCCATCAGTAGGGACTGGTTTACTATGAAAGTAATGTCAATGAATATAATGTTAATTTAATTGTATATAATAATTTTATGATACTATAATTTATTTCAGTTTTTATTTATTTCCAGACTAACAAAGTGTATTCCCATTTTATTTTGTGGAATCACAAGCTGGTCCCTCGCAAATTATTGCTGCAAACCACAAGCAGGATCTTCAAAAAGGACAACATTATATCCACTGAAGAACAACCACAAACATCAAAACATAACACATAATGTTGAACCTGAAAAAGAAAGTATGTATCTCTATATGAAATTTTTTAAAATGAAATAAGGAATATTTTTGTAATCTATTATTTAATATGTTTTATAATTTTGAATAAAAATTATTCTATTTATAAGCTGCATTCAATACTTAATATATTGCAATATAGAGACAAAATTTTTAGTGTCAATTCAGGGAAATAGATAGACAACCAAATATTATCAAAACAAAATTATTATTTGTGAATGTTGCACTTTGCACTTGTGTGTAGGAGCTTATTTATTAATTAACTTGTTTTAGATTAAAATATATTATTATATTAGATATTTTGGTTATTGTAGACAATCATTGTGCATATTATCAATTCATCCATGATTGTAAATCTTATTTCAATTCTTTATCATTGTTTACTTAAGTAATTGAAATGTTGTAATCATTATTGATTTTCTTTTCATGTTTAAACACATCAAATATCTTTATAGAAAGAACTAAGCTGCTGGAGAAATTGTTTCTTAAGTTATGTATGTTTTTTATTTCAATTTGTATTTTTATTTTGAATAAATAAATAGAAATTTTGTAATTTTTGTTCTTTTATTTAGCGCTGGGATAGGAAACCTAAAAATACCTCAAATAAAAAAAACAAAAAAGACCACATTCAAATTTTCCCGCCACACAAGAAGTGCAGGAGGCTGACGATAGATGGCGCTAGTGGTTATATATCTCATTTCTTAAATTTTGTATGAAGTTGTCGTTCTTCTCCGATAGGAGTAATAGTGTTCTGTGCGAGTGTATCTCGGGACGGGCGCTCGCGCGTAACCACTCTCCCCGCGTCCTCGAGGGCTACTGAGCAGTGTGACCAGATTTCATTTGACGAATCTACTACTCTTGGAGGTTAAAAGCTACTGAATTCTACCAAAAGAGAACGAGAAAATACTAAAAATCTATTATATTTTTTTGCCGTCGTGTTACAACGCAAAAAGGTAAGGTAAGGTGTTTTCTTGATTAAACGAAAAAATAACAAAGAAACCACCATTAATTAAAGAAACTAATGTTTTTTTAATTAAATTCTAAATAAAAATATAATTAAAAAATAAATAAAATGAAATTTAAAGTTCGTCTTTATGTTAGGTAACATCGTCATAAAGCTGTTTTGAATCCATTAACTTGATCATACTTCTGTCAGGAACAAATCTGCTACATTGTCCTTCCAACTGTCGTAGCCCCTCTTTCGGGTAAATTGACATACTTTGGTTTGCTATCCGCATCACAGATTTGGCTGACTTCACTCCAAAATATATCCACCATAAATGTTTCAGACGTCGAACTAGAAATTGACAATAAATTAGACATGGAAACATCTAATTTTAATTCCCTATATTCATTGTTAACAATTTGCATGTTTTCTGTTGCAACTAAGTTAGTAAATCTTTGGAGTATTCTTATCAGAGTTCGAAATTCACCATTCACTGCTTTTTGGGGATCGATGAACGACAAATCCTACAAATAATTTCGTCTTAAATTCGATTATAAAAATTCTCAATTAAGGAATTTCTACTAGTCTATCACACTATGCGCAGAAAAAGACTAATAAAACTGTGTTGTCTAATAATTATAGGAGCAACTTAAAAATGATTTAAGTTGAAAGACCTATTTTATAAAAAAAGGTCTATCTATTGGGAAATGACATTTAATTTGCTATGTCCACAGTAATGTTCATTCAATAATAAGGAAATCCCCCAAATCACTTTCGTGTGCTGCCAACTGTAAAATTAAAACTTTTTGGACATAGATGCTTGCTTTTAAGCCTAATATTTTTGACAGCGAATTAATACCAAAACATACCGATGTGTTTCTCATTTCTACTAAATTCTACTAAGACATTTTATCCTACTAGATTATCGTCTTGTTTGCTTCAAATCTACTAAAAAAAGTAGAAATCTACTAAAAGTGGTCACGCTGCTACTGAGTAATAGTGTTCTGTGGCTACTGTCGATACGATATACGAGAACACAGTACACGAAATCTCAAGGCGCTGCGTTAAAACTGAAAAAAGATACAGGTACAAAATTAAGCCACTCGGGGTGTAAAAACACCGTAGTAGCCTTTAAGGGTTAATTGTGCATGTTATTATCAATACATTCATTTATCCTTTTTTACATAGGTAATTGAAATATTGTAATCAGTATTGATTTTTATTTTCTTGTTTTAACTCATCTAATGACATAATTAAAAACTAATTTTGCAAAACAAATTTTGCCTCCCTTCAGTAGTGTTCTAGTGTTATGCAAGTTTGAGAAATGTAATTTTGTACCTTAGAATCACCTACTATTAGGCCAGTATACATATAGGTACTAGTCGCCGCGGCGATGTCGGATGCATGGCTGCCACATTCCGTCTGGACTGTAATACTAAGCCTGCAAGACCCAACGTTGTAGGCTAAGTATAACTTAACACCCTTTGGGTCCAGACTAATAAAATGATAAATATTGTTGCCATTATATACATATTATATTATATTATATTTTTCAGAGTAATCGAATTCGAAACTTAAGCTTAAATACATAAATAACGATATAATGTTATTGCAGTTTTTGAAAATATCAGTAAATAAAGCTTCTTCTTTTATTTGCAACTATCCTAAATTGAATCCGATTTATGAGCAACAACGTTTTTGCCTACGGATCGACTAACATGTTTCAAAAATAAGCAAGCTCTAACTAAGTTTTAATGTCTTTATCTTACGAGGAAACTGAAAAATTATCACTCACACTCATATACTACACACTGGCATCTACGTATTAATTTTACACTTACTTCTAAACTTGTAATATTTGTTTATGATTAACAAATCTCCAATATTAAATGAACATTTTGCATATTATATTTTATTGTTTTAAGTAAATGAAATATTAACTGTGTCACTACTCATTAAGTTTCAATTATTTTTATGTGAAATATAGAATAAGTTCTTGTAAACGTTTACTATAACATTTTAATATTAGTATAAGTGTGTGACACATTTATAAAATATCTCGCCTGCCTTACTCTTGTACCATACAACTAAACATTTAGCTATAATAGTATTGAGCCCTTTGTCGGATTAGAACATAGCACATAGCTAATTATTTTACTTCTTCCCACTTTTATTCATTTCTTGATTGCAGTAAAATTATTTTTATGTTTTTGTTTTTCTATTTGGTGTGTATTTAATGGGGAGGGCTTAGCAGCTGTAACACAGGTCTGTGACCTAGCACGGTTGCTAAAGATACCTTAATATACTATTGAGTAAGATTTACGTCTTATCAATGTAATTTTATGAGTTTATGTTTTTATATAAAGTATGTTTGGATTCAATAAATATTATTATTATTATGTGGGGTATCTATATAATTTTCTCATCTGGTTGGGTTCTATAAATATATAATTATAAATGAAAATGAAAAGATAAACTTACATAAATATCAATAAAATAAAATAAATACAATAATACATAAATAAATAAAAGCCCAACCAGATGCCACTGTACCAAGGAAACACAGATTATTGGAATAAGCCTAAACTATAGTAAGCTTTGTAAAATTTTGAGAGAAAGGCGGTGGAACATGCACATGAACATTGAACGTGAGCATGTGGAAGAAAAATTTCTTATCACTTAAAACACATTATGAAGATGGCAGTGACAAACTAAATTATTTGATAAACAGTTTTCAACATTTCTTTTTTTAATATGTATTTTAATTAAATAAATAATTAGAAATTTGTATTGTATTTTATTATGCTCTTTTATATCGAGCTCTGGGACAGACAGGTAACCTAAAAAAATACCCCGAAAGGGACTAATTTTTTTCGCCTCACGAGAGAATTGCAGATAATCTGATTAATGATAAAGACGGAATATGTGGAGATATATAGTATATACCACATTTCATAGTTTCACTCAATAGTGCCTCTCAATGGATAGGTCTTAAGATGAACATGGACAAAACAAATATCATGTTTAATGTCCCTGTCACACCTATGCCGGTAGTTGTTGGGAGCACTAAGCTCGAAGTTGTTGAGTACGTTTACCTCGGACAAATAGTCCGACTAGGTAAGTTCAACTTCGACCGAGAGGTCAATCGACGGATTCAACCGCCCTACCACAATCCACCATTTCTCTGCGTTTAAACTGAAATGAGGATATCCTCAGTAGAACCAGAGTGACCGACTTAGCCCAACGGATTAGTTGGAGTAAGGAAGTGGCAATGGGCCGGCCATATAGCTCGAAGAACAGACTACCGTTGGGGAATAAAGGTTCTCGAGTGGCAGACTCTTACCGGTAGGCGAAGTGTAGGGCGACCCCCCACTAGATGGAGTGACGACCTGGTAAGACCAGGTGGCTCAGGAGCGTGCTTTGTGGCATACCTTGGGGGAGGCCTATGTTCAGCAGTGGAATTGTGAAGGGCTGTAATGATGATGATGATGATACCATATTTATATTTTGTATAAAGTTATCATTCGTCTCCGCTAGGGTTGATAATGTTTTGTGATGTTTTGCAACTAAATCGGATAACAGAAAAACACGATTTAAAACAAATCGCGAAATATAAAAAAACAACAATGCGAACGCTAACGTTGACAAATCTATAGATAACTCGTATTGTCTTCCGCATGGACTGTGGGGTCTTGCAGGTCTCGGGCCTCGGGGTATGCCCCCATTACCCGGATTGTCCTCGCGGTCCACCACTATGGACCGGTCCTGGGAGCCTTCTTCAGGCGTTGTAGGTTGAAAAATCGGGTTTAGTGCGTAATAGGTAAAGTTTTTCGTAGTCGGCTACGAAAAAAGGAGGTTGTCCGGTGAAAGTCAAGGTTGGCCTATCAACGGCATTGAGGGTTGTTACTCGACTCTCTAATCGATATAGAGGAGTTCTCTTGGGTAGGGACGGGCGAGTCCGGAGGGCGAGTGTGTAGCGGCGCTAGGTGGTTAAGATGTATGTGTGGCCCGTTGTCTGCACGGTCGAACAGTCCGCGCGCCAACCGGGCCACAAACTCCTGGATGGTTTCGATTTTCAGGTTGGCCGCTATGACGTCATTCCGGACGTAGCGACCCGCTCCGACAATGGTTCTTAACGCCAAATTTTGCTGGGCCTGCAGTCGTCGCCTCAGAGGCTCGCTCAGAAGCGCGTACCAGGCCGGAGCACCGTAGGTGATGATCGGTCTTATATACATTTTGTATATCCTCACTTTTGTTTTAAGTGACAGCTTGGATGCCAGGACCGGACGGAGCATCGCCCGCGCACATCGTGCTCTGCGGACGACGAAGTTGACGTGCGCAGTCATGCGCAGCGTCCGGTCGATCCGGCACCCAAGGTAGGTCACGGCCTTCTCGTAAGCGATCTTCTGGCCATTGAGGGTTAACGGACGTGGTAGGTTCCTGAGGTGGCGGGTGAGCAGAGTGGTCGTCTTACCAACGTTGACGACCATCCTCCACTCATCTAGCCATGGTGGCAGCAAGTCCAGCAGACGTTGCATCCTGGCAGTGGCAATGTCTTCTGGAAGAGGTGAAATAAGCGCTATCGTCCGCATATAACGCCAATTCCACGTCATCCTCCCACTCTTGCAGCCTTCCTGCCAGTGTTGGGATGTCGTTGGTATAAGCCGCGTACAGGACTGGAGACAAACAGCTGCCCTGAGGAACGCCGGCTCTGATGGTTCTGGTTGCGGACTCGGCGTCCTCTACGCAGACGTAGAACTTCCTGTCTGCCAGGAAAGACGCCACTAGCCGCAACTTAGCAGGAGGGACACTGGTCTGTTCTTCCAATTTATAAAGTAATCCAGAATGCCACACCCTGTCGAACACCTTCTCGATATCGAGAAAGACGCCCAACGTAGTGCGGCCACGGTTGTACTCTGTCGCAAGCAGGTGCAGCACTCTGGTCAGCTGTGTTGCTGGTGATCCCTCCTGAATCCGTGCTGCTCCGCCCGAAGTTGGATGCACGGACGGAGGCGTCTTAGCAACAGTCTTTCAAGCAGTTTAGTTATGTGCGGTAACAGCGTGATCGGCCTGTAGCTGGCAGCTCTACGCCTGTCCTTCCCGGGTTTCGGCATACGATAACTTTGCTTTTCTTCCAGTCCTCCGGGAAGTGGGATGTCCGCAATATCCCATTGTAGAGTCGACCAAGCTCTACTAGGACTCTATGGGGCAACTGTCGGAGTGCACCGTTGGTAATCCCATCGTGCCCCGGCGCCTCGGCTGCAGGCGGATTACTGTCCTCCGCAGTTGTACTGTTCAGCGGGGGGAGATGAACCACTCTCCTGCCAGAGGCGGCGCGGGCGACGACAGGAACTCCTGTACGCGACTCTCCTTCCGGGCATGAAGCTCCATGAACTCCGCACTTGCTGGGTTCGGCATAAATTGCTCCTCGAAGTGCTCTCCTAGGATATCCGCTCTACCCTTGGCATCGTAACGACGTTCGCCCGCGTTGTTGGTCAGCGGGCAAACGGGAGGTTTGGCTTTAGTTAACTGTCGGTTCAGTTTGTAGAGCGATGCATCATGTTCTTCCGCCTTCCATATGCGTCGCTCCCAGGCATCTCCTCTGTGTGCCTGGACTGCAACCGACAGTTCCTCCGACAAGGTGTTCAACTGAGTTTTGATTCTCGGGCAGCGAGTACGCGCCCAGAGCCTCCTCAACGCTCTTTTCCTTCTGATCTGCACGCTTATCTGTAGCAGCAGATCGTCTCTCCTTCCAGTAATCGGACGATCGTAGAGGCAGCGTGGAGGGCCTCTTGTATCGTCTTAGAAATTCTGGTAGCAGCGGCCTCTACGTCGTCCGATGTGCTTAAGGGGTGGTGTGCTGGAGGTCTCTCATGTAGGTGTTGATGGTAGAGCCTCCAGTCGACACGTGTCTTAAATGCTCTGGGCGGCGTAGTCACCGCCTTTAGGCCAAGGGTAATCAAGATCGGGAGGTGCTGTGAATTCAGGTCGTACAGCACCTCTACCACTATCGGGTAGTTGACGTTCCTAGAGAGCACGATGTCCAATACATCCGGACGACTCTGTGGATCAGTCGTAACGTGTGTGGGTTCTTCGGGACCTAAGACGTCATAGCCATGTCTTTCGGCATCTTCAAACAGTGCATGACCCGGCGGATTGATCACTCTAGATTCCCCACGCCGGGTGTTTGGCGTTTAGGTCCCCGGCGATGATGGTCGGTGTTTCGCCTTCCATCACCGTCCGGACGTCTGAGGAGCAGAATGAAGTCCCTGGCGGGCGGTATGCTGCGTAGATCCTAAGTTCCTCGCCCGCCGCCTCTATTTTTATACCGATAGAGCGCATCGTTTGGTACTCCGGTAGTTCGAGTTCTTGATGGACGATGTCCCTTCTCACTAGAACCGCCGTCCCACTGTAGGCGGCCCCTTGAGAAGTGACCTCGTCCCTCCTGTACAGATGGTAGTTGGGCAGCTTTATGTGCGTACTCGGGTTTAATTTCGGCTCTCCCAGCAAGATGACCTGTATGTCTTGTTGGGCGACAGTGCGGAGTTCATCTAGCTTCTGCTGGATTCCACCCGGGTTCCAGTAGAAAAGGCGCAGGTTAGACTCCTCCACAGTGCCGTGCCAAGAGGTTTGCCAGCGTCTTCATCACTGCTGAAATTGGATCCGTCCCGGCTCTAATATCGGCCAAATTCGATTGCTATGCCAACCAAGCGTTGGATGGCGTCAGCAGTCTCGAAGCCGGCTGATGGTGTTCTTGGTGCCTGTGAAGGCACTGGCACTGGTCTCGGGAGTTGGTGTACTTCTCTTTGTTTCTAGGTAGAGTGCGCTCTATATGTAGAGCGGGCTCTATTTTCCGATAGAGCCCTTTCTGGCACTCTGCCCATTCTAGTTTTCTTCTGTTTGGTAACCTGCGCCTGGGCTATCGTTACCGCTGGGGTTGGGGTAGAGGTTGCTGCCTGAGGAGGGGGGCTGCACCTTCTTCTTCTTCCTCCCCTGCTTACTCCTCTGCGAGGTTTGGCGCTCAATTGCGTCGTAAGCGGGGGGCTGGAGAGTCGCCCCGGTGGTTGCCTTGGATGTGGTGATAATCGGCACCACCGTTTCTATGGGTGCCGAGACAGGTGGAGGGGGGGGGGGCGGGTTGCCTTCCCTTTCCTCTAATTGTAGTCCACCCGGCTTCCTGGACCACGGCCCTGGGACGACTCTGGGGGACTCTCTTGGGCTCTTCCGGGAGTAGTCCCGGTAGAGCGATCCCCTGCTTCCTTGCGATCCTCCTCAGGACTGGGCAGCGGCGATCGCTGGCGGTATGATTTTTGGCGCAATTTGCGCATCGCGGTTCTTCGTCTCTACCCCTTGGGCAGTTACTGGCGATGTGGTCCCCGGCGCAGCGAACACACTTCACTGGCCTGAAGCAATTCATGGATGCATGTCCAAAGGCCTGGCAGAGGTGGCATTGCGATGGTCCTGCTCTTCCTTGCCAGGCCTCTAAGACGACTCCTCTCATGGACAGGAGTTCGTCGATTTGATAAAGTTCGTTTAGGCGCTCCAGGCTCAGGTGGTCCAGCTGCGCGAAGTAGAGGCACCCAGGTGACCCCTTTGCCCTGATAGCCCCCTCTATCGCGGATGGATCCGTGCCCACTGGCAGTCCCCGCATGCCCACTTTTGTGGGCTTGTCCTCTTCGGGTGCGTGGACCAGGACATGGCTGGTACTTTTTCGGTCACCTCTATCAGGTACTTTTGCACAGTCCGGAATTCTTCCAGACTTTGGGGGGTGAACCTAACCCCCTTCCCGAACGGACGAGCATTCGGTGGGTGACCCAACTTCTTATTGAGCACCTCGAAGTGCTTCGTCCAATCCGGTAAGCACTAAGCCACTATGGGCGGGTATCTCTTGGATGTTTCCTCATCCGGCTTGGTTTTCGGTGCTTCCGCTGTCCTGGTCCTTAGTACTGCTGGGGTAGCTGTCAGTTGGGCGTAGCTGGTCGAAGGCCTTTGGCCATCGCCCGACGGCCGGCCTGGCGGGTTGGTGGTTGGCGCGGACAATGAGTGCCCGGCAGATGGCGCTAAGGTCACATATGTGGTTGAACTCCACCCATACGACCCTTCTCCTCCCTGCTCTAGATCAACAGCATCCATGCTGGAATGGTGATCCAGTGATCTGAGAGGGGTTGGTTTAGTCGGCGATGGCGATTTAGGTGGTGATCTCCGGATAGGCCTCTCCCGTTGTCGGTCGCTTTCTTCCCCGGATGTAGAATATTCCGAAGAATAGGGGGATCCGACGCATTGCCTCCTCTTGGAGGGATGCTGCCGTTTCGGGTGGAGTATGCCTTCGTGGTGTTTTCTTGGCTCGCTGTTGCTGGGGCGACGGTTTACTCCCAATCGTACGCTCAGGTACGATGGGTGAGAGCGCGGCCCTCGGTGCGGGCTCTTTTCCTAGCGACGAAGGCTTACGGGTCGGGATCTGAGAGTAGGAGGACACTACTCTAGTCCGTTCCGGGTTAAAAATATCCCTGTACGCGATGGGTCTTTCCAATACGCCAGGACGGTCCGGTGGTTTTCTAGTTTTAGGTGGGGGCTCCCCCTTGTCTTTATCGGACATGCTAAGAACCTACCTAAAAAAACCAAAAAAAACCAGAAAACCCCCCACCAAAAACACAACAAAAAACCCCCCAAAGTCAGTCAGGTAATGTAAATTTGGCCCTATCTGAGATACCAGCCGATCAGCACGGTGCGCGACGCGGATGGTAGGGATGATATACGTTGGCTTTCCACACTTGGGGCACTGCCTACCCCTTTTACAAAAAAAGGGTTGGGGGAAGTGCGGTGGTGGCACTTTAAAAACGCGACTAGGCACAGTAAGTACGGAGTGCTTTAAAGTGCCAAGAATCTGCCTAGGGGCCGGTGACCTCGACGCCTCACGGAATCAGCGGACTCAACGATCGACGGAGTATTAGAATGTCAATTGATAGAATCAGGCGTTACTTTGCGGAAATCCATTATAATAAATAATTTATTACTTTGCAACCTTCCGCTAACCAATTACAATTATTTACTATTGAATAGCACCTCCCGCCCTACCTCAATCATCACGAACTCCCACCACTAGTCTCAGCACCACTACTCCCGGCACCACTACTTTCAACACCACTATTCCAGGTAAGACACACCATCGACGACAATACGACACGTGTTTCGCCTCTATACGAAGCATCCTCAGGTAATGTAGACTCTACGGCGACTGACCGCTAAGTGAGCGGCGAGCCGAAACAGCTGCTATTTATACACTCCGACACAACCACTCCCCACCAAAGTAGCGAGTGACCGCGCCGCGCGATAACAAACCTGCAACTAATTGTTATGACTAATATTTTTTAAATATTATTATTATTATTGTTTTTTATATTGATGTTATTATAGTTCTTTATTATTATTAATATTAAAATTATTATTATAGATTAGCCTTAAAGATGTTTAACAAAGGTGAATTAGAAACATTTGTTTGTTCATTCAGCAGTGCATTGTTACCATTATTTTTTTTAAATCACCAACTGTTTTAGCACACACAGCCGCAGCCCCTTACTACAAGTATGTAAGACTTCAAAGGAATGGTCGCTGGCTAGGTTGTGTCCAGTGTCCAAGAGATGTTTAGCAAAATGGGATTTATCAGGATTGCAATTTCTGTACGCGGCCAAATGCTCTTTATAGCGTGTCCCGAAATTGCGACCAGTCTGACCCACGTAAATGGCGTGGCATTCGTCACAAACAAGTTTATAAACACCCGATTTTTGACTAATATTTAACTTATCTTTATTATTACAAATATTCCTAAGCGATTTGTTTGTTTTGAATGCCACGTTAATGCAGTTTTCCCTAAGAGTATTAGCTATTTTTTCCGATATTGAGCCTAAGTAGGTCAAACTACCTACATATCGCCGGACACTTTGAGATCGAACCGCGTACAAAGAATTGCGAACAACAGGCTTTTGTTTCTTTTTAATAAGATTATTAATGAGATTTTTAGAAAAACCGTTAGAGACTGCAATTTGATAAATTATATTAAGTTCTTTTAAATAGTTTTCTTTACTTAATGGAACAGTTAACAGACGGTTGATGTAACAATAAAAAGCGGCTAATTTATGTTGCCATGGATGACACGATGACGCGGGGATGACCGTGTCGGTATGAGTTGGATTTCGATAAATTTGAAAAACATGCAACGACTCTTTTCTTGTTATTGTTAAGTCAAGGAAATTAAGGGAGCAATCTTGTTCCAATTCAAGCTTACATTTAATTTTTTCGTGGACTCTATTTATTTTATTAAGGAAAACATCCAGTTGCCTCCTTGTGCCAGTCCAGCAAATAATTATGTACATATCGATAATAGTATAAAATATTTCGGTTAACAACTATATGATGGGGGATGAGTCACTCGCGTCCGTAGGCTTCGACCACCTAACCTTAGGCCCACCCTACACGTGTCCCCCGGGTGTTGCTAAACGAGCGACAAAGCCGAAAAAATAGACTCGGCTCCTCGCCGTATGGTAGCGGCGTAAAATCTACCACCACCCCTTGTTCGCACCATGAGTCAGGAAATAAAAGAAATGTCCCCAAGTTCCCGGCGCCCCTTTAATGGGGCAGGGGTGCGAAGAATCTCCGAGAGAAAAACCGGCGACGAGGTTCGCCACCCGTCACGTTCTGTCTCCCGGAGGGGCGAAAAGTGGATTGCGGAAACCTTCTGGCTACGCTGAATGTATGTGGAGGAATGAATGATAAGATGGATGAAGTATGCGAAATGATGAATGACAGAGGAATAGATGTGTTATGTGTGAATGAGACGAAACGAAAGGGAAAGGATGCCACTGCACATGGCACGTATACCGCGTATTGGTCTGGTGTAGACGAGACCGAACGGGCATGCCAGGGAGTCGGTTTCATCCTTTCAGAAAGAATGTTTCAATGTGTGAAAGAGTATGAATGTGTAAGCCCGAGGCTGCTATAGATACGAATGAAAGTGGGCTTAAAGAAGCTGTTCCTGCTAGGGGTGTACGCCCCAGACATGTCTAAGCCCACTTACATCCGAGAGCAGTTTTGGGACATGGTAAGGATGGTGTTGACAATATGTAAGGAAAATGAAAATATTATTATGTTAGGAGACTTTAATGTAAGGGTTGGGGTGAAGAGGTCTGGTTATGAAAGGATATTGGGAACGTTTGGTGATGAAAGTATAAATGAGAATGGTGAAGACCTCCTCACCGTATGTGTGGAAAAGAATCTTTTTGTGACGAATATTTTTTTTCGTCATAAGAAGATTCACATGTATACATGGGAAAGAGGTGATGATAGAAGCATGATATGTTTCGTAATTGTGGATGAAAGTATGAGGAGCGCAGTCGTAGATACAAGGGTTTACCGGGGGTCCAACGTAGGGACGGATCATTACTTGTTTTTATGTCGAATTAATGGTCTTTTCAAGCGTTGGCGGCATCGGACACCTGTGTCTACCACTGCGTTACAGCGTATAAGAATAGAGAGGTTACAAGATGAAGATGTGAAAGAGAAGTATAAATGTAGACTGAGAGAAAATATTAGATATTTGAATGAGTTGTGTATGAATGATTTAGACTTGAATACTGTGTGGGATAATATTAAGAAAGGTTTGGTGGATGACGCCACCGAAGTATGTGGTGGAAGTAAGAGAACAAATGAAAGGAAAAGTAATACGTTGTGGTGGGATGATGAGGTACGGGTGGAAGTTGAATCAAAGAAGAAAGCATGGTTAGATTTACTAGCAACCAAAGCTGGTAATTATTCTGGTATGAATGATGAGATTGAAAGAAAAAAGGCAGAATTTAGACGTCTAAATAAGAGAGTAAAAGAGAGTTGAGCCCGACTCAAAAAAAAAAAAAGTAGTTGAAAGGAAAAAGAAAGAAAGAACGGATAAGAATGATTGAAGAATATCCGATAATTTCCAGGCTAATATAAAAAAATTCTGGAAACTCGTAAGAACTGCCAGGGGAAATACAAAACAGCCTATAATTAATGCTATAAGAGACGAGAATGGATGTATTCTTAATGATGAAGTTTCGAATTTAAACAGATGGAAGGAATACTTTGAAAGCGTGTTTATGAGTGAAGTGTCGTCTGAATTAAATGAACTAGAAATTCCGAAAGAAGTGGAAAGGGGTATGGAGATAAGTGTAGATGAAATAATGAAAGTAATAAAAAGCATGAAAGCAGGTAAGGCAGCTGGATATGATAAATTATCACTCGAGATGCTAAGGGATGGAGAGGGAGTGGTGGCAGGCCTGCTGTAAACCTTGTTTAATTTGTGTTGGGAATTAAAACGGGTACCGGATGACTGGTGTAAAGCAGTTATAGTACCAATATATAAAGGAAAAGGGTCACAGCAGGACTGCAAAAACTACCGTGGTATCAGCTTGCTTAGTATCGTGGGTAATCTGTATGCTAAGGTGTTAATTGAAAGAGTTATGAAAGAAACTGATGGAAAAATTTGGGTTGTGCAAGCGGGTTTTAGAAAGGGAATGGGGTGTACAGATCAAGTATTTTCCATGAGCATGATTGCGGAGAAGTTTTTGGGTAAAAACCAGAAAGTTTTTGAGCGTTCATGGACTTGGAAAAGGCTTACGACAGAGTGGACAGGAATGTGTTATGGCAAACACTGAACTCATATGGATTGAGCGCTGGTTTGATACAGGCATTAAGGTCTCTTTATAGGGACTCTAGTGCTTGTGTCAGGATCAATGGGGTCTACTCGGACTGGTTTGGCATCCAAAAAGGTGTCAAACAGGGCTGTGTAGCTTCCCCTTGGCTGTTCAACCTATTTATGGACAGAACAATTGAAAGAGAAGACAGCAAAACGGTATGTGAAATAAGAATAGAAGGAGAGTTAATTGAGCAAGTGGATGAGTTTGTGTATTTGGGATGTGTATTTAGCAGGGATGGTAGATATGATAGGGATATAGAAAGACGAGTAAATGCAGGTAATAGAGTGAATGGGGCACTACACTCTATTATGAAGAACCAGAATGTGTCAAAAAAGGCACGTATGATGGTAATTCATAATGCTGTGTTAGTCCCTACTTTAATGTGTGTAAACAAAAAAGAAAGTAGAATAAGTGCTGTAGAAATGCGGTCTTTAAGGAATACGCTAGGGTTGAATCTGAATGACAGGGTGAGAAATTGCGTGATAAGAGATAAATGTGATATGCAAGATGATGTTGTGACCAGGATTAAGAAAGGAATGCTTCGGTGGTTTGGTCATGTAGAAAGAATGAATGAGGAAAGAGTGACAAAGCAAATTTATATGGCAGATGTGAACGCCAGAGTCGGGAAGGGACGCCCTAGAAAAAAGTTTATCGACCAAATTGGCGATATTTTGGCCACGTTAAAAGTACCCTTAGCTGCGAATATATGATGTAAAGGAGGCGAAAGAGGTATGTCAGGATCGTGCCAAATGGAAGTCCGTAGTCTCTGCCTACCCCTCTGGGTGACAGGCGTGAGTGTTTATGTATGTATTTAATATCAAATTCAATATTATGTAATTTATATGAAAGTTCAGAATATAATACCTTAAGGTGGGTTTTTAAGTTATCTCTATTGACAAACCAACGACGACATTCTTCATTAAGCCAAACATTCTGAGCTTTGGAAATGGCAACACTGGCCGCTCGACTATCTGTGCTAGAACGTATTTGGATATAATTAGGAACATGAAGTTGTTTGCACTGCTGATTAAACCAAACATTTTGAGCAGCAATACCATGTAGTTTTGTTAATTTAACGTAGTCTTGCCTGTTCGGCTATGCTAGCCTTTTTAAGATAATTGATAGAATCATGCGTTACTTTGCGGAAATCCATTATAATAAATAATTTATTACTTTGCAACCTTCCGCTAACCAATTACAATGATGTGTCTTACCTGGATTGAAGAAATATGCAACTAATTGTTATGACTAATATTTTTTAAATATTATTATGTGGGATATCTATATAGTTTTCTCATCTGGTTGGGTTCTATAAATATATAATTATAAATTAAAATGAAAAGATAAATATACATAAATATAATTAAAATAAAATAAATACAAAAATACATAAATAAATAAAAACCCAACCAGATGGAAGCCCTCGGCAGGAGAGACCAAACGGCCGAGGGTTTGAACGAAAGGGAAAGAAACCGGCGGACGATGCGGGCGGTATCGAGGAGCACCGCCTTCTGCATTTGAGCCCGGAGCGGTCCGTCACGGAGTCCCAGTCGCCTCAGATGACCCGAGAGGCTGAATGGGATTAGCCCATTCGCAGAGACGGCTACAGGAATAATTTCGGCCGGAATACCACCCCACATGTCGGTCACCTCGTGAGTCAGGTCCAGATATTTTGTTCGTTTATCTGTTTCGGCTTTCACGAGGTTCTCGTCATACGGAATGGTAATGTCGACCAAAAATATCCTTGACTGTGCCCGGTCCATCAGCACAATATCAGGCTTATTCGCAAGAACAGTCCTGTCTGTGATGATGGCCCGGTCCCAGTAGAGCCTGGCACGGTCATTTTCAAGCACGGCTTCCGGCAAGTACTTGTATTACGGCAATTTCTGGTCCACGAGACCGTATTTCAGAGCGAGCTTCTGGTGTAGAATTCTGGCTACTAGGTTGTGCCTGTGCAAGTACTCAGAGTTAGAAAGCGCCGAACAACCGGAGATGACATGCCTAAGTGACTCCCCGGGATGGCGACAAGCTCGACAGACGTCGACAGTGCCATCCTTTAGGATGTATCTCCGATAGTTGTTGGTCTTAATAACCTGATCCTGTATTGCACAGACAAACCCCTCGGTTTCCCCTAAGAGGTCACCGAAACGTAGCCAGTTGAGGGAGGCGGCTGTATCTACGTGGGGCTCATGTAGAGCCCTGTAGTACCTCCCGTGTAGCTCCTTCTCCTTCCATACGGTCTCCCGGTCGGAAATGCTCTGTACTGCCGGGTCCTACCATTGCTCTTTGCTAAGGATAGAGGGGTAAGTCCTTTATAACTAGAAATGACGTCATTATAGAATGGATCATCCGATCTCGCCAGGAAGTAATGACGGAGGCTACACACTTTGCGATTATGCATGGTGAGCGCGCTCAAGAAGCCACGCCCACCATGCTTTCGCGGCAAGTACAGCCTCATTACCGACGATCTCGGATGATGCATCATTTGGGACGTCATTGTAGTGCTGACTTTTCTATCCAAGGCGTTTAGTTCAGTCTGACTCCACCTGAGTATGCCAAAGGTATACATGAGGATAGGCATGACCCAGCCGTTATATGCGTGTGTCTTATTCACACCGGACAAAAGGCTATTAAGCACTTTGGTCAAGCGTGCATAAAACACGTCGCAAACTGACTGTTTCATACCAGCCTCATCGATACCGATGTTCTGTGACATACCCAGGTATCGACATGTTTCAGCCTCGGAAAGGGTCCTTAAGTTGACGGGCATAGATAAGTCTATGCCCTCAAATTTAGCAACCCTTTCCCTTTCAACATGGAGGACCGCACACTTATCCGTCCCTAGCTCCATTAAAATGGAATCTAGATTCGATTGCTAAATTCACAAGTGATGTTTAGCAATTCCATAAGATGGGAGCGACTGGAGACGAATAATTTGAGGTAATCCATATAGAAAAGGTGGGTACAAAAGTGTACCTCCTTTCCGAAGCTGAAATCCCCTCCCGGAGCCCTCCAGTAAAGTACTGAGAGGGTTCAAAGAGAGGCAGAACCAGATTGGACTCAGACAGTCGCCCTGGAATATACCCCTTCTTATCCTTATGCGGCTTTCCGCAGCCGTCATCCGCTCGCCTAGATGACAGAGGATCGTACTCCACTGCCCCATACACTGCTCGAGAAGTCTCGAACAGTACAGTCAATCTTGTACAGCTCGAGGACCCTCTTTAGCCATGTATGGGGCACCGAGTCAAATGCCTTTCTGTAATCTATCCAGGCGGCGGAGAAGTTCCGACGGTTGCGTTTCACCACTTTGCCAATGACCGCATCAATGAAGAGTGGTTCCTTGGTTCCACGACCGCCGCCCCGACATCCATTTTGAGCGCGCGATATCACCTGATTTGAGTCCAGGTGACGAGCGATTCTCGCGCTCAAAATGGATGTTAGTGTCTTGTATATGGTCGGTAGATACGTGATGGGGCGGTATTTGATCGGGTCTGTGGCACCCTGATCTTTAGGAACCAAATGAGTGATCCCAGTAGTGAAGAGGCTCGGGAGCGACTTCTGGTTGAGAGCCTCTTGAAACTGTCGAGCGAGCACAGCATGACACACTAAGAACCCCTTCAGCTAGTAGTGATGCAGCCCGTCAAGCCCCGGACTTTTCCAGTTAGGGGCCCTACGGACCGCCTCAGCTACGTCATCCGGCTTTATGATGACGGGATCCATGGGCGTAATACCCGCACACTGACTCGCCACAACTTTCGTCCAAGGGCCCTCGTTGTGGTTTACGGGCTCTAACCACAGGCTGCGCCAGAATGCAAACGTGTCGGTCGGATATTTTTTAAATATTATTATTATTATTAATTTCCTTGACTTAACAATAACAAGAAAAGAGGCGTTGCACGTTTTTCAAATTTATCGAAAGCCAACTCATACCGACACGGTCATCGCCGCGTCATCGTGTCATCCATGGCAACATAAATTAGCCGCTTTTTATTGTTACATCAACCGTCTGTTTACTGTTCCATTAAGTAAAAAAAAACTATTTAAAAGAACTAAATATAATTTATCAAATTGCAGTCTCTAACGGTTTTTCTAAAAATCTAATTAATAATCTTATTAAAAAGAAACAAAAGCATGTTGTTCGCAATTCTTTGTACGCGGTTCTGAACTGCCGATTGAATTACCAAAATTAACACTTTAATTCACTTTACACTAATTAAAGTTAAAACACTAATAATTAATCACACTGATACACTTTATTCCGCTCCGAAGCTTCGCTTGTCTCGCCAAATTCAATACTTCCCCGATCGCATCTTGCAGCGCCTTTAAATACACATTATCACCGAAACATCCAGAATATTCAAGTAAATACGCGCGCCAATCGACTAGGCGTCGAAAGTTCGAGTGTCGGGCTTCTAGAAGCTTAGTTCTTCGTTTCGATACTAGATGGCGCTGTCGGTTGAAAGATTAGTGATGTCATTTTCTGGAAAGCTCCCCTCGCTCTCGTCCCCGACACTAGATGGCGCTAGTTCCGGGTACATGACGTCAACTTAGGCGCGCAACAGTAACAATGCACTGCTTTTTGTTCATTCAAACAAATGTTTCTAATTCACCTTTGTTAAACATCTTTAAGGCTAATCTTTAATAATAATTTTAAAATTAATAATAATAAATAACTATAATAACATCAATATAAAAACAACAATAATAATAATAATAATAATAATTAAAAAATAATAATAATTAATTAAAAGGCGTAGGGAAGTGACGACCCCATCGCCCGCTGACGTAACGGTTATGTGACAAAACCGCTACGTCAGCGCAGTCAGTCAGCACCTTGCCAAGAAAAGGCGTAGGGAAGTGACGACCCCATCGCCCGCTGACGTAACGGTTATGTGACAAAACCGCTACGTCAGCGCAGTCAGTCAGCACCTTGCCAAGAGGTGTTAGTGCCGTGCCTCGGCAAAAATTGAAGGTGCAAAGGCCCGCTTGTGCACATGGCCTCACCATGAAACGGCGCCGGGTCTGGGCGTCTCCCGCTAAATGACGCCCACCACTATGGATGATGGAATACGGAAGAACGCGCAAAGGGCCGCTGCCTGGAGGTCGCCAGGGCGCGTCTGGAGCTGGCGCTGGACACGGCAGCATGCGAACCGCCAGCCGAGCGCGAGGTGCTGCACGACCACCCAGCAGCCCCTCGCATCCATCATCCCCACCAGCTGGCTTGGTGTCGGCAGGGTCTTCGCGGGCCCAGCAATCGGCACCCGCCTCTGGTGGAGTACGCCGCATGCGTTGGACAACCCAGATGAACAGCAACGCATTGCGTGCGTATTTTAGGGCGAAAGGGGGAGAAACTGGATGTTTGGCGTATCGGGCTGGGATGCATCGTCTTTTTGCTGAGCTGGAGCCATCTTTAACCGTCACAGAGCATAACCTGGCAGACCGAGTTCGGTATATCTTGCGCTCAAATATATTTGATGTCGCCGAACTCGAACGGCTACGACGTGAGGCTGTTCCCTCGTCGGATGAGAATGCTACGGCTGAGGATGCGGCGCCACAAATGGTAGAGCAACCCGCAAACGTGGATGCCGCCGTGAATACCCCAGTTGTGGTTGATTCAAACGATGATGGAACAGTCGCCCAGGAACTGGAATTAGAGCATATGAGGAGTACATTGGAAGAGGCGATTGTGGAAACGCGCAGTACGCCTCTCGAAAATCGACCGTGACTTCCCCGCATAGCCCTAAGCAAGCGGAATCGGGCTGTCGTGAGGGCTCTGAACCCAATGCTGGTGACCTATTTGGAAGCCAGCCGGGACCTTTGCGAGACGGACTCAATTCTTTTTGGCGCCGCGCCGGCAGTCTGCCGTATCATAGGCGCCAAGGTTTCCACGGCTGGACGCGCTACTGGCCATAGTAGCGCTATCCCAGCATGGAGAAGAAGAATTGAGGAACGTATCGCAAAGGCTAGACCTCTCATCGGCAGACTGATATGCTTCAGATCAGGCAACAACAGGCCAAGAATTGTGCGTACCGTCAGGATGGCGTTTGCTGGGACAAATGTCAGTTTGTCCCAGCCGGATATAACGCAAAAACTGACGGAGCGCATAGATGATCTGAAGCAGAGAATCGCTGCTTGGGGAAAGCGGATTCGGCGATATACCGAGAGGTCGACACGGTTCAACCAGAATCGTCTCTTCCAGAGTGATCAGAAGAGGCTCTATGAATCATTGGAGCGACCAATGGTAAGTGGAACGGGTCCAGCACCGAATCAGGCCGACACTGTAGCATTCTGGCGCGGCCTGTGGTCAGAGCCCGTAAACCACAGCGAGGGCCCTTGGACGGAAGTTGTGGCGAGTCAGTGTGCGGGTATTACGCCCATGGACCCCGTCATCATAACGCCGGATGACGTAGCTGAGGCGGTCCGTAGGGCCCCGAACTGGAAAAGTCCGGGGCTTGACGGGCTGCATCACTACTGGCTGAAGGGGTTCATGGTGTGTCACTCTGTGCTTGCCCGACAGTTTCAAGAGGCTCTCAACCAGAAGTCGCTCCCAAGCCTCTTCACTACTGGGATCACTCATTTGGTTCCTAAAAACCAGGGTACCACAGACCCGAGCAAATACCGCCCCATCACGTGTCTACCGACCATATACAAGACACTAACATCCATTTTGAGCGCGAGAATCACTTGTCACCTGGACTCAAATCAGGTGATGTCACGCCCTCAAAATGGATGTCGGGGCGGTGGTCGTGGAACCAAGGAACCACTCCTCATTGACGCGGTCATTGGCAAAGTGGTGAAACGCAACCGTCGGAACTTCTCCGCCGCCTGGATAGACTACAGAAAGGCATTCGAATCGGTGCCCCATACATGGCTAAAGAGAGTCCTCGAGCTGTACAAGATAGACTGTACAGTTAGAGACTTCCTCGAGCAGTGTATGGGGCAGTGGAGTACGATCCTTTGTCATCTGGGCGAGCGGATGATGGCTGCGGAGAACCACATAAGGATAAGAAGGGGTATCTTCCAGGGCGATTGTCTGAGTCCAATCTGGTTCTGCCTCTCTCTGAACCCTCTCAGTACCTTACTGGAGGGCTCCGGGAGGGGATTTCAGCTACGGAAAGGAGGGACAAAAGTGACCCACCTTTTCTATATGGATGACCTCAAGTTATTCGCCTCCAGTCGCTCCCATCTTATGGAATTGCTAAACATCACTTGCGAATTTAGCAATTCCATTTTAATGGAGCTTGGGACGGATAAGTGTGCGGTCCTCCATGTTGAAAGGGGAAGGGTTGCTAACTCTGAGGGCGTAGACTTATCTATGCCCGTCAACTTAAGGACCCTTTCCGAGGCCGAAACATACCGATACCTGGGTATGTCACAAAACATCGGTATCGATGAGACTGGTATGAAACAGTCAGTTTGCGACGTGTTTTATGCACGCTTGACCAAAGTGCTTAACAGCCTTTTGTCCGGTGTGAATAAGGCACACGCATATAACGGCTAGGTCATGCCTGTCCTCATGTATACCTTTGGCATACTCAGGTGGACTCAGACTGAACTTAACGCCCTGGATAGAAAAGTCCGCACTACCATGACGTCCCATAGGATGCATCATCCGAGATCGTCGGTAATGAGGCTGTACTTGCCGCGGAAGCATGGTGGTCGTGGATTCTTGAGCGCGCTCACCATGCATAATCGCGAAGTGTGCAGCCTCCGTGATTACTTCCTGGCGAGATCGGATGATCCATTCTATAAGGACGTCATTTCTTGTGATAAAGGACTTACCCCTCTATCCTTAGCCAACGAGCAATGGCAAGACCCGGCAGTGCAGAGCATTTCCGACCGGGAGACCGTATGGAAGGAGAAGGAGCTCCACGGGAGGATCTACAAGGCTCTACATGAGCCTTTCGTAGATATAGTAGCCTCCCTCCACTGGCTACGCTTTGGTGATCTCTTCGGGGAAACCGAGGGTTTTGTCTGTGCAATACAGGATCAGGTTATTAAGACCAACAACTATCGGAGATACATCCTAAAGGATGACACTGTCGACATCTGTCAAGCTTGTCGCCATCCCGGTGAGTCACTTAGGCATGTTATCTCCGGTTGTTCGGCGCTTTCTAACTCTGAGTACTTGCACAGGCACAACCTAGTAGCTAGAATTCTACACCAGGAGCTCGCTCTGAAATACGGTCTCGTGGATCGGAAATTGCCGTATTACAAGTACTTGCCGGAAGCCGTGCTCGAAAATGATCGCGCCGGGCTCTATTGGGACCGGGCCATCATCACAGACAGGACTATTCTTGCGAATAAGCCTGATATTGTGCTGATGGACCGGGCACAGTCAAGGATATTTTTGGTCGACATTACCATTCCGTATGACGAGAACCTCGTGAAAGCCGAAACAGACAAGCAAACAAAATATCTGGACCTGGCTCACGAGGTGACCGACATGTGAGGTGGTCTGCCGACCGAAATTATTCCTGTAGTCGTCTCTGCAAACGGGCTAATCCCAGTCAGCCTCTCGGGTCATCTGAGGTGGCTGGGACTACGTGGCGGACCGCTCCAGGTTCAAATGCAGAAGGCGGTGCTCCTCGATACCGCCCGCATCGTCCGCCGGTTTCTTTCCCTTTCCCCCTAACCCTCAGCCGTTTGGTTTCCCCTGCCGAGAGCCTCCATCTGGTTGGGCTTTTATTTATTTATGTACTTTTATATTTATTTTATGTTATTGATATTTATGTATATTTATCTTTTCATTTTCATTTATAATTATATATTTATAGAACCCAACCAGATGAGAAAACTATATAGATACCCCAAAATAATAATTAAAAAATATTATTATTATTATTGTTTTTTATATTATTGCGCGGTCACTCGCTACTTTGGTGGGGAGTGGTTGTGTCGTCGTGTAATATAAATAGCAGCTGTTTCAGCTCGCCGCTCACTTAGCGGTCAGTCGCCGTAGAGTCTACATTACCTGAGGATGCCTCGTGTAGAGGCGAAACACGTGTCGTATTGTCGTCGATGGTGTGTCTTACCTGGAATAGTTGTGTTGGAAGTAGTGGTGCTGGGACTAGTGGTGACGGAGTTAGTGCATGCAATTGAGGGAGGGCTGAAGGTGCTCTTCAATCCAGGTAAGACACATCATTGTAATTGGTTAGCGGAAGGTTGCAAAGTAATAAATTATTTATTAAATAGAATGTCTATGTTGTATTCAATGCGAACACAGCTAAAAACAAATGTTGATATCTGTTGAAAATTTTACACAGTTTTTGCGAGTGCGAACGCCACCATGAACAAAACATGTTGTGTGATTTATTTTATGCGATTTGTTTCAATACATTACGTGTTGGATGTTTCTCAGTGCAAACCTACTGTTATGCGATTTGTTTCAAAACATTACGTGTTGGATGTTTGTAAGTACAAACCATAGAGGTTAGAGAAGAGGAGAGCGATCGCTGTAGAAAATAGTGTCCCAAAAATATGGACACCATAAACGTGGCGCTGCGATCGCTAAGTTCGCTCCATAAAAGTCATTTTCAGTTTATTTTTCCGATCAGATGATAAACCACTTGCACATCCACGCACAATAAAATTTATCTCTATTTTTTAATGTTTCTCTTTATCAAAAATTAAAAAACTACGGAGCATGAAAATTTTCTCACCAATGCCGCGAAGAAAATTTGTACATTATTCAATTAACTTCATCTGCTTGTACTCATAAACAGCTAACTTCGCAGTCACTACTCACCGACATCAGCGTCGCTATAAACTCTAAAATTTTCAAGGACAGGCGCGCTATGCTTTAGTACGTAGCGATCGTTCTCCTGTTCTTTAATCTCCATGGTGCAAACGTACTGTCAGCGAAACAAAAAATCTCATCGTTCCATTTCATTTCTTTACACGACATCGGCGTAAGTTGCTCTTTCTCTTGTGTGACTGCGACAAAAGATATCAATTTGTCTATAGCATTCTCTGTCTACGGTTTTGGAGATGCCTCAGGGACAGACAAAAAATATTCTTAAAATTGAATTCTAAAATTTATAATGCATTTTATGAATGGAAAT
Organism: Parnassius apollo; assembly: GCA_907164705.1. NCBI lineage: Eukaryota > Metazoa > Arthropoda > Insecta > Lepidoptera > Papilionidae > Parnassius > Parnassius apollo. The sequence continues at coordinate 3,944,765 of CAJQZP010001094.1, forward strand.
CAATATTTATCGTTTTTACAAAACCTATTAATTTTTTTTTTGACATTTTTTACATGGTGTAAAATACTCGATATCTTAATAAGAGACGACTTTATAAATTTTGTAAACGTTGTTTAAAATTTTTTTACATTAATATTGTAGGTTTAAATTTTGTATAATTCTTTGTAGTTGTCGAAACATCATCGGACCCTAATCCAAATTTTATTAAATATTTTTACAATTACCAATTTTTATTCATTTTATTTTAAAATCTTTATTGCATTCCCTTCGGAAAAAAAAGGATATAAAGAGGGTCAGGAAGGGTAATTCTAACCCTGGGTGATTGAAAACAAAGTTAAAAAAATCCTTTAATTAGTACCACGTTTTGAAATATGCATAGAACTAAACGTACTTTTTATATATCTGAAAACAAGTCCACCGTTTTGATGACAGTTATCACCCTACATGTCATCACTGGCAATGACTGAATGATGAATGACGAATGGTGATGGCTTAGGATCTAAGACGTGGTCCTTCACTGCTGACCGTATGAGGACGCTCAAGGTCGCTCAGTGAGCTATGGGAAGGGCTATGCTTGGGGTTTCTCTGCGTGATAAACTTAGAAATGAGCATATCCGCAGTATAACCAGAGTGACTGACATAGCCCAACGGATTAGTAAGCTGAAGTGGCAATGGGCCGGCCATATGGCTCGAAGAACCGACAACCGTTAGGAAAAAAAGGTTCTCGAGTGGCAACTTCGTACCGGTTGGCGTAGTGTGGGGCGACTCCCTACTAGATGGAGTGACGACTGGTAAGACATTCAGGAAGTCAATGGATGCAGGTGGCTCAGGACCGTGCTTTGTGGCACTTCTTGGGGCAGCCCTATGTTCAGCAGTGGATGATGATATCACCATATATATCTATTTATTTATGGTTATTACCTTAATATGAAAAACTTGATATCGTGGGACTGTATTTTGTAATATTTTTTCGTACAAAAACAGTTCCGTAGGAAGATATTATTTGACTTTTTAGAGTGAAAAACAAAGAAAGTATGCATTACCGTTTGTTTTATACGAATGATAAGGATCATGAGTAGTACTTGTGCTTTAAAAGTTGTTTGTTGTTACCTAGTATAACGTAGACAGAGAAACCTATAGACTAATGATTAGCGTGGCCTCGAGTGAGAAAGGACGATAACGTAGTTTTAGGTTATACAATAATCTTTATGACTTTTAAACATATTTAAATAAAAATTTTAATTGTTCTAAGAACTGAACTGAACAAGATTCACCAATCTTAAGCTCACAAAACACTATTTTTTCACTTAAACCAACTTGTAAACTCCTTAGATCGCTACGAACTGTCAAAGTTGTTTAGCAAACTACACTTTGCTAAACAACAAAAAACCGGCACGGAGAAAGGGACAAAGAATCACACCGCTCTGTCTCATTTCTATGCAAGACGTATGCATAAATCTATCCAACATCTATAGGTTTCTCAGTCTACGTAGTATAATATACACAATAATCTATGGTTTTTACGTATCACATGATCAACCGCAACACCAGGGGAATCGCAGATGCGTTGCCGGCCCTTTAGAAAGGAGTAAGCTCTTTTCTTGAAGGTCCCCAGGTCGTATCGGTCCGGAAAAATCGCTGATGGTAAACTATTCCACAGAGACGTTGTACGCGGAAGAAAACTCCTTTTGAAACGTACAGTGGTGGACCGCAAAGCATCCAGATGGTGTGGATGGTATCGGGACGTTTGCCGCGTAGTGCGTTCACAAAATTCGGCGGCTGGGATTAATCCGAACAATTCCTCAGAGCACTCCCCATGGTATATGCGAAAGAAAATGCAAAGAGATGCAACATCTCTTCGCAGCGCCAGTGAATCGAGCCGATCGGAAAGCACTCGGTCGTCGACGATTCGAGCCGCTCTGCGCCGGATGCGGTCAAGTGGAAGGAGCTGGTACTGGGGAGCCCTAGCACAGAGATGGGAACAGTATTCCAAGTGCGGCCGAACCTGCGCCTTGTAAAGTTGCAGGCGGTGTGCCGGCATGAAATACTGTTCCGCTCTGCTGAGCACGCAAAGCTTTTTAGAGGCCACTTTGGCCTTCTCTTCCAAGTGACCACGAAACTGCATGTCACTCGATATGTCGACGCCGAGGATTCCGATACTGGCTGAGGCAACAAGGGGAGCGCCTTGAAACGGAGGAGATACGACAAAGGGGTTCTTTTTAGCGGTTAACGCGCAAACTTGTGTCTTCTGGGGGTTAAACTGGACTAAATTTAGTCGCCCCCAATCCGAAACTCTGTTCAGCAAAGACTCTACTTCAGACACAAGTTTGTCCCGGTACTCGGAGACATTTTCCCGAGAAATATTGGCTCGGCCGGTGTAAAGAGCATCACCAGTGCTGTCATCAGCATAGCAATGAATGTTACGGGTTTGCAACATATCATTGATATGCAGAAGAAACAGCGTTGGCGATAGCACGCAGCCTTGTGAAACACCAGCATTAATAGGCTTGCAATCGGAGCTTGCACCGTCTACAACGACCTTGATGCTCCGATCTGTAAGAAAGCTGGTGATCCAATCGCACAATTTCTCGGGAAGCCCATAGGAAGGGAGCTTTGAAAGAAGCGCTTTGTGCCAAACCCTTTCGAAGTCCTTCGCAATGTCCAAACTAATGTCCAATGCCTACCACTTGGACTCTACTGCCTCCGCCCATCTCTGAGTTAGGTAGACCAGAAGATCACCAGCTGACCGACCGTGGCGAAAACCGTATTGGCAATCACTAATCTGCTGGTGATCCTCAAGGTACCTCATGAGCTGGCAGTTAACAATGGACTCCATTGTTTCGGAGAATAAGGAGGTGATGGCGATAGGCCGGTAGTTGGACGGGTCTGAGCGGTCGCCTTTTTTAGGGATCGGGTGGACGAAAGCCATCTTCCATGATTTTAGGACTACGCCTAGGGAGTAGGAGTACCGGAAAAGATGCGTTAAAACCGGTGCCAACTCTGGAGCACACGTCCTTAGCACAATTGGGGGGATTCCGTCAGGCCCACTCGACTTGTGGATGTCCAGGGAGAGGAGTGCTTTGCGAACCGAGCTCTGTGTGAACTGCACTTCCGGCATGGAGCACTCACACCGCGGGATGGTCGGCGGCGTACTCCCTCCGTCATCGAGGGTCGAGTTGGACACAAAGAAAGAGCCTAGCAGATCGGATTTCTCCTTTGCGGGGTATGGGCCAGTGAGTCTTCCTCCCTGTGCAGAGATGGAAGAGATGGCTGACAGAAATTCCCCTGGACAGCCTTGGCAAGAGACCAGAATGCACGGGTTCCAGAAGGAAGGTGAACTAGTTTCTCGCCAATTCTGCCTATGTGCTCTTACTTTGCCTTGTTTGTACCCCGGGTAGGAGAGATACTAGACATCAACCGGAGAGGACACCTGCGTGTCGGTCAGAAAGAGCATAGCCGGCCTCGCCGTCTCGAGATGGTAGTGGACGGCGTTTAGGTTAGAGTGAAGTCCCCTGATATTGCAGAAATTCACGGATAGCGTGGCAGGCGTCGCCTTGGTCTTGTTGCTCCGTTTGCCCCGAGCAGTTGTAGTCTTGAGCGGAATTTTGCCCCAAGAATACGCGGGGCAGCCTGAGCACCCACGCTCAGAAGTGGAGAAACGTGGTCGTGGATGCTCAGCAAGGGATTCTCCAGGGGTGCTGGTACCCTCCTGGGGTAGTCTATGTTCATTTAATTCCGCTACCATGTTGATGGGGGGGGGGATTTGGGCCACCGGCCACCTGCACTCACCAGACGGAACGCGGAGAGCTTCCACTTCACGCCGGTATTCTGTGAGGTCGTGGTACCACCTCGGTTTACGGCCGGCCCATACGTGCAACTGCAAAGCTGCCGCGTGGCTCTACCACTATTAAAACTCTTTTCGATATACCTTATATAGTACTCACTAATTACAAAAAGATTTATATCAATTTTACCTATTACGAAATTGAGGTTTGGCCGTTCTTCACTGCTTGTTGCCATAGGCACACGACACCTTCGTACCTTGTTGAACAAAACGCGTAAGCGACGCCGTTTACGACTTTTTCTCGCGAGCATTGAGGTATAATGCATCCTCTATCTTATTTTCTCCCACATTAAATCTTATGAATTTATGTGTCTGCCTCTTTTTACTTTCGCTTTTTCGTTTCATAGACTTTCAAATCACAACGATGCTAAAGAAGTTTTCACTTCAAAAGCTATAGTGTCGAGTTTAAAACTTAGCGATTTTGGAGAAGTTTTGATCAGCTAAGAAGAACTTCGGTTGTAAAAAAAAAGAAGCAAATAAATCTAAACGTGTTCGAAGATGCTAGGAAAATAATAATAGGACAAACTTAAAAGAACAAAAAGTATATGAACTAAAATTAATTCAAAAATTAGAGATTAATTCAAAAAAGATTTATAATTTAAAATATAATATAGTTATTAAATATAATATTTTTGTGTACCATTTCTCGTCATCAAATTTATTAATTTGTTTACAATTACTCTAAAATATCATAACTGTTAACCAACCAACTACCCTAGTACTATTTTCATATTGTAACTATGGCAAGTTTTGCTTTACTTTTATTGTAACCTCCTAGCCCTATTGTGAATAATACTTCCATCTGATAGCAACATATAATAATAGTGATAAATAAGCACACCATAAATAAAAATGGGCATACTTATGCAAAGAACATAATTTTCATGGTTTACATTTACCGCTTTTTAACAAAAGATTGAAAAAATCAATGGGACAATAATTGTAATCAGTCAATTTAAAAATGTATATACAATCTGTAACTATTAAGGTACAATTTCGTAGCCGACTGCATACAGCAGCAGCAAGCGACGCTTCGTCGCGACACAACTTGTATCTATGTATAGTTCTATGAAATACGTTCCGTAGCTAGCGACACGTCGTTTGCTTAGTGGCAGATGACACTGTAGCCCGACCCCACGGAGTACCGACAGTGATGCCAACTTAGCAACTTTTTTCATCAACTTTAGCTAGATCTGGCTATTATTTGGTGACAGACAGCTACAATTTAATAAAACTTGTAGCTAAACTTTTTAGCTACTTTTTCTAGCAACTTTTCATTTCATCATGAGACGTGAGTCTATCGAAATTCGTCGAGTAGTGTGCAGAGTCGAAAGAAAAAAAATCATGGTCATAGATGCTACGGTAAGTACAGGACGACGCTGGCCGGTAATTCCCCGTTTCCTCTGCGACAGAATACTTAGGGTATGTTCCGAAATACAACACAGTACACTGTCGAATGCGAATGACGTCATAAATCGACGCCATATTGGTGATTCGTTGTATCGAATATGGTGGATAGGTGGAATACGACGTCAATTATGTGTTGTATTTCGGAACATACCCTTAGTAAACTAAAATAGTACGCGCTATTCGTATTCTACCTTGTGTTGTTTTGTTTTATCCATATAAAACGAATTTAATTTAATTTGAAAATAGATTTACCTTTGAAAAAAAAAACCTACGCACAGAAATACAGACCCGAGTGGGAAAATATGGACAAATTTAAAGGTTGGCTAAAATCGGCAAGTGGAGACTCAAGCAAAGCATTTTGTACATATTGTTCTACGGAGATTCTTGCTAAACTGTTTGATATAAAGAAGCATGCTGAGACCAAAAAGCATAAACAGCAAGTATAGTTCGTGAATTTAAACGTCGTTTTGTTGATATCAGACTCTATCGATGGGAAAAATGAGTTTGATATTTTCATTTTACCAATTTTTTTACGGTCAAATTATATTTTGCGTCTAGGGTCCTTATGTATATTAATTTTGTCTTTACAGGCAATAAAGAAATTCCTTTCAAAGTTGTACCAAAAGACCATTTATTTAGACCTTGCGATGAATCTGATGGCGCATTGACCTTATTTATTGCCGAGCACTGTTCTATATTAAGTGTTGACCATTTAGGTGAACTATGCAAAATGTGTTTCAAAGACTCCAAAGCTACATCAGAGCTTAAATTGCATCGCACTAAATGTACAGAAATAATGAAAAATGTGCTTATGCCGCACTCTCGCAATAGCTCTTAGATGATATTGGAAATCAAAAGTTCAGCATTATAATGGATGAGTCCACAGACGTCAGCGTCAGTAAACACGTCATCGTCAGTCTTGTAATTAGGTATTATAGTGCCGCACGGGAAAGGACAGTAAGCTCATTCCTGGAACTAGTTTCTATTGAGAGTGCAGATGCTAGGGGAATTGTTAATGGCTTGGTATCATGCTTAGAGAGTCACAACTTAGATATCAAACAAATGATTGGAATTGGAACTGATAATGCATCTGTTATGACAGGCATTAATACTTTTCTTTTTTCTTCTTTTAATTAATAGGACAACGCTGCTCTGCCTCCTTACTGCAATTACTTAAGGAATTGCATCAAAGGCTTCCAGTCAACTACAAGGAGCTGGAATCAATGGTGTTGCTAAGTCTAGAGGAGGCAATAAAAGCAATCAACTCAAACACTATCATCGACGTTGCTGAAATTTTGGGATATACACCAGAAATAATAAGACAAGATAATGCAACAGTGGCACATTCTACATATAAATAAGTGGCATTCTGAAGAAATAGTTCAGTTTTGGGTCGAAGTAAAAAAATTTAGAAATTCTTCCGGTGAAGTCAACACATATCAAGATATATGTACTCTTGCTTTAACTTGCCTTTCACTGCCACATTCTAATGCAGAGGTAGAAAGGTTATTCTCTCAAATGAATTTAGTTATTAAGCAAAGAAACAGAATGAGTTTGAAAACTCTGAGCTCAATCCTCTGCATTAGAGACTCCCTCAGGAAAAGTGGTAAATGCTGCTATAACTGTGTTTTGCCTAAAGATGTACTGCATAAAATGGGTACTGTTGAAAAATATTCGAAATCAATGAAAGATACTGAACCCCAGCCATCGACATCTTCCTCTTTAATTCATTAATTTATTTTTTATTAAATTGCGTATACAGGACTTAATTTAACTTCTCGTTGGAATTAATGAATAAAAATGATTATCAGAAACTGGCATTTTATTGTAACCTACTTATATACTGTAACATTTAGCAACTTCTAGCAAATTTTTAGGGTAAAAAAACTGGAAATCTAGCAACATTTTGAAAATGTCTAGCTACTGGGTAAAGTTGGTAGGTGGTACAGTTGGCAACACTGCCTACCGAAGATCAGTAGTGCCGCCAACGCCCGAGCGACACTTTGAATTTTTCTTTAAAAATAAGTTTCACCGATTCTGAGGAACAGAAACTGATAAACCAGGTGGTCCTATATCCCGCACTGTACGTTCCCTCACTTTCTCTGCATTTCAACATAAGATGTGTGTCTTTTCTTTTTATACTTGTATAATAAAAGCAAGTCATTATCATCTTCTTCCTCTTCTAACAAAAGATACAATAATTAAATTGCGATTGCTAATTTCAAACACGTCAGACATCATGTTCCACTAAACACTCGGAACAGACTGGAAATGGGCTGCTGGTGCTGCCGTCTTAAGTCGGGTTCGGAATCATGACTGCAGCGACTTGACGCCAAGACATGTCGCAGCGACACGTCGCCTGCTGCTGCTGTCTGCAGTCGGCTACGGCATTGCACGGTTATCATTGTATATCATTTGCAATATATTCAACTACTTTAAGGTACATTTTCATAGTCACAAATATATTTGCTATGAATTTATGGGAATTAGAACAGCTCGTAAAGTTTTTTTCTATACTTTACAATTACCCTGCCTGACCCTACCATACCTAAAGTTATTTTCTACCAGACAACCCATGGAGTAGTGAGAATTTGATGTAGAGTAGAAATTGAAAGAAAAAAATAAATAAAAACCAAAATAATATATAAAATAAATATACACGTTTATGAGTTCCTTTAGGAACTTCACCACACATGTACCACACACACCATTACAGTAAAAAATCCCGCAAATGACTTTATAGAGTTAGCTAGAATAGTAATAAGCCGCAATGATTAAATGAAAAGCGATTGTGATTTTTGAAATTATTTTTAATTTCCAAATCCAAATAAATGTACATTTAAAATAATCATAACATTTTGTCCGATATAATAAAATAAACTCGTACAACTACTGACAAGATATTTTACCTTTTTTAAAGGTTTTGGAATGGCATCCGCAACAAATTTACAGCATATCAATACAAGGAAAGCACTCTGTGATTAATAAAACTAATAAAATTAGAATTTAAACACCTAAAAGAACAGCTGTCTTCAGCTTCTACTGAAAAAACTAGGTCTTAGTCATGAAATTATTATTGTCATAGGTTCTTAGTATGTCTGTAAAATTCCAGATTATTAAGACGTCCGAAATTAGATAAAAACTGAGTTAAATAATATACATACATACACACACAGATCAAGCTAATAAAAGGCGAATATTAAAATAAACACGCTGTTTTAATTTGCGACTTTAAAGTGACTGTTCTGTTTATATTAGACTAACGACAGTGTTTAACGAAACGGAAAATACGAAGTTAAAATAAAATGCAAGAAAAATATTGCCTTCCTCATACAGCCTTTGCCATTCCGTATTGTATTATATCTATATCACTATCGTCAAACTAATATTGTCGTAATTATACAAATTACTGAGTCATTGCCTAAAAAATTACTTTCACCTGCTTCTCTATGCTTTATATATTATATAAATTGTTATGAGTGTTCACACAATTATACTTAAATGAAATTGCAAGTGCATCCAACAATTGTTTAAAAATTATAAAATTAACATTTATATTTGTTAAGCGAAAATATGTTTTGTTCATATTAAAATAGATTCGGCTTTTTTAAATAAAAAATAGACAAAACAACACTGGTCTCTGCAACTGTAAACTATTAAGACACTTGATGCGGCAAGTATAAAAATAGTCACTTATATAGGAAGGCAAGTTCTTAAACCATAGCAAATTCGTATGAAATACAGTATTAAAATCGTATAAAGGAAGCAGTCACAATATGTTGTCATAGCAAGCAATTACGAGTATCATTGTTGACTTGAAATACATAAAAATGTTGCTATCTACAAACACAAAAGAAATTATTACATGTGCGCTCTCATAAAACTATGGGAAATAAACCCTCTATGCTTAAGTAATGGTTTTATCAACTATATATCATCATTTTTTTAACTGATGGATTAACATGTGATTAATCAAAAATATAACTTGGTAAGGTAGTGCTACCAAGAATATGACATTTTCATATTCTTATGCTAGTTGTATCATATTAGGCAAGAGTATCTCTCAACATTTTCTGACATTAATAATGATTTTTCACAATTAACATTCAATTATACATTAAAACATATATATTCTTCTTACTTTTTACGGCATGTATTTTCATTTGTTCGTGGTAATGTTGTATATTTGCTATATATTTTCTTTGTAGACTTTCAATATATTGTTCTAACTTTGAACTATAATTCTTTAGATTACTTTCTTGGAGAGAAGTAAAGCCAAGAAACTGTTATGGGAAAATAAGAGCACATAATGAATCTGCTAATATTAAGACTGAACACATTTAGGGCTTTATGACACTCGCCCTTATCTATAGTATCAATACATTAACTGCACTAAGGTACAATCTCGTAATGAGATTACATATTTTATTCAGAGAATACATTTTAGGCCAAAACTTTTAGTGCACTAGATATTTATCTATTACACATTTACATATACTTTGAAGATGGATGGGACATAACAAGATCATATGCTATTTTTAATTATTAAATATTATGTTTAACTTAAAAGAATTGGGTGAGGATTTTGAAATAATATCCAAATATAAAATAGGTATAATCCAAATATAACACACATGCATTTATTGTAATATTGATTGAAATTTGTATCTTTTTCTCACAATGTTCGTCCTATTTCATGAATAAATATTATCGGTGATATAATTTATATTCACAGGAACATGTACTGTCAAATTTTAAAAATATTTGTCTTCTTTATGTTCATATTGTCTGACTGTAATATTTAACCATAGCATTATGCTTAGAATACATACACTACACAATAATATACTTTTTGACGTTTTAGGTTAGGGGCCGTCTATTAATCACGTGAGGCTCGAAAGGGGTTTGACAAAAATCACGAAATATCACAAGGGAGGGAGGGGGTGTAGTAAGATTATCACGTGTATTTATTTTTTCGTCAAACGCGCGATTTCTAAACCGAAAAGCGGCGTGTAATGCGACCTTGACTCGCCTGTACATGTCACAAGCAAGAACCTAATCCGAGAAATAATAGTCCTAACCATAGCATAACGCCGAGTGGCTTGAAACCGACGCTGATCTTCAACAAAGCACAGTGCCAACAACTGTACTTGCAAGATGTTTACCCAGTTGTTAGTGTTGAAGAGTCTTGCTAATCCGTGCTCCAAGGACAATGTACATTTAAAATGTTCATGTACTAGTACAATAAGTTTTTCGGATTATTACAACATTCCTTTATTATTTTTATGCTAGTCAAAAACAACCTGCAACCTTTCTGTCTAACCATTTTTATCATGGTCCTTAATTTCAGGATAAAACTAGATTATACTCTATAGGTACCTACTAAAAATACACGTGATTTTGGGTGCGTGCGTGGGGTTAGTCTTAAACCTCACCACGTATCACTAAGAGGGAGGGGTGGTGTTAAAAATTGCTAAAAAAAGCATCACGTGATTAATGGACGGCCCCTTAGGCCACTGTAACATTATCATATTGCCTTTATAAAAATATGATTTCAATTTCTTGTCATCATATTCAACTGTGCAAACTATCAGTCAAATTTACTCATAAATCATATTTTACTGTATTATCATTGAATCTTCATATATATTTGAAATTAACAACAATATGGTAGGTCAAAAGTACTTAGTCGGGTCATAAGTTCCGTCAAAACCTTATTATTTAAAAACAATTAATACTGGCTAGATGAACTTAATAATAACGTTTAACGCTTGCCGAAAATAAAAAGACATTAATTTTCATTCGTTTTCAAATATGGAGTGGTCGAAGAAAGAAGATAGAGTAGCGGTTATCGCGTTGCACCGCTGTGGTTACGCGTCAAAAGATTTTCAATATTCTATAAAAATTGGAAAATAACCCTACGATTTGTTTATCGCACTATCAAACTATTCACTGAAGATTCAAGCTTCAAGGATCTTAAGAGGACCGGTCGCCGTAATAACACCGAATCAAAGCAGTGAAGGCGCGAAAACGAAATCCTGTTCGTAAACATCTTAGCTTCTCGGATGGGCCTAAGCAGAACCACGGTCAAAAGAGTGATCAATGAAAACCTAGGACTACGAGCTTATAGTAAGAAGACCAGACATTTTTCGAACGAGCGTTTAAAAAAAATAGGCTGGATAGATACCGCGCTTTATACCGCGCTAAAACAAAATACCGCGAAATGAAAGAAAATTATAATAAACAAAATGGTAAGGTGTGCCCACAGCAGTAAAGAAGCCAGCACGCGTATTCCGAGAGTTCAACGAGGGCATTATCCTTCGTCACTCATGTTTTGGCTTGGAGTCTCATATTCAGGCTTAACTGAGGTGTTTTTCTGTGAAAAAGGTGTAAAAACCAGTGCCAAGTGTACCAAAATACCGTCCTAACAAACATATTGGAACCTCTTTCTCAATGTTTAAAAACAGACATTGGATATTCTAACAGGACTCTGCATCAGCTCATAGGGCACGAAGCACGCAAAACTGATCGACCGCCCATGGAATTGACTTTATCGGATATGAAGACTGGCCCTCTCCTAGTCCAGATTTAAGGCCACTGGATTATAAGATTTCTGTGCTTAACCTTTCTCCGAGCATCTCTGGCTAAAGCAGCGGCAGAAATAGATATGAGTGTGGTGTGTGCTGCGATTGATGAGCCGGATTAGCATGTATTCAATATAGGGGAGGGCATTTTGAATAATGTAAATAAAATTATATACTAAATTACCTTTTTACCTTTCATTTCATATATAATTTCTATATAACTATCAAAAAGTGTATCATTAATTTTATAAAAAGTTTTTGACAGAACTTATGACCTAAGTATTAACTAAACTGTTATAGCTTATCATATTTCTATGAATCCTAGATCTATGATCATTTACTTATGGTCATATTGTAATAGCAGCCTGACACTACAATATATATTTGCAATTTAATTATCACGGCAGCTTGACAAAATATGTCTCTAAATGTCACAAATATAGTTTAAAATAAATGTCTTTTTAAGCATCTAAATAATGTCAAATCACAAGAAGATATTCTTGATCATATGTTAGTAAAACTGAGGCATAAACTACACTTCCAATTTCAATGTGAAACCGATTGGTAATATACCAAAAATATTATACCATTTAATATACACTGTTAAACGACTATTCTTTTCGAGCACTTGAGACGGGCCACCCATGAACAGTTATCTGGCGAGTTGTCTGTTGTTCGTCACTAGCCGACTTCACTTTTGACATAGAAAAGCAAGTATGGAGTGGCTGCTGAACGCATTTTGGGTTCTGCAGATAGTAAATCTTCGAATTCCTCGTTGGAAATAGGTTTCACTATGTCATCGTCACAGGCTAACCAGCATGCTTCTGGTCGTGGTCTGGGCACACAGCAGTCTTTAGCCGCGCAGCCGTTCGGTGGTGGTCTTGGCCTGTTGAAGAGTGTCCTCATAAAACTGGAACTGCTATTGGTGGTGGTTGCGTCCCCGTTTCCTTCTCTTTCGCATTTAAAGTCGCCGTTCGAACTATCACGTGCGTAAGCAACGTAATGACCTCCGGTTAATGTCTGTCCAAGATGCATTATCACTGCCCAAAGAATGTACCTGGAATTTATATATCAATTAAAAGTAATTATTTAGTTACTAAAAAAATACAGGGCTAAAAATCTCATATTGACAATTAGTGAATGCAATCCGGATTCTTCGAAATTCGAAAATAACTGAAAAATCCGGATTTTCCAGAGCTTTATAAATCCGGTTTTTAAGACTCAAATCCGGATTTTTCGGATTTTAGTGAAAATTGAGTTCAATGGATAATATTTTGCATTTATCCACAAATTTTCATACTAACTAATGAGTAGTTAGATGTTACGTAATCTAATATTTGAATTGGATAATTAGATATACAGCTCATAATTTTTTTATAAAATCATTAGACAGTCAAGACACGGTGTGTGCCAGACTCTATAACATTGTCGGTGCCTTACAATACTTACCCAACCCTAATCAATTTTTAAATGAGACTAAGTAGGACGAAGATTAGTTTAAAAACCTACGTATGATGAAATTAAAAATTTGATCTATCAAGCTGCAACCCTGGATGTTGACAATTGCACGACCACGTCGATTAATACGAACTCTATTTCAGAACTTCTGATCCATCGCCGCTCAGTTTTGAAGAAAAGCTCAATCGTCAATTTTCTCTTGCAAGTGTCGGTAGTGATCATCAACACCAGTCAACGAGTGTAATCAGCGCAACTGATTCACGTTGAAATGGCTTCATTTGAAAACTGTGGAGGTTGTGGAGAACTCCTAAGATCTAAGATCTCGTTTTTTAAAAAAAGGGTGACTAACTATATGTGAATAAGATCCGTTTTTTAAATATATATATATATAGCCCTTCTATAGCTTGCTGAGCGACCTTGAGCGTCCTCATACGGCCAGCAGTAAAGGACCACGTTTCAGATCCATAAGTCACCACTGGCAACACGCACTGGTTGTACAGTCCCGTTTTTAGGTTTGAGATATACTTGATGAGAAGATGTGTCGTAATTTTCCGAACGCTGCCCATCCGAGTTGAATCCGTCGATTGACCTCTCGGTCCAAGTTGGACTTACCTAGTCGGACTAGTCCACATACGCCAGGCAAAGTGGCAGATTGTACTCTTTGGCCTTCTGTACAATCTTCCGTAGGATATGTATGTGGTCTATGGTACTGAAGCCTATTCGGAAACCGGCTTGCTTGGGAGGCTGGAAGTCGTCGAGTCTGCGTGCGAGACGATTCGTAATGGTACTCGAAAACGGCACGTAGACGCGGCTTAGAAGGGAAATTGGTCTGTAGTTCTTCAAGAGAGCGTTGTCACCTTTCTTGAGGAACACCACCACCGCACTTCTGCTTCACACTCCGTAGTGCCACCATGGAGGAGGAAATTAAAAAGCTTCTCAAAGACTTCAAGTACCGGTTTTCCAGTCGCTTTCAGATGTTCCGCTATGATTGCAATCTCGCCTGGGACCTTGCCGTTTTTAAGGTGCTGGAGAGCCATTCTAATCTCGCTTAGATTGACGTCCGGTATATCATCGGAACAGTGCCGACACTGTTCCGATGATATACCGGACGTCAATCTAAGCGAGATTCGCAAGCGAGATAAGCAAGTCTTATCCATAAGACTTGCTCTTGGATCGTTACTCACACTTCCATGTGGCTCCAACGATGATGTGTCCCATATAACCTCTCAATCTCACTCAAAATCTCAGGTGTCCCGGAAACGATGCCACCACACTCAGTCTTCAGCATTGAAAGTTGGCTCTTTCTGATAGACAGATCTCAAGCAAAGACTTTGGAGCCCTGGTTCCGCACAATCGCTTCTTCAATACGAGCTGTATTGAAGTTGCGTAAGTACTGCCGCATGTATTTGGAGATCCGTCTGTTCAGTTGCCTGTATGCTGTCAATTCTGCTGATGATTGCAGCCTCACCTATCGTCTAACAGCCATGAGATTAAGAGTGTGATCGGAGAGTTTTTGTGTTCTTCTGCGGCGGGTCATGCAGAACTTAGCTCCAACCGCATGGACAATTTCCACGAGCTTGTCATTCATATTGTCCACTGTATTACAATCTTCCAGGCACTGAAACGGTGTAACAGCGAAATGTTTCGGGATTCTATTAGAGCACGAGGGGAACGGAGCATTGACTTCATTAGACGAGACCTCTCCAACTTAACGTTTAGGTTCAGTGTGCCTCTAACTATTCACTGATCGCTGCCAGTTTTCAACCTTGCGATCACTGAGACATCACTGTACAGTTGCCGTGGAGTCGTCATAAAGAATTCAATCTTATTTTTTGCCGAACCGTCGGGGCTCTTCCAGGTCCAGTTTCTGTGGGACCACTTCTGAAAGAAAGAGTTCATCATAAAGAGTCCCTCTTTCTCCATGAAGTCGGCCAGCTGCTGGCCCCTTGGGTTGCCTTATCCCAAATTTACCTACCTTCAGCTCACCGATTTTTCTTGTGCCTAGCTTTGCGTTAAAGTCTCCCATTAATACCGTATAGTGGGTTTTGGAGAAATGCATGGCTCTAGAAATATCCTCATACATTTCCTCCACTTCCTCATCGGGATGTGCCGACGTTGGTGCGTAAACCTGTACGACCTTCAGCGAATACCGTTTGGTGATTCTGAGTATAAGGTACGCAATCCTCGTCGACACACTCCCAATCTTTATAAAGTTGTTAACCAGAGACTTGTGGACGATAAATCCAACACCTCCTTGGGACAGATGGTCATCCTTCCGTTGATAGAACGAGTTGTCGCATTCGAGAATCACCGTGTCCCTCCCCCTCTCTTCAGACCTCGGATAATCCTAAAGTATTCCAACGCAACTTGCTATCTCTTCTTCAGCTCCAGGATCTTCTCGTCAGTCCTCAGGGTGCGTGTGTTGTAATTTGCCAGATCTAGTCGTTTTAGGTGGCAAGTGAACCTCCACCGGAGATTCTTAACACCCTAGCACATGCTCCGCCGTTACCATGGTCGCCGCCGTAGCCTGGAATAGCGGGCCGCTGGGGACTGACGGCCGTCTATTTGCGTCGTTTCTCATGGTAGGTACATTGCCATAGTTGCCACACTTGGCGAGCGGGTTGGCAACCGCAGTTTTTTGTTGTACAGTTGCTGCTATCAGGAAGATGCTGCTGCCCATCTCCTGCCTGTTCCCTCTGTCGCCTTTTAAGACACCCACGGGAAGATATGGGGTAGTGGATATTCTTAACCGCCACTACACGGTATACCACCACTACACGGTTTTTGTTTATTTTGGTTGATTTTATTCCGTCGTGTCTGAATAAATGCAGATTTTAAATGATTTATGCTGTTTTATCAAATCACCTTAAAACTTCGAAAAATCCGGATTATCCGGATTTTAATCACAGAAAAATTCAAAAATCCGGATTTCAAAAATATCCGGATTTTGCAATCTCTATTGAAAATTTTCAACTGAAATCTTGATTCATATACTATATTGAAACATCATTTTTCTGTAATTAAGGTTTAAAAATATATCCAGAACATCTTTATATCTTGAATCACATTAAAACTGTAAAAATACTACTGAGTGTAATATTTGCGTTTGCAGTATACTTGATAATAAAGATGATGAAGTTGAAGCTGATGGATGCAGGTAGCTTTGGACCGAGCTTTTTGGCCTAGGGGAGGCCTATGTTCAAAAGTGAAATGATGGTAAAAATTATGTTTTATATAATATTTAATTCCAAAACAGTAACAGAATAGAATAGAATATTTTTTTAATTAATACTGATGAAAACTAATTCTTATTGAAAGTAGTTTAGTTTTTATGTTTACCAGTGGTAAACATAAAAACTAAACTAAAATTAAACTGGTATAAATAAATACATAATATCTAAGTTAACATCTGCTTATACACTAAAAACATCAATTATTTAAGTTACTTCAAATAATAAATAATATAAATATTACAACAGCTCATTAAAGATATAAATTTTCATACATGAAACTTAATCAGATTTTTCTTGACTATCAAAACTAATCTACCATACTAATAATAACACTTAGTTTATGCGAGTCACATCCAGTAAGGCTTATCTGTGTAACGAAGTCTGACGAGCCATTGCTGTCGCTAAACAAAATATTTAAAACCACCTACATTTAGTTTTGTAGATCTTCGGTAATTTTTGTTGTAATTTGCATTAATACCTTGTACGAATAGCCCAAACCAAATTTATATTAAGCTGTAGATATGTAAGTCTCATAAGCGAATGTAAAATTCTTAAGATAATAAATTTATTAAACCAGAAAATTAAACTTACATAAACACTCACATCTGTCACCCAGAGGGGTAGGCAGAGACTACAGACTTCCATTTGGCACGATCCTGACACATCTCTCTCACTTCCTTTACATGCATATACCTACGCATACATGCTCGTCGGTTAAGGGTACTCCTAATTTGGCCCGTTTTCAATAAATCGCCAATTTGGTCGATAAATTTTTGCCTAGGACCAAACTCTTACTATCAAACTATTATGGTTACGAGGGCGGCACTGAAAATTTCGGGAATCAAGGAAGTGACACAACATTACTATTTAAAAATGTATTTATTACTTTTTGAAGTATTTTCCGAGAAATTTGACACATTTCTCCATACGATGGAAGCAATCATTGAAGCAACCATTCCATTCGGAAGTTGAGGTCTCCAAAATGGCCGTTTTGTAGGCGTCCACAGCTTCTTCAGGTGATGAAAATCTCTGTCCACGCAATTTATTCTTTATTTTAGGGAAAATATAGAAATTATTAGGGCTTAGGTCGGGGCTGTACAGCGGATGGTCTAATAATTCTATGTTTTCTTGCTCTAAAAACTCTTTTGTTCTGTGTGCGGTGTGAGAACTCGCATTGTCGTGATGGAGGATGAAGCGGCGGTTGCAGTTCTCTTTACGGAGTTCAGAAACGACCTGTGGCAAACAAATGCTAGCATACCATTCTGCATTAACCGTTCTTTGTCCCTCAAGAGGAATAGTCGTAACATGGCCGTTTTTGGATACAAAGCAAATTTCTTTTGCAAAACTCCGTGAACGAACAATTTTTGTTAGCTTTAACTCATTTTCGAACACCCAAACTCGTGACTGGTTTTTTGTTTCGGGTTCGTACGCGTAAATCCAGGGTTCGTCACCTGATACGATGTTGTATACAGCATTTGAGGATCCTGCGTGGAATCTTTCGAGAGTTCTGACGCACCAAGTAACGCGAACCGCTTTTTGCTCTTCACAGAGCGTATCGGGAAAACAACTTTTTTACACCTAATTGTTCATGCAAGATTATTTGTATTTGACTCATGCCAATGTCTAAAGTTGCCTGAATTTCGCGGTATGTCACATGTCGATCTTCCTCAATCAGCTTACGCACAGCATCAACGTTTTCTTGGGTGACTGCAGTTTTTGGACGACCTTGACGGGGATCATCACTGAGCTTGACACATCCACGTTGAAATTCAGTAAACCAGCGATAAATTGTGGTTTTGGATGGGGCTTCATCACCAAGTGCAGAAATCATCCGGACAACACACTGTTTTTGTGTTAAACCACTTCAAGTCATAATAAATCATCTCTCTTGAATTTTCTTGAGTCAATTCCATTTTCTCAACAACTAAACAAGTTTGAATACAACTTGTGACAAAACCGAGAATCTTTTTTTAAATAAATAAATGGTATTCGATTTTTAAAACCAAGGAGTTTTCAATTAAAAAGATTATAATATGACAGGAACAATGGAAATATTCCATTCCCGATACTTTTAGTGCAGCCTAGTAGCCATGCTGCAGCTATTATGGTTGTAGCATGAATGGGTCGGCTCGACCGGGGAAGGTACCACACTCTCACAGAATACCAGCGTAATACAGCAGCTATATAATATGTTTCGTATGGTGAGTGTAGGAACCGGAGACCTGTTTTACTGGAATCGAAGCATTCCAATCTTAGTCCTCAAGGGTGACAACGCATCTGCATTTTGATTCTTAATCGCGGGTAAATGTTGACTGTGTGCTTGATTGTCACCCTTATCCAAAAAAAGCAATATCCATTGCAAATTATATAAAGGTTACTCTTAAAGAACTACTCTTAAAAACTCTACTTTGCGATAAACCAAATGGTATTGCCTGTCTAGCAACAGTACCTGTGCGTTGGCTGTTGTTCTGGTGGCCGCTTGGCACAGGGTTCACAGAAGCACGGCATTAGCAGCGGCGTGGGCGCGTGCCGGGTGATCTTCTCCATGCCGCCGCTGAAGCGCTTCAGTTGCAGCACGAGTAAACGAGGCAGCCGAGAGTAAGCGACACTGCGACGCGCTTCATTGTAGCGTAAACAGCGCTCGCACCAATACTGTGGAAGAGGAATCATTTATTTTTAAAACCTTTAAGATGAATATGGTATATGTGCATTTCTTGAAGATAAACAGGGTGTTAGTGTAAACACCGTTATCCATGAAATCAGTGGTTTGGTTTCACTTATAGAACGTAAATTCAATGAATTTAAAAAAAAAAACCGCTATTTTCTTACATAAAATTTAAAAAGTTTCTGTCCGACACCGTTCGTAAATTCATGGATACCCTATGCGCCCGCGTGACGTAATCACTGTAAAGATCACCGCCCGCGCTAGATTCCAATAAAAACACAATAGGTACACATAACCTATAATGTAACTTTACCTTCATACTTTCATCCTGGCTTAGGACAGGCAAAAATTGAGGAATTAAGGAGAATTGATATTTTACTAAAAAAAAAAATGTTATTTTTCATTGAATTTACGTTCTATAGTAAAAACGTTTTAAAATTATTATTATAAGTGAAACCAAACCACTGGTTTCAAGGACAACGGTGTTTACACTAACATCCTGTATAGTAACAATTTTTTATAGAATACTAGCGATCTATCTCGGCTTCGCACAGGTGATATCTGGATTCCACATCACCGCCACCTACCAGGTCCAACTATGCCTATAACCTTCGCGGAAATGCAATCAATACGTTCGCAAAGTTTTACCGCAATCTGATGAACGATAGGCAGCGCATAAAATACGAACAAACAAAAATTTATTTTTATATATTATATGACATGCAAGTACAAAGTTTACTAGATGGTAAGTGGATGCTGCCATAGACATCTACATCTTTTATCGATTAAGAATTAAATTGCAGATGCGACACCAATGAGGCATTTAACCGAAACTCCTCTTTAGTGATAATCTTAATCTTCAGACTTTTTCGGTTCTCTATGCTCATCATACAATTCACAACAGCATTAACCTGCTATTTCACGGTAGTATGTAAAAGCATGGTCCTACCCCGTAGGACGAGTCAACCATTTCATACTGCAACTATAGTAAAGTTACAGCATGGTTCTTACATATAAATACCATAACATATTAGACAGTGGGATTAATGCGAGCAATACAGGAATTATGTTTTAATTTTTTTATTGTTTTTATTTTCACAATCACCAGCTTTTACATTCTTTATGGCAGTTGATTCATCTTTTAACCTTTTGAGCGCCACGTCAAAAACGCATTACCGTGTGCTGTACGGCAAAGCGATAAGTAGTGTATATAACAATAATACCTACGAAAAAATAGTGTTGCCAAGAGTTGATATATCGATAACACAAAATAACTTGATATTGTTGGTTTTTTATGCAATAAATGACTCTTTATAATCTGGTATGTTTTATTTAATCTTGTGCTGTCTTCCTCCTTTTTATATATGTATGTCCTTTTTACATAAATAAAAAACAAACAATAACAATAAAATAGTAGTAAACCACAACACTACTGTTCATCGTGATGACGTCACTGTCACGCCTGGACGATAACGGCGTAGCTGACCTTCCCTTTTGAAACTTTCTTAGAGATGTAGCCGTGTCGCACTATGTGTGTCGATTTCGAAATCGATCTAACCAAAATATACAGAGATCGACTCAAAATACTTTATGTATCGGGGGAGGCGTAGGCCAAATGAAGCACAGAAGAAAAGTCTTACGCTCTTATACTCCAATCATTTAAATGTGACGAAGTGAATAATGCTATATCAAAATTAGTGCATTGGTTTAACGTTAATAATCTACATTTAAACGGCAATAAAACTAAATGTATTACATTTACAAGACGCGGTAAGGATGCGCCAGAGTTGAGATATTAGATTTATTATGCGAAGTCGATTTGATAAATTTTCTTTTATTTTTGTAGCTGATGATAGTTTTACGTTTCTTAGCTTTTCTTTTATTCAAATATCAATAATAATTTAAAAAATAACACGTTTGCGTTTAATTTTAAATAGTTTTCAATAAATCTATGCTTAACGCAATACAAAACTAGCGGTCAAACATAGACGACTTTGGCGTGCTGGACATAGTATTTGCTTAGATAAAAACCCATTTTTTTAGTTCAATGTTTCTTAGTACTTGTGGCTCTAAGAGATTTGTTTTTTATACTCACATGTTGCTGGGTTATTCTTTTTTGAGGAGTGTAGAATTAAAATATCAGTAATAATTTTCCAATATCTATATTTCATATTTTTGAGGGCCGGGTTTTTTGTCAACTATAGACGTCGTTGGCGCTCAGAGCTCGCAGGTACTGGTCAAGTATATGCGACTTTGGCGCTCAAAAGGTTAAGAAGGTAAATAGCAAGCAGTCTATTGAAAAGGCAGATAATTTTTTGTTTTATGTCTTTTGATCTTGTACCGTGATATACTGTATATGTGAGATTCAATAATGTTTAAAATAATCATTTAAGATATACACCAGTTTTCGTCGTATTCACTACACCATAACATACATTATATCCTCTACAGCATATCATCCTGTGATAGTCAGAAGAGACGATAAAGGGGGATAAAACAGGAGATGGTCAGAACATCTTCCAGATAACATTATAACAATAGATTTGCCACATTGTTGTTAAATGTGGCAAATATGGCCGTGTGAGGCAATACATTTGATGGACTAAAATAACGACAATAATGATGAAGATGACCACTGAGGTTCCATACTGGGGATTAGCCAAATAATTTACCAAAGATTTAGTAATAGACTCGAAAGAAATGTAAAAGGAAAAGAATTTATAAAAAGTACAGATTTTGTGTGGTCCCTCAGTATTACGGATTATTGGCCCAACCTATGAAAGATTTCTTGAAAATGAAGTTAATACAAATACAGACATTTTTTGTTAGGCATTTATTAAATAAAGGTCACAGTTTCAAAGATTAAAAAAAAACAAATGTCTAAACTATGGTCCCTTGGTCCACATAAAAAAATTATATTCAATTTTGTACCTTAAAGCACTATTTATAAAGTTTAATTATTTAATATTCTAAGCTTACATATCAATGTGTATGTACCTTATTCTGATCACGCAAGTATTCACTAGTGAGGCATGCAGCTCGGAAGGGTTCATCACTAGGCACTTCATCATCTCCTACAGGCACGCACAGTTCGCAAACAGCTTGAGATTTTTCCGTCACTACTTCACATTCGACACACATCGTACGGACAACCATTGTTCCTGCAAGGAAATTACTGTTACGAACTATGTCAAGCACCCAATTTCATATATCTTCTTTAATAGCTTAAATCACAAAGAAGCCTAGAGCCTCTTTCGGTGACGAGTCATGCGACTTTAAATATGAAAAGCTAAATAACGTCGGATGTCCGCAACTTCTGCAGAGTATCTTCAGCTGGAAATCCTAGTTCTTTCATTAAATCTCGTTTACCTGACAGACTCGAAGAGTAGGACGTTATACTTTAATTAAAAGATCGAGAACCCTAAGTTTTACGAATAAAACTATTATGTTATTTTCACGGCGCACCCTTCCAAAATTCCTATTTTATAAAGAATTTCTTTAACCTCCACTGGAAGGCGAATCGAAGATTATGGTAAAATATATCTTTCACTCTTGACACAGCTTCATAATATCTGTCGGTATCAATATTTAGTGTATAAAATAAAATAAAATTAGAGATCACAAAATGTAAGCAAGAGTAGTAGTAGTAACTGTAAAAAAAAAACAAATATAATAAAACACATATTTGAATAAATCTGGATATGGATTTTAACGTTTTTAATTTAAAAAATAAGTTCCCCAATAAATCCCCATCGGCTTCAATGAAATTGTTAATTGTAAATAACAATGTCAGAGGAATAAAATATTTTGAAGACTGCAGGTGGCATAACACCATGCTTTATGGCCTATGTTCAGCAGGTATGGACTTTTGATGGGCTGTCGTGATGATGATGATCATGATCATACTATTTAATGTCTAAAATATTGTAATAAAATAGGTATATAAACAATAATACACAAGGAAACTGTTCGCTTAGATATTGCCTTTGTGTCGCGCCGCCTCGCCACGTGCCGTATTTTGTCAAAGGCACCACCGCGACATCAAAATTCGTCGCGTTCAGCGTTCATCCACAGGAAAATATGAGATTTTAAAACGAAACGCCGTAGTGAAAGGTTGTTTTGTTGACTCCACTAGGTATACAGAAAATGTTTTTTCATTCTTGGGAAGACAGTGACGTGTCTCAAGATGAAATTTTTAATGAACCAATAACAAAAATACTATTTTAGTATAGATTCAGAATGTGATGACTGATGACGTTGAATGCCTTATAATAAATACAATGCATTGGCAATGATTCTAACACTTTAAGTGATGAAGAATAGTGTCTATTCTACTTTCGTTTATGTTTAACTATTCATATTTTTAATTTAATTTATCTACCTAACTTATGTTTATTATTTATATTCATATTTTATTAGAATAACCATAAATTGAATGACATTTATTTTATAAACAGTAAAAAAAAAATAAAATAAAAGTAAAATAATAAACACATCTGAGTGTACCGACACTATCTAAGTAAACAGACTCATCATCATCATCATTACAGCCCTTCACAAGTCCACTGCTGAACATAGGCCTCCCCCAAGTAATGCCACAAAGCACGGTCCTGAGCCAGTTGCATTAATCGACTTCCTGCATGTCTTACCAGGTCGTCACTCCATCTAGTGGGGGGTCGCCCCACACTTCGCCTACCGGTACGAGGCTGCCACTCGAGAACCTTTTTTCCCCAACGTTTGTCGGTTCTTCGAGCTATATGGCCGGCCCATTGCCACTTCAGCTTACTAATCTGCTGGGCTATGTCGGTCACTCTGGTTCTACTGCGGATATCCTCATTTCTAAGTTTATCACGCAGAGAAACTCCGAGCATAGCCCTCTCCATAGCTCGCTGAGCGACTTTGAGCGTCCTCATACGGCTAGCAGTGAAGGACCACGTCTCGGTTCCGTAGGTCATCACTGGCAACACGCACTGGTTGTACAACTTAGTTTTCAGGTTTTGAGGTATACCTGACGAGAAGATCGTCGTAATTTCCCGAACGTTACCCAGCCGAGTTGAATCCGTCGATTGACCTCTCGGTAGAAGTTGGCCTTACCTAGTCGGACTATTTGTCCCAGGTAAA